>OU343050.1:37073215-38273215 GCA_910593695.2 Ocypus olens | reverse complement strand
CAATCAATAAGTGCATAAAAAAATGGGGTCGTCACTGTCCTTCTTACTTGTTTTATTTATTAGTAGACACCTGGACGCGTGAGCAATAGATTGGATTGTAGGATAGGGCCCACCCACCACCCCTCAAATATACATTACTTTAAACTACTAAACTCTGTTTGGTTGAAGAAATTTCTCAAACAATTTATTGGAGAGGTGTAAAGTTTAGAAATAAGGAACGTGATTTTGTAGTTAAAATAAAAGTAGAACCGTCGGTGCTGGGTGGTCCCTATCCTTCAATCCAACCTGTGGCTCACGCGCCCTTTTTTCCAACAATTGATAAGTGAATAAAAAAATGGGGACGTCACTATGCTTCTTACTTGTTTTACTTATTTATTTGTAGAAAACTGGAAGTGTGATTAAAGTTCAGAAATAAGGAACGTGATTTTGTAGTTAAAATAAAAGTGGAATCGGGGTTGGTGGGTGGGCCCTATCCTACAATTCAACCTATGGCTCACGCGCCCTTTTTTCCAACAATTAATAAGGGAATAAAAACATGGGGTCGTCACTGTGCTTCTTACTTGTTTTAATTATTTATTAGTAGAAACCTGGACGCATGATTAACGGATTGGATTGTAGGACAGACCCATGTTATGGAATTTTGTCTTCGCGTTTTATATTTTTTCTGCGATGTGTTCATTCAAGTGCTCAAAAAAATAAAACTAAAATTTTCAAAAATCCATATCTCCATTAAAAATTGTTGAATTTGCAAATACCAAATTAATTTTGAATAAGCGATACTTCGACCATTGAGGATATTGTTTTAAGGAATTTTTTCTACGCGTTTTATATTTTTTTTTCTAGGATTTTTTCATTCAAGTGCTCAAAAAATTAAAAAGGAAAATCTTCAAAATTCCATATCTCTATTGAAAATTGTTGGATTTACAAAAACCGAATTGATTTTGAATTAGCGATACTACGGCCATTGAGGATGATTTCATATGGAAGTTTGCCTGCATTTTTATTTTTTTTTTCTTCGATGTTTTTGGCAAGTGCTCAAAAAATTAAAACGAAAGTTTTCAAAAATCCATATCTCTTTTGGTTAATGATTTTATGTAAAAATAATCTTTCAAGAACGGAGCAAATAATCTTTCAAAAGATTACGTTTTGACGTTTTTTTAGATGTAAAACCAAAATAGGAAAACATTTGCCACATACCTAAAACTTTTCAAATTTACTGAACAAATATTCTGTTTTTCTGCAAAAATCTCCAAATACTTCTCGAATTTTGAATTGAATCAAGGATAGTCGTATATTTATTTGGTATAGCAATAATCTAGCCAAAATATTACCTTCAGTCACAGGTTTAATATCAAAAGGAACAAAAGGTGGACAAATATTAGCAGAATCATATCAAAAACATTTTTGAAAAACCATTAACAATTTCAGAAGGTGTTACGACCGTGATCACAGTCTAAAATCACTGATACTAGAAAGTAGCAATCACAGGTAGCAACGTGATTCAAAAGTAGCAGTTTTGCCCATCTCTAGTAAATATCATACTACTAAAAAATAAACTGTATTTTTATTTGCCATTAGTATTTTGTAGTAATTTATTATCAGTCAGCTATGACATTGTAAGTCTAAAACGAACGTTTTTAGTAACAATAAATAGTAACTGATTTAATTCGTGGTGTAACGAACAATAATGAACCCCCTTGGTGTGAGCGATCATGATTAGCGCTGTTGCGAAAAGGTCAATTAAATAAATGACTACACACCGTGGCGGCAACCATCCAGCGGTAATTACGGAAATGATTGCGCCAAGAGGGAAAAGTGCTCAATATCTGTAAATAGGTCAAACACTGACCTTGCCGGAATGAGGTAAGCTTGATGCGATGATGACCTTTTAAATTCACTGGCGAAAATTACGTTACATTTCATTTGAGGAAAGACTGAAGAGTCAGAATCTTTCTAATTATTCTGAAACGAACCTGACAACTTCAGTTTCATCGATTTGTAAATGGTTTGAGAGAAATAACACTTACAGCAGTGCCAGAGATTTTATGTATATTTTTCTATCGAAAAAAAACGAAATAAATATGATTTTAGATTGGAATAAAACACAAACTTTTTTATACCTGTGAATGAACTCATCTTTGAAAATGACCAGTGAATGGTCGAAACTAGTCACATAAATAAAATATAGTGGTATAAAAAAGTTAAAGTGTTTTATTCCAATCTACAATCAACGAAGTAAACGCCGCCAACATTAAATATATAAGATTTTGTTTTTTATAAAGAATTTTGATTAAATTTCAACATGCAAGCACTAAAAACACGAAAGCTTCAAGTACAAAATAATCAGCGAATTTATCAAAATCCCCACCATGATGAATTCAATCGATAAAACTGATAACCTATCACATATTCGCACACCTATTTGCTAATAGATATCCCCTTGAAACAGTTTTTAAATACAGTTGTGGTCTAATTGACTCCTCGACGCCAGTAATTTCGCATCGTTACATCAGTCAAGTCAACCGTCGCGACCTGCTTGCGCTTCTGCTTTTGTCTAATCGCGCCGTTCCGTTGTTTGTCATTCTGTTCGTCGGCGTAAGTGTGCTACGGATCGGCTGATCGTTCGTGATGGTTTTATTAAATATAAAATGTATATCGAAGTTATAAAACGCGATCACTTTCAAAGTAATTAACCGTTGCGCGCATTAACATTAATAATTAGCACGTGGAAAACGGTTGCGGGGGCAGTGCGAGTTGTTGGAAAATTCTATAACAGTAGTGATTGACAATATTGTACAGAACACAAGTGCTAACTATAATCGTATTTACTCGACATCAGTTTTCTTCAAAGAAATTCTAAATATTAGAAGCGTTGATCATATGCTTTAGAATTTCGTTATTACAGTTCATGTGTTGTTAATTTTTTTTTTATTTAGTGTTAAATTAAGAAGAGGATGGTGATAATTTACAATTAAACTAATTTTTTTAAATTCAGTTTTTAGTGAAGTGGGGATTTTGAATTTGTTTTTAATTCTTATTAGTGAGCAATGTGGGAATGTGTATTTAAAATAAACCTGTGCTTGTTTAAATTCTAACGAATTCTGAGAATTCTGCATCATGTGTTAGTGTGACTATGGTGAATTGTTTATTGTCATCAATTATGTGGTACCCGTGCAAAGTTTTCTTAACGTCCGTTAATGAGAAACACCAGAGTAATGGACAGTTTTCATCGTGGCACATGCCTGGTAGGTAATTTTGCTTATCAATTATTTAGCGTCGGGAAAATGCTAGAAGAGTATATTAAAACAAAATAGATTCTGGGAAAATCATCCATTCAATCGATAAATTCTTTTATACGCGTGGAATTCGGTCCAACGTTGCTTATTTAATATTTATTGTTTACTTTTTTGTATCATCACATTCTCAAAAATATATATATTTAGTAGTAGATTCCTAAGCAAATATAACTACTCTGTTGTAATGAATGTTTAAAATAAATAATTTTAACAGGCTATTCACAAAATACCCTCGATAGAATATCACCAAATTTGGCACGCAGATTAAAAATTTAATGTTTTTCGAAATCAGTAAAAATTAAAAATACACCCTCCGAGTTTTTGAGTTATTTTGACTTAATTGTGAAAATGTAATGATTTGAAATAAAAAAATTCCCCGAAATTAATTATTTATTCAACATTAAATTTCATTTATACAATATTTTGAATTTCTAATTTCCTATTTTACTTATTTATTATGTTTTACTCATACAAATTATTTTGACTTGAATTTTTATATGATTGTTTTATCTAGGGTTAGAGTTATATTTATTTTTATTCCTCCCGTACTTTATGAACACCAATTATTTAATTTCAAATTTAGGCCTTAATTAATTATAGTGTTTACTAGAGATTAGCAAAACTGCTACTTTTGCTATGTTGCTACCTGTGATTGCTACTTTCTAATATCACTGATTTTAAACGGCGTGATCACAGTTAGTAAACGTCGTAACATCTTCCGAAATTGTTAATGTTTTCTCAAAAATGTTTTTGATATGATTCTGCTAATATTTGTCCATCTGTTGTTTTTTTTATATTATACCTGCGACTGAAGGTAATATTTTGGCTATATTATTTGCTATACCAAATAAATATACGACTATCCTTGATTCAGTTCAAAATTCGAGAAGTGTTTGGAGATTTTTGCAGAAAAAACAGAATGTTTGTTTAGTAAATTTGAAAAGTTGGAAAGTTTTAGGTATGTGGCAAATGTTTTCCTATTTTGGTTTTACCTCTGAAAAAATGCATCTTTTGAAAGATTATTTGCTCTGTTCTCAAAGGATTATTTTGAAATAAAATCATTAAAATTTTCGTTTTAATTTTTTGAGCACTTGAACATAAACATCGCAGAAAAAATATAAAAATGCAGGCAAAATTCCATAAAAAATCATCATCAATGGCTGAAGTATAGCTAATTCAAAATCAATTTGGTTTTTGTAAATTCAACAATTTTCAATAGAGATATGAAATTTTGAAGATTTTCGTTTTAATTTTTTAAGCACTTGAATGAAAAGAACGCAGAAACAAATATAAAACGCGTAGAAAAAATTCCTTAAAACAATATCCTCAATGGTCGAAAAATCGCTTATTCAAAATTAATTTGGTTTTTGTAAATTCAACAATTTTTAATGGAGATATGTATTTTTAAAAATTTTAGTTTTTTTTTTGAGCACTTGAATGAAAACATTGCATAAGAAATATAAAATGCGCAGACAAAATTTCATAAAAAATCACCCTCAATGGCGGAAGTATAGCTAATTCAAAATCAATTTGGTTTTTGTAAATTCAACAATTTTTAATAGAGGTATGATTTTTTTTTAATTTCAGTTTTATTTTTTTGGGCACTTGAATAAAACATCGCAGAAAAAATATAAAACGCGCAGACGAAATTCCATAAAAAATCATCAATGGCTGAAGTATAGCTAATTCAAAATCAATTTGGTTTTTGTAAATTCAACAATTTTCAATAGAGATATAGATTTTTGCAGATTTTCGTTTTAATTTTTTAAGCACTTGAATGAAAACATCGCAGAAAAAAATATAAAACGCGTAGAAAAAATTCCTTAAAACAATATCCTCAATGGTCGAAGTATAGCTAATTCAAAATCAATTTGGTTTTTGTAAATTCAACAATTTTTAATGGAGATGTTAATTTAATTAAATTTCAGTTTTATTTTTTTGGGCACTTGAATGAAAACATCGCAGAAAAAATATAAAACGCGTAGACAAAATTCCATAAAAAATCATCCCCAATGGCCGAAGTAAGCTAATTCAAAATCAATTTGGTTTTTGTAAATTCAACAATTTTCAATTGAAATATGGATTTTTGAAGAATTTTGTTTTAATTTTTTGAGCACCTGAAAGGAGCATTTGGAGATTTTCGCAGTTTGGTAAATTGTTTTTATTTATTTTTTCAGTTCATGAAGTTTGCAATTTCGAAATTAGTTTCGTCGTATTATTTTAATAAAATGTATGTTTAGATATTTGCATCTTAAATTTAAATGAATTTTGAGTCATTTTGGGTTTATTACGCCTTCGGACTCATCACTTTCGATCACAGCAAGTTTGTGGTTCAATTCCATGTCGGGCAAGATAATTTTTCAATTAATTAATTAATAATTGTTAGTACACAAGTTGTAATTTATTTTATTTTATATGGTATACTATGGCATTTTATAAATATTTGTCTTTTTTATTAAATATTTATTCAAAATATAATACCATGCAAAATGATGAATGATGAAAAATTAGAGCGATTACACAAAAATTCCTCTTTAGAACATCGCTGAATTAGAAATTGAAAATTGAATGTTCTTTGATAACACAGCCCAACAAAATACAATTTTTGGTTTGGTGCCGGAAAAGTAAGAACTGATTACGGATATTTTTGATGTGCTGATTCCAAAACAGCCTATTATTATTACCATTACAATGATATTATTTTATTATTCATTATTATCATTATTATGATATCAGAGGCCATAATTAAAATATTGTACCTAACATTAGGATCTAATTAGCGAGTTTTATCACGGGTGTTGCAAATTTTGTCAAAAGTCGAGATTTATATTATTAAAAAAAAAATCTTTTTGGAAAGGGGTGACAAAATATGAAGGGTTGATTCTTTTTGTGGTATTAATTTGGACCTTTCAATGGTACGGTTTACTTATTTTTCGATTCGCTTTTCTTTTCTCATAGATTATTTTAATAGACGTAAAATTTACGTAAATTAAAAAAAAATATGTTTTTTTTTTATAAAATGGGCCAATATGGCGTATCTCAAAAACTAGATCTGATAGACCAAATCTGATGGCTATTTTGGATTGTGCGCCCCAAAATTACATAGAATCAGTTAAAAAACGCAGGCACCAAAACGTCTGTTGGGCAGTGTAATCATTAAATGTCCAAAAATACTCCCTTTTCTTGTTTATTTTGATTTAAAAGTGAGAGTGTAATGCTTTTAAATCAAAAACTAACTTCGAGGGTGATTTCTTGAAATTACCTCTGTAGAATATCACCAAAAATATGCCTTGCTTTACTATTTTAACTGAATCGTGAAGTGAAAGTGATGATTTTACAACAAAAATTAACTTCGGCGATTGCTCAAAATTGTCCAGGTGGAACATCTTCAAATTTGGCACGCAGATTGACTATTTAATGTTCTCTGAAAATAAATAGAAATCCAGAAATACGCCTTTCTTAATTTTTACTTTCTCCGTTACGAAGTACGAGAAAATATTGTGATCGTGATTTTTTTTCAAAAATTTTTTTTTACGGAAATATCCGTTTTGGGTTCCCTGTGTGTGTCTGTGTGTGTCTGTATGCGCTGTATCTCAATAACTAATACAGCAATTGATATGAAACTTTCAACATACGTCTTATTTGATAATCTGAAGAACTGAAAAGCTGTTGGTAAAATTTTGTACACCGGAAGTGGGTGTTTACCTTAACTGTTTTTTGCCAATATTTTCTTAAATATGAAAAATATCACAAAAACATTCAAACAAACTTTGAAGACAACAAAGAAATGAATATCTTTTGATTGAAAATATTTTTCATAAAATCATTGCTATTCGAGAAAAAAGTTTATTAATTTTTTTCAATTTTTGGTTTATAATTATGAAACGATAACAGTTACAGCAAATTTATGTGAATAATAATTGTAGAGAATACAAAAATAAACAACTTCTAAATAAAAAGTTTTTTTCGAAATCTCGTTAGTTTTTGTGTAAACCGAGTTTTTGAATTTGAAGTATAATTTTTCCATGTTTCATAATTTTTACACAACGCTCGATGTACATTTAAAATATGATTTCAATAAACCATGAAAACGTAAATATAATTGGCTATGATACCATCGGTAAGTCGGAGAAAGTAACATGATGGCCATCACCATTTTTTTTTTTAGTTATTTTGACTTGAACGTGATGATTTTACATCAAAAAGTGATTGCTCGAATCCTCTAGTGGAATATCTCCAAATTTAACACGCAGATTAAAAAATAATAATGTTCTCTGGAGATAAATAAAAATCAAAAATTACGCTCTTCACTAGTTTTCGAGTTATTTTGACTTAATCGAAAGAATAATGATTCTACATCAAAAAATAATTTCGAGTGCGGTTCATCGAAATTCCCTTATTGGAACATCCCTAAATTTGGTACAGTTTAAGAATTTAATGTTCTTTGAAATATCAATAAACCCAAAACTACGTCTCTCCTATACCCTATTGGAGAAATACAGAGAGCTATGGAATTTAAAGAATGTAAATAGTACGTGCCTTTAAAATAGTGAGCGCAGCAATGAAATAGAAAATATTTTTTTTTTTGCATGTTATTTTCAATGGGCCGTTCTATTCACCGTGTGTTCGAGGGTATAGGCTGTGGACCAATATATTTTTTGTGATAGTTCGTTCATATCTCGCAGAACACATGGCCCGACCGGTGTGCCACTCAACCAAAAGTTATCGCTCGTCTTGCCCATGAACGAACGTAGACGACTTTCGAAACGGGAATTATAAAATTTGGGGCCTGCCCAAAGTGCCGAATGTCCAAAGTGCCGAATCGGTATTTTGCCCAAAGTGCCGAATTTCATACTACCGACCATGCCCAAAGTGCCGAACGACGCCAAGCGACGTCGCATCGTTCGTAGACGAGGCGTCGGAACCGAATGCGAATCGGCACTTTGGTCATTCGACAGAACGTCTTCGCACGCACCTATGAGTAAGGCCCAAAATGCCGAATGCACACCCTTATGTATGTTCGTAATGTGCGAAAATAATTTCTGATAATAGAAGTTTATCAATGCAGAGTAGATGGTTTCAGGGCTGGAGAATGTTTTTTTTTTATTTAAAATAAAACAAATTGTATTTTTGTTTTAAACGTTTTTAAACGTATTATAACATAAATATTCGGCATTTTGGGCCTTACTCGTAGGTGCGTGCGAGGACAAAATTGGCGAATCGGCAGTTTGGGCGTTACTGAGAGAACAAATTGCCAAATGTCGAAACTGCCGATTCGCATTCGGCTCCGACGCCTCGTCTACGAACGATACGACGTCGCTTGGCGTCGTTCGGCACTTTGGGCATGGTATTTATTCGACACTTTGGGCAAAATACCGATTCGGCACTTTGGGCATGCCATAAATGATTTAAATACCGCAGCAGAGAATAAAATAACAACAACTGAAATTTGTCTAACGAAAACTCGAGATTGGAAAATTACGAAATAACTAATTTCTTGTGGAATTTGCTTTAAAATTCACACACCGCGGCGGAAATAACATATTTTTGACATATGATAAACCAATTGACTTAACACAGCAGCAAACAAAATGACATAATCGACAAAACAGGAATTACAATTTAAGATTAGAAAAATAAGAAAATAATCTCTGGTGGAATTCGCTTCAAAAATTACAAATACTTTTAGAATTAACATATTACTGCAGCAGACAACAAAATGTCAACTTGGTTGACATAAGCGAGAATAACAATTGAGGATTGGAAACATCTCTTGCAGACTTTATTTTTAAATTTACATATCTTATCATTTTTTGAACACATCATGATGCAATCGACACAACACATCAGGAAACATAATGGCAACTTGCCTGGCGAAAACGAAAATTCCTATTGAACATTTGGAGAAATTATAAGTAACTGTGGAATTTGTTTCAAAATTTACAAACCTCATCACATATAATATATTTTCTATTTTCGACATGTCATTAAAAAAAATGACATACCACTGCAGGAAACAAAAAGATAATAATTAAAACTTAATCTATTAATTGGAAAAATTACAAAATCTTGTGGAATTTGCTTTAAAATTTACAGATTTCATCAAAAATAACGGAGTTTGGACATAACATAACTTAACAGATATACTGATCAAAATGAGAATTGCAATTGAGGATCGGAAAAAATGCAGGAAACTTATTCTCTGCTAAAATTTGGTTTAAAATCTGCAAAATATATTTTCAATTTATCATGAAATAATTGATAGATCACACGCAGCCAATTGCGGATCTAGCGGGTTTCTTGCTGATGATTTGAAAACTTGTAAGCATTGTATTTAAATTCTTTTAATGTCTTGCAAACGGAAGCTGAACTTATTTGAAACTGTGCTGCGATAACTCTTAACGATGATACGGGGTTCTGCTCTACGTAACATAAAATGTTGAGTTTCATCTCTTCCGTTAAAATGTGATTTCCTTTAGCCCTTTTAATGTGAAAATTACTCACGCAGCCAGTATTGTCAAAATGATGGACCATATTAAAAATTGTTGAGATGGATGGAACTTGTCTGCTCGGAGGTTTAAAAATACATGCTTTTAGAAGTTTCCATCGATGATTTGAATTAAAATCACATGTGTGTGTGTGTTGCGTAAGATAATTTGAAAGAGAAAGAGACAGAGAGTTGTTCGGTCGTTCGAGTGTCGGTGTCTCTGAGTTATGGATCGGGTCGAGTTGAGCGGCGCTAGAGTGCGAATTGTGCCACTGGGATTTAGACTTGACCTACATACTAGGTCACCGGAATTGATTTACTCGCGACACAGATGCCGCCGATGCTCACTCACCGGAGAGTAAAAGAGATGACGGAGAGAAAAACGGAAAACGAAATAAATCAAAAAATTCATGCGGCACCGGTTTTTCCTTTCCTCTGCACACCCAATCAACAACTCTCTCATTAATAATGCAATCAAGTTAATTTTTAATTCGGATTATTTTGTACGATTCAAACTGTAATATATTCATGGACGCATCATTAATTAAAAAATCATTTTTTGGAAAGTATACCTGTGTATTGGCAATGGGGAATTCAAAGTGTAAAAAATTTACGCCCCCGCACGGAAAACATATTTTTTTAATGACTTGAAACGGAGCAAAGTGCAGATCTGGGATTTCTGCTAAATCTAGACTATTTTCCAATCTTTGAAAAATTTAAACGTAGGGAGTAGGAAATGATTTGATTAAAAACAATAAATTAGAAACCCTTACTTGTTGTGGATACATTAACACTCAACGGCCACAATAAATTATTGACACTTTCGTCTGGGACCAGCAATTTTTTACAAGTAAAATCCTGTATGCGAATAGCCTCACTGTAAAATTTAGTAGCGGGTGGTTAAATAAATTTAATAAAAAGGTTTAAATATGAGACATCTTCAAACTTTTCGTAAGTTAAAGAATAATTATTTAAATTAAATTAAATAAAGATGAAAGTAGCCAGAATGTATGAATATTCAACTTGTTCGCAACTCTGCAAAATTAAGTCATGCAAAGACTAAAAACAAATAACTTATTAAAACAACTAGAGATGGGCGATAGTTCGCGTGATTTTTCACTGATATTAAAAAATCCCAGGTCGCTACTGTTACCAATAGGTGGATTTCACCGTGACCGTGATTGCTATTCCAATTGCGATTATTAATAACTGTGCCGATTATTGACGGCGGACAGAACGACCCTCCAACACCGATGACCATCGGGGTTTATTTTGGTGGTGATAAAAAGTTTTCGAACACACAGAGTTTTTGTAGTGTTAAAAGTGTTTTTGCTATGAGGAAATCAGTTCCCAAATCAAGTTTTTTAACGAATTTTATTTCTATTGTTTCGATACATCAAAGACTTATAAAGGTCATTTAAATTTAATTGACGATTAAATTTTAATTTAATTTAATTTGCATATAACCAAACTTCATTTAAATTTTAATCTACGAATAAATTTAACTGACCTTTATAATACCGACCCTTAATGTATTAAAGTTAGGGATGTAAAAGTTTGCAAATGTTGTAATTGAATTTTGATATGCCTTACTTTTTTTAAATAATATAATCCATAATTTCCAACAATCTTTCTGAAAAGTTTGAGTTAAATAAATAAAAAAAAAAACAAAGTAAATCTTGTATTCTCTATTTTTTCAAATAATATTTGTTTTAATTTTTTTTTTAATCTCAAAGCTTGCAAAATTTTTAATACAATTTGGACATGTTTAAGGATTTAAATTTCCCTTAACATTTTAAAAAGATCCAACAATCATTTTAATGACGTGGAACATTTTCTTTTAAATTTTATATTGAAAAGTAAAGAATGTGCCTTTATCGAGTTCCAAAGAACATTCAATTCTAAATTTGCGTGCCAAGTTTTTTAGTTCAGATGTTCCACTGAGGGAATTTTGAGCAATCGCCTTTGAAGTTATAAAAATATAAAATGATCACGCCTATCATTTGGGATGTGCCGATGGTCGTTACCAGTGGCGCAGTATAAATTCAGTAATATTATGATTTTAATTATTAGTAGTATAACAGTTTATTGTACTCGAGATACATCGATATACAACAGACCATCGACCGAGGTCTTTCAGCCAATTTAATTATTAATAAAATATCTTTTAGTATTTTTTTTGAATATCACGACATAGTTAAACTTACAATATATTTAAATATGTTTATGGTTTAAATTATTTGTAAATAATGGACATAAACGACAAATTTTAGGGTCCAGGACAAAGTACCGAATTTCGTATTACCGACCATGCCCAAAGTGCCGAACGACGTCCATCGTTCGTAAACAAGGCGTCGGACCCGAATACGAATCGGCATTTTGGACATTCGGCACTTTGTCCTCGCACCGCCCTTTAGTAAGACCCAAACTGCTGAATTCACGCCGATTCGGCACTTTGGTTGACACAACGTCCTCGCACGTACCTACGAGCAAGGCCCAAAATGCCGAATATTTGTTATAATACCTTTAAAAACGTTTGAAACAAAAATACAATTTGTTTTATTTTGAATGAAAAAACATTCTCCAACCCTGAAACCATCTATCTTCCATTAATAAACTAGTATTATCAAAAAATAGCTTCGTACATTGCCAACAGGTGCCTGCGAAGACGTGTCGATTGACCAAAGTTCGAATCGGTGTGCTTTCGGCAGTTTGGGTATTACTGATGGGTCGGTGCGAGGACAATGTGTCGAATGTCCAAACTGCCGATTCGCATTCGGCTCCGGACGCCTTATTTACGAACGATGCGACGTCGTTTGGCCTCGTTCGGCACTTTGGGCAAAATACCGATTCGGCACTTCGGACATTCGGCACTTTTGGCAGGGCCCCCTCAATCTTAGAATCGTCGAAACTTCGAAATTGGAATCCCAGCCCTATTAAATACTGATAATTGACTAACATTTTATTAAATTTTTAATACAAATTATATTCTTTTTTCAGGAACAAAAAAATAATATCGCAAAAAAGTTAAACGCAAACTATAGAAAAATGGGAAATTGTATGAAACGCCCCTAAGAAGAAACATTACGCAAAATATTGTTTGAACTTTTCTGCAACGCTTTGATGGTCGCTAAGTTTAAGAAATACTGCGCTTGGCAATGTTGCTGTTTCATATCATTTTGACAGTCCTTTAAAAAAAGTCCAACGAATCCCTAAACCCCTAAGTTGTGCCTAGTTTTAAAGTTGGTATGCTTGTTATAGTGAAAATGCATATGATTCGAGTAAATTTCGCGAAAGAATTCAAGTAATTTATTAACAACTTGGATACAAGAAAAATATATAAGAATAAATAAATAAATACTGACGTTACTGTTATAAGGCCTTAAAATTATTTGCGTGTCTTATAATGACCTTTTTACGACTTTAGGATCAGAATAAAGGGTATAAGTGCATTTTTTAAAATTTTATTTAAAAGCAGATTATCATAGTTAAGTGTACTACAATTCAAATTAAAATGGGTTTTAGTGGCCAGTGCCAAGAAATAGCATAACCCAACCCCATCCTTATTCATATTAGATATTAGAGTTTATTGGTCTTTTTTTTTTATTTCATCATATAAATTTGTTTTGGAATTTTGTACAATGAATTAACTTTAGATTCAATTATATCAAATCAAGCACTTGTGCACTTATACCCGTTTTATTTCAAACCTTTCTTAACAACAACACTTATTTTTACCCTTAATAGTAACATCTCCGAAAAATGACGTAATAGTCATTCGGGGTGTGGTACACCCCACGCCTTTGAACTTCGGCCAATTAATGTTAAATTGACAAAATAACAAAAAATAACAATCTGGGATACATTTTGAACCTCTAGTTACAAGAATATGTGAATAGTTTCCGAAACCTGCAACTTTACATGTGAAAAAAAAATGTTGCAAAAAAAAATTCCGCAAATATGAGTTTTTTTTTGCAAAAAATACGGTAGCAATTTCAATTTTCAGCTAAAAAATAAAATGGTTTGAACCTGAAAACCTGAAATAGTATCATTCCAAGTGGAATTAATACATTTTGCAACCTTTCCAAAAAGTATATTTATTTTCATGATCGAAGGTGGGATTTTTTACGAAAAAATTATACTAGTATTTTTCTAATATAAAGTCAATTTAATGTTAAATATGAATATGAAAATATTTTTAAAACTATTATTATGAAGAAAAAAGGCTATTATAATGTAAAAGACAATTATTCGATCCCAAAAGAGCATTCGATGCACATATAAATATGTGCGATGTATGTCGCACATCGACCTCTCGCAACTGCGACATAGCAAGTGCGACTTTTTGTCGCTTCTTCTGGACCAAATATCGCAGAGCTTTTGTATCGGCAATCTCGGAATAATCCACAGAGAAGAATGCTCACAATTATTTTTCTGGCACAATGATCACACGGGGTGTCGTACACCCCACAATTTTTCACGAATTGACTCAAACAGGTACCACATTAACACTGACGCGTGAGCTCAAATAATACCTATTGGGGTCCACAATAGAAGGTTCAAACTATTTGTAGATGGAGTAACATGTCCCGTTTACTTTCAATTTCAGGGCCTTATTCAACGTCGAAAAGAGGCTGAGGTTTGAAAAATATGTCAAAACTACTGAAGAAAATATTACTCATAACCCAAAATTGTTCTGGAACTACGTAAATGAATGTAATAAAGTTCGTGGATTCCCAAAGAATATGTTTTATGGTGAAATAAACAGCAACAATGGTGTTGATTGTGTAAACTTATTTGCAAGTTATTTTTCGATTGTATATAGTAATGACAATACCCCTATAGCGAGGTTGAATACCGTTCATGATTCAATTTCCTTAAACTCTTTATCCGCAAGTATTTCTGATGTTTTTGAGGGTTTAAATAGTCTACCAGATTCTTTCACGGCTGGCCCTGATGGATTACCGCCTTATTTGTTAAAAAGATGTGTGTACACCCTGTCACGGCCCATTTATGATCCGTTTTGTCGATCAATAAGTAGTGGTATTTTTCCTGATTTGTGGAAGGAATCATTCATTAACCCCCTATATAAAGATGGTGGTAGGGAGAATATAAAAAATTACCGAGGCATTACCATTCAATCAGTTATACCTAAACTATTAGATCAATTAGTAGCTAAACAAGTGATGTGGGAATGTAGACAAGTAATTTGTGATGAACAGCATGGTTTCTTGAAGGGCAGATCTACATTAACCAATCTTTTATCATACCAACATTTTCTGCTTAATGCTTTCGAGAAGGGACATCAAGTTGATGCTATTTATACTGACCTTTCTAAGGCCTTTGACCGTGTCAACCATGAGATTCTTTTAAGTAAACTTAAAGAACTTGGATTTGGTAATTTAGTGGTCAAGTGGTTTGAAAGCTTTCTCTCCTCCCGTTTGCAATATGTAAAAATTGATAATTACATATCACATGCTATTAATGTCACATCAGGGGTCCCCCAAGGTTCCCATTGTGCTCCAATTCTCTTTTTACTTTTCATAAATGACATTGGGACATGCTTCAAATATTCTCGTTTCTTATTATTTGCTGATGACCTTAAATTGTTTTCTGTTGTGGAAAGCTTGGATCAGTGCTTTGCAATGCAAAACGATTTAAATAATCTTTCTCATTGGTGTAGTCTAAATAAGCTTAATTTAAATATTAATAAGTGTGCTTCACTTTCTTTTGGCCGTTGTAATTTAATTACATTTTCTTATCGCATTGAGACACATACACTAAAAGCTGTTCAAGAAATTAATGATTTAGGAATTCTTTTTGATCGCAAATTAACTTTTTCCTCTCACATCAGTAATATCACATCTAATTCTCTTAGAACACTTGGTGCAATCAATCGGTTTTCATTCCATTTTAATATTATTTAATACAAATTATTATACACATCATTGGTACGTTCCAAACTTGAATATGGATCCATTATTTGGAGCCCGTCTTATGCAACATGGTCGAATAAAATTGAAATGGTACAGAGTAAATTTTTACGACTAATTTCTTTCAAAATTGGGAACTCTTCCGATCAATTTAGTCACTCAAATATGCTGTCCCTCTTAAACATACAAACTCTAAAATCTAGAAGAATTCTATTGGACTTATGTTTTGGATTCAGGTTAATTAATGGACTTCTTGACTGCTGCTATTTACTATCACATATACATTTTAACTATTGGAAGAATAAACGGCTTAAAGTATTATTTCGTTTACCATCTCACTCAACTAATTATGGTTTTAACAATCCCATTACAAGGTTTATGAGACTCGGTAATATTTTAAATGCAAATTCTAATTTCCAGATTTTTGATTATTCTTATTTAAGATTCAAACGTAGTTTACGTAAGTTTGATTTAGATTTACTTATCTGTTATTAATACTTATTGTTTCATTTATATAATTTAAGATTGTAAATTTTCATGAGGCTGTATTATGCAATATTATGTAATTGTATTAGTTCAATAGGATTCAACATTATTTTGTATATTTAATGTGTATTTATAATTTCATTTATACTTATGTTAACATGTTTATTTTAGATTATAGTTCTTATTTTCTTGTAAAAAGGTGATTTCCGTTTAATAAAGAAATTAAATTAAATTAAAATTAAAGGTGTATCACACCCCTAGTGACTATTAAAGGTTAAGATCGATTTTATCTAGTTAAGTATTGTTAGAGAAATGAGTGGAACTTATACAACGTGCACTGGCCTATCTGGACATTTAAAAGTTTTGTTGGATGAAATTTCATTCTTCCACGTACTTTTTATTAAACATTGAGTATATATTTAAACTGGTTTGTGCTCGTGTTCTCTCACCTTTATGGATTTATTCACCGAAGTGTTGTTATATTTCTTAATTTGCCTGCTTAATATGTAAGTGGGTCAAATCCTGAATAGCACACGCTAGACCAGTGTTTATCAACCTTTTTAGACGAATCGCCCACTTTGTCAGGTGTGCTTCTTAATTCGCCCCCTTTAATTTTTTACAGCTTAAAATTACGTGATTTTCCCTAAAATAATGTAGGCTAGGTTTAGGTTAGGAAACGTAAAAAATTAAAATAACATTTATAACTTATTATTTTAACAGCATACAAAACAAACAAAAATGATACTTATGTATTACGCCGGACTACCATCAAACTAAAATAAAATAATATTAAATCAAACTGAAACTACGAGTCGGTCCCTAACCTAAGCATAAACACCAATCGTTGCAACTGCTAACTCTAACTTGTAACTAAAGACAAGCTGGTTTTATGGTAGTCCGGCATAATACATAAATACCGAAAAGATACGTAAAATTAAGGTATTAACTATAATTTTAACATAAAATACAAATAATAGGCTACATAAAATTTAAAATTTGAATGAGAGGTTGGTAATCTTTGCAAAGTTAAATAACATTCGATTCTAATTTTTCGGAATATAATCTTGCCACCTTGCCCGCAAATTTTTAGGCTATTTGAGCCATTTCCGAAGGTCAATATTCAAAATGCATTCGCCCACGCAAAATCACCATCGCCCCCCAATGGCGGATTGTCAGATAAACACCCAATTTTAAATGTCGATCGCCCACCATTGCAAATGTTGAGAAACACTGCGCTATAGACGAAGACAGTCTCGTTTTTGTGCTGAAAATATAGACGAAAGAAATATACGAAACGGACGAGAAAATAATTGCCATGTCTGCTGGTGTGATGTATGACCACATGACTCGACACTTTTTAAAATCCGGAAATTTCTGGATGACTTGCTTATTGGAAATAAAGTAAAAACGTGCTAATGAGGAGCTTGAAATTAATTGACACATACGTTGAATGTTAACTGGATTATTATCAAAGATGTGCTAGATACTGAAAGTTTTCCGAAGTTTGTATTTTATTTTTTAATTTGTATATATTTAATTGCTACAATTACCATAATTGATGTGGCTGAAGCAAAAAAAGAAGAAAAAAAACATATTTAATTTGATAGACTCACAGTCTGAATATATGTATATTTAACATGTTCACAAATCTACAAAATTAAGTTTAAAAAACCAAAAAATATGTATTTGTAAAAATTAGTTTCGCGCCGAACATTCAATTATATACAATTTATAAATAGTACTGCTAGTATTATAACAATAGTTTAAGTTCGTTTGTTCTATGTAGAAGGTCTAACTTGTAAAACAATTAAAATTAAATTTGAAAACTTGAACTTGACCTTAGTGAAGGCTTCCTAAAATGTCACAAACTATTTGTACAAGTCGGTGCTAGTGCTTTTACTATTTGTAGCATCAATCCCAACATTATTGTTATTTCTATTATATTTTAACGATCTAAATTAGCATTTCACTGTAGGTCATAGGATTAACTTTGCAAATATAATAACCGGAAATAACAAAGAAGAGTTACTGCGCAAAATTATGCAGATGCCTGTTTAGACAAATTCCCTTAAATTATGCAACAAATTGCTCGTTAAATTGTAACCCCGTCTCCCCTGACCAAGATGTCACTACATTGACTTTAGTATTGGGAAAACAGACTGTCACAATTTCCGTTCGAATTGATAACAAATTGCGAAATTTCTCACATCTCCAGCATGGAACATAACACCTACATACGTACAGATCCGGACCGATATATTACCGGTGCCACACTGGCACAGATTTTAAAGTGGCGACCCGAAAATAGAAAGTCACTCCCTTCCAATTCCATCACCGTCACCTTCACCAACGACTCCAATTAACATCAGCATCGTAAATTCATAATCGCCGGGCACGTGATTTCGTCCAAAGGCACGCAACGCACGGCACACGCAACAAATTCTACAAAATGTAAAGTATACATTTTTGGCGCAATGCAGAGACCCACATTCAACATCTTCAACTCCACTACCACCACCACCAGCTGACGTCGTGTTGGTGTAGTCACCATCAGTTTGCTTTCAGTCTCAATTCGTGCACGAGGAAAAGGTCAAGGACGACCTTTCGCCATAATGAAATTTTAAATCCGCCCCCCTGGAATCGATCCATCATCTACAACTCTCTCGCGTTCTCCGTCTCTTTTTTAATCTTGTATTATACAGTGTGTTCCAGTTGTTAACCTACAAATATAATGGAGGGTGTTTCAAGAAAAAAGATAAACCACAACAGCGGTTGCCAACCTTTTGTGATAGAAGAAAACTTTTAAGAATTTTTTTTTTTATTGTGCTGCAAATAATAAAATGTATCTAATTTATGTATCTACAAATAAAAAAAAAACTATACCATTATAGGGATTATAATTCTTTTCATCTTTAAAACTCCAAATCAGCTTATCCACCGATAAGGCGAGTATCGGTGTTTAAAGGCTTTAATCAAGTAAAGATTGCTCTCAGAACAGTGACAGCCACAAATAATATAACTAATTAATAAAAATTTGACCTACTCACACATAACATTTTAAAATAATTAAAATAAAACACTTTCAAAACTTTGTTTTGAAGGCTTGTGATTATAGTTTTGACTAGAGCAGTGGCAAATCTATGGGGGGGCTTTATACCAATATAATTAGTTTGAAGCTCGTAAAATATATTCATTAGCAAGAATGACCTAATCCACTACTACGTTTTCAATTGTATGATATCCGTTAACGTTTTAATACTTTGTATAATGTCTTAGTTAGATTTACATTTTTTTTTATTGAAAAGTTTGCTCAAAAGGACACAAGGCGTTTGCAGTTCCTCTACAGCGACTAGCGATGAAGACAATGACGTGTTAATTTTCAGACCATCCCTCCCAGTCTCCAAAGAAAAATTCCAACTGTGTCCCCGTCATTATTTATTCATCTCTAGCCAGTAGAACTACTCTGAAATATTAAATGTACGATATCCTTAAAAATAAATCCTTTTCACATTTTTAATCTGCTTTTTATTAACTTTAATGTATTTCATTAGTAAATTGGTAAACAAAATATCCTGAAAACCTTTAATGTGAAACACACGTTTTTACTCCATAAAACAACGTTAAACTACTGTTTTGGTCGCTTCATTATATGAAAGTCCTTTCACAAAATTTTTCCCGGTTCAGAGACACATCCCCCCCCCCCCCAAATCTAGATCCGCTACTGGACAAGAGATATACTGATGCATGTATCGGCACGAAATACGAGAAAGTTGTTAATATCGGTCTGTCAACCTTTTTTTTGTTTTTTTCACTTTGTTTTAAAAATATTATAAAAATATTTTAATAAAACTTAGTCAACTAAAGACTAAACATTTTTTTTTTAATAAATACTTAATTTTCTAAAAATTGATCATTTTTGGTTTATAATTATAAAATTTTAATAGTTAAAGATGAAATTACATTAATATTAATAATAGAGTATGATAAAATCCAATCCAATTATCTTTCAGATTGTATAAGGGTTTCCTGTTGCTAATCTCAATAGTTTTCTTGTATTCGGCGATTATCATATCAGGAATAATTATTATAATCTGAAAGATAATTGGATTCTACTTGAGAATACGTTACTAAATACAGGATGTGCCATTTGAAAAATAAAATTTCACCCAGACCATGCATTTCAACAAATCTTTAAATATTTCGAAAACGGCAAACAATAGGTATAGGGAGTATTGAAGTAACTCACCTTTATTTGCTCCATATAATTCAAAAATGACAAAAAATACAGGGTGTTCCATTAAAAAAAAAACTTAAGTTTGGTCTGTAACTTTGTTATGAGACATCCTGTATAAATTTAAATATTTTTAGGGCATGCAGCTCACTATTATACACAACTTTTGTATAAAACATTTTTCGAAATTTTGAAAAATAAGCACATGATTGACCGTTCCCCGAGCTCTGAAACACCCTGTATATCTTTATGAAATTTAGTATACTATTTTTAGCGAATAAAGTGTGCCGACATGTGGATTTTTAAATAGAACACCCTGTATAATTTTACATAATTTAATTCGTCTCTAAATTCTGAATTCATTGATGTATCATAAGTGACCTTTTGGTTGTTAGTTTTTTTGGTTACATTTAAATTAAATTTACAGAAAAAACAAATTTAAACAAAAAACATTTGTTTAGTTTGGTTATCGTTTATCACGTGGTGAAACATTTTTAATATTAAAGATTGTTAAAATGAGGCACTTGGCTTGTTTCACATTTTTTTTTTATTTGGGGGACCGAAAATCCACAAGTGATCCAACAGCTTCCCATGCATCCACCTCGAGTCACTGTTTGGTGCGGATTTTGGATTGGAGGAGTGAATGGGCCGTACTTTTTCAGAATACTGCTGGAAATGCGGTTACCGTCAATGGTGTTCGTTGTCGTGACATGATAACCAAATTTTAATGGAATGAATTGAACGGCATGGACTTGGAAGACATATTTTTTCAACAAGATGATGCAACCTGCCACACTGCCAACGATACAATGCAGTTATTGCAAACAAAGTTCCATGGTCGTGTTATTTCGCGCCGCGGCGATGTGAATTGGCCACCAAGATCGTGTGACTTGACGGCCCTAGACCCCTTTCTTTGGGGTTTTCTGAAGAAAAGTGTATGCCAATGACCCACAGACCATTCCGGAGCTCAAGGAAGAAATTAGACATTAGAAATTAGAAATAGATATTTCCGCAAAAATTTCGAATTCAAATAAAATCACGAAAAATACATTTTATTTCTTATAAAAATAATTGCAATATTTTCAAGGGAAACAAAACGGAAATAATTTAAACTTAAAAATTGTAAAAAAATCACCAATCAAAGAATTTACTTCGAAAGGTCAACAATTATCAAGAAACAATATACTTCTAACTAATAAAGCAATATTCTAAATGGAAATAACTGCAATATTCTAAATGAAAACAGAACGGACACAATCAAAACTTGCACTGAGAAAATGAAAAATACTATCAACGATTTGAAAAACTGGAAAAAAAGAATCAATTGAGAAATTTGTTCTAAATACTTAAGATTTTTAGAAAAACATGAGATTTTTAATATTCTTTCAAAACAAATGTAAATGAAAAACGCAAATAACGATAAAAAAAACAATAATTAACTGACGAATTAGCTATAAATTCTCAATGTGCTCGTACATGGAAAAGCAATACATTTCATATTTACAATTTAAACATATCAAATATATCAATTATTCTTACTAATTAAAAGCAAAATATATATTAGACGAATTAAAAAAAAAAGAAAACAAGGAATGGCTATACCGGGTGTAACTGGTAGACCCCAAATATCTTTTTCATTTTTACATATATATTTATGAAATTCAGTATGGTATTTTTAGAGAACTAAGTGTGTCAACAAGTGGATTTTTAATAAAAAATCAATTTCCAGTTTAACCGGAATGACCTTAACTTTTTTATTTCAAAAAGAACATCGTGTATATTTGACATATTTTAATTCGTCTCTAAATTCTGAATTTATAGATGTATCATAAGTCATCCTTTGGTTGTTACATTTTTTTGTTTAAATCCAATTCAAATTTGTTTTTTTTGTTTAAATTTTATTTAAATTTAAACAAAAAACTAACAACCGAAAGGTCACTTGTGATACATCTTTGAACTCAGTATTTAGAAACGAATTCAATTATGTCAAAACAATCCGTGTGTTCTATTTGGAATAAAAAAAGTAAAAGTAATTTCCGGTTAAACCGGAAGTGGAATTTTTATTAAAAGTCCACATGTCGGCACACTTTATTCCCTAAATATAATATTATATATATATATATATATATATATATATATATATATATATATATACTATACTAAATTTCATAAAGATACACAGTGCGAATTTTTAATTTCTGAATATTAAAATTTCGGATGTTCAATTAAAAAAAAACACTTCAATCGCATTGTACCTTGACAGTTCGCAACGAACCGTACAGTAAAGCTTTGTGTGTTGCCTATAGTGGCACTATTTTGATTTAATCCCCCTCTATGAATTTTTGAAAATTGCTCTGCAGAGGTTCGCGCCACCTCCAAATTCTCCGACGTGAGTTAAGTTAGAGGACCAGGGTAAACTCTAAAAAATTACAAATGGGCCACCTTACAATCCTATATCACTGCGCTCTCTTTCCTTTCCAACCCCTAGCGAGTGGAATTTTTTTTACGCCACAAACGATTTTTCAAACAGTTTCAAACCGCTCTAGTGCAACCACCATAACTGATACGACTGTAAGAATTTTCTTCTCTTTAAAATTTATGTTTAACTAATTAGAGGGTAGAATAGTGCCACCCACCACCCCCCGTATAAATTTTAACTTAAACTAGAAACCCTGTTTCGTAATTATCGTTAAAATTCCAATACCACAGAAGGTACTACAAAAAATTCATCCAATCAAACAGCGTTTTGTAGGTTAAGTTAAAGTGGGTATGAAGGGTGGTGGGCGTTCCCTATCCTACAATCCAACGCGTTGAACATCGACCAGAGTTTTTGCAAATGATTTAATTTACAAAATACAAAATCACAGACGCAATATTTCTGTGTTTGGCTCTCCATCAGCGCAAACCTATCATTAATCAATTTAAAATAAACCAAATTCTCTGAGTTTTGTTTGGTATTTAAATTATTAATATCAAATAACTAGTTCTGAAGTTAGGCAATTTTGCAAAATCAAAATCTCAATTTTTTACTTTGAATTTAGAGAATTTGGAATTTTTGGCAATTTTCGTTGACTTGACATGAGTGTTTCTTAATATTTTTTAAAACACATTATATTCTCTACAATTAAGCATATAAATAATCATAATTAAAAAAACGCGTTTGACACCTTAGCAATTTAAAAAAATCAGAAACGGAGTTTTATTGCTTTTGAAACTTTAGACAATTGTACTTGACTCGTCATAAATATTTCTTAATTCTATTTGAACCCTTTGCACTCGTATTTATATTAGAGAGCACAGTGAGAGAACGTATTGTGGCGACAATAAGATGACGTACGAGTGCACAGGGTTAAATTACACTTTTATTACATTTCAACATATAAATCATTAAAATTTAAAAGCGCGTTCAATAACTCGGGTAATTTCAGAAATTGAAATGTTTGGATGTGGAAAACTTGAAATATTTTCAATTTGCGCTAAATATACTAAATATCTAAAAGTTTTCAAAACTTTCGTTTAGATGTCGTTTTTATGATGTATCTATCTATCTTCAAATAATATCTACTCAATGTTGTTTTACTTCGTTCCTTTCAAATTATTTTTTTTATATCTTACTAACACCTAACCTAAACCTAAGTTACATTATTCTAAGGATTATCATGTTATTTTAAGCTGTTTAAAATTAAAGGGGGCAAATAGAGAAGAGGACCTGATAAAGTGGACGTTTCGTCCAAAAAGGTTGAGAAACACTGGTTTAAGGTGTTACGAATTTACTTAGCTATTTATTCAAACAATTGCACTGTAGAATTCTAAGATTGATTTTTAACATAAAATATCGTGATTCATGTTGTGCGACATTTAAAAATAAAAATATTATGACCACCCCATCAATCTACATATATAAATTGCTATCATACATTCACAATATTAAAATCACACTTAAAACCCACATAACTATACATAACCATGATACTCGACATGCTTCAAAGATTCACATACCAAACTTCAATACTGAAAATCCCCTATCCACGCAGGTAGTGTCCTGTATAACAAACTCCCGGAAAACATAAAACAAAACCATTTAAAGCACTTTAAAAGCAAATTAAAACTACTGTTGGCATCGACCTCTATTTACAATGTAAAAGAATTTATTGATCTATTGCAAAGCAAACCTATATAAATAAACGGACTTGTATCACATGTAAATTTTAACTTGTACCTTGTATTATGTCTCATTTTTGTAATATTTTATTTTCGTAATATTTATATTTTTATTTCCATTTTAATTTAATCTTATGACGAATGTATCTGCATTAAATGTAGCAACCAACATAATAAATAAATTGATTGATTGATTGACTGTATGTAAAAATGAAAATGATATTTGGGATCTGCCGAAATTCAGTTACACCCGGTATATTCTTTGGTATATATTTGTATAACAATTCTGAATATATATTTTATCATTGTTATCAGGGCTGAAAAATATGTTTGCAACGTACGAGAAAGTACTGTTTTCAAATTAGAAATTTCAACGGAAATATCCGTTTTAAGGTCACCAGAGAAGATTTCGACCATTTTTGAAAAACGCAGTATCTCAAAAACTAATAAATATTTTCGAACTAAACTTTGAGCATAAGCGTTATTTGACACTCCAAAGGATTTAGAAGCTTTTGGAGAAATTTCGTGCATCGAAAGTGTAGTGGCAGAAAACATGCGTTACCCATTTAACTTATATGTTTTTTTATGGGTAAAGCGGCATTGTTATCAAGGCTAAAAATATGTTTACTGTCTCCTACAAATTACGAGAAAGTACTGTTTTCGAATTCGAAATTCAACGGAAATATCCGTTTTGAGGTCACCAGAGAAGATTTTGACAGTTTTTTTTTTAACTAAACTTTCAACATAAACTTAATTTGACATTCCAAAGAATTAACAATTTCATGCACCCAATTTCCGATATTTTTTTAACGACGAAAAATATCAGAAAAATATTAACACAAATATTGAAGGTGACGAAGAAATCGACATCTTTTGTTAATAAAAGTTTTCCGTAAATTTTTTATTTCCGCAAGAAAATTCAAAAATAATGTTTTTTGTCTATAATTATGAAATGATTATTGTTGCCCTTAAAATAAGGGCAAGTTGGTATTGACTTCTGGTATAACCGGAAGTCGTATAATCTTAAAATTATTTTAATTGAAAAAAATTTATGTAGAATCCGAATTTGCACTAAAAAATATAACTTTCCATTTAATATAAAGATGTTGGTGTTGACTTCCGGTATGACCGGAAGTGGTATAATCTTGAAAATATTTTCATTGAAAAGAGCACACTCGATTGCATATATGATGAAAGTCTCATTACAATACATTAATTAGAATACTTTTAATGTGCGGTATCGATGGGACACCCTGTATATATTGCGGATATTTTTTGATGGAATTTGTAAATTAATTTTTATAATTTTTTGCAACGGAGCTCTTTGCCGTGCCAGTAAACATGGGTTACCCGTTCAATATATCGGATGTAACTGAACTCTGGTAGACCCCAAATATCTTTTTCATTTTTACTTCCACTTCCGGTGTAACCGAAAATTAATTTAACTTGTTTATTTCAAATGAAACACCCTGTATATTTTTACATAATTTAATTCGTCTCTAAATTCTGAATTCATAGATAAGTGACCTTTTGGTTGTTGGTTTTTTTGGTTACATTTAAATTAAATTTACAGAAAAAAAAACAAATTTAAACAAAAAACTAACATTTGTTGAGTTTGGTTATCGTTTATCACGTGGTGAAATATTTTTAATATTAAAGATTGTTAAAATGAGGCACTTGGATTGTTTCACATTTTTTTTAAATTTTAACACGTTCACTGCGGCTACGATTTTTGTGTTACTTCAGAATAGGCGGTACGGGTCATATAAACCCCGTGCAATTGTGTTACTGCAAACCAAATGGAGTCAATCGGTAGCATAAATTAATCTGTGATCAGTACCAACATTTTTTTTTATGACGAAGTTACAACCTTTGCCCGTTGGGAAGTTCGATAGAATTCTATTCCGACAAATACGGGACACACATGCCCCGTAACGCAGTGAACGTGTTAAGCAGGGGGTTTCGACCGAACTAAGCACCGACATGCGGCAGCATTCCCTGGCCGAGCGAGTTTCGCATTTGTATTTTCTCTGACTGTACGTGGGGCTTGTGCCATTGGCGGACATAATGACCGCCACGGCGCTTAACCTGTTAAGCTTCTAGCACAGTATAGTTCCTATGCAGTAGTCTCACTCAAGCAAATTAAAGTTTTCAAATTTTCTTTGCGCATGTTATTGCGCAGCCATTTAAACCCAGACATTTAATAACCACATGTGAATTATAAACATAACCCTGTTTTTGGTCCTCATACGCAAGTGCGCAATTGATCTATATGCGATTAAAGATGAAAATCAATAGATAAAATAGGTACTTACTTTTATAACATTAGAAAATACCCATATCATTAATAATGAAACAACAAATACAATTTTAAGAAAAATTCGATGTTTATAACCTATGAAATTACGCTAGGCAGACACAAGGTCAACAAAGTTAAACAGCTGATCACACGACATGCACTTTTACAATTTATCGGTTAAAAACACTAGATTCTATTTTCTGCACAATTTTTCAACTCGATTTATCTAAACAATTTGCTGTGCAAAACCAGTCAATATAAATGGCTCACTGAAGACATTACTGGTTTATTACAGAATAAATCGAGCAGTGTAAACAATGCGTGGTAACATGCGCGAGGATAATTTGAAACCCAAAAGATCAAAGTGCCGCCTCGAAGTGCAACTACTGCTTAGTATACTGTGATTCTAGAAGAAGGTATATTTGTCCCTTATAGGAACACTAGTAAAATCTTTCATAATATTATTTTGGCTTTATATTATTTTTCTATACGACGATGAAGATATTATTTATAATTCATACATATGAGTGGAAGATGAAGTAATTAGATGGAAATCCGCCTAACTGTTTCGACCGATTATAACTGATGATGGTCGTCGGTGTGGCGGCGCAGCAGTAGTTGCTGACTTTCTAATGATACAAACCATCCGACGACTGAACCCAACAAAGCGACCATTCGCTACTAGTTGCTATTTGCGAATCATACATAAAAGAAGACGCGCACGTGGCAATTATTTGATCGGAACGTGTTCTTCTGGTCAGCACTTTTATGAATCGCCATACTTGCTCGAATCGTCGATACATTGTGAGGTCACTTGCCCGTTAATGTATCAATTTGCTGTGTTTGTAACGACGTTGCTCAATGTTGCATCAATTAAATCGTGTGTGCTTATATGTGTGTGTGTTTATTGCTCGTTTGATTTAATTGCGTTTAATTCATCACATCATTACATTGGGGCCTGTCCTCACTAATGATGCAGAACGTCGTAGAATCGCCTAGTCCGTGTGAGAAAATATCCTCGAGAAATATTATTCATATTTTTGTCACTGAAAGCCGTTTTACACTACATAATTTATTGAACAAAACATGAGTTAATTTCTAGTGCAATTTAATTTCTCTGGTTTCATGCCATACAGTAAATTGTCCAAAAAAATTGAGTCAATTTTAAGTCAGATTGTAAAATAACCTCAATTTTTGGGACAATTTACTGTATGAAACTAAACAATTTAAATTGCGCAAGAAATTAACTCATGTCTTGTTAAATAAATTGTGTAGTGTAAAACAGCTATAAGACCCGATGAAAAAAAATGTACTGCGGGTCCCGCCCGAGCCGGCCCGGAGTTGAATATTCAAAGCCCGGCTCGAACCGATTAAGTTTGAAAATTTTTAATTTTGATTATACCATTTTGAAAAAGTTTAATAACCAAATCAAATAATATTCTTTCAATATTTACAATTTTTTTTTTAATTTGTGAATAGAAAAAAATTTAAGCCACTTAGTTGTTACTTATAATAAATTTCAATTTATCCAAGCCCGGCCCGGCCCGAAGATTGAAAAATAGCCCGTGCAGGCCTCTGCTACACATTCTTACAGAAAGAATATTTTCATACAGTTTCGAATAAAACACTTGGCCTTGGATGTCACAATTGTCAAAATACCATAAACATAATTATTTTATTTGTTTACTTTTGTTTCATGGTCGTGGAGAAAGTATAGTCTGCCACTAGGTTAGAATGGAAATTCTGATGCTCGTGGTTCACTATTCCACTCGCATCGAATTTCCATTCTAACATTGTTACAGAATATACTATTGCATAATCAAGAGCTTTATTACACGAGCCGATGTTTATTGGTCAAGCGAGCGAATCGAGCAAAGTAAATTATTTATTGCAACAACTACTTTCCTGGCTAATATTTTGATAGCGAAAATTATTAGTAACACATAAGTTATCTATTATGTAATTCAATGTTCGTCGTGGTATTAGCCAGGAAATTAATTGTTGCAATTGATAATTTACTTTATCAATTTTTATCAAAACGCGTGTGCAGTCAAATCGCAGATTTATGAATATATTACGTTTTAAATTATCTGTGAAAATAAAAATTCATTCAATATTATCAATAATGGATTCAGAAGTATGGGGGCAATCGATGATAAAATTTTATTTAATTAAAAATGTAGGTTTGGTGTTTATAGTAAAATTGAAGTGTAGAGGGTGGTTCCTATCATTTACATTTGGGAAGGATGTTATGATTTCGGGAAATACAAAATTTAATTAGAAAGTTGAAGTTATTTGAGTTGGCTGCAAATTTTTTATTTAGGCCTAGTATAAGTTGGGATATTGGGGTTACTTGAGTTACGAAACCAAAGGAGTCCGTTAGAAGGATCGTGAAGTGAATATTGAATGCCGATTTTCTTTAAAAAAAACTTACGCCAAAAGGTGTACAAAAGTATTTTTAAAAGACATTTTGTACTAAAAATAATTTCAAAGCAACTTCTTAAAATTAGTAGATTATGAGAAAATGCCTAATTCTATTTAAAAGAAAAATTCGGACGAAAAAATTTTTAAGCAATTTTTTATAATTTAAGAGAGTTAATATTGAGTTCCAATTTTCTTGAAAGATAGCCAAAACTCAAACAATTTAGAAATTTCCAAAAGTATAAATTTAAATTTAGTCCTTAAGGCTCTTGGAGCGTACCTCTAAATTCATTTAAAACATTATTCACAAACGGATAAAGACTTAAAAGTGAAATTTTGAATTCACTTCTATAAATATATTCTAGAGAGTAGCACGGATTTATTTTTTTATAATAATGTTTATAAACAATTTTAATACTAATATTGCTGTAATTTAGAAAAAAAAATCCGTCGTACCCTGGGGTAATTTATTTAAAATTTATTATTGAAATAATATTTTTTCATATTTTCGAAACTGTATCCGAAATTTGAATAATAAGATATTCATTTTAATACTCTGTCGTGGTGCGCCCTCTGCGGCTTTCTTGTTTAACAGGCTGTGCATATGAGAGGAGGCGTTCCCAAGGCGGTTTCTCGCTGTAACTTTTGCCGCGTTATCTAAATTACATAGTGGTGTTACTAAACATATACCTCTTTCGTGACAAGAGGGATTAACGACTCATACAAAAACAGTTGTGTGGAATTATTATATAAAATGTATTTATGATTAAAATTTCTTCTCTTTGGTCCTGACAACCGGCTATCTACCCGAGGGCTTTTCGTCGATTTCTGCGTATTTCATTGAAATATTTTAGATGAGCCTGTAATGTACTACAAAATTAAGAAATGAAATTAATAATTTGTATCTCGTGCATTAATGCAAAAAATATGTGACGGACAGATTAAGTCAATTAGATTATGATACTTTCATGGGCCCACTGTAGCAGGTCATGTTTTCACTGAAAACCCGACAATTAACAAATGTACTTACAAGGTTAATTAAAAATTAAAAATTAAAAATTAAAAATTAAAAATTAAAAATTAAAAATTAAAAATTTCAAATTAAAAATTTAAAATTTAAAATTTAAAATTTAAAATTTAAAATTTAAAATTAGATTATGATACTTTCATGGGCCCACTGTAGCAGGTCATGTTTTCACTGAAAACCCGACAATTAACAAATGAACTTACAAGGTTAATTAAAAATTAAAAATTAAAAATTAAAAATTAAAAATTAAAAATTAAAAATTTAAAATTTAAAATTTAAAATTTAAAATTTAAAATTAAAAATTTCAAATTTCAAATTTCAAATTTCAAATTTCAAATTTAAAATTTAAAATTTAAAATTTAAAATTTAAAATTTAAAATTTAAAATTTAAAATTTAAAATTTAAAATTTAAAATTTCAAATTAATTTTAATTAATTAATCTGCCTGTAACTTCTTTGACAGTTTCCAATTATATTGCTCATAGAGGCATCCTCTAGGTACAATCAGAGATATACATGAAATTTCTATCTCATTCTTACGAGAAGTTTCAGGCAGATTTCAAGATGCATTTTTGAGGTTAAAATTTAAAAAAACTAAAAGAGATAAGTGTACAAAAGTTCCCACAAAATATGTTGCAATTTAAACGAGGAATCCAAAATTATAATAATATATAGGGTGTTCCATTTAAAATAACAAATTTGGTGCTAGAGAGTTTAAAATATTTCACATGAGGAGAACTGATCTAATCTTGTGTTGAGCGACAATCCTGTAAACTTTTAACAAACGGTTTAGCGTAGACACCTTGATATACTATCTACTATTATTGTTCACTTTGAAAAGTAGGCCATGATGGTATCACATGTAGACGCCAATAATGTAGAATACTTCAATTGTTTTCAAATTTATTGTTGGGAAAAGAGTAAATTTTTCAAAACGTAGGCAATACGAAACACGATGTAAAGCAGCAGCAATGTTTCGTTTTCAGAACAAATAATGATACAATGAAATTAAATAGGAATAATCATTACTACCAAAATCAGGGACAGCTTAATATAACAGAAGGGTGATCTTGATATTTTATTATTCATACTTATCGAGGAATTTTCGTAGAAAATTAATTTAAAATGAAGATTTTTTGCGTGTTTTTTTTTAATATAGAATGCCAGCGATACAGAGATATGAAATAACAAAACGGTAAAACTTTTAAAATACTTTTTCCTTACTCACATGTCACTAGAATGAATAGACTCTATAAAAGGTAGAAATCACGAATTAGATAAATCAATTTCCCTAACTTCTCTTCTGAAATACAAATTAAATATGTTCTTTTTTAATTTCTCCGTTACGAAGTACGAGAAAGTATTGTGATCGTGATTTTTTTTTTCAATTTTTTTTTTTACGGAAATATCCGTTTTGGGGTCCCTAGATGCCATTTCAACAATTTCTGGAATTTTTTTTTGTCTCTGTGTGTGTCTGTGTGCGCTGTATCTCAAAAACTAATAGAGCAATTGATATGAAACTTTGAACATATTTGAACTTATTTGATAATCTGAAGAACTGAAAAGCTTTTGGTAAAATTTCGTACACCGGAAGTGGGTGTTTACCTTAACTGTTTTTTGTTTTTTGCCAATATTTACTTAAATATAAAAAATGTTACAAGAACATTTAAACAAACATCGAAGAAATGAACATCTATTGCTTGAAAATATTTTTTCATAAAATCATTGCTATTCGAGAAAAAAATTTATTAATTTTTTTAAATTTCTGGTTTATAATTATGAAACGATAATAGTTACCGCAAATTTATGTGAATAATATTTGTAGAGAATGCCAAAATAAACAACTTCTAAAAAATAAGTTTTTTTCCAAATCTCGTTAGTTTTTGAGTAAACCTAGTTTTTGTATTTGAAGTATAATTTTTCCATCTTTCATGATTTTGACGTTTTAAACGTCAGCTTCATCCGAGTTTACGCAACGCTCGATGTACATTTAAAATATGATTTCAATTGAAAATAAACCCATGAAAACGTAAATATAAAGTCGGAGAAAGTAACATGATGGCCACATCACTTTTTTTTTATTTAAAAAACGATTAAATTTAAGAAAAATCACTTGATATGTTTCACTTATTAAATTATTAATTCCGACTACTTTCGGCTGCAAGCCATTTTCAAGGAATGTACATATCAAGTTATTTTTTTACATTTAATCGTTTTTACTTTCTCCGTTACGAAGTACGAGAAAGTATTGAGATCGTGATTTTTTTTTCAAAATTTTTTTTTACGGAAATATCCGTTTTGGGGTCCCTAGATGCCATTTCAACAATTTCTGGAAAAAAAAATTTGTGTCTGTGTGTGTGTCTGTGTGTGTGTGTGTGTCTGTGTGTGTGTGTCTGTCTGTGTGCGCTGTATCTCAAAAACTAATAGAGCAATTAATATGAAACTTTGAACATACGTCTTATCTCATAATCCGAAGAACTGAAAAGGTTTTGGTAAAATTTCGTACACCGGAAGTGGGTGTTAAACCTTAACTGTTTTTTGTTTTTTGCCAATATTTTCTTAAATATAAAAAATATCACAAAAATATTTAAACAAACATTGAAGACAACAAAGAAATGCACATCTTTTGCTTAAAAATATTTTTCATAAAATCATTGCTATTTGAGAAAAAAAATTATTATTAATTTTTTAGTTTTTGGATTATAATTATGAAACGATAATAGTTACAGCAAATTTATGTTAATAATAATTGTAGAGAATGCCAAAATGAACAACTACTAAAGAATAAGTTTTTTTCGAATTCTCATTAGTTTTTGAGTAAACTGAGTTTTTGAATTTGAAGTATTTTTCCATCTTTCGTAATTTTGACGTTTTAAACGTCAGTTTCCTCCAAGTTTACAAAGCGCTCGATGTACATTTAAAATATGATTCAAATTGAAAATAAACCATGAAAGCGTAAATATAAATGATACCATCAAGTCGGAGAAAGTAACATGATGGCCACATCACCATTTTTTAAATATTAAATCATGTTTTGTCAAGTGATCAATGAGAATCAAGTTTAAAAATAAATATGGTTATTTTTTAAGTAAAAAAGAGTAAGGTATACCGTCATTATATAAATATGTTTTTTTCTAATTTGCGTCTAAAACGGAGTCATTAACGCACTCATATGGGTTCGTTAATGGCTCGCCGAGTGCTTTAATAATTTTTTTTAAGGTTGGCACCGTTCAAATTCAGAGCCGTCAACCTGTGCTAAATTTTTGGCGAGATAGTTTTGAGGGTATGTGATGTGTGGAAATCACAAACTGATTTCAAATTGTAATGTCAATTATTAGTGCTACCAACCACCATACAATTTTCTAAATATTTATGGTCGATTTTTTAATTTATAAATGGAATAAAAGGGGCAAAATAGAAAAATACTGTAAAAAACTCGTTCATAAGGCCTTTTCTTTGCACTTATCGAACTCGTTTTTATCATCATTACTTTCTCCGATTTATCTATAGATATTTTTCATATTTATCGATTTTATACAAAAACTGGTGAGATTTCGTAAAATAATAATTACTTATAAATCGTTAATTTTTGCGTTTTTTTAAATTGTTTATTAAAATTTCATGCAACTATTACAATTTCATAATTGTACCAAAACAAAATGTTATATTTTTTTGTTTATTCGGAAATTAGTTAATTAAAATATTTATTAATTTGTTCATTTTTACTTTTGTTAAAATATTTTTGTAATATTTTTCATATTTAGAAAAATATTGGAAATAACCAAAAACTTCCTTAAAAAAATTATACGTCAATCTTGCAAAAAACAACAAGAATAGTGAATTCATCATCGAAGGCAACACTACGGAAATACTCAGAACAAGCGCGCTTGGAGCTGAGATTTTTCGATAATGAATTTACATAAATCTCTCGTCACTTCAGATAAGGCGGTCCCTCCCTTTTACAAACATACACAAGATTCTAATAGTCAGTCAAGTCAAATAAGTATAACAGTGCTGAGCGCCAAAATTTCATTCAAGTGGTTGGTCCACTCTTGACGACCACATCCTTGTCTCGCTACATTAATATCACATATGGTGCTCTTCTAGGGGTTTCGCGGGTTAGATGCAAGAGCAAGGGGTTGGTTTGTTTACATTTCTATTTCTTCGTCGGTATCCAATGCCCTTAATGAAATTAGAATTTTTGACATAATTTAAGAATTGTATAATTTTTTCTCAGCTTCCCCTTTTAGATGGAAAGTGTTGAAAGAACATATATACAATTTAATTTTAAAACCTCTAATAATAATAATAATAATAATAATATGTTTATTTCCCAACAGATCTTACATCTTATTACAGGGAAAAAATATACAGTGTGGAAACTTTAACTGGAATAAAATTCATAACTTCGATATAGGCGATTTTTGCAAAAAAATCCCGAAACACGCTAAGTATTGTTTTTTCTTGCCCTCATTTCTATGTATATGCTGCTTGTTTATCTGTTCCCGGAAGAGCCCAGCCACCTCCGACTTTTTTTTTCAAATGGAAAGGTATGTCAAGTGACACCTCGTTTGAAAGGTCTCTTCGCAAGTAATACAACACACTATTTATTTCTTGAATATTTACAAATCCCACGTGATAAAAAAAAGAAAACGTGTTTCGGGATTTTTTGCAAAAATCGCCTATATCGAAGTTATGAATTTTATTCCAGTTAAAGTTTCCACACTGTATAAAAACTAAGTAGCTTAAAATAAAAGAGAAAATATAATGTAATTGACAGTTTTTAACTTATAATTAAAGCAATCCTACTAATACAACAAAAAAGTAACTTAAAACAATAAAACAATATTGCAATTAAATTGCATGAAACTTCTAAATCAGCAAAAATAATAATACTAATAAGATGAATAATTTTTTTAGAAATTAGCAAAGGGTATTAAGAGCAGCAAGATAGGTTGATAAATCAGTGTTGAATAAATCTAAGTGACAATCGGTGGTTAAGGCTTACAAACATGGACTATATCACATGCATTTATCAAGATCACTGGTGGCTGAGCATAGTCAAAGGCAAGAGCGATAAAAATAATGATCGATTTGTTCATTCTTTTCCATCCACCTGGCCCAAAAACTGCCTCCAGATATCTAAAACATGGTGTGGTTTCCAGTTGGTAAAGTTGCGAGAAAGATTACCATACAGAACCAACAACGGTTTCGGGCGGAACGCACAGCATAACAGAAGAACTATGCAGCGAAATTTCGACACGAAATTATAAATTTGTCATGCTAGCTGAAAAAGTTTTTCTGTTTAATACACTTGGTTTCAATAAAATTTTGTATTTTACGAGGATTCGTACGATTAAATTTTGTGTGAGTATAACGCAATTTTTGGCTAACTTTGTTGCACTATAGCTCTGGAACCAGTTGAGTCTCACAATCAGTCAACTTTTGTATCATATGTTTATATCATGTTATCTGCATTGATTTTATAATTTTTACTGTTCCTTTTGAGACATTCTACTTTAAATATTTCCAAAATAAAGTCATTCCATTTCAACTCCGACAAAAAAGGTAGTTGGCATTGATTTGGTTGAAAAAAATAGGTTAGTTACCATACTTAAAAGAATACAAAATATAAAATTTTAAACCTCCCGACCCCAAGGGGGTCCCGAGGGGTCCCTTCAAAGTTCGGCGGCGTCCCCTTTTTCTTTGTTTTTAAAGAATTAATTGCAAGAAAACTACGTTTCGTACAATAATAAGTGGTATGTCAAAAGAAAGCTCTTAGCACCGAGAATTCAATTATTCTGACTACTTTTTTACATTAAATGAGCCCAGTTGTCTTACAAATTTTACCAAAGTTTACGAATTTTTTTCCAGTGTTTGGTTTAAGGTATCAATCTGCAATTTTATTTTCTAATACATTTCATGCTGTACATTACAATGGCTTTTGTTTCGTTCTGTTACCATGTTTCAAACACTCAGAAACAAATCTCGTAGTTAAATAATTAGTCAGATTTAACGAAGTTTGACCTTCTGCATCTCATGTTTAAAACCAACTACAGACTACCAGATGGTGGGAAAAGCAAGTACTTGATGTGTTCTGTAAACTGTGAAAAAATCAGAGAGGTACTTTTTTTCGTTATATTTTAATTAATTTTTGGATATATGAAATTGAATTCGTCTGTAGTTTGAATAATTATAATTATATCAAAATATGAAGTGGGAACAATGCAAAAATATATGTGGAGTTGGCAACACTGAAAATTTTCTTGATTTTCAAATCATATCATTGTTGTATTACGTAAGTGAGCAGTTGTTCTTTGTACAATACAGTAGTTTTAAGTTAAATTGGATTCCAACGACGCGGCACAGGGGTTTCATTGGGGCAACTCCCAAGCCACAATCCACCCTTTTGTATTTTACTATAGAAACTTCCAAAATAGAACAATTTTCATATGCTGTGATAGGTGACTGTTCTACTCATGGCGCAACTACCTTCTATGCATTCCAGAAGGAAATTGTATGTGATATTACCAAAAATTTGACAAATATTACAAAAATGGAGCCGCATGGCAATATAAAAATAAAAAGAATTTTACGAACTTGTGCTACCATAAAACAGATTTTGAAGCGATTTCGGCTGCTTGGTTATTTTAGCTACATCTCATGGTAAGAGCCCATGCGATGGAATAGGAGGGGTTATTAAATCAAACGCTGCAAAAGCAAATATTAGAGGGTCAGAAATTTTGTGAGTGGGCAAAGAAAAATATCACAAAAATCTCTATGCGTTTTGTTTCTGAGCAAACGGTTGCAAATTATAGGCAACAACTGGTATCAATATATGAGAAAGCAGTTCCTATTCCACGAACAAGAAGTTGTCATTATTTGGTACCAGTTAATGATATAGAGCTATTCAGCAGAGATGGCGGTCGGGGTGTCTTGTCCGTCCGAATCAAGTAGTGTCCGTTGCAATTTTCCACCATAGGCTAAATCACGCGTGCCTATGAAGTAACCGGTAAGTAAGAGACGCCGTAAACTATTTCTTTCTCCTTCTACCGCTCGGTCTAAGACCGAGCTAAGCAGGCCGCGTGTGTGTTTTCTAGATACGGCCGACGAAATCGTACGTCTTGGGAATATCCGCTCGGTTATCAGGTAGTACAAAAGGATACCAATATTATTTGAATGTTCCGAACTTGGTTCGTAAACCGCCCTTATTCGTGAATAGGTCTATAGTTACATTAATGTCTGCGCTTTGAGCAACAACAGCATCTTAGCAACTAAACGGAAGCTAACATGTAAAAGAACAGTTACGACAACCAATTGGAAGAAGAGTGCAGTATAGTTTCCTTAATTTTTAAGTTGTATGTCAATATTAAATGTATATTATTGTGTTGCCTAAGAAGACGAGTTTTATTTTAAATGCAAATAGTTACCAATTTCTAAAATTAATTAAAAGATAATGAAAAAAAATAACGGGTGTGAAGTTAGCAATAGATCTAGCAATAGATTTTAAAAATTCATTTCTCGGAGAAAAGAAAAGCAATTCGAAAAAGAAGTCAACCATACCACTAGGGAAGGTCTAAATTAATAACACAAAAAGAATCAACCCTTAATTTTAACCCTTTATATTTTTTCACCCCTTTCAAAAAAGTTTTTTTTTAAGTTCGCAATCTGCCATAAATAAATGAAAATGCTTATTCTTATCACTAATACAAGTACTTTAATAATCAAGAGTCAAAAAAACGTTACGGGCCCTCTTTCAACAAAAAAAAAAATATCCGTAAGTCGCAGAAATCTGCACCTCGCGATTTAAATCTCGATTTTTGACAAAGTTTGCAATCAGCCATAACTTAATAAAAATTCTTATTCTTATCACTAATCAAGGTACTTTCATAATCAAAAGTAAAAAAAACGAAATTATTTTTTTCTGGGTTGAAGGGGTGCCCGTAACGTTTTTTTGACTTTTGATTATGAAAGTACCTTTATTAGTGATAAGAATAAGAATTTTTATTTAGTTATGGCTGATTGGAAACTTTGTCAAAAATGGAGATTTATATCCCGAAATGTGGATTTCTGTGACTTGCGGAGAAATTATTTTTTTCTGGGTTGAAGAAGTGCCCGTTACGTTTTTTTGACTTTTGATTATGAAAGTACCTTTATTAGTCATAAGAATAAGAATTTTTATTTAGTTATGGCTGATTGCAAACTTTGTCAAAAATCGAGATTTATATCGCGAGCTGTGGATTTCTGCGACTTACGGAGAATTTTTTTTTTTGTTGAAAGAGTGCCGGTAACGTTTTTTTGACTCTTGATTATTAAAGTACTTGTATTAGTTATAAGAATAAGCATTTTTATTTATTTATGGCAGATTGCAAACTTATAAAAAAAAACTTTTTTGAAAGAATTGAAACAAATACAAAGGGTTAAAATTAAGGGTTGATTCTTTTTGTGTTATTAATTTAGATCTTCCCTAATGGTATGGTTCACTTTTTTTTCGAATTGCTTTTCTTTTCTCCGAGATATGAATTTTTAAAATCTATTGCTGGATCTATTGCTAACTTCACACCCGTAAAAAAATACCTGTCTGATTTTTTCACAGTTTGTAGAATACATCAAGTACTTTCTTTTACCGCCATCTGCTAGTATGTAGTTGGTTTCAAACATGATATGTAGGGGGTTAAACTTTGTTAAATATGAGTAATTATCTAACTTCTGGAATTTTTTTTTTCAGTGTTTGAAACATGGTACCAAAATTAAACAAAAGCCATTGTAATGTACAGCATAGAATGTATTAAAAAATAAAATTACAGATTGTAATCTTGAACCAAAAAATTCTTAAATTTTGCTGAAATTTGTAAAACAACTGGGCTCATTAAATGTAAGAATATTGATTAAAGTGAAAGGTAGTCAGAATAATTGAATTATTGGTGCTGAGAGCCTTTTTTTGACAAATTACTTATTATTGTACTACGCGTAGTTTTTTTGAAATGAAAAACACAGAAAATTGTGCCGTTGCCGAACTTTGGGGTCGAGAGGCCTAAAATTTTAGATTTAGTATTCTTTCATGTATGGGAACTAACCTGATTTTTTTCCATCAAATCCGAGATATGCCAGCTACCAAATTCTTCTAAATTGTCCGAGTTGATATGGAATGATTCAATACTATTTTGGGCTTTTTTGAAAAAATATATAAAAAGGACAAATATCTCAAGCTTGAAACTTCTACAGCAAGTAGTCCTATAATAAATCTTTGCAAGAAAAAAAAATCATGAGTCTTTCTTCCTTTTAATAATTTTGCAGCACTGAAACTTAACTTTTAAGTTAATTTTCAATTTATAGTTACGAATTTTTACTTTCTCCGTTAAGAAGTACGAGAAAGTATTGCGATCGTGATTTTTTTTTCAAAAATTTTTTTTACGGAAATATCCGTTTTGGGGTCCCTAGATGCCATTTCAACAATTTCTGGAAAAAAAAATTTGTGTCTGTATGTGTGTGTGTGTGTCTGTGCGCGCTGTATCTTAAAAACTAATAGAGCAATTGAATGAAATTTTGAACATACGTCTTATTTGATAATCCGAAGAACTTAAAAGCTTTTGGTAAAATTTCGTACACCGGAAGTGGGTGTTTACCTTAACTGTTTTTTGTTTTTTGCCAATATTTTCTTAAATATGAAAAATATCACAAAAACATTTAAATAAACTTTAAAGACAACAAAGAAATGAACAACTTTTGCTTGAAAACATTTTTCATAAAATCATTTTTATTCGAGAAAAAAAATTATTATTATTTTTTTAATTTTGGTTTATAATTATAAAACGATAATAGTTACAGCAAATTTATGTTAATACTAATTGTAGAGAATGCTAAAATGAAGTTTTTTTCGAAATCCCTTTAGTTTTTGAGTAAACTAAGTTTTTGAATTTGAAGTATAATTTTTCCATCTTTCATAATTTTGACGTTTTAAACGTCAGTTTCATCCGTGTTTACACAACGCTCGATGTACATTTAAAATATGATTTCAATTGAAAATAAACCATGAAAACGTACATATAAATGGCTATGATATCATCGAGTCCGAGAAAGTAACATGATGGCCACATCACCATTTTTTTCTTCACTTTCCTCACTACCTAGGTAATATTATGTGAGGACAAAAAGTCAATCATTCTGATAGTTTTGGTTTTTATTTCGTCTTATATCCATAAAATTAACAGAGTTAGATACATTTACGCAAAATTTGATTTCGGACGAAAAATGGTAACGAAGCAAACTTAAAATGTCCAAATAAATTTGAGTCAACCTCATTTGTTGCAGAAGCATTACATAAATTTAATAAAACGAAATATAGCCTGAATATATGAATATTCAACCTGTTCGTAACTCTGCAAGCAAAATTAAGTCTTACTAAGACTATAAACAAATAACTTATTGAAACAACTACTTCCCTCGTTAGTGCCACGCCTGATATTTAATGATGCAAATTGCATGTTATTACTAGTACCACTAGCGAAATAACATTGGTTTCAGATCGTTTATTTCTACCCACAGGACTAACTTGAAAATTGAACTAAATTGAATTTGAAAACTTTAAACAATAACCCTAAAATATGTAAAAATTAAGCAAATAACCTTCTGCAGACGCGTTTCGAAATTTATCTCGCATCAGTGCAGCTTCGCATTTGAATTGAATGTTAAAGAATAAAATACACTTATGTGACCTGAACGTGAACGTGAAGAAGTCGTAAACAACTGAGGAGATTATGGAAAGTTTGAACCAGTTTTATACCTGAATTGTAGGTGGTTAGTAAAAGTATAGGTGTGCAGAAAAATGATCTTGTTTACTGTTGGAAAACCGAATACACAAATTTAAAATGTCCGCCAAAAAAAGTATTAGCCTAGAAATGTTTCTTACTATAGTTTTGAACTCTTTAATATTGGGGAGTAATTGATAAAAAAATTAGGAAAAACAAAGTATGTTCATTCAAAAAAAGTGTGCCATGATTTTTTATTTTTTTTAAATTTAATTTGGTAACACATATTGAGGTTATGTTACTTATGTTGTGTTTCTACCGATAAATTCATTTGCTGTGACAAACGATGCGGAAAAATCGTAGGTTCATCTTCTAAAATTTCTTGGGCTGCGTTAATAGCATCCAGAGTACGTTTGACCGGTCTACCACTTCCTGGCTTACAGAGACATGACAGATCATGATAAGATATTTTTAAATTCATCATAAATAATGGGAGCGTTAGGAAATTCTTCCCGAAACTCTGCCATAGGTGCGTCGAATGAATACACCCAATTTCCGTCCACTTTAGTCCTATTTCGGAAATAACTTTCAACTAGTAACGTTTTTTGCTGGTTGCTGTAAACCATTGTGGCCACGGAATAATTGTGACTTTTGGAAAGATCTGACATTTGTACGTCAATTCCTAACGTGTGCCATTTTACATTTTCTAAAATAAAAAATCATGGCACACTTGAGGTTTTTTTTAATGAACATACGATATAATGATTCATTTTTTGATTTATTTAATTACAATCAATTAACCGTCTTGTTTTGATTAAACTCCTTGGATTGCGTGATAGGGTCCACTTACCATCCATCATTTTAATTTTAATCTCACACCGTTTATGGTGGTTTTAATTAATCAAACGCATTTAACCTACAAATAAATTTGATTTAATTGAAAACAAAAATTTGTACTTTGCATAAAATTGAATTGCGGGTGGGCCCTATCCTACAATCCGAATCCTTGAATTCTATAGATTTAAAAAAATGAATTATTTCCTGTTAACTCTTTATTTATTACATTTTAGAGGGTCTAAGTGCACTTCTCTCAGTTAACACTAGAAGTCTAAAAATTAGGCGAAGAAAGGTAGTTCATAATTCGCGTCGTTGTTCAGCGTACATACAGATTTGTAAGTGGCCTATTTTGTGGATCCGATGTGTCACAACTTGCTTGAATTTGGAGGTTCGAAATTGTAATCCCATATGCAGCAAAGAGTTGAATTTCTTGTTATACTTTGCGTCTATAATAAAGCTAATTCTGCACTAAAAATCGGATCTTAAAAACCCATTGTTAATAAGATACAGCACTCTAATAGCTTTGGTGAAGTTTATTTTTAAAAGACGTTTGCATTGAAAAACGGTAAAAATAACGTATGGTTTATTTAATACTGGTGTCCTCATCATAAAATTCCCGAAATATTGATTTTTTTCACTAGAAAGGCGCAAATATAAAACAAAAATTAATATTTCTATAGCGATTAAGATAATAATTATAGGAACATCTTTAGACAGTGAATGATAAATTATACAGGATCGTTCTTAGTAATGGAGATCCTTCTTATTAAGATAGATTGAAATTTGTTTCAATGGGATGAAATATTCCATGCGTAAAATTTGCACCCATGCGGTAAAACCTTCTTTATGAAACTTGTGTTTTAACACAACACCTAGATAACTAAACTTAAATTAGTGTTACTCTGTAACTAATAATTCGACTCGTAGATGAAGAATTAGAAACAAATATATTTTTATAATCTCTTTAATTATTTCTATCAAACTAGCGTAACTTTAAAGAAGTACTATAATACTTCAATTAAAAATAGAAATGTGGTAAAAATCAGGGGCGGCTCGTGATATAGAGCCAAGGAGCCATGGCACTACCTGTAGTTTTAAGCTCAGCAAGAATTTTTAATTAATTCTTAAAATTCTTTTTGTTTTCCGTGTGTATTGTTTGATGATGATGGCGAGGTTACGTGGTCGAAGAATGGTGTTACAGATTTAGTGCATGTCTGGGACAAAATGTAAAAGCACCATAAATCGAAAGTACACATAAATCATATTTTCAGCTTGTTCGATTGTTTGAAATTATAAACCTTTACTTTAAAACTCAAAATAACCTTGGACTATGAAGTTTAATCGTTCTTTCTTTCTTCATATTGTAAAAGTACCATCAACATGTTCCACGAGCCGCTACTGAGAGTCATACTAACCAAGTGAATTGTTTCATTTGAATTATTAAAAATGTATCTACTAAATCTAAAGTTATCTAAACTGCCGGCACAAAAGGTGAAATAATAAGTTATTGGTTTTATTTGAATTCTTTTTCAAATTAGTTTCACTTTTTTAGACAATAAAGCGAAAATTAAAAAAAATATATTTTGAAAAATAGAGTGATTTTTAATCATAATTTAACTAATTTAAACCATGTTCTTACTACAATATTCTGCATTTTTTATTATTAAGCAGGGTTCGGAAAATATCCGATATTTATATAAATATCAATATATCGGATATATATCCGATATATCTCAACTTCTTGATATTTATTCTTGGTCATTAATATTAATGTTCATATGACTTATTAATTATATAATGCACATACTTTATTTATATTATATTTATTTATTGCAAACAAACACAGTTGCTCACAAGATAGTAAAAAAATAACATTTAAAATGTTAAAATATTTGACATCAAATTGAAATTTTTTTGAAATGAAGACTTTTTTGCTCTTCAAAATGTTTTTAGGGATAAATTGAAGAATTTTCAAAGTGAGGACCTTTTTTTGAGTTTTTTTTGCTCACACTTACTTTTTCATTTTTAAGTCACTTCAAAAATCAACTATTTTCTACAAAAAAGAGTCATTTCGCCCATCTCTAGTTTAAATTAAAGCAAATACTTACTATTCATATTGCTGCAACTGGGAATATTTGAGAAACGGGGGATTTTTTTGGTATTGTGTGTTTCATAAATATCCATGATATATATCATCGAATATATATCATGATATATATCATCGAATATATATCATGATATATATCCGATGATATACATATATCGTCCGAACCCTGTTATTAAGCCTGTAGTTTCATTTTTTTTTGGCTAAATTTTTGATCATTTGGACTAAATATTCTTTATTTTCGATTTCATTGTTAAAATTTTCGACTATTTGGTCGGTATTTTTTATTTCTCCCGACGAATTTTTAGTTTTTAAATTTTTGACTTGTATTTTCGAAATTTTTGGTCAAAATATTTTAACTTTCGGCCTAAATATCCTTTATTTTGACCTAAATTTGCGTTTTCATTGCTTAAATTTTCGACTTTATGGCCTTCATTTTTAATTTTTCCGTCAAATTTTTAATTTTTAGATTTTTTACGTGTATTTTCGATACTTTTGGGTCTAAATTTTTGATTTGTTCACCTACATATTTATTTTGACATAAATTAGATCGAATATTTATGTCAAAATAAATCGTTAAATCGTTAAAAATTTCGGTTTTTTTGCCGTATTTTTGATTTTTCGAGACGAATTTTTAATTTTTAGATTTTTGACCTGTATTTTCTATTTTTTTTTTGGTCTAAATTTTTGATCATTTGCTGTAAATATTCTTTATTCTGAATTTTCGATTTAATTGTTTAAATTTTTGATTTTTCAATCCGCATTTTTGATTTTACAGGCCGAATTTTTAATTGGAGTTTTAAATTTTTGATTTGATTTTGGTTCAAATATCTATAACCTGAATTATTCATTTATATGCGAGATTTTTTTAATTTTTTCCGGTATTTTCGAGTTTTGTTAGTAGAAATTTACGATTTTTTAGTCTGCATTTTTTATCTTTAGGCCCGAGTTTTCGATGTACTGTCTAAATTTTCGACTTTCTGGCCAACATTACGAATTTTTATTATTCTTTTTAATCTTTTGACCTAATTTTTTCTTTATTTTGTCTTAACTTTTCGATATTATTGTTAAAATTTTCGATTTTTTGTCCGCATTTTTGATTTTTTGTTTAGTCTGCATTTATTATCTTTAGGACCGAATTTTCGATGTACTGTCCAAATTTTCGACTTTCTGGCCAACATTATAGATTTGTATTATTTTTTAAGTCTTTTAACCTACATTTTTCTTTATTTTGACTTAACTTTTCGATTTTATTGTTAAAATTTTAGATCTTTTGGTCCCCATTTTTGATTTTTCGTTTAGTCTACATTTATTATGTTTAGACCCGAGATTTCGATGTTTTATCTGAATTTTCGACTTTTTGATCAACATTGTGGGTTCTTTTTAAATATTTAGTCCTAAATTTTTCTTTATTTTTTGTTTTAATTTTCTGTTAAAATGTTTCTTTCCTTGCTCCACCATTTTTATTTTTAAGCCAGTTTTTTATTTTTACATCAGGATTCTTTGATCTTTGGCCCATATTTTAGATTTCTGTATTCTCGATTTTTTGTTTCATTTTTTAATTTTTCTTTATTTTGACCAAAATATTCGATTGGTTTGTAGTAATTTTCGATTTTTTTGTCTACAATTTTTATCTTTACGCTCGTGTTCGATGTTTTGTCTAAATTTTCACCGTTTTAGGCTATATTGTAGATTTTTTATTTTTTTGGTCTAAATATTCTTTATTTTGACGAAAAAAAACTATTGGTTTGTAGATATTTTGGATTTTTTGTCTGCATTTTTTATCTTTACGCCCGAGTTTTCGATGATTTGTCTAAATTTTTACCTAGGCCTATATTTTGTATTTTCGATTATTTTGGTTTCCATTTTTGGTCTTTTGATTTTCTTTATTTCGAGGTAAATTTTCGATTCGTTTATTAAAAATTTTAAAAAGTCTACCGCTTTGATTTTTGGGTACCAATTTTAGATTTTTGGTCATATTTTTGTATTATTTTATATTATTGATTTTATTTTGCGAATTTTTTTTTCTGCTATTATTTTCAAATTTCTCGTTGGAACTTTTTTTAAGCTAATAAGAATTATTTTTAGGGTTGAAAATCGCAAATTATTTTTCTTTTGCCTGTATTTTCAATTTTTTGTTTTGCATTTTTATTTTTAAACCAGGATTTTTGATTTTTTGGCCGATATTTTAGATCTTCCGCTGTTTTGTTCCAAATTTTTGATTTTTCGGCCAAAATATTCGATTGGTCTATGAAGATAAATGGTTCTTTATTTCTTCAAAAAAGGGGGGGGGGGGGTATATTGAATAAGTGGCTCTACCATCAACATGTTCCACGAACCGTCACTGGTAAAAATTAGCGCTTGTACTTTTGGAAATTTAAAACTAGTCTGATGGACAAACTATTTTTCTATCTATGAAATAACTTTCAACTAGTAACGTTTTTTGCTGGTTGTTGTAAACCATTGTGGCCACGGAATAATTGTGACTTTTGGAAAGATCTGACATTTGTACGTCAATTCCTAACGTGTGCCATTTTACATTTTCTAAAATAAAAAATCATGGCACACTTGAGGTTTTTTTTAATGAACATACGATATAATGATTCATTTTTTGATTTATTTAATTACAATCAATTAACCGTCTATTTTTCTATCCCCCGTTGAACTCTCGTTCTGTAACTGGTTGGATTATGGGTTAGGGCCGACTCACCACCCTTCGTATCAATTTTGTTTTGCAAAACCTGTTTTTTTTTTAACAATTAATCGGTGAAGTTGACAATCTAGAAAAAAATACAAAATCTTAAATTGGTTGATTATGCGATTTACGGCCATCTGTAAGGACTAATAGTCCGAAACCTGTCTGTATTTTTTCGGTGATGGGAAACGATAAAATGCAAAATTTCTAAAAGTTTCACACATAAATCTTGTTTATATCACATATAAAACGTGTGTCTGTGCCAAAACGAGAATTCATTGATGATATTCGTAATTTGGAAGCGTTCTGCGGTTATTTGTAGAAAATACGCAAATCCATTAACGTCTCTCGCTTACGAAATTACTCATAATGGTCAATGTGTTAGTCTAGGTTTGAGGCCAAAAGACGGTTTTGCGCATTAATTGCAAACGCGAATAAGGGATTTGGTGCCAAGAATTCCCAAAGCCCAATATGCAGATCGTGCCCGAAAATAAATCACTCTCGATGCCGAGATAGACGGAGATAGAAAACATAAATCACTTTTGGAAAATTCAAGTTCGATACGTGGAAACACGTGTAAGTGAAAAATAGACATGGTTGACCAGGACAAGGACGCTGTTATATCGTTTTTACCGTTTGGAACTAGCTATCGTAAACTGATTAAATTTAGAATATATTTGTTTAAAATTCTTAATATAATTGTTTTAAAATTTAGCAATCGAGTTATAACAATGTTTGCGGAAGATCATCGCGTAGTCGACGCAAAAAAATATTTTTATGAATGGTAATAAGGGCGCTCGTGACGGTGCGGTGCGGTGTGAGCCACATGCCCTGTGGTATTTTTATTAACAAAAATGAACCGTTCAGGTCCATGTGTGTTTAGTGACTGTCCTACTTTTTTACATTGAAAATTTCAAGTAAAAACATCGGCAGGGGCAGAGGAGAAACTATGTACGTCGACTTTACCAGTCAAACATACTTTTATAAAAAAAATATATGAAATCGATTCGAATATACTTTGATCAATGAATCTTTGCGTGCACGTCATAGATATCTGAACCCAACTTCGACAACATTTTCATGCGTTTACTCTCTCTACGGTAAGTTGAATTAGGCGCAGTCTTATGTGTACGTATGTCGTCCAAGGCGAGAAAACTCGGTCTTCGGTAGTGACGCACATGCAAAGATCCATTGATCAAACCATACTACAAAATGAAAACACAGTACACACTGTTAATGTTTAAAATTCTAGGCATTTTCAAGAGGATGTTATAATAAATTAATTTTAAACTTGATTGTTTTTTTGTTTGATAATATTAATATTTATTTCATATTACTATTATTAAACTTAAAGAAAAAGAAAGTATGATTTAGTTTCGAATTTAGATGTGTACGTATGGCAGTGATGAGTGCCAGAGAGGTGCATTGATTTTCGTTGTGTAACCCTCGGAGTGGTGGCGGCGAACACGCTGACATTGACATTTAAAGTCGCGTTTTCTTGCCAAAAGTTGGCCGTGTATCAAGAGCACCGCTATTCCACACACTCCGCGCCGTGCATACGTAAACAACGACGATGACAACAGTCGTAAACATTGGTAAAGATTTAATTCAAAAAACGCGCGATTATCATTCAGTGTTTGTAATCGTTACACATTCAGGAAGTCAGTACTATGCGACCTTTGTGAAATATTTTATATGTGAATAATCGGTTTGATATCATGGTTATGAGGACTGTTTTGTTGTGAATTTTTTCATTGGAAATATTTCTTGCTTAAATCAGGGGCGGTTCGTTATGTAGAGCCAAGGAGTCATGGCACTACCTCTAATTTTATACTCGGCAAGAATTTTGTATTTCTAAAAATAACAACTCTAAATAATGTCTGTGAAACTTTAATGAGTAGAGAAAAATCGCAATACACTTGTTCCCCAACGCAAACGGAGCCAACTTACTTCTGGTACGGCATTTCATTAGAATGTTGGCAGCGGCGGGGAGGTGCGCAGTTCGGGGAGGGACGCGTTCTGAACCTGCAATTGGAGCCAAATCATCTCGTGCACGCGACAATGTAGTCTATTTCCGCACCGCACACGATTAATACATTGAATTCATCGCCGAATAACCTTTTCTGCTCATGTACTATTGACAAAATTTACAGGCAAGTCATGTACTTATAAAATAAATGTTAATTGAGAAAAAAACGGAAATTCGACGTTCAATTGTTTTTTGATTTTTTAAGGATAACTCTTGAACACATTACCAGATTTTCAAAATTCTTGGTGCAATGTATTGTTCTCACCGAATAGATGCAAATAATAACAAAAAATAAATTCGACATTCAATTGTTTTTTGATGTTTCAACATAGATTTTTTTATCAAGCCCGATATAAAAAAAATCAATTAACCGCTCAATTGTTTTGTGGTTTTGAGAAGTTAACTCTTGAACAAAATGGCCGATTTTAAAAATTCCCCCTTAAAAGTATTGTACTCATTGAGTACAGGACCAAAAAATCATGTCTTCAATTGTTTTTTTTTTAAGGTTTACTTGTGAACGGATGACCAAATTTGGCAAATTCTTTCAGAAAAGTGTTGTACTCTGAGTGTTGATTCTGCCGAATCGATGCAGATAAGACATAAAAAAATAAATTTGTAGTTTAATTGTTTTCTGTTTTTCTTTGAGGATAACTCTTGAGCGAAAGAACAGATTTTGTAAATTCTTTCGGTAATCATTAGTGATGAGATAAACGGTTATTTTCCAGAAAGGGTTACTGTTACTACAAATAACTAGTTATTTAAACGGTTATTTAAAATAAATTACTGTTACCACAAAATAACTAGTTATTTAAATAGTTATTCAGTAACCGTTATTTAAAATAACTTTACTCAGTAACAGTTTGTAACAAAGTGAATCTTAGGGGTCAATTAACACAAAATACAAAAATCGCACTTTTCTAGTTAAAATTTTAGAAATTGCACAACTGCTAAACGCGTTGTCTGATTTTGATGATTCTAACGTAACCATCTGGAGAACTTAATGCAATTTAAAAACAGGTTAATAATCTTTTTTTTTGTGAAACACGCAAACCGTAAAAATTACACGAATTAAAAGTCCGAAGATTAAAATTACGATTTTGATTTTTGAAATTGCACAACTGCCAAATACGATGTTCGATTTTACTCATTCTAAGGTGAAAATTGTGGCAAATTTCATGCAATTTACCGGATTAATTTTACTTTTTCATGACATCAACGCAAAATGCCAAACTCGCACGTTTTCAAACTTTGAAAATATTGATTTTTAAATACACAACTGCTGAATACATTGTTAGATTTTGACGATTCTAACGTCAAAATACGGAAAATTTAGTGTACTTTTACAACGGATTGCGAAATGTTTCTGTGAAATTAATACAAAATGCAAAAATTGGAATGCAAAATTTTAAAATCGCGATTTTTGAAGTTGAACAACTACCGTCTGATTTGTCCGATTTTGATGATTTAAATGTCAATGTATTGCGAATTTAGTATTATCCAAAATGGTGCATCACTGGCGGATCCTAGGGAGGGGCAAATAATCTCTTCTTTGAATCTAGGTTTCTTGTCGGTCGTCGTGAACTTTTCGAAAATGTCAAAAATTAACGCAAAATGCCAAAATCACGAAGAGGACCAAAGATTTAAATTGCGTTTTTAATTTTTAAATTGCTCAACGCGTTGACTGATTTTGATGATACAAATGTCAAAATATGGTGAATTTGATGTAATTTTAAAACAAATTTCCAAATTTTCTCTTGAAATCAGGGTTCGGAAAATATCCGATATTTATACAGGGTGTTTCAAAATTCATGCACCAAAAATTTTCTGCGTACTCCTTGTAGATAAAAAGAAAAAAAAACCTTATGACAAATCTCGATGTTTCACAAAATAACATGGATTAAATCCCCTTGCAGAAATATTAAAGAGACGCCAATGCTCCCCATTAATGAATAGTTTCGTTCGCGCGTAGAAAGGCGAGAACACCGCCGTACACGTTCGCGCTCGCCTGGTCTCGGTCTTCGTCTCTCGAGCTGGTACTGCCGGCATTAGATAAACAAACGGTGTGGATTTTAGTGTTTATGCAGCACACAAATTAGGTCAATGTACCATCGAGTTATTTAGAAGTAAATGTCGTGTCAGTCAGTACAAATTTTCGTGATTATCAAACGGTATTAACGCCATAATTACCAACTCAGTTTACAAGCAGAAACTAACTGAATTCTTTTTCGGTTTTTCACCGTCTTTAATTGATGGGGGTCAATTTGTAGAGGGCATTGATTGGTCAAACTGTGCAGCCCCATCATCGCCCTTGGAATTTTTAAAACCGATTTGTATCTTCGAGGAAACACACATGTTTTTACAGACTTTCTAAAAATGTGTTATTCCAAATTGGATCTTGGCCTTGGGTAACAAAGGAATATCATTTACAGCACCAATCACGGGGGGATTTTAAGTAATAGGACTGCAAGGGATACAATTGTACAGCAATAAAAATACACATGTGTAGGAAGCCGCCAGGAACAATAAAAAAAATGCATAATAAATAAGATGAACTTGAAATTTGTGCGTCGGTTTTATTAAGCCTCACCGTACTGTTTATGTTAAGATCAAATTTCAACAGCCCGCTCGAAATTAGGTCACCATTCATTCATGCGTCCACACTTAAAATCGGCACCGTTTCTTTTTATACAAGCGAACGAAAGTATTCATTGATAAATGAACAGTGGTGTCTCTTAAATATTTCTGCGAGGGGGTTTAATCCACGTTATTTTGTGGAAAATCGAGATTTGTCATAAGGGTTTTTTTTCTTTTTATCTACGAGGAGTACGCAGAAAATGTTTGGTGCATGAATTTTGAAACACCCTGTATAAATATCAATATATCGGATATATATCAACTTCTTGATATTTATTCTTGGTCATTAATATTAATGTTTATATGACTTATTAATTATATAATGCACATACTTTATTTATATTATATTTATTTATTGTAAACAAACACAGTTGCTTCCAATATAGTACAAAAATAACATTTACATTGTTAAAATATTTGACATCAAATTGAAAAATTTTTGAAATAAGGACTTTTTTGCTCTTCATTATGTTTTTAGGGATGAATTGAAGAATTGAGGACCTTTTTTTTGTTCTTTTTTGGTCACACTTACTTTTTCATTTTTAACAGAGTCGTGAGTCACTTCAAAAATCGACTCTTTCCGACAAAAAAGAGTCATTTCGCCCATCTCTACTTTATATTAGAGCATATGCTTACTATTCATATTGCTGCAACTCGAAAATTTTGAGAAACGGATGAATTTTTTGGTATTGTGTGTTTCATAAATATCCATGATATATATCATCGAATATATATCACGATATATATCATGATATATATCGTGATATATATCCGATGATATATATCGTGATATATATCCGATGATATATATCGTCCGAACCCTGCTTGAAATTAATGCAAAAATGGCAGCTTTTAAATTTTCAAGATTTTCGCGACTTTGATTTTTGAAATTGTACAACTGCCGAATGCGTTGTTCGATTTTGATGATTTATAATAATAATAATAACAGTTTATTTGTGCCAATACCAGGAGTTTATACAAGTCAGAAAATGGCTTCTCCGGATTTAAATTTCAAAATTTGAAGAATTTCTTGTAATTTTAAAACGGATTATATTTTCTCGTAAAATCATTGGCTATTTTGTGTTTGTCAATTTGATATCAAATTCTTTTCAATATTTGTTCGAATTTTTTTAGACGTGATTTGTTATTGAATCGAGTCCTGTTACTTAGAACTGATTCGTTATTAAATCGGTTATAAGAGTTACTGTTACTAAGAAGTTATTCGTCATTTAATCGCGTTCCTTTTATAAAATAACTTTTGAGAAAATCACCGTTAGTGGGATTTTTCAATAACGGTTACCGTTATTATTTCTCAGTAACGGTTCGAAAGTAGCAGTTGGTAAAAATAACGCTCATCACTAGTACTCATTAAAGAGATGTAGATAAGATCAACCAATAATTTTCCGTTTTTTAACCAAAAATAAGTTTCAAATTCTTAAAGTATTGCACTTTTAAGGAGATGTAGATAAGGTTACAAAATACAATTCGTCGTTTAATTTATTTCCGCGGACAAAGAACGGTATTGCAGCAGGGCTATTTTTCGTGTTTATTAAATTTTTTAATGCTTCTGCAACAAGTAAAGGTTTTTAATGATCGATTTTTCTTTCTTCAAAACGGAGGCGGTGCGATATATTGTGTATGCTAAGTGGCTCTACCATCAAAATTTTCCACGAGCCGCCACTGGCTTATATCACTAACAGCTTCTTCCTCGCGGGTATTAGCGGTCTGTTGTTTCGGCGTAGTTGGTAGGATTAATTTGTAAGATCTAGACGACTGTATTGTTGATTAAACTCTTTATGGTCAAAATTTAAACTAATGCCGAATTAAGTATTACCTAATTGCATACAGATTGTATTCGATTAGCTGCGCCATAGCGACCTGATTACATTTTTTTTAAATTTGTCCCTTTCATCTATGGATAAAAATATGTTTAAGTGTATATATAATTTCACTTTGAGGTAATGTACCTTATAATGGGTATAAGTGATTCGCTAATTTACCATATCGAAAAGTGATGCATAGTAGGCATAGCCAGACAAACACTTGTAGAGACACATTATTTTCTAATATGTGTCATATTATAATAAATCCAGGATCGTAACTAGACGCTCGACATCTAATAAGGTGATAAGAGGAACCGATTAAGAAAGAAAGAGACTAAACTACCAGGCTATTGTATGGATAATTCACGTGTATGTAACGGAATCGAATCCGTATCGGGGCTCCACTTTGCGTGAAAGTTGGAAAAAGTGTCGCAATTAACGGACGTACATAATGCAAATGCGACGTAGAAAAGTGCATCACGCTAATCTAATCATAGGGCATTAGTGGTCTTCGACATGAATGACGCCACTTCGGCGCCTCTGCAGAACAGAAATGCTGGAGCCATGATTCACATCATTAACCGAGATCTGCGACTTGAGCAAGTGGATAATTGAACTTGTATTTTGGGTCATTTGCATGGATGACGTCATTATCCAGACTAAGAACCATTTAATAATTATATTAATAATAGGTTTATTTCCCAACAGAACAAAATATTCTAATTACAGGGAAATTTAGATAATATTCATTTTCCGACAATACTATATCCTAGAAATGAGATATTTATATAAATATCGGATATATTCCGAACCCTGGTATTCGGTAGTAATAAAATAAGGCACTCTGTATGTTTTTTACATTTTTTAAAATTGTGTATAAGAGGGGTATTCATATTTTTTTAATTCATTGTGTTTATAAATGTGGCCTAAATCGAATTGATTGAACTTATCCTTATGTTTAAAATTGAATAATGCAGTTTGAAACCCGTAAAAAACCTGTCTACTTGCTGCTCTCCTGTATTTTCCCCTGCAACTCTCTAAATCAGTGTTTCTCAACGTGGACGATATCGCCCTCTGGTGGGCGATCGACGTCCAAATTGGGCGTTTATCTGACAATCCGTATTTGGGGGGTGATGGCCATTTTGTAGGGACGAATGCATTTTGAATACCCGCCTGCAGAGATGGCCCAAATCGCCTCAAAAAATGATGATGTGGCAAGATTATGTCTCGAAGTTAGAACCAAATGTTATTATTAAACCTTGCTAAATTAAAAAAAAAAACTTGCAATTTTGCCGAGTTACGTTTATTTTGCATGACATTTTTTTAATATTAAATAAAAAAAACACAAAATTCGCTAAATTTTATCAAAATCAAAAACTTTATTTTGTTGATTTTGAACTTGAAAAATTTCGGATTTTGTCAATTTCCATTGTCTCGACATGCATATTTTTAGTACCATTTAAAACACACTGAATGCTCTACTTTTTAACATAATCTAAAAATGCGTTTAATACCTCGGCAATTTAAAAAAAATAAAAACTAGTGTTTGTTGACTTTGAACTTGTAAAATTTCGCATTTTGACAATTTTCGTTGACTCGTCATGATTATTTCTTAATACTTTTTTTTAAACACACTAAATTCGCTACATTTTTATATTTAAATCGTCAAAATCAAATACCGCGTTTGCAAGTTAAACAATTTTTTTAATCAAAAACTTGATTTTGTTGAATTTGAGCTCGGAAAATTTTGGATTTTAACAATTTTCTTTGTCTCTACATGAATATATCTGATACCACTTAAAACACTCTAAATTCTCTACTTTTTAACATATAAAATATCATAATCAATTTTTTTAAATACAAAGCTCAATTTTTTTTCAACTTGGAAAAACCAGATTTTTGCAATTTTCATTGATTGTATACAGTATGTTTTTTTTTTATCGTGGGCCATGGGATTTTACATGCTAAAATGTATACCTTGTATTAATGTACATTCTATCATATAATTTTGAAGCAAATTTTAGTTAGTAATATAAATCAGTTATTTTTCTACATGATGCGTGTAATTAGAACATTTTAAACATGTTTTATTGCATTAAAAAGTGCTTTTGCTCGGAACTAGTTGTCAACTATTTCCATAAAATAAAAACTCCCTGACTTCTTGTAGAAAAATACAACTATTTCGCTGCTGGACAAACCTCTTATAATTGCCGTTACAAATTCCACCCGTTCTTCAACAGTATAAACAGACATTTTCTAGTATAAATTCGTTTGATTACTTGCCCCACTAATCAATCTGACATTTCGGAAATTCAAGGTACTTTGATTATTTTTGCTCAGTTATTTATATTAAATAATTTCATTTTTGAATGGAATAAAACATGTTTAAGTTATTCTAATGCAGCGCATCATGTAGAAAAATAATTGATTTATTACTAACTAAAATTTCCTTAAAAATTTTATGATAAAATATACATTAACACAAGGTATAATTTTTAGCATGTAAAATCCTATGGCCCACGATAACAAAAAATATCATGTATAAATATTTCCTAATACTTTTTTCAAGTACACTAAATTCGCTACATTTTGGCATTTAAATCTTCAAAATCAAATAAAGCGTTGAGCACACCTGCGCGATCACGACCACGATCGCGATCAAGTGCGGCTCGTTATGTAGAGCCAAGAAACCATGGCACTACCTCTAATTTCAAAGGAAGCAAGATTATTTTTATTAATTCTAAAAACACTGATTCGTCATTTTAAACGTTAAAACGATGTCTGCGAAAGTTTATGAGAAGATAAAAATCGCAATGCATTTATTTGAGAAGATAACTCCAACAAAATACCAGATTTCAAAAATTCTTCCAGAATTGTGTGTTCTGTTGTTATTTTGAAAACCAGTGACAGGGTATTTTGAGTTTTTTTGAGGTGTATTAAGATTAATGTATTTTGAGTAAATTTGGAAAATTTTAAGCGTGTTACAGTTGTTTAAAAAAAATTCACTCGGAAGAAGTGAAACTTAAAAAAAAATCAAGCACTGTTATCGGTCGGGTATTTTGAAATCCAGTGACACGGGGTATTCTGAGTTTTTAGAGGATTATTAAGATTCATATATTTTGAGTAAATTTGAAAAATTTCAAGTGTGTTGCAGTTGTTTTTATAATATCTTTTTCACTCGGAAGAAGAGCAAATTAAAAAATCTCAAGCGCTGTTCTCGGTCGGTTATCTTGAAAACCAGTGATGTGGTATTTTGAATTTTTCAGAGGATTATTAAGATTAATGTATTTTGAGTGAAGTTTGAAAGTTTCAAGTGTGTTATAGTTGTTTTTGTATTTTTTTTTTCACTCCGAAGAAGTGCAACTTAAAAAAATCTTAAGCGCTGTTCTCGGTCGGTTATCTTGAAAACCCGTGATGGGGTATTTTGGGTTTTTTAGAGGATTATTATGATTAATGTATTTTGAGTAAATTTTAAAAGTTTCAAGAGTGTTGCACTTGTTTTTATATGTTTAGCACTTGGATGAAGTGAAACTTAAAATCTTGAAAACCAGTAATGGGTTTTTTTTTTAAGTTTTTTTGACGATTAATGTATTTTGAGTAAATTTGGAAAATTTCAAGTGCAGTTATTTTTATAATTTTTTTTTTTTTACTCGGAAGAAGTCAAATAAAAAAAAATCTTAAGCGCTGCTATCGACCGATTGCCAAAGGCCGTACCTATCTTTGCAATTCAAAACATTTCGAATACCTCACCTGAAACATCCCCATTTCACGAAAAATATAAAAGACTACATGAACAAAATTTTATTTTTTTGGACATTTCGCGCAGATATTTTTGAAAATTTTTATCATGGTAGCATTGCCAAAGGCCGTACCTTTTGGTGGAATTAAAAACATTTTGGATACCTCACCTGTAACATCCCCATTTCACGAAAAATATAAAAGACCACCTGAACAACATTTTATATTTTTAACTTGAAAACCTGTGATGGGGTATTTTGAGTTTTTTAGAGGATTATTAAGATTAATGTATTTTGAGTAAATTTGAAAAGTTTCAAATGTGTTGCAGTTTTTATATTTTTCTTTTCAGTTGGAAGGAGTGCAACTTAAAAAAATCTGAAGCGCTGTTCTCGGTCGGTTATCTTGAAAACCAGTGATGGGTATTTTGAGTTTTTTAAAGTATTATTAAGATTAATGTATTTTGAGTAAATTTTAAAAGTTTTAAGTATGTTGCTGTTTTTATATTTTTTTCTTCGCTCTGAAGAAGTGCAACTTAAAAAAAAATCTTAAGCGCTATTCTCGGTCGGTTATCTTGAAAACCTGTGATGGGGTATTTTGGGTTTTTAGAGGATTATTAAGATTAATGTATTTTGAGTAATTTGGAAAATTTCAAGTGTGTTGCATTTCTTTTTATAATATTTTTTTTCACTCGGAAGAAGTGCAAATTAAAAAAATCTTACCGCTTTTATCGGCCAATTATTTTGAAAACCTGTGGTGGGGTATTTTGAATTGTTTAGAGGATTATTAAGATCAATGTATTTTGAGTAAATTTGGAAAGTTTTAAGTGTCTTGCAGTTTTTATATTTTTTTTATTTTCACTCGGAAGGAGTGCAACTTAAAAAAAATCTGAAGCGCTGTTCTCGGTCGGTTATCTTGAAAACCAGTGATGGTGTATTTTGAGTTTTTTTAGAGGATTATTAAGATTAATATATTTTGAATAAATTTGAAAAGTTTCAAGTGTGTTGTTTTTATAATTTTTTTCACTCGAAAGAAGTGCAAATTAAAAAATCTTAAGCGCTGTTCTAGGTCGGTTATCTTGAAAACCAGTGATGGGGTATTTTGAGTTGTTGGAGGTTTATTAAGATTTATGTATTTTGAGTAAGTTTGGAAAGTTTCAAGTGTGTTACAGTTGTTTATATATTTTTTTTTTCGTTCGAAAAATGTATAACTTAAAAAAAGCGCTGTTCTCGATCGATTATCTTGAAAATCTCTGATTGGCTATTTTGAGTTTTTTAGAGGATTATTAAGATTAATATATTTTGAGTAAATTTGAAAAGTTTCAAGTGTGTTGTTTTAATATTTTTTTTTTCACTCGGAACTTAAATTAAACAAATCTGAAGCGCTGTTCTCGGTCGGTTATCTTGAAAACCTGTGATGGGGTATTTTGAGTTTTTGGAAGATTATTAAGATTATTGTATTTTAAGTAAATTTCAAGTATTTTACAGCTGTTTTTATATTTTTTTCACGTCAACAAAAAAATATTATAATTTTTCATAAATTTACGTGAAAAATCGCAAAAGCAATCGACGGAATGTATTGGAATTTCCTACCAAATCACTTTTGAATTAATATTGAGTGATTTGTAAAGTTTCAAGTGGATAGCAATTGTTTTTATATTTTTTTCGCGCCAACAAAAACATCATAATTTTTCATAAATTTATATGAAAAATCGCAAAAGCAATCGACAGAATGTATTGAAATTTCCTACCAAATCACTCTTGAATTAATATTGAGTGATTTTGTGAAGTTTCAAGTGGATGGTAATTGTTTTTCATATTTTTTTCGCATCAACAAAATAATTACAATTTTTCATTCATTTACATGGTGTTTGCATAAAAAATCCCAAACACTATTAACGGAATTTATTGTACATTTTCACCAAATCATTATTGAATTAATATTAAGTAATTTTGAGAAGTTTCAAGTGGATAGCTATTGATTTTATATTTTTTAGAGTCAATAAAGTACTCATCGGATGAATGTAAATAGGACCAAAAAATTAATAATAATTCGTCTTTAATTGCTTTTTTGTTGTTTGAGGATAACTCTTGAACAGATGAACCAATTTGGCAAATTCTTCCATCGAATAGACGCAGATAAGACCCAAAACATGTAATTTATAGTTTATAGAACGAGAGGACAGATTTTGAAAATTCTTTCAGCAAAGTGTTGTGCTCATTGGACAGATAAGATCAAAAAATATTTTATTATTATTGAGGATAACTCTTAAACGAAAAGTGTTAGCAAAGTATTGTTCTTATGCAATACACGTAGGTTAAAAAAATAAAATTGGTAAATTTTGAACTGATGATCAGATTTCTAAAACTCTTTCAGCAAAATCTTTCTGTCATCCGAAAGATGTAGAGAGGACCAAAAAAATTAAATTCTTTGTTCAATTGTTTTTTGGTTTACAGAAGATAACGGGTTACCAAAGTCAAATTCTTCAAGAAAAGTGATGTACTCATCGCATAGATGCAGATAACACTAAACTTTTTTTATAGTTTTTGAGGATAATCCTTGAATGGATAAATAGATATTGAAAATTCTTCCAGCAAAGTGAATATAAAAGGTAAAAATGGAGGTTTATTATGATTATTGTATTTTAAGTAAATTTTTAAAATGTCAAGTATGTTGTAGTTGTTTTAATATTTTTTTTTTCACTCGGAAGAAGTGCAAATTATACAAATCTGAAGCGCTGTTCTCGGTCAGTTATCTTGAAAATAAAAAATGAAATTCGTTCACTTGTTTTGTGGTATCTCTTGAACAAAATAGGTGATTTTAAAAAGTTTGTCCAGAAATGTGCTGTACTCATCGAATGAGAGTATAGTAGAGATAATAAAGTAGCGGACCAAAAAAAATTCATTCGCCTTCAATTTTTTTTTTGAGAATAACTCTTGAACGGATGACCAAATATGGCAAATTCTTCCAGCAAAATGTTGTACTTATCGAGTAGATGCAGATAAGACCAACAAATTAAATTGTTTCATGGTTTTTAAGTATAATTCTTGAACCATTGATTTTAATCATTCTTCGAGTAAAGTACAGTACTCACCGAATAGATGTAGATAAGATAAAAATAAATTCGTTGTTTAATTGTTCTATGGTTTTGAGAAGATAACTCTTGAACAAAATAGCCGATTTTAAAAATTGTTGCTGAAAAGTCGAATAAATGTAGATAGGACCAAAAATATACTAACGCAATTTAATTCGATTTATAGACGAAAGTGGATTTGTGGTGATGAAACAGAAATAAACGGTCTTAGACCTTTGTTATATCAGTAGTAGTAATGTTAATAACATGCAAATATCTTTCGTATCATTCAATAACCGGCGTGACTTGTTTTAAGTTATTTGTTTTTAGCCTTTGTAAGACTTAATTTTGCAGAATTACGAATTGCTTGAATATTTATACCGAGTGTCTGGAATAAGGGGCGAACATAGGGATTTAACATGTAAAATTAAATATGTCTAATTATTAGCTCCCCTATTCATTTTATTGGTTTGCCCAACGCTTTACGCGTTCAGAAGTTGAGCAATTTTTCAAAATCAAAAAAGCGATTTTGTTGATGTTGGTCTTGAAAAGTTTCAGATTTTGTCAATTATTGTACTTTGACATTAATATTTTTTATACTTCCTTAAAACACACTAAATTCTCTACATTTTAGCTTTATATTGTCATAATCAAGAAATGCTTTTAACTCTTCAGCAATTTTTAAAAATAAAAAACGCGAATTTGTTGCCTTTGAACTTGAAGGATTTTGGCAGTTTTCATGAATATTTCTTAATACCTTTTAAAATAATATAAATTATTTACAAACAAATAAATCATCATAATCGAAAACACGTTCAATACCTCAGCATTTTTTTTAAACCAAAAGCGCGATTTTTTACTATGACCATGGAAGATTTCAGATTTTGGCAATTCTTCACTTGACATTAATATTTCTTGATATATTTTTTAAATCACACTAAATTCTCTAAATTTTAACACAAAAGTCAACTTTGACTCGATCTGTTTATTTTTTTATACTTTTTAAACACTAAATTCATCATAATCATCATATCATTAATCAATTTAAAATACAGGATTTTTATCATTGAAATAATCAATATCAAATAACGAGTTCTGAAGTTAGGCAATTTTTGCAAAATCAAAAACTCTATTTTGTTGACTTTGAATTTGGAGAATTTCGGATTTTGGCAATTTTCCTTAACACAACACTGGATCTTTCTTAATACTTTCTTAAAATAATATAAAATCTCTAAATTTCAATATGCAAATAATTATAATCAAAAACACGTTCAACACTTTAAAAATCAAGAACACGGTTTTGTTGACTTTAAACTTGGAAAATTACGAATTTTGATAATTTTTGTTGACTTGACATGAATATTTCTTAATATTTCTTAGAACACACCATATATTCTCAATAATTTAGCATCTAAATCATCATAATCAAAAAACACGTTCCACACCTCAACAATTTTTAAAAATCAGAAACGGAATTTTATTGCCTTTGGACGTGGAAAACTTGAAATATTGTCAATTTGCGCTGATTTAAGGTACATTTTTTTAATACTTTTATTAAATATGCTAAATATCTAAAAGTTCACACTAAAACTTTCAATTTCCTTTAGATGCCGCCTTTATGGTGCATCTATCTTCAAATAATATGTACTAAATGTTGTTTTACTTTGTTCCTTTTAGATTTTTTTCTTTACGTTTTATACCTAACCTAAACCCAAGTTACATTATTTTAGCGATTATCATGTAATTTTAAGGGGTGTAAAAATAAAGGGGACGAATTAAAAAGAGGATCTGACAAAGTGGGCGTTTGATCCAAAAAGGTTGAGAAACAATGCTCTAAATAATTTCAATTAAATATAATTCGTAAAGCTCGTTTTTTAATCATAAATATATTATTTGCGCGTCTTGAGGATCCATGTTGAATTATGCTGTATCTTATCCAACTTTCGAAATTGAACCGGTATATTGTCTTTGAGTACTAGTGTAGAACACCATTTTAAAATTCTCAAAGATAGTTTGTGGTATTTCAATTTTAGGGATAAATGAACACAATTTTCTATGTTTTATACGACTGTATATTTTGTATTTAATTTTGGAAATAATTGATCACAGTGGAAGGACAAATCTAAATTGCCATCCATTATCATTCGCAGAAATTTTGATTTGCATTGAATTTGTTTAATGTTGTCGTTTAGTTTTAATTATTTGAATTTATTCATTTTCTTTATAACGAGTGTTTTGTTATTAGTTATTAGTAGTTTACTCATCATTATTCAGTCCTTCGTGTTTTTCAACATTTCCTTCTACCTGTGTTGTTTAACAACAACGTGTAGATAAGAGTCTACTTAAACGATTTAACGCATTTAATTTTGGATAAAATTGTTTATAACTTTTTTATGAATTTTTCTTCTCGCGCCGGGAAATCCGTGGCTAAAAAATCCGTGGCTAAAAAATCCGTGGCTGAAAAATCCGTGGCTATCTTCACATCGGTGAACCACTTAATCCTCGCTATAAGCCGATATAAGAAGAGCATGTTGTAATATGAATCTTTGAATATTTTAGGTAAACCATTAACCACTTGCCTTACTAACCCGAGTTAACTCGTTTTTACTTTACCGACATATACTTATTTAATCTCGAGTTTACTCGTTCCGCACATTAAATTGCGTAATCGATTTAAATTTGTACTGATTATTTCGTGTGACTAATTTACGATTTATATTGTTTTATTTTAATATTATTTATGGAGAATATTATAAGGATTTAATTAAAACTGACTGTTTTTCGGCAAGCGGTTAAATATCGAAAATGTAACGTGTGGCACAACTTTACCCATTTAAACTCATATAATATTGTTGAGAATAATTGCGTATAGAACCCTGTACAATTTATTATTCCCTGTCTAGAGATAAAGTTATTTAGATTTACTTATAAGTATTATCTTAATCGCCGCACAAAACAGGTTAATCTGACAAATTATTATTAATGTCTCGATTATAACGTAGTCCCACATGATTGAGTATTCATTATTGAAATACTATTTTTGAATAATCCATAGAATTAAAACAAAATAACAGTCTACCCACATGACTAAGTCCGTATTGAATAGCAACCTATTTTCGTACACGCTTCAAAACGTTTGTTAATTTGCATGAAATTTCAATTTTAAATCATTAACGTATCTACGAGGACTGACGTACATCCGTGTCTACAATTAACAAAGTAATATTGAAATTATATTCTAGAAAACAAAAAAGGATTTTGGATCTGATAACCCTTAAATTAGCCGCACAAGAAATCGAATATATTTTTGTAAATACAAATTATTTTAAATTGTTTATTCTTAAGACATAAATATCTGTAAATATTAATGTCTTTACGTTTTGTTGGTTTAATTTTTATTATTGACAAAGTTAGCAACATTTTACTTTAAACAGATAAAATGCAGAACCAATTAAGTAACAATAGTTAAATTTGACATGTAGCTAATCAATACATAAATCTAAGGAATGAAGTCATTTGAAGGCAAAATCATACTTAATGAAGAAACTATGAACAAATTAGTTGACAGATATTATTAATTAGCCAACTAATGTGTTTGAGCAGCTAATTTAATGGATACCCTACCCTTAACACATGTATTCACTATTTCTTTTGCTAATAATTAATAAATAGATTGATGAGACATCAAAAATTATTTATGAGAGGGATTTAATCAATGAATTTTTAGTATTTTTCATAATCAAGCATGCTAACCGATTTTATCCTTTATAGGGTGTTACACATTCGATGTATTAGCATTGATATCTCGGGAACTATAAGAGTCAGAGAAGTTGTGCATTTTAATGCTAAATAATTTGTTAAAAAGAAATTTAAAATACACAGTGGGCAAAAAAAACGGTATAAATTTTAAATATTCATATTTTCAATAATAATTAACTCATTAAATATTGCATTGAAAAGCAAAATATTTACACTTTATAGATGACAAAAATAATTTATTGGATTTTTGAAAAGTTTTCTTGTCGGGGGTAATACCACAAGAGGTTTAATTTGGCCGGATAAATTTTATTTGTTTGCACGAGCCATTGAATCGACACAAATTTCGAGAATGAATTGAGATGGAAAAATCCATGAGCGCTTTAGCGCGAGTGAATTTTGCCTAATCTCAATTCATTCAAGAAATTTGCGATGAAAAGACGAGTGCTTAAAATAAAATTTATCCTGCCGAAATTATGACCGCGAGTGGTATTTGTTGAGATAATTTAATGAATAAGAACTATTTATATTAACAATTTATATTAATTAAATGTACAAAATTGTTTATTTGTGATGGAATTGTATGATGCACCAAACGTCAAAATCGTTGAGTGCCACGGAAATCGTGAAATTCGCGCCTGCACGTTTGCGAGTGGTACAAACACTAGGATCTAGCCGTTAAAATGATATTTATAATTATTGTTTTGTATAAATATATATTATTACTTACATTTAGTATACATTCCATACATTTCTGACGTTTCTTATATTATACTATAGGTTATAACCTCTCACCAAACACACACAATCACACACACACACTACAAGCGGCATGAAGTTAGGAGACCAATAACAGCTGATCGTTTAATGGCCGCTGAACTTATTTCCAACACACATAAAAGAGAAAACGCCAAATACACTAATATATCAATGTTTATTTGATACTATTAAAACATGATAGAACAAGATGGATATTAAATGCAATCCAACTCTTTAATTCACGCATTGTGGCAGCGCTACCGTACGCTTTCGACATCTCGCGGCCGTAGTACGAAATGCCGTCACCGGCTTTAATTGCAAATGCACGTAACTAAAAGGTGAAATACTTACTTAACTGATAACTGATACATGGATCGGAAAGAAAATCGTGACAAAAATTTCACGTGGAAGCGGGTTCCGATACGGATTTCAATTATATTTCACCGCATCATCATTCAGAACTGACACGGACTGACCCTGTTCAACTGAAGTTAGCTGTTTACTAAAATTGTTAATATAGAGATCGTTGTCATGGTGAAGGTAAATAAATTTTTAACCATTTGCAAATTTTTTTGTCCGCCGTTTTAAATACACCTTTTTATACATGAGTTGAATTATCGAGGATATTTCACATTAATGAAGGCGCTGCAAAGACGGGAGTGCACCGCCGCGTCGCATTTGTAGGTATCAAGATGAGTGGGCTATGATTTGTTTTTGTTCTAGAATGTATCTCAGACACTGTCACTTCCAGTGGCGGCTCGTGGAACATGTTGATGGTAGAGCCACTTATACAATATGCCCCCCACCCTCTTTATTTAAGAAAGAAAGAACGATTTCTCTTCCTAGACCAAAGTAACTGGCGAAAAAGTGTTAATTAAATATTCTTGCTGAGATTGAAACTACAACTAGTGCTATGGCTCCTTGGCTCTATATAACGAGCCGCCCATGCTTCGACAGCAAAATATACTACGTTCGACAGCTGAAAAATACAATTTCTGACATTTCATAATGTCGAAAAAAACTATTTTTATTAGCTGAAAAATACTGTTTTTGGCAGCTGAAACATAGCATATTTGGTAGCTGAAGAATACCTTTTTTTACGACTGTAAAATACCATTTGAGATAGCTGAAAAATATAATTTTCAACAGCTGGGGGATTACCATTCTTGACAGCCGAAAAATACCATTCCCGACAACTGAAACATGCCGTTATTGTCGGCTAAAAAGTACAATTTTTGACAACAAAACAAATCATTTTTTGACAACAAAATATCCAAGTTTTGACAGCTGAAAAATGCCATTTTTGACAGTTAAAAAATGCTGCTTTTGACAGCTGAAAAATACCATTTATATAGGTGGGACATGCCATTTTTAGCAGCTAAAAAATATAATGACACCTGAAAAATTACATTTTTGACATCTTAATAGCTGAAAATACCATGCTTGATAACAGCAACACACTATTATTGACAACTGTGTCATACCATTATTGTCAGCTAAAAAATACAATTTTTGAAAGCTGAAAAATGCCATTTTTGACAATTAAGAAAATGTCGAAAAATGCTGCTTATGATAGCTAAATAATTCCATTTTTATAGGTGAGAAATACTATTGTTGACAGCTGGAAAATATCATTTTTGACAGCTGAAAAATATCATTTTTGACAGCTGAAAAATATAATTTTTGACAGCTGATAAATATCATTTTTGAAACATGAAAAATATCATTTTTGACAGTTGAATAATACACTTCTTAACAGCTAAAATTGCATTTTTAACAGCTGAAACATACTATTCTTAACAATTGCAACAAACCATTATTGACAACTGTAACATACCATTACTGTCAGCTTAAAAACAAAATTTTGACAATAAAGAAATGACTGATGGCTGAAAAATACCATTTTTATAGGTGAGAAATACCTTTTTTAACAACTGAAAAACAACATTTTTGACAACTGAAAAATATATCATTTTCGACAGTTGAATAACACCATTCTTGACAACTGCAAGAAACCATTATTGACAACTGCAAGAAACCATTATTGACAACTGTAACATACCATTATTGTCAGCTAGAAAATACAATTTTCGACAACACAAAAAATACAATTTACAGCTGTAAAATGCCATTTTTGATAATTAAAAAATGTCAAAAATGCTACTTTTAATAGCTAAACAACACAATTTTTATAGGTAAGAAATTTTTTTTTGACAGCTGAATAGTACCATTTTTGACAACTAAAAAATATTATTTTTAACAGTTGAATAATACTCTTCTCAACAGCTGAAAAAATACCATTTTTAACAGCTGAAAAATACCATTCTTGACAATTGCAACAAACCAGTATTGTTAGCTAGAAAATACAATTTTCGACAACACAAAAAATACAATTTTTGACAACTGTAAAATGCCGTTTTTGACAATTAAAAAATGTCAAAAATGCTACTTTTAATAGCTGAACAATACAATTTTTATAGGTAAGAAATTCCTTTTTGGCAGCTGCATAGTACCATTTTTGATAACTAAAAAATATTATTTTTCTGAACAGCTGAAAAATACCATTCCTGACTACAACAAACCAAAAATGCCATTTTTGACAATTAAGGAAAATGTCGAAAAATGCTGCTTTTGATAGCTGAAAAATATAGGTGGGAAATCGCATTTTTGGCAGTTGAATAATAATACACTTCTTAACAGCTGACTACTACCATTTTCAACAGATGAAAAATACCATTGCTGACAACCGCAACAACCATTATTGATAACTGTAACATATCATATCATTATTGCCTGCTAAAAAATGCATTTTTGACTACAAAAAGGCAATTTTTGACAGCTAAAAAATGCCATTTTTGACAATTACAAAAATGTAAAAAAATGCTGTTTTTGACAGCTTAAAAATAACATTTTAATAGGTGAGAAGTACCTTTTTGACATTAAAAAAACATTTTCGAACTGAAAAATATCATTTTTTACATTTGAATAATACACTTCCTTAACAGCTGAAAAATTCCACTCTTGACAATTACAACAAACCATTATTGACAACTGTAACAAACCATTGTTGTCAGCTAAAATATACAATCTTTGACAACAAAAAGTACAATTTTTGAGATCTAAAAATGTAATTTTTTGTTAGCTGAAAAATACTATTTTAATAGGTGACAAATGCCTTTTTTGACAGCTGAAAAATAACTTTTTTTCGATAACTGAAAAATATAATTTTCGACAGTTGAATAATACATTTCTTAACAGATGAAAACTACCATTTTTAATAGCTGAAACATACCATTCTTGATAACTGCAACAAACCATTATTGTTAGCTAAAAATACAATTTTCTACAACAAAAAGTACAATTTTTGGCAGCTAAAAAATGTCATTTTTGGCAATTAAAAAATCGAAAAATGCTGCTTTTGACAGCTGAATCAATTCTTAACAGGTAAAACTATCATTCTTGACAACTGCAACAAACCATTATTGACAATTGCAATACACCATTATTGTCAGCTAAAAAATATAATTTTTGACAACAAAATAAAGAAAGAACTATTTATCTTCCTGGACCGAAGTAATTGGCGAAAAAGTGTTTTAAGAATTAATTGAAAATTCTTGTTGAGCTTCAAACTACAGATAGTGCCATGGCTCCTTGGCTTCACTGCTTAAAGTGTCTTAGAAATCCGATCATAAGTTCTAAAGTTAAAAAAAAATTTAACAACTTTATTTTTTTAACCTACGTCTATTATATAAGAACAATACTTCGCTAACGCTTTTCGTTTAAGAGTTATCCTTAATAATAATAAAATATTTTTTGATCTTATCTGTCCAATGAGCACAACATTTTGCTGAAAGAATTTTCAAAATCTCTCCTCGCGTTCATGAATTGAACTATAAATTACATGTTTTGGGCCTCATCTACGTCTATTCGATGAAAGAATTCGCCAAATTAGGTCATCCGTTCAAGAGTTGTCATTAAACAACAAAAAAGCAATTAAAGACGAATTAATTTTTTGGTCCTATTTACATTTATCCGATGAGTACTTTATTGACTCGAAAAAATATAAAAACAATTGCCATTCACTTGAAACTTCGCAAAATCGCTCAATATTAATTCAAGAGTGATTTGGTAGAAAATTCCAATACATTCCGTCGATTGTTTTGGCGATTTTTCATGTGAAAATTTAAGAAAAATTTGAATCATTTTTTGTTGACGCAAAAAAATATAAAAACAATTGCCATCCACTTTAAACTTCGCAAAATCACTCAATATTAATTCAAAAGTGATTTGGTAGAAAATTCTAATACATTCCGTCGATTGTTTTGGCGATTTTTCATGTAAAAATTTAAGAAAAATTTTAATCATTTTTTGTTGATGCGAAAAAATATAAAAACAATTGCCATTCACTTGAAACTTCGCAAAATCGCTCAATATTAATTCAAGAGTGATTTGGTAGAAAATTCCAATACATTCCGTCGATTGCTTTAGCAATTTTTCATGTAAATTTATGAAAAATTTTAATAATTTTTTGTTGACGCAAAAAAATATAAAAACAATTGCCATCCACTTTAAACTTCGCAAAATCACTCAATATTAATTCAAGAGTGATTTGGTAGAAAATTACAATACATTCCGTCGATTGTTTTGGCGATTTTGTATGTAAAAATTTAAGAAAAAATTGTAATAATTTTTTGTTGACGCAAAAAATATATAAAAACAATTGCCATCCACTTGAAACTTCGCAAAATCACTCAATATTAATTCAAGAGTGATTTGGTAGAAAATTCCAATACATTCCGTCGATTGTTTTGGCGATTTTTCATGTGAAAATTTAAGAAAAATTTGAATCATTTTTTGTTGACGCAAAAAAATATAAAAACAATTGCCATCCACTTGAAACTTCGCAAAATCACTCAATATTAATTCAAGAGTGATTTGGTAGAAAATTCCAATACATTCCGTCGATTGTTTTGGCGATTTTTCATGTGAAAATTTAAGAAAAATTTGAATCATTTTTTGTTGACGCAAAAAAATATAAAAACAATTGCCATCCACTTGAAACTTCGCAAAATCACTCAATATCAATTCAAGAGTGATTTGGTAGAAAATTCCAATACATTTCGTCGATTGCTTTGGCAATTTTTCATGTAAATTTATAAAAAAAAATTAATCATTTTTTTTGTTGACGCAGAAAAATATAAAAACAATTGTAATCCACTTGAAACTTCGCAAAATCACTCAATATTAATTTAAGAGTGATTTGGTAGAAAATTCCAATACATTCCGCCGATTGCTTTGGCGAGTTTTCATGTAAATTTATAAAAAAAAATTAATCATTTTTTTGTTGGCGCAAAAAAATATAAAAACAATTGCAATCCACTTGAAACTTCGCAAAATCACTCAATACTAATTTAAGAGTGATTTGGTAGAAAATTCCAATACATTCCGCCGATTGCTTTGGCGAGTTTTCATGTAAATTTATGAAAAATTTTAATCATTTATTGTTGACCCGAAAAAAATATAAAAACAGCTGTAATATACTTGAACCTTTCTAAATTTACTTAAAATACAATAATCTTCCAAAAACTCAAAAAAACTCCATCATTGGTTTTCAAGATAACCGACCGAGAACAGCCCTTAAGATTTTTAAGTTTCACTTCATCCGAGTGAAAAAAATTAAAAAACAACTGCAACACACTTGAAATTTTCCAAATTTACTCAAAATACACTAATACTAACAATCCTCAAAAAAAACGAAAAAAAACCCATCACCGGTTTTCAAGATCTTAAGTTTCACTTCTTCGGAATGAAAAAAAAATACAAAAACAACTGTAACACACTTGAAACTTTTTCAAATTAACTCAAAATCCATTAATCTTAATAAACCTCAAAAAAACTCAAAATACCCCATCATTGGTTTTCAAGATAACAACACAAAACACAATTCTGGAATTTTTTTTCAAAACTGCTAATTTGTTCAAGAGATAAATTTTCAAATAAATGCATTGCCATTTTTCTCGTCTCATGAAACTTTCGCAGGCATCGTTTTAACATTTAAAATGACAAATCAGTGTTTTTAGAATTAAAAAAATATTGTTTCCTTTGAAATTAGAGGTAGTGCCATGGCTCCTTGGCTCTACATAACGAGCCGCCCCTGATTGTTACCCATATATACAGTGTTTTTATAGGAAAAAATAATTCGCAAATTTATGATAATTTCAATACCAATATTGTTACAATAAAAAATATACACATTTTCCAAGGTAGATTACTTAATTAAAATAACACCGTAGAAAAAATGAAATGTCAGCTCGGTGGAAATTTTGTAAAAATCAGATTGTTGTATGCGAAAATTTTCCATTACTTTGCGCTTTAGAAATTGCATGCTGTGACTAGCACATTCTGCCACCGCACGCACATCGACTGTTATATGGTGTATTTGAGAATTCTCGAATTTTCTTTCATTACTAGTGCGATTTAAAAAAAAAGTTTATCCAAATCGGGTCTAATAAACGAATTATTGCGGTCAATTGAGGAATGTAATGTTGTTCATGAGAGAATAACTCGGACTCCTGGAATATGATCGTTCGAAGGATTTTTGAAATATTTCGAATTGACACCACGTACATCAAAATTTTATAAGCAATATTTCAATATTTAATGCAACTACAGACTATTTTCTATAAAATGTTATATTATACTCATGTGGAGTGGAATTACTCATTAGTCCCTTGAGTAAACTTTTTCTTGCGGGACTAATTACGTACATTCCACATTCGTATAATAAATAACTATTCTTTGCAAGATTATTCTGACATTATCTACAATTGTTTTTAATGTAAATTTCTTGTAACTTTTATCATTTCATAGTTATGGAGCAAAAATAAATTAATGTTTTTTTTTGTAAATCAATCCATCTATTTTAATAGTATAGTCGGACCGCTGAGAGCTGCCTGTGACTCATCGCTTAAAATCGCATGAATCAAGATTTAACTAAACGTATGTCCGTAAGAAAATTTAGTGCCGCGCTGATTTTCATTGGCGGGATATTTAAAAATTCACACGCACCACCTCAACAAACTTTTTACGGTTATGTTATTTGACGTAGCGCTCGCGTGTTTTGTGTGTTTATAAGAAGCGTGCCAATGCGATGTAAGAATCATATGTGAGCTTAGACCTACGTTTACGCTGCCCTATTCTTTAACACGCAGACACACGTTCGTCTTTTATTTCATACAATTCTTAGTAGTACGAAAATGCATGAGTCACCGTCAGCTCTCAACGGATGAACTATAACAACCTTTATTTGCAGACAATGCAATGTAGCAACAAAATATAATACTTTGACATTTATATTCTTTCTAAACAGCTATCGATCCGTGGTCTTTTAGTCCCTATCTACTATTTTTGCGTTATTTTATTTGAAGCGATTGTTTTTATTACATTTAATTCATTTAAATAATTCTCTTTACTTTTAGGCTTTGGCCCATGGAGATTTGAATGAAAAGTTCTGAATTTAATCTCATTTAGGTGATTTGAATTTTTCGATAATGGTATTAATCAAGTTTTCATTAAATTTTGTGAAAGTATTGATGAAACTTGATTCCATTCAACAGCAAATAATTAGTTTAACAACAATCACTATAAAGACTAATAGTTAGAGCATCGGCCGATTTATGCAAAAAAGGAAACATGACAATTTTCCCATTTCTTACGATTTGACATCGCGCCGTATAACATTTGCATGTTTGCATAAATTGTAATATTGTATAATATGTGGAATAGTTAATCAAGGTGGACCGGTGTTGCACGACACACTTGGCCGTGAAATCGAGAGGTAAATAAAGCGAGAAACTTGAGTTTCAACATTAAAAAAAAAACTTTTAAAATTGTTCCGATTACATAATAAAACTTGAGCCGGAATCAACAGAATACATAAAAGTAATAGTACTGTTGAATGTGGAAAGCCAGTAACAAGCTCTGTTACACGTGCACACAAATATATTACATTTTACGTTTTGCGAAATCATTTAATTAGGAAAATCGTAACGAATTCATACTTCCCTTGAAATACGTTTTATTGATTTCTCGTTACACACTTGGTAATAGTATATTACATAACTAGAGTTGTAAGTAGCAAATTATGCGTAGCGGCGAGTAACGTAATTTCACTAGCGCGTAATTGCCTTACAACTCGCGTTATGTACTATACTTTACCTTCGACCTTACATTTATTCGCTTAAACTGAAGACATATTGAAATTTGTCAGGGTGACGTTTAAATTTGTATTAAATTAGGTGGTTATGGCAATGTAGGACGACTACCAACTAAACAAACGAATTACCGTTCGAACAAGTTTCCGTCGAATAACATATTGTCCAATACATTGATTAAACAAATTTAAGGATACGGATCGTTGTACTCACTCTGAAGTGTTAATCCACTAAGATACCATTGCGATGGAAGTACCAATAAGGCATAGCTTGGAGTTTATTGTGTCGGTTATTCTTTTAACCAATAAGTTGCAATCTGACGTTTAAATGTCACTGTCACTTTTAATATTTAAAGATGAACAGACGAATGCAGGGGACTCGGCGGACGTTAATTGTAATTGGCTAATAAGTATATAATATACCGAGGTGCATAAGCGGTAATAGTACATGTTACACATTTATGTACAACATTTAACATTCATATATGCTCTATATATTCGTAATGGGTCGCTTACGATTGGTGAAAACAGTTCGGTAATTCATCAATTACAAAGTGGGAGTAGGTACAATATTTTGTTAGCCAGAGAAGACATCCACAGGTCGATAAAGTCTTTTACTACCCGTGTGCTCTTTTTGATGGCCTTTACTTGATTTTAGATAAATAAAATTACAACAAATTCTAAGTGTAAAATTTTTGAATAACCTCTTACAAATTATTAACTATTTAAAAGGAGAGTAGGGGGCATTGTTAATAAGCAAGCAACTAAAACTTAGATGAGTACTGAACTTGCGCTTATTTACTATACTTAATACTTAATATTTTTGGGTTATTTATGTCCATATAAATTATGTTAAGTACCAAGGAATTTGCATTGAAATAAACACTTCTGGCTGGTATCACACACTTTTTCACTTTATTTTTACTTGTTTCGCCCTAATCGGACATTATCAAACAATACGTATTGTTTTATTGTCACAATTAAGTGATACCAGCAAAGTGTTAATTTCAATTCAACTTCCTTAGTAATTCAATATGTATCACAACTTAATAGCTTCAAGCTTTAACAATTAATCAAATTATGTTAGCCTTTGTTGATTTTCCAATACTTTGTCTTGATGGATTATTAATATGCCTTATGAAATCATTGCTTAGTGAAACATGTTGAAATATTCAACAATAAATGAATTTTATGAAATATCCGTCTCATCCTCCTATTTTTTTATTTATGTTTACTTTGAACCGATGTCGATTTAATGAATAATTTGGCACGAGCACGAGGTATAAAGTGTATTGTTATTATTTGATGTTGGTATTTCCAATGTAATTTAAGGTCACGATTAATTGGGACAATTACTTCGAATAAATAAATAAATCATAGATGCCAGGCATGCAACCAGCTCCGTTTTATTTTTTAGAACAACATGTAATTTACGATGACCGTAAATAAAGTGAGCCAATTTTCAGATGCGTAAACAATTTTTTTTCTTTGAAATAATATATTACAGAATAAAAAATTATAATAGAAACATTGAATTAAAATCTCTCCAAGAAAACTCTTATTGTGAATAGAAAAAGCAGGATTTCTTAAACTATGGAACAAGTCCTACTGGTGGTACTACTTTTGGTGGCACACAAAAATATCTGTAAATTTAATAATATAAACAAATACCAGTCTTGACTGAATGGCTACAAGCCTAAGTTAAAAAAAACAAATACCAGTTACGGCTTTTATTATACTAATTAATGGCATTAAAAATATTTGTAAAAGCTAATAATCCGTAAAATAGAGTAATACATGTTATTATGATTACATTTGGGAAAGAGTTTACAACACGTATCTTTATAGATGTTTATAATAACTTGATGTCTTGTACGTGTCAATAAATAGATTTAAAAAATCATTGTTTCTGATTGTTGTTACCAATCTTCTTGCAAACATGTGAACAATACATTTTTTTTCATATACAGGGTGTTTTTTTTTTTAAGTTTCACCCCCCATATCTGGGAAACCGCGGCATGGATCGAAAATTAGTAAAATACGGGTTCGATGAATTTTAGGTGGAAGAAAAACTATGTAATTACTTTTTGACCCCAAGTGGGCATATTGCCCATATTGGGGTCAACTATTTTTTTTTAATGGGAACCCAATTTTTTTATTTCGGCATCGTCTTACAAACGTTTTTTTCCTAGACTCCAATATTTTGAGAATTTTTAATTTTTCGCGCGTGGTTTCTACTTTTCCATATGCGGTGTCCGCTTTGTTTACAAACATAATAGGTTTCCTGATAAGAACCAAAATCACTTTTGAGATAACAGTTTTGAGTCGTTTTTATTATTTAACAACAATTTTCGAAAATGCGCTCCATCAAGAGCCAAACAAATTAGGCGGATAATTCAACGAAAAATCAAGTTACAGTACAACTGTTTTGAAAATCATTTTGAAATATCACAACAAATAATTACAACAACAACAACAATAATTACAAGAAATTTTCAAAGTGCCCTCCATTAACAGCTAAACAATGGAAAAGTCTCATCTCAATATTTTGTCTAACCGAAATCAATGTTTCTCTTGTAATTTCTTGGCAAGCCGCAATAATCCGCCGCCTTAGGTCTTTTGGTCCTATAAATTCTTGATTTAATGTATCCCCATAAAAAAAATCAAGTGGAGTTAGATCCGGAGACCTAGGGGGGCACGCGATACGACCCCTCCTTCCGATCCATTGTCTAGGGAAATGGGCATTCAGAAAATCATGAACCCTTTGGTGATAGTGGGCAGGGGCCCCTTCTTGTTGAAAATGAATCAGATTTTCATCCAATATTAATTATCCGTTTTCATCTACTTGCCTTTCCAATGCTCGTACTATTTGGGGATATATCGCTTCTTCCAGGAGCGTTAAATATTTATCAGCATTCAAGTACCCATCGATGGATATGGGACCGATGATTGTATCACCAAAGATCCCTGCCCAAACATTTAGTTTTTCTTGGTATTGTGTTTTTGTGTCAAAAAGAACATGTGGATTACGGTCAGACTAATGCCGATTGTTGTGTGGGTTTACAAAATCACTTAAATAAAAGGTGCATTCATCCGAAAAACAAATGTTTTCCAAGATATTTGGATTGTTCTCAATTAGGTTCACCATCGTTTCGCAATATTGGATGCGAGTTTCTGCATCTGCTTCTTTCAGGAATTGATGGGTTTGGGGTTTGTAAGCTCGCCATTTGTTTTTCTTCAGCACTTTAAAGACACTCGTAGCTGACACATTGCTAGCACGGGCTACTGTACGGACAGATGGGTGCTGGTTAACTACAAAATGACCCAAGATCTCGACTTCTTTCACTTCGTTGATCAACTGCCGGCGTTCGCGTTTTTTATCATTGACACTCCCGGATTCCCAGAATTTCCGAACGAGCTTACGGATGTACTTACGTGAAACCCGTTTTTCAGGGTGCCTCTCATTAAAAATTCTCGCCGTTCCACTTAATGACCCATTTTGAACCCCATACAGGTGGATCAATTCGGACCTCTCTTCTATCGAATAAACCATTATGAAATTTGCGCGATTTTGAAGATTTCACTTAATACTGCTTAAGGCGTTAAAAACACTCTGACGTCTCTTGGAAAGTGCGAGCGAAAAATTAAAAATTCAAATTTTTCCACTTTACAGCGCTGATATCTCGAAATATTGGCGTCTAGGAAAAAAACGTTTCCCACAAAAGTTTGTTCTTTTTTCGTGTAGAAGACGATGCCGAAATAAAAAAACAACTAATTACATGGTTTTTCTTCCCCCTAAAATTCATCGAATCCGTATTTTACCAATTTTCCGTGCCGCGGTTTCCAAGATATGGGGGTGGAACTTAAAAAAAACACCCAGTATACTTGGTATTTAAGTGTAACTAAAAGTTGATATAAAGGGCGGTGGCCGATTCCTATTCTATCAAGTTAAATAAAAAGCCAACATTTCATTAATCGCCCAATTCAAAACAAAATCAACATTTGCTGTTTTTTGTCTTCTCTGTAACTCTAATGTGTAAGGTTCGGTGATATATCCGCACAGGAAGACTGCTCACGCGAAAACTGCGCACAGAAAACTGCGCACAGCGAAAACTCCGCACACGAAAACTCCTTACACGGAATAATGCTCTCACGGAAAATTCCGCACACAGAAAATAACGCACAGTGATAATTGCGCACACGAAAATTGCTCACACTGAAAAATGCTCACACGGAAAAATATTTATTTCGAGCCGGCGAACTTACTAGACATTTTCACAACTTCGCCGCTTGATCAAATGAAAGTATTTCAAATTCCAGTGAGCTCAAAAAAAAAATTCAAGAATAACACTCCGTCACACTGTTAAAATCTAAAACACTAAACAAACTCACCGGTGGAACTGGAAAATTTTGCCAGGTGCGAACCGTCGAATCATTTGATCTTTGCCCCGGAGGCAATTAGTATCCGACGTAGATGTTTGCAAAAACACATTCTTTCATCGTCTGTTATCAATCCTTATCCACGATGCATGAACGCATTCCAGATTAAATCTCTTTTTAGTCATTGAAAACCGTTCGATTAGGCAGTTTACCTTCCACCTAGTAAGTGCGTGTTCGCATGTTTTAATGTGTGCAGAATATTGAAAATTACATTAATGGAGATGGATTATCAGTTATGAAGATAGTTCCTACTATTGGTAAGCGATTAAATGAAATTAATTAAACTTTATTGAACGAATAATTTATTGTAAATTTTTCAATGTGTTTTAATAATATCTGAATACATAAATAACGGTGTAATAGGGACCATCAGGTCAATAGTTCATTTATGTTATGTTACAATAATGTATACAAAAAATACGGCATTAGTAGAGAGACCATCAGGTCAATATCTCATTGACAAATCGTACAGAATCTTATAATTACATTTACCTTCTTACCAAATACCACTTGCAGTTAGCTTTCATATCATCGAATGGGTTTATTTTCTGGAGCTTAAATAACCAATTAAAAAAATATTCATTCAATAAATTTTCGATTTTGGTATGTTGGTGTTTCTTTTCAATCTCGGATTTGGCACTAATTTTTATTCGAAATCCGAAATCTATAATTTTTTTAATTTTAAACTCTTAAAACGAATTTATGTACAATTTTTGGATGAATAAATGAACAAATGAATAAATAATAAATTATGTGTTATGGTATTATTTATATTCATGTAACTATGTTTTCCTTTTATCTATATATGTAATGTTTGACCTGTGTAAACTCATGTATGCACCAATAAACTATTATTATTATTATTATTATTAATGTCAGACGTATACAACAACCATGGACCCGAGCGAATACTTCTCGATCCCCGAAAAATCTTTCGCCCGGGTTGGGATTCGAACCCACACGGCAATAAAACAACTTAAAAATGACTGTAAATCACATATTTTTAGAAATAACTATGTCATTTGTGATATCGGATTAAAGAGAAAAAATAGTCTTTCGAATGAGGTCATAGCCAACCATGGTTTCCATTAAAAAAAATGTAAGTTAGCGTCATATCTCGGAAGATAATGGCTTTAAAAATTTTCTGAATTTATTTTATTAAGCTGCGCAAAATTATCTACAACTTTGTCCTTTACAGTTTTTTTTTTCTGTCATAATAAGAGAGATATATTTATTTGAAAAAATGGACACTTTACATTTTTCAAAATATGTAGTTACCATTCACTTTTTTGAAAACTTTGAAAGTGTTATTTTATTGGACCTGTAAAACTACACTTCTTTGCCCATTTAACCGTTTCTCTATCTCTTATAGTTTCCGAGATCGCCATAGAGAACATCGAAAAACTCACCCTTTATATTATTATTATTATTATTATTATCATTATTATTATTATCATTATTATTATTATTTTTATTAAAAATCAATATGAATTTTAAAGTTAAATGTATTATAATTGCATTGGAGTTTTTTTTAAGGAATTCAATCAATTAGTATTTTTTTTTCTGTTTTTCTTAAAAATAGTACATCAAAAATTCATAACATAACTCACGCAAAAATTGATACATTTTCAAAAATCGTAGTTAATTCTAAAGGCAGATGTTTCGTATCATACCAGTATATTTTTTAACATTAATTTTCAAAAATTTATTACATCCAAAAATTAACACATTTTCAAAAATTATAGTTACTTTTAAAGGCAGTCGTTCTGTGGATGTATCAAAATATTTGAGGAACTCAAGTTTGTTTACGATTTTTGTTTTGTTTAACAAAAATTGACTCGTTTTCAAAAATCAAATTTAATTTTAAAGTTAAATGTATTATTACTGCATTAGAGGTTTTTAAGGAATTCAATCATATCAGTATTATTTTTATTTCTATTTTTCTTTATTTAAATATTCGACAAGTTAAAAAAATGTTAAAAATTCATAACTCACGCAAAAATTTATACATTTTCAAAACTCGTAATTAATCCTAAAGGTAGATGTTTTGTATCATATCAGTATTTTTTTAAACAATAATTTTCAAAAATTAATTACATCAAAAATTAAACACATTTTCAAAAATTACAGTAAAAACACAGTACATTATTGCTTTTAAATTAATGTCAAATGTAATAATTATAACAAAAATATTTGTTGTGCGCACCCTGTGAGGATTGATAAAAGTGAGTAATTTTCCGTGTGAGCATTTTTCAGTGTGAGCAATTTTCGTGTGCGCAATTATTACTGTGCGTTATTTTCTGTGTGCGGAGTTTTCCGTGTGAGCATTATTCCGTGTGAGGAGTTTTCGTGTGCGGAGTTTTCGCTGTGCGCACATTTTTGTGCGCAGTTTTCACGTGAGCAGTCACAGTTTCCTGTGCGGATATGTCTGGTCACGAGTGTGTAAGTGTGGTCATTCTTTAGTTCGATTCTGCCATTTTTACACACAAGTTGTCAGAATAGTTTGCGGTATTTATGGATATAATTGTCCATTTGTCTAAATATTTCAATTATTTTGAGAAGTGATTAAGAGAAAGTATTGTTTTCGTGATTGTCTTCGAATTCGTTTATGTACAAATTTTATCAACCAATTACCAAAGTAAGTACCCTTAATTTTTAACATCAGTTGCAGAATGTAGATTGGAGCTATCTTTCATATTTCAGTGACCTACATACTAGGGTTGATCAGCATATGCAGCGCATTGAGACCACATTTACCGATTGCTTTCCAATAAAAAAGAGATGGGTAAAAGTCAATGATAATAGTCCTATTAATTGGTTTACGCCAGATGAGAAATACTCTAAATTTCTTTAAATCTTCTTCTATGGTTCAAGAATATGTAGAACTGCGTAAACTATATAGAAAACTGCATATCTTAAAGAACATGAGTCGAATCCGGTACGTTTATGGAAGTTAATCCAACCCGATCCTGCACATAAACAAACAAAATGCCAAATAACACCTGAAGAATTTAACAATGACTTTGTTAACATTGCTACGAATATTTTAAATACTATTGAAGATATTCCTTGAGTATTCGATGATTTATTGGAAGCAGGTTGTGATGTTCCTGATGGCTACTTTCAGTTTGACGAGATGTCCGAAATAAAAATTCGTGAAGTTATGTCCCCCAAAAACTCTTAACACAAGAGACTGTAATTGTACGACCAAGTTAATAAAACAAACAATTGATGTCATTTTGAGTCGGCTAACAAAGTTGATTTATTCATGTATTCGCTCGAAGGGTAACACCACTGCGGCCAAAAAACAAGCCTCACGTTGACTATTTATTTTGGGAGCATGGAAAAAGGAATGAGATTTCTTTTTAGAGGGTTTCTTTAACACTTATTGAGGTATGAAACAAAACATTTTTATTATTATTATTATTTTAATGCAAAATGGCGGCGACAGAGACAATCTTTGAAATAAAAAAAAACTTTTTTTTTTATAATTCAGTTACCATTAGCTATGGAAGTACGTAGGGGTTTTTTCTAAACCAAATTTTGTAGTTTTTTTTTTCATTTTTGGTCAAAAAATAAGCAGTAAAATGTTTATAAAGTAAAAAGTACACGTTAAACAAAAAAATGATGATGTGGCCATCATGTTACTTTCTCCGACTTGATGGTATCATAGCCATTTATATTTACGTTTTCATGGTTTATTTTCAATTGAAATCATATTTTATTTTTTAGTAGTATGATATTTACTATTATCGTCGTGGATACAAGGCATGAAAGCGTACTCATAACTCCCACGGGAGATATGAGTTATATCTCCCTTGGGAGATATGAGGTCTGCTCGTGTTTACCTGATAAATGTACAATTTCTAAATTCTCCGCTCAAGATGATGGTTGAAGATAGACAATCTTGCGTCTGCTAACGACCAACTTAATAGCGAGACAGGAATTGAACTTTTCTCCCAGGTTTGTTCACTATTTTATTCACAACTATACGTTTGTTGTTAAAGCATTAACGTCAAATCAAATCAAAATAAATAAACTTCAGTTCATGAAATGCGGGCGATTTGATTTAAAACAAACTCATAGCAACCATGCAAATACATATTGCAAATCGATATACTGAATATTTTTACGAATTACTAAAAAATCAAATATTGTATGCACCGCGGGAGATATTTATGTTCTTCGCCCTCGGTTGACTTACAAACTGAGGGCCAGAGGTTTTGACCCTGTCAACCTTGGGAAAAAACATTCCATATCTCCCTTGATGCATAAATATATATTAAATGTACATCGAGCATTGTGTAAACTCGGATGAAACTGACGTTTAAAACGTCAAAATTATGAAAGATGTGAAAATTATACTTCAAATTCAAAAACTCAGTTTACTCAAAAACTAAAGCGATTTCGATAAAAACGTATTCTTTATAAGTTGTTCATTTTAGCATTCTATACAATTATTATTAACATAAATTTGCTGTAACTATTATCGTTTTATAATTATAAACCAAAAATTAAAAAAATAATACATTTTTTTCTCGAATAAAAATAATTTTATGTAAAATGTTTTCAAGCAAAAGATGTTCATTTCTTTGTTCTGTTCAATGTTTGTTTAAATGTATTTGTGATATTTTTCATATTTAAGAAAATTAAAAAAACAGTTAAGGTAAACACACACTTTGTTTTTGTAAAAAAAATCACGACCACAATACTTTCTCGTACTTCGTAACGGAGAAAGTAAAAAAAAAAACAGACAATATTTGACTTTTCTGGTCTCTAATTACACCAAATTTGTGTAAACAAATAATTAGAGAATGCCAAAATAAACAAGTTTTTTCCAAAAATCCTCTGATACGCAAAATCCCCGCTTACATTTTTGATTTTATTTTTTAAATCTTCACAAATGAGCACCGTATTTATTTACCCGTATCGATTGAACGCTAGTCCTAACGCGTGGCCATTCGACCAGATTTATCTACACGATATCGGTAAATTACCTTACATTTTCTCCTCGTTTATTATAGCACTTTGCGGCAGTTGTAACTATGTGGTATTAATTTGCAAGCTTCAACTTTTACTTAAGTATCGAGCCATTCTAGCGCGCCTGACCCAATTCACGTGAACGCTCTTTGGCAAACGAAGAACTCGGATGCACATTCAGCGCATAACCACAATATGTATTTAACAATTCGCTTATACGAAACATACACACACACACATTCCTTACGGCAATTAGACCATATGAATACTGATCCTCTCCAAACTTACACAACACATTTAGAAAGAAAAAAAAAACATTTATAAAACAAAGGAGGCAACAGTACATCACACCAATATATCCAAACTCTGTCTAGTTTAATTAATTCGAATATTTTTTTAGATTAATTTTTAAATTATTTTTCCGGGTTACAATTATCCCTTCAAATGGATTTGTTAATACTGCGGTTCTCAAACCTTTTTTGGCAATGGAGCTCTTTTAAATAATAAAAATATTTCTTTATTACCCAACAGTACAAAACCAATTACAGGACAATATAATTAAAATAATTTTAATACAAAGAAAGCTTATTAACAAAAATAATTCATAAATAATAATGAAATTAAAATAATATGTAATAATTATAAATTATTAACTAATACCAGAAAATAAATGAAATTTAAAAGAATACATAACAAAGTAAACAATAAAAACAAAACAAAAATATATGCTTAACAACTTATAAATAATTTTTTTTTCGAAATCCCTTTAGTTTTTGAGTAAACTGAGTTTTTCAATTTGAAGTATAATTTTTCTATCTTTCCTAATTTTGACGTTTTAAGCGTCAGTTTCATCCGAGTTAACACAACGCTCGATGTACATTTAAAATATGATTTCAATTGAAAATAAACCATGAAAACGTAAATATAAATGGCTATGATACCATCAAGTCGGAGAAAGTAACATGATGGCCACATCACCATTTTTTCCAGAAATTGTTAAAATGGCATCTAGGGACCCCAAAACGGATATTTCCGTAAAAAAAAATTTTGAAAAAAAAAATCACGATCGCAATACTTTCTCGTACTTCGTAACGGAGAAAGTAAAAAAAATCAAAATCATCAATTTGGAATCAGTGTGGTACATCGAAAAAAAGACATATTATGTAATGCATCTTACTCGCAATATGATTTCATATTTTAGCTCGGTGACATCAAGTATTCTGTGTAATCTTTGATTTTGAAACTGGGCCATAAATTTATTTCCCCTGTTTTGTAAGCAGTGGTAGTCGATCAATTGCCTCTTTTTCTTTTATTTTTGCCTCTCTTTCTTTTTGTACTTTACGACTATGATCCGGTTCTCTAATTATTTCTAGAATATGTTTTGGACTAACTAGTAATACACAACTGTAATAAAATAATTTTAGTTTTGGCAAGACTTCACACTCAAAAAATTATTTATTATATAAAATTATTTCAGTTTTCACTCCTTTTGGTGTCCATAGGCAAAATATACATTTAGGTATACCGGTAACGTACATTTGTCCTTGTACTTGTAAAATATAATTTTTGAATTTTGGTTTATTGGTATTTTATGCCAGGTTATAAAAATAAATGCCTATTATTATTATTATTATTATTATTATTTTATATGTAGTAGATACCAAGTGTTGAATTAGAATGTCAACATCACAACATATGAAATGCATGGTACTTTTATTTACCATTTCACACAGATGAATGTACTTGGGCATAAATCTGTCTTTCTCGCGATCACGAATCCCATGAACCAATAGCAGAACCGGGATACCCCTTCTCAAATCAAACGAAATAAGGCGCTAAATTTTAAAGTTCGAATAAACGAAAGTACTGGAATGACATCGCCAATTAAATTTCTTGGGAAGCACCAGAAACAATATACTTCCGGCCCATTTTGTTAGTATAAAGAGATAATTCAACTAAAAACGCACTCACGCAATAAACTGTAAATAAATGACAGCTGCTCCAGGTTATGTAAGGTGGGTACCACCCGCCTAACGTACGTCGTAGGCTTGCTCGCTCGCTTAGTGATCGCTTGAGAGCTAGGAACTAATGTACAATAGAACGACGAGGGTAGAAAACGGCACGTTGTATATGTTTGCTTCATAGCTGTATTAGGACACGTATGTCTATATTGGTATCTACTTATACAAAATCACTGATGAAACCAGGGATCCTTGTTATTAATTTCGTACGTTTCTCTCGTTTTTTCCAAAATTTTATATAATTCTTCTCTATTCCTTCTTCCTGAGTACATTCTCGTGCCGAATATGGTCACTTGACCTCCGCTATGAATTCACCACCTTCCACTATTCCATCCGGAGATGCTCCCAATAATGGAGCTTTGTCACATGTGTACAAACAGCTTTTTATTATTTTAACGGCATATTTTTCTTCCACGGCTCGCAAACTATTATTTTCATATTTTTATCCATAAATCAATGGTTTTGCATAAACATCATCACTGTACAAAAAAATGTAAACCATCTTCTTGCATCTGGTATAAGCGCGCATTTTGCAAATTTTTACAAAATGTTATGCAGTTAGTAGCTTTCTTCTTTCATCCTTCTAAAATGCACAATTATTCTTTGTGTTAATTTCTAATTCGATTCGTTCATTTGGAGTTTTTTCCAAAAAAATTCGTATGTAGTCATTTGTCTGAATCGCCATTTCTTCTTTTTTTAAATTTGGAGTTTCTGGGAATTTTCCATAATATTTATCTTTTTCAACGCATACAGTTATTTTCCTTCTTGTTTTTTTGGGTTTTGCCCTCTCTCTCAATTTTTTTTTGCTCGTAGCACTTCCAAACGTTTGACAAATTTTCCTTGGTTCCTTCCAGTCAATTTTTGTGTATCGTACTTATTGGATTATAATTTGTATTTCTTGTAACCACAGCTGATGCTCGATAGGATCGCCTTGAACAAAATGTAATTTTTTTTCCTCCTGTATATTTCGCCAATCCAGAATATAATTGTTTCACTGTGTTGCTGTGCATATTTTGAATTAAACTTTTTGAATGTGATGCTATATTTCTGACATGTCGCATTATTTTCTCGTACATTCCACAATTCTTTAGATGGGGCACAAAATTTTCATCATCAGGTTAATTTTTTTTACAAAAGTATTCAATAACTCCACAATGTTCATGCTCTCCAAATATATGGCTAGGAGAATTTACGATATCCTTTTTCAAATTAGCCACTTTCTCTGTCTTGTTAATATCTTCTCCCTTCCTGTATTGGACTGTTTTACTGCACATCTCAAATTTAATACATGTTTTTGCACTCATTTTCTTACTGGTGGTACCGCTGCTGTGGTATCTTTGCACAAATCTCTTAATTTATTGGTGCAATTTCGTAGCAGATGATTAGTGCATTCAATTTTTTCAACTTTAACTCTTTGCTGCACGAGATTTCACAAATTTTAAAGGGCCTACGTGGACTTCTCTCAGCTGGCAATAAAAGTGTAAAAATGAGGAGTGGATGGGTTGTTCAAAATTCTCGTCGTTGGCCAGCTTCTTACTTACGGATTTCTAAGGGTCCTATTTTATGGATCAATGTGTCACAACTTGCTTGAATTTGGTGGGTCACATTGTAATCCCATATGCAGCAAAGAGTTAACAGTGGGATATGGATTACTATCTGTTATTTTTTTTTAATGTGCTGCTATCACCATCCGCCACCATCTCTCCATAAATTAATCCATATGTTTCTAAGCTGCTACAAAAACCTTCTGCCAATATTGCCGATTCCATGCTTGTTGATGACTGGGTCCAGTTTCGATAACATGTATGCATTTTCGGTGCCACTCTTTTATTCTCTGCTATTTTACAAGCAATCAAAAATGTATTTTTCACAGCCATGTATAACACTTTTCTTGTTTTGTATCCTATAATCGCTGCAACTTCAGACAGAGAGCTATAATTTACACGGTAGGTTCTTTTGGCCCAACTTCCATCCCAAACAATTTTCATGACTGGCGTGCCATTTTCGTCAACTCTTCCTTCCTCAATCACATTTTGTTTTTCCTCTTCAGCTGCTTTTTTCATTTCTTCTAAAGCAGATTATTCCCATGCATCGTTTACACGGTCTTGAGTTGCCATATATTTTGAGAAGCATGTCATGTTCAATGTAGAAAAAAATTAACGTAATTGTGAAAAAACCCCACCGATATTAGTTATACCAGCAACGGATGCTGTATTGGTGTCATATTCTCCTTTGGGACTGCTACGAATTTTTATTGGCAACGCACACATATTACATACATAGTGAAAAATGGAAACCAATCCTATAAGTTGTTCTGCTATAAGAACCAAATTTTTTAATCTGCATCATTGGCTTCGTTGTGGTTTTCAGCTTTTAATAGCTCATTCCAGTAATATGCATAATCGATTATTCTACAACCTTCCGTTTCCATAGATGTTTTCTTCAGGGAAATATTGTCACTATCACTTAAATCGAGGTAAATCGAAATAGTGGCTTCCTCCAATAAATTTTCATATGAGTAGCTAGAACCCGGTTGTTAATAATCCTGTAAAGAATTCTAAGGAGATTCCTTTGAAAACTTTACCAATTCTTAGTTGACCTTAACACAAGAGGATTGCGATGAACTGCAGATTGAGGAATTTGAGTCCACACTAAAAAACATTATGTAATGATAATTGATTACGCTATAAATTTAACTAGAATCTGGAAATATGTTGCTTTCAGTAACGGCCCTCCTATTTATTGATGTCGGGCAGTTACTTAACTTAGCATACTTGAGAACAGTAGATGCACGCAACCACAAACTTGATGATTTCATGGTTATTCATTAATCGGTACAAAAATGCCGACTAATTGTTAATCGATTGTCTTTTAAATTTAATAATTGAAGCAGCTCTAGTTGTAACCGCCCGCACGCCTAAATATTGAATTTCCTTATAAAAACGTAATTATGTGTGCAAGCATTAGATCAATGTTTCTTGCGCGACAAGATTTGTGCGCCAAATTTGATTCCTAGCACACGTTGTTATGTGAAACCTCAAAATTGTTGTTATCGTACCTACTGCGCATACATTTTATAAAAATATAAACAGATAAATAATATTCTATACTTATTAATTCCACACATACGTTTGTTTTCCAGCTCTATATTTTCTCAATCTTCTTATCAGGCAAACCCAATATGTCGTTTAAAAAAAACGAATTTAGTTGCGGTGATACTATCTATGTGCTGAGTTACACACCACTTACTCAAAACAGTCAAAACTGAATAAACTACTAATTCAAACAATTCGAATGAATTGAAAGAGTTTTCTATTAATTGCAATTCATGAAATATGTTTGGAAAACAAGTTGCATCTTATTGCTCATTTCTCATTTCCATCAACCAATCACGGCAAGTTTGCTTATCGTGAAGATACTGGGGTGTGTCCGGGCCACGCACACTGGTTCAGAATTCGAAAAAGCTGGCCAAAAGTCGAAAAATGAAAGTCAATATTTTGAGTTTAGTGCAATATAGTCGTGTTCAGAGGGCTCCACTGGATACCACAATGGAAGAATATGATTGTATCTACCACAAAATTCTTCGTAATCCACGTTCAAACTTGTTACTTTGTTAGACACATGGGAGACGTTCGGACGAGGTGAAATTTGGCGTCGGTTTTTCAATATAAATACTAATCTTTATGTGCTAGGATTTTTTTCCTTGTTATTATGGATCTTCCCGAAGGTAAATTAAGGGTTATTACATTTAATATGCATACACAATTTTTGTTAGCAATTATAGCAATTTGCGTTAAAAATCGGTAGATTCATTTTAAACATTAATGGAAATATTTTTTTGCCTGTGTATGCCTGTGTTCCTATAGCAATATAAATACTTATTATAGTGTCTTTTAACGTGATAAACAACAATTAGCTGCATTCACTTGCATTCCTCAGTGAAGGATTATTTTTATTGCTGATGTGCAATATCGTTGAAAAATTCGACTTTATATTTTATTGAATATCTTGTATTTATGATGTGTATATGTATACAGGATGTACATGAACAAAACGGAACATAGGATTTCCAATGTTAATTTGTTTATATCGAAATATTATCTTCCCTGATCATTTTAGAGGAAAGAAAGAAGTCAAATTAATAAAAAAAGAACAAATAAGGAATTTGAAAGAAGTTTGTACGGAGAAAGTAAAACATACAAACGACAGACAGACAGACACAAAGGTAGACACTCATTCAGACTTTTTTCAACAAAAATTCCGCAAAAAAAATTTTTGGAAATTCTTTTCAATCACCATACTTTCTCGTAGTAGTTTGCACGGAGAAAGGAAAAAATAAATATGACAGACAGGCAGACACACAGACACACATTTTTTTGCAAAAATTGTCGGAATCGACGGAAATGGATTTTGCCACAAAAAAAGTTTGGATTTTTTTACGATCACAATATTTTCCCTTAGTTTGTAAGGAGAAAGTAAAAATATATATGACAGGCAGACACACAGACACATTTTCTTTTACAAATATTGTCGGAATCAACGAAATAGATATTTTGCGCAAAAAAAAATATTTGGAAATTTGTTACGATCACAATATTTTCCCTTAGTTTGTAAGGAGAAAATAAAAAATAAATATGACAGGCAGACAGACACAAAGGCGGACACACAGACACTTTCGTTTTCACAAAAATTGTCGGAATCAACGAAACGGCTGTTCCGCAAAAAAAATGGAATTTTTTTACGAACGCTATATTTTTCCGTAATTTGTACGGAGAAAGTAGAAACTAAATATGACAGACCTACAGACATAAAGGCAGACATGTATATCTTTTACAAAAATTGTTAGAATCGAAAAAATATATATTTCTGCAAAAAAAATATTAGGAGTTTTTTTACAATCACAACACTTTCTCGTAGTTTGTACGGAGAAAGTAAAAATCAATATAACAGACAGGCACACGAAGACAGACACATATTTTTTTTAACAAAAATTATCGAAATCAACGAAATGGATATTTCCGTAAAAAAAAGTTTTAATTTTTTTTACAATTAGAACACTTTCCCGTAGTTTGTACGGAGAAAGTAAAAAATCAGTATGACAGACAGACAGACACAAAAGCAGACATACAGTTTTTTTAATTAAAATTGTCGGAATCGACGAAATAGATATTTCCGCAAAAAGAAATGTTTGAAATTTTTTTACGCTCACAATAATTTCCCGTCAATTTGTACACACCCTGTATAGTATAAGTTATGGTTATGGTTTTGGCCTGAGGGTGCTCACTGACTCGAAGCCGAGGGCCAAAACCCATTTTACGGCCTTGGTAATGATTTGGTACATATTTTTATTATCATTAAGTTTTAATTTATAGAAAATTCAAAATACAATTTATGCGAGAAAATAGAAATAATCGTAATTTACATGACACGTTTATTCTGTACGTAAACATGGTAATATGTATATATAAGAACGGAAGTTTTTCAGTAATTTTGAAATAATTAAATTGTTCTTAAAGTTGCGAATTTCTTCAGTGTGGCCAAATAAATGTAAAAACAATTGTGACCAACTTGAAATTTTTAAAATGTGCTTAAAATTGATTCTGCTTTATGATTTAAGAAACATCTAACAATTCCTTTCACTAACTTTGGAAATAATCATGTGATAACCGAGTCAATTGTTATACTGAAGTTGCGAATTTCTCCAGTGTAGCCAAATAAATGTAAAAACAAATGAGACAAATTTGAAATTTTCAAAATTTATTAAAAATTGATTCTTCCTAATGGTTAAAAAATAATATCAAACACATCTTTACTAAATTTTAAAATAATCACCCGAGAACTGAGTTAATTGTAATACTGAGATTGCGCATTACTTAAGTGCCGCCAAAAAATATTAAAACCATTTACTCAAAATTTATTTGGTACAAAAAAAAATATACACACCCTGACTAACATAATCACCGGAGAGCTGGGATCATTGTTTTTCTAAAATATTGGATTTCTCTAGTGCGGACAATAATAATTTTATCACTGTCCGCCATATTGGATCCGCCATTTTTAATTTTTCAATTTTGACATAAAATTCATAATCTGCGATTAGTACCTATTCATGTCAAAATGTATCAAGATTTAGACTTTTGGCCAGCTTTTTCGAATTCTGAACCACTGTGCCACGGTGCAAATTTAATTTATAAATTCTGCCCCTTCGAACGCGGCAACTTAGACATCACGACTCTAATACAATAACGCTAGATTTAAGGGGGCAGATTTGTTTTTATTAATATTTATAAAAATAAACAAAATTCCAAGGCTGGTCCTCTAATACTTAACGTGTTATGCACCCCATCTTATAATTCATTATTTTATCGAATTTATAGAGTAAACTTTAACGTTAAATTCTCATTTTAGGTATACTTCAACATTTATTTATTAAGCAAAACAATAAAAATGTAAAAATATAGCGTTGCTTGTCTCCGGTCCCAACCTTTCTGTGCATCATACTATTTACGGATTTTGAAAGTAACACGATTTAGCCAGAAAATATATCGCAGAAGCCCATGTTTTACTTCAAATCGGCAATGTTGGACCTTAACCTTGATACAATGTTTAATATCACCTGTAAACTATGGTGAAAAAGATGCATTTCTTGGAACAGATATAGATATAGGCACACTAGCATCAAATATATTATAATTGACATTATATAATTCTTGAACAGCTTCATTAACATCAGTATGATTCTCTACAAGAGACCAATCAGCACAAGTAAGTTCCTCATATAAAATAGGGTAGTTGGCTTTTCTGAACTTATAACGGCTGTTATTATAACTGGGAAATACCGCTGCCTTCCTATGTACTGCAATCCATATACACTGAGAGAGCCGGATTATATTTACAGCTGTGTAGACGTTCTTCATGCGCCATTGTCACCGAATACATTTTTAAATCATTACTGTTTAAATTAGAAGAGCATTTAAGGTAACAAATACTTCGCAATAGAAAAGAATTTGTTAATAAACATTGTGAAAGAGTAAATATCAATCAAAATATATGTAATGTATTCGAAGAACCTAACCTTAAACTATGTATTCCGTTTACCATTTGAAACATCGTTTACAAAGCCGAAAAAAACAGTGTTACGTCAATTTAAGCCATGCTATATTTATTACCACCTTTGTGAAATTCACTGAAAAAGTGTTAAATTTGAAGTTAATTTAACCAACCAACATTCTAAATAGTCTTGAATTAATTTGATATTTCATTCATTTATCTAATCGACCTTACTGATCGCACAAAGAAATTTACATTACGAGTATGCACAAAGAAATTGATCGAACAAGTTGGAGATTAATTTACACCCAAAGCACAAGTTGTGTAAAATTCATACGTGCTCCCGTCGTGTGCAGCTCTTTGAGAATTGGCCTTTTGTCTTCTTCTTGTTGCCACTGCCGCAGAACAGGCGCTTTCCAGGTAGCTGGTGTATTAATTACCCCCGCTAGACGATGCGAACTTTGAATGCAAATTTATGGTTTGCTAAGTGTAGATGCATATATTGATTCAGCATTGGAAGTACCGGGCGCAGACATAAAAATCGTGAATGGAATAGATGGATAATGTTTGTACGACCTTCCCTTTCCACGAACTAAACATAAATAGTAATATTCATGAATAATAAAATAGTATTTCCTAGCAATAAATCAATACTTAATGCAGGGAAAATATTTTGTAAGTGCATCTAATCTTTGAGGACCATAAAATCGTCAGTTGTTAAATAAATGCTGGGCTCGCGAGTCTGCAACATTTTTATATTTCTCCTTTGAAATAATGTTTTGAAGAGGTTGTCACTTGATAAAACTACATTATAAATTGCATAAACACGAAATATAGCCTGAATAAATAAATACTTAACCTGTTTGAAAGTCTACAAAATAAAACAAAAAACTTCCTTTCTTCCTTCATTAAAACACGAATGTTACAATATCACTCTGTGGAGAAACAATTGTCGCAGTCTCCTAACTTTCGTGTTTTATTATAAAGTTAATATTTATATTGTTGCTTCTTACATTGAAACAATTCTTCGTGTACGTAACGTTGAATAAGAACGATCATGAATAAATAAATCAGCAGCGGACACTCCCGCGCTTATCCAATCCGCCAGCAGGAGTGATTCACATCGTTAATGTCGGATGACGTGCTCGACGGATCTCGCGATAGTTCATGTACTTGAACCCCGTACCATTAACTTATTTATTTAAATTCCCAGCTGACTGGAAAAACTGGTCTGACCGATTAGATTTTCTTGCGCCTTTCAATTTCCTCACAATGGCATATGCATCACATCATAATTACTTGAGATAAAATCGTCATATAATTGGTAAATTACCACTGCTAAAGATAATATCTATGCTAATACCAAATATCGATTCCTACTCGTAACGGCTGAAATAATGTTTATTGTAGTAATAATTGAATTAAATTAACACAAAAAGTATTGAATAGTCAACCTATTCGTGGTTGCACAGTTAAGTCTTTCTAAGACTATAAATCTAATGCTTCTGCAACGAGTGAGGGTTTTAACAGGTTCAGTGCGTTGCGGGGCATATACAGGGTGCCCGTTTTTTGAGCTCAAGCATGGGGATCTCGGTTATTTAAAGAGATACGAGGTCGGTTAAATTAGGGCAAAGTTGCCCAATCTGGAGTGTAATATAATGCGGTTTTGAAACATAAAATATTCCGACTACTTCCGAAGATATCCGAAAAAAATCAAAAATTTCAAAAAATGTTTTAATTTTTTTTGCGAGACTATTTATAGAGATACTTCAAAACAATTGACACTTTATCATTGCCACTTTGTACGCTCTACAACGTGGTGATATAATAATAAAAAATCGACGTTTCGATTTTCGGGAAACATCATCAACTTTGTTTTTTCTTATGGGCGCCATCTTGTATTTTTACATTTTCAAATACAGATTTTTTTTCTGATTACGGTGTTGTGTCATGTGTTGGGGTTTGGTCTAGCAATTTAATGGATATGCCAAAATCCTGTTTTTGCAAAGAGTGTCTTGGAAATGACAGCTACAGTTTTGTTTAGATTTTTTCGGAGGTAGTCGGAATATTTTATGTTTCAAAACGGCATTATGTTACACTCCAGATTGGGCAACTTTGCCCTAATTTAACCGACCTTGTATCTCTTCAAATAACCGAGATCCCCATTAACATCAAATTGAAAAAAAAAACAAACATGAAACACAAAGGTATAATTTCACAGAAATGTTATTTATATTGAATTTTAATTGATTGTTTAAATTGATTTTCCAGCGGGCTTAGTTTTTTTTTATATTATTAATTTTTGGTTTTCGTTTATGATCGTAAACAAATTAACTAATTTGATGTATAATTGTACAAAGATTAAAAATCGGAAAAATCTATTTTTGATCAATTGTCCGTTGAGGTCATTTGAAAAAGTGTCTCAATAAATGTATTGTCTCTCTCTCTCTCTCGAATGTTTTTAATAATCATCCAATATACATGTTTTTTTTTTAAATCAGAAAACAAGAGAAATCGGTTTCTGTTTCAAACTTCCAGCTTGCTAAAATAGTAACAAAGTAGGCAAGCCAGTTGAAAAATTCTAGAAGAAAATCTATTTTTTGACTTTGAAATGCTGTAGCGGGCAAATCGAACATGGTTGGCAAATCTGGGCTTCCTGCATGGAAATTCGTCTGATTTGAAAATTTTGACAAAAAACATGAGAAACGAACCAAGGGTCCCTCTTTTTTACTTTTGTCCAAATATTGCACTTAAAATGATTTCATGGAGAAACCACACGTATGATTCGGGTTTTCTTAACGTCACTGCAAAGATCTCATTGACACCCACAAAAAATGCATTTGCGCAAAAGCAAATATCAATTTGAAACCTACGTCATCTTCTCAAAGAAAATTTGAAAATGTTAGGAAACCGAAAAAATTAGCTTTTTATGATCATCAGACCAGTAAAAGTGCTTGTTTTTACATCCGAATTTTTGTTTAGATAATATTAACAAAGTTGGCGAGCCATTAAGCAAATTTTGGAAAAGAAATCGAGTGCATTTTCAGACTGTGCTTCTTAAAATGCAAATTAGTCGGATTCATCTAGACTTCTCGCAGCACTTCTTTTTAGATATTTTCGTTGTTGTTTGTATCTATTTCTAGGTATCTTCTCCATCAAGACAAATTGAAAACCGGATTTTCTAAAAGAGCCAAAAAAGGTCGTTTGAGTTAATCACATAAAGAAAACTTATTAAAACCGTTAATAATTCACTTTAGTGGTTAAATAATTGGAACAGATACATAAAACCATTAATTAATATGAACTTTTAATGTATTTTAATGAAAAAATATACGTACATATGCATTCACTTCAACTTTTTTTTTGACTTTCGGATTATCGACGCTCTACTGTATTTTCAAATATCGCAGTGGTTTCGGCAGAATTATTTTTTTTTTAAATCACTCACAGTCAGTTTACTATTTGCTTTCAAACATTTTACAATGCTTTCATTCGAGCTTCAATATATTATTATTATTATTATTATTATCAGGCCCGAGCCAAGTGGGGTTGCTCAACACCCGGGCGGCAGGTCTTGGGGGTGGCAGGCCTTAAGAGGCCCCGGTCATAAGCCCGATGCGCCGATGCTAAGAGAGCATCAAACCTTTTTGGTTGTTGCAAACAATTTATATAAAATCGGCGCCATGTTGTTTTTTTTTACTTTCTCCGTTACGAAGTACGAGAAAGTATTGTGATCGTGATTTTTTTTCAATTTTTTTTACGGAAATATCCGTTTCGGGTTCCCTAGAAGCCATTTCAACAATTCCTGAGAAAAAAAATTGGGTATGTGAGTGTCTGTGCGCACTGTATCTCAAAAACTAATAGAGCAATTGAGATGAAATTTTACCAATATTTTCTTAAATATGAAAAATATCACAATATTTAAACAAATATTGAAGACAACAAAGAAATGAGCTTATTTTGTTTGTAAACATTTTTCATAAAATCATTATTGTTCGAGAGAAACATTTTTGTTTTTCATTTTTGGTTTATAATTATAAAACGATAATAGTTACAGCAAATTTATGTTAATAATAATTATAGAGAGTGCTAAAATAAACAACTTATAAAGAATCAGTTTTTTTTCGAAATCTCTTTAGTTTTTGAGTAAACTGAGTTTTTGAATTTGAAGTATAATTTTTCCATCTTATAATTTTGACGTTTTAAACGTCAGTTTCATGCGAGTCTACAAAACACTCGATGTACATTTAAAATATGATTTAAATAGAAAATAAACCATGAAAGCGTAAATATAAATGACTATGATACCATCAAGTCGGAGAAAGTAACATGATGACCACATCACCATTTTTATCGTTTAAGTTAAACGCTACATTGAAATCGCCACAACATGTACAATATTTGACACAACATTTATACGTTCTAACATACGAGGGTTATTTGGAAACTGAGGTCCGAATCGTCGTAGCTAATCGAATGTTGCGCAAAAATTGAAACGCGCATGCGTACCAACTCCCGGCATGCCTTGCTGGTCAAACGACTCCATTGTCATTGGTATGTTTAAAACAATCGATCAGCCCGCCGACTGTGAAATACGGTCAGTGATTCGGTTTTTGACAGCAAAGAACGTTTCAGCAGCGGAAATTCATAGACATATAAGCGACGTATATGGCCCAAATGCGATGAGTAGCAGCAAAGTGCATAAGTGGGTGAGAGCTTTCAACAACGGATGGGAAAATGTTCATGGTGAACCGCCTTTAGGTCGACCATCAGTGATCACAGATGATTTAGTCAATGCCGTGGATGAAAAGATTCGTGAAGACCGGCGATTCACAATTTCAACTTTAGCATTGGAATTTCCTAATGTGGGCACAAAATCGTTTCCAAAAAGTTGAAATTTCGCAAATTGTGCGCACGTTGGGTTCCCAGGCTGCTTACTGAGGAACACAAACTGAAAGGAATGGCTTGTGCTCTTGATTTTTTTGGATCGATATCATAAAGAAGGTGATCATTTTTTAGAGAAGATTGTCACAGGGACGAGACGTGGGTTTCTCACAGAACCACAGAGTCTAAACGTCACTCAATGGAATGGCGTCACACTACATTACCAATCAAAGTTGAGGCCAAGCAGACAATCTCAACACGTAAGGTCATGGCAACCGTGTTTTGGGATAGACATGGGGCCTTGTTATTCGAGTTTATGCAGCAAGGGACAACAATAAATGCAGCCGCTTACTGCGCTACGCTAATGAAACTTGGACGTGCAATACAGAATAAGGGCCGCTTTTACAATAGTCGGTTCAATTAAGGTTAACACTACCTTCGGATTATATGCGAAAATACGCTTTTACAATGCCTAGTTAAAGCAGGGTTAGGGTTAAGAATCAGATAATTCACAGTTATCTTATCCGGTGCTTGGTGCAACAAATAAATCTCGGTTAACTCGCAAGCAATGCGCACAGCAAGCACACGCACCATACCGGCATTATAGGGATCTGCAATCGGTATTACGTACAGGGGCGGTTAGAGGGCGACAAACTAGTTTGTAAGAAACAGGCATTCTGGCATATTTCTAGGTGGAATATTGAAAAGAAGCTCGTGGGGGTCAAGGGTCGCAACAATGATTACAAACACAACTTCTAACCTTTCCGCAAGCAAAACGAAAAATACCAATTCTATAAACTGCGCAACCGCATGTATCCGCAATGCTGCCAACGTTGGCGTTTCGGGAGAAAATCTATCTAAGCGTTTGTAAAAGGTAGCGTGCGTCAACTGACAAATAAACTATGGGATTAGTTAAAGAGGGCATAAGTTAACTATCATTTATCCGACGATTGTAAAAGCGGCCCTAAGAGTTTTGTTGCTACATGACAATGTCCGACCCCATTCTGCCATTCACACCCAAAATCTGATCAGATCTTTTGGATGGGAACAGATTGACCACCCACCGTACAGTCCAGACTTGGCGCCGAGTGATTTTCACTTATTCCCTACCTAAAAGAGTTTCTCGGCGGCAAGAGATACGCCACAGATGACGTGGTGAAAGAAGCAGTTCAAGACTGGTTATCCACACAGACGGCAGACGTCTACGACTTAGGCGTACAGAAGCTTGTAGAACGTTATAACAAATGTTTAAAGAAATATGGAAACTATGTAGAAAAATAGAGACACATGTAAGGAATTTAATAAAAAAAAGTTTTTTGAAAAAATTTGTAATGTTTTCTGTTTTATAAGTAAACGGACCTTAGTTTCCGAATAACCCTCGTATTTTCTAAAATACTTAAAAAGTCAGAGTAGTTACCATTTGGAGACCTATACAGGGTATTTTTTTTTATCGTGAGCCATAGGATTTTACATTATTATACCTTGTGTTAATGTATATTTTATCATGAAATTTTAAAGGAAATTTTAGTTAGTAATAAATCAATAATTTTTCTACATGATGCGCTTTGTCAGAATAATTTAAACATGTTTTATTCCATTAAAAATTGAAATTATTTAAAATAAATAACTGTGCAAAAATAATACCTTGAATTTCTGAAATGTCAGATTGATTAGTGAATTAATTTAATTTTTTAATGAAATAAAACATGTTTAAGTTAATCTAATTAAGCGCATCATGTGGAAAAGTAATTGATTTATTACTAACTAAAATTTGCTTTAAAATTATATGTTAAAATATACATTAACACAAGGTATAATTTTTAGCATGTAAAATCCTATGGATAAAAAAAACATACTGTATACTAAAATTATGATGGTTTTTAGGTAGAAACGCCAAAGTGGCGGAATCTATTGCCTGAATGCTGTACTGAACCAAATCCGGGTGGCTTTAACACCGACAAGATATGGACATTGCCAGCGGCGGCAAATGTAACAATAATAATGTGAACATTAAATATTGTTCCCCCATCAGTAATCTCCGTTTCTCCATCAGCAACTAACTACACTGATGAGACCTGAAAGGTCGAAACGGGTCTGTAGGTGTTCTGATGGGGGAACAATATTTAATGATAGTATTTGTTTTAGTTACTGATATTCCGGACATTTCATATGTAAATTTATTAGATAGTTCATTTAGAAAACTCAAAATGGTAAAGTGAACCTCCATTTTTATCGATTTTTCTGCTGAAATAGGCTGCTACATGGAAATGGTTTAAACTATAACAGAAAGCTTCATCTGATGTCAGACCACTAATTGCTATTACCTGAATGTTTTTATCATTAAGATACGCTTCGAGTTCCTCCAATGCATTGTATATTTATATAAAATTACAACAGTTTTTCGTTATTCAGTTCTTCCTTGGTTCGATTTGTGTGCTCCCTTTGAATCGCCGAGGGAGCGTTTTGAATAAAAAAAACGTCGCACAGCTACTCCCTTTGGCTACATTGACGGATTTTCCATTTGATCAAGATTATCGAATGGAACTGTAACCTGAAATGACGCATATTCTTCGGGACGTCTTGAATTTAACAGTTCACATTGGAGCACTGTTATGTTGTTGTTTTTTATATGTTTACTTATGTCCTCCTTGGTAGTGTCTGGGTGAACCCTACACACATGAAGATTAGCTCTTTTTTGGACTCCTTTAAAATGGACATCTGCATTCGATTCCCCTAATACTTTTTCTAGACCGCCACTTTTTGCGGTGGACTGTTTTCCACTCGCTATTTTCCTTGGAGGGATTAGATTCCATTATGGTATTCTGTTCAACAGCGAAGACGACATTATTATTGGGTGTATTGTTCATATCAATGTTCTGCACTGTGGGTGGCTCTATGGAATTGTGAATTATATTAATTCCCAAATTTGGACGGACATGTTCTTCTTGTAATGTTATCTCTGTAGATCAATCGATGTTGGTGGCACTGGTGGAACATTTGGCGGGATAATCAACCTCCGTGGCTTTTACTTTCAAAAAAGCGATTTCCTCATTTAATTTGCGGTTTAAATTAGTTAGGTGTTGTACCAATTGTTATAAGTATATGTAGGCTTCTATTTTATAAAGTCTATTGCTATTATAAATACCTCATCTTGTGAAACTGTTTGATCCAACGTGATTCTGGCGGCAGCATTTGTTGTGAGGTTAATCCCTCGCAACAATTTATTTCACCTTCTTCTGTTACGTACATTCCACAGATCTTTATAACACAGTTCGCATATTTGCCATTACAGACACTACATGCCACAAACTATTTCACTGATACTGAACACTTTAAACACATAATATTTTCTTCAATTGATTTTGCTATCGACTTTGGCGCCATATTGGACATCAATATAAAGTATGTACATTAAAAAAAAACAAATGTGCCATGATTTTTTATTTAAAAAAATTTAAGTTGGTAACACATATTGACGTTATGTTACATGCGGCATGTTCCTACCGATAAATTAATTTGCTGTGATAAATGACGCAGAGAAGATGTAGGTTCACCCAAAATTCCTTGGGCTGTGTTAATAGCATCCTAAGTACGTTTGACTAGTCTACCACTTCCTAGTTTACGGAGAATACTACCCGTTTCATGATATAATACAACAGATCGTGATAAGGTATTTTTAAATTCATCATAAATAATGACAACGTTAGGAAATTCTTCCTGAAACTCTGCCATAGGTGGGTCGAATGAATACACCCAATTTCCGTCTACTTTAGTCCTATTTCGGAAATAACTTTCAGTTTTTGCTGGTTGCTGTAAACCATTGTGACCACGGTATAATTGTGACTTTTAGAACGATCTGACGTTTTGTATGTCAATTCCTAACATTCCTAATTTAAATTTTTTTAAATAAGAAAATCATGGCACACTTGAGGTTTTTTTTTAATGAACATACGATATATGACCCTTATCGCCTATTACACTAGCCAACAGCCATTTTGTCCTTGGGACTAGACCGGAATTTTTCGATTGCTTGGGTGTAACAAAGTACCGAAATCGCGATGAAACCCCCGAGACTTTGGTTTTGAGGTTAGGATTCGCAAAAAACCTCTTTTTACTTTTTTCAATATAACTTTGGAACAACGCAAGTTAATTTAAATCTGAAAATACTGCGTGAAAGCTTATAAACAGGGCTACATTTGGTATATAAATTAACTTGGTAGCGTAATCAAAACCTTAATAATAAAAAAAAATCGGTAAAAAAACCGCAAAAATCGCGTATTTTGAAACATTTCTGCGATTTCAATCGATTATAAAAAAAAAACGACGCTAGATATCTTAGATCAGTTTCGCTGACCTGAAAGCTTATTAAATGGGCTACAATTTCTGTATGGCACACCTCTGTGACTTAATGAGAAGTCTTCGAAATAATGGGTTTTGTTTGAAAAAATCGCGAAATTTACAAAACAGCGCGAATTTGAATCTTCCTTTTGGGACAATAAAAACATGAGAATGAACAGTTTATGACGAAAACTACAAATTCTTTAATATTCTTTAGACTGATTTCTAAATGCTTTGTAAATGTTATTCAAAAATATTGATGAATAATGAAAAATAAATTCGAAAAAATGCAGTTTTCGTGATTTTTTTCAAACACAAATTAATGTTTACAAAACTACTGATCACGTAACAGAGGTGTGCCATGTAGAAATTGTAGCCCTTTTAATAGGCATTCAAATGCATATGACAGATTTTAATTGCGTTGTGGAATTTTATATTTGAAGGGGAAAAAGGCCGAAAAAATGCAAATTTCGCGATTTTTTCAAACAAAACCCATTATTTGGAAGACTTCTTTGGAAGTCACAGAGGTGTGCCATACAGAAATTGTAGCCCATTCAGGTCAGCGAAACTGATCTGAGCTATCTAGCGTCGTTTTTTTTTTATAATCGATTGAAATCGCAAAAATGTTTCAAAATACGCGATTTTTGCGGTTTTTTTTACGGATTTTTTTTTATTAGGGTTTTGATTAAGCTACCAAGGTCATTCATATACCAAATGTAGCCCCATTTATAAGCTTTCAAGCAGTATTTTCAGATTCAAATTATCTTGCGTTGTTCCAAAGTTATAGTGAAAAAAGTAAAAAACAGGTTTTTTGCGAATCCTAACCTCAAAACCAAAGTCTCGGTGGTTTCATCGCGATTTCGGTACTTTGTTACACCCAAGCAATCGAAAAATTCCGGTCTAGTCCCAAGGACAGAGAAAAAGTCCAATTTTGTTGGCTAGTGTTAGGGTTGCCCAAAGCAGTGAACGTGTTAAGGAGTAATAATTCTATGAGTTGTTACACATTATACAGAAACAAGTTACTTACAGTTGACGTTAAAGAACGGCAATAATCTTCATGCCTAAATGAAGCAAAAACAACACATTTGTTTCCATTCGTGCTCGCATAATGTAATTGTAATTTATACAATGCAATTATAAATGGTTATAGCATAATTATTTATATTACAATTATGATATTGTATATAATAGCAATATCGACACCCAATAAGTTATGTACCAAAATCATAACTAAAGATCTTTTATTGAATAGTAGACAAATAACGAAATCATTGAAATTATCGTCCATGCATGGGTTTTGTAGGGCAGATTATTGCTTCTACTAAATTCAAATCTTATCAAGAACAGCATTGTATATACTGGAGCTGAATATTTGATCTACAGCATAGATTACCATATCAGCTCCTTCTACTTATCATTTTATTTTCATATCAGCATGCTTATACCGCTTATTTCCATGTTACTGCACAATCTTATACAAATGCAATTCAATGAATCCACCGAATGCGCTTAGTATAAGAATATTTAATAATTGTATAGTTTAGGAGAAGGTAAAAATACGACGGTGTTGGTCGGATTAGGATACTGATTCGGATTCACGACTGTGTGAAATCGCGGACAATGCGCTCGCGTAATCGAAATTTCGGACACGGGCCGCTGCCCGTTGCCCGTTTCAACCGCATTTCTGCGGATCAAATAACGATAACACGTTCACACTCGCAACACTATACGTACTACATGGCAGGTGGTTAAAGCGTTTGTTCTCGCGTTGTTTCAGGGGTCCTGGACATGACTGCCACGGAGAACACAATCCGTTTCAGCGTCCACACCCTGGACAAGGCAACCAAAGCGAAAGTCACCCTAGAGAACTACTACACTAACTTAATAACACAGCACGTGGAGAGGAAACAAAGGTAAGTCAAATTTATTAATAAGATCAAAACGTTCGTTACTCTTTTAAGTCAAAAATACTGTTGGCCTTTGCCACTGATTCATATGAGATTAAAAGAAATAAGTACCGCATCAGCAGCAATTGCAGTTTTTTGCTTAAGCGTAAGGATCAAACTATGATAGTTAGTGCAAACCCCGTTGATGATAAGGCTAAGATGATGGTCACTCGCGAAAGTAATTGGCCGATGCGCTGGAAATGTAACATGGCCACCCTTGGCGTATGCCCTTATCTTCACCAAAAGATGCACCTAAGTTTGACTTAGTGACGATTCGCGGGTTTTTTCTGGTACGGTCGAGGTAGCAGAGGTGGTAATACAAATAGGTGAGGTCACGTAGCCAGCCTTCTCTGCAACCGACCCTATTTGCAAGTCAAACCACTATCTGCATTGCTACCACTGACGGTTCGCGGGGTTTTTTTCTGGTACGGCCGTGGAACAAGAGATGGTAATACAGATAGGTGCGGTCACGCAGCCAGCCGTCTCTGCAACTGACCCTACCTATCTGTATTACCACCTCTTGTTCCTCGGCCGTACCAGAAAAAACCCCGCGAACCGTCACTGATTGCTACCTCTGGTACCTCGGCCGTACCATAAAAAAAACCCGCCAACCGTCACTGGTTTGACTTGCAAAATGATAAAGGAGTGAAAACTCCTTTTTTGTTTCAAAAATCAAATATTTCGACGAGTTGTCATAATCTTGCAAATAGAATTTAGTTTGTGACGTTTTACAAATTTCAAAGAAGTTGATTAATGTTCTCACTTTATTTTTGGCGCCTCTTCTATATCCATAAGTTTATGATACGACAATTTGCCCTCTCGACTTTTGTGTTTTTTCTGCTATATCGCGTTTTACCTAATAATTTGATTTTCAGATTAGCGAAATTAGAAGAATCTCTGAAAGATGAGAGCCTGTCGGAGGAGCAGCGGCACGAGAAGCGGCTGCAGCACGCGCAAAAGGAAACGGAATTCCTGAGGCTGAAGCGGTCGCGACTCGGTGTCGAGGACTTCGAGCCGCTGAAGGTGATAGGCAGGGGCGCGTTCGGCGAGGTGAGGCTGGTGCAGAAAAAGGACACGGGCCACGTTTACGCCATGAAGATTCTGCGAAAGGCTGACATGCTTGAGAAGGAGCAGGTGGCGCACGTGCGTGCCGAGCGCGACATCCTCGTCGAGGCCGACCACCAGTGGGTCGTGAAGATGTACTACAGCTTCCAAGATCCGATCAACCTGTACCTTATCATGGAGTTCCTGCCTGGCGGTGATATGATGACGTTGCTGATGAAGAAGGACACGCTGTCGGAGGAGTGCACACAGTTTTATATTTCGGAGACGGCGCTAGCGATCGATTCAATACACAAGTTGGGCTTCATCCATCGGGATATCAAACCGGATAACTTGCTGTTGGACGCCAAGGGGCATCTCAAGCTGTCCGATTTCGGTTTGTGCACCGGATTGAAGAAGTCACACCGCACCGATTTTTATAGGGATCTAAGTCAAGCTAAACCTTCCGATTTTAGTAAGTTATCTTTATTTTAAGCAGCGCACCAATTTTAACTGTCTAGAATTTATCAATTTTAATGATGCCGATATTCGCCTTTGAATGACATATTTTTTTTGTATTGTTTTCTTAGTAATTACGTCGAATCCAATGGACAGCAAGAGGAGGGCGGAGAGCTGGAAGAAGAACAGGAGGGCGCTCGCGTACAGTACGGTCGGCACGCCCGATTATATCGCGCCGGAAGTGTTCCTCCAGACGGGATACGGCCCCGCGTGCGATTGGTGGTCCCTGGGTGTCATCATGTACGAGATGCTAATCGGGTACCCGCCTTTCTGCTCTGAAAATCCGCAGGATACTTACAGGAAAGTCATGAACTGGCGGGAGACACTCATCTTCCCCGCCGAGGTACCCATCTCCGAGGACGCCAAAGATACCATCGTAAGGTAATACGATTTATTTTATTTGTTTTTCTTCTTATAATGCAAAATGTCCTTTTCAAATTTTACAGGTTTTGTTGTGAGGCGGAGAGAAGGCTGGGCAACCAGAAGGGCATCGAGGAGCTTAAGCTGATACCGTTCTTCCGAGGGGTGGACTGGGAACATATAAGGGAACGTCCAGCAGCTATCCCCGTCGAGGTCAGGTCAATAGATGACACTTCGAACTTCGACGACTTCCCCGATGTTAAACTAGAAATCCGTAAGTGCTTCAAACTTACACTAGTTTTTTTTTCTCAGTTTTGTGAACATAACCACACAAATTATTCACGATGAAATTTTAGTTTAAATCGCGTAATCGTGAAACCAAAAATATTTCGATGTTATAATTTATCACATAGTCTTACAAATTATGAACTAACAGGGGAACTAACCCAAGTGTTCCTCTTCGATTTTAATGAAATTTGGTGGATTTGTAGAGAAGGTCAAAATATTAAATACGTATTTTTTTGTTTCGGCTAAAAAACATGTATAGGGGGTGAACCCGCCCCTTGAAAATCAGCCGAAAAATTTCTTATGTAAGATGGCAACATTTTTTTTCCGCTACCGATCTATATTGCTATGCTTACTGTGTGTGTATTTAGTCACGTTCGATGGCTTTCCCGGACTCATTTCCGTTGCTAGGAAACTCGCAAAATAACAAGCCTGTTCTGAATCATGACAGTCCTAGTACCGTTATAGGCTAGTTAAAAGAGCAGTGATTTTTAATTATAAAAGTCGTTTTGAACTTTTTTTTTACTATTTTTATAACTATTTAAATCGGTAGCGCAAAAAATACTATACAACACTCGGTTCGTTAAGTGCATTCAAACGGGTCTCGAAAATTTTCTCGGCCTGTTAGAGAGCACTTACCGAACTTGTGTCCTAAATAGAGTAGGATTGCATGGGAATCTTTCTTATTCTTAAAGCTAGAGATCTGGTTAAATGGGCAATGTTGTGCAGTTTTCTATGATGATTCAGATTATGTTGAGAAATTTACAAAATTCCGAGCAGTTTAGAAAATATTAAAAAAAAACTGAAAATCGCGATTTTCAAAAAAATCAAATATCTCAATAATTATTAAAGATGCGAAAAAAAGTTTTAAATAAAAGTTACTTGGTTTAATTAGGCAAACATAGAAATAAAGTCAAAATAAAATTCAAGATGGCGGTTTCCGAGATATTAATACCAACTTTCTTATTTCAAATGGCCGCCATATTTGATTTTTACACGCATAAATAGACTTTTTTTTTCTCTTTTCAACGATGTACAACAACCTATGTCAAAATAAAAAATAATGGAAATATTAATTGTTTAAATTTTAATTTTAATTTTTTAAATTATTTTTAAAGCAAATGTAACAAAACAAAAAGAGGTAATACAACCAAGTAGTAAAATAACAATAACTTATAAAAAATGCTCAAAATGTTGATCGTTATTGGCCAAACACAATTGACAGCGTTTAACAACACTGCCAGTTACTTTTCGCAATGTGTTGCGATTAATGCCGTTTATTGCCTCTGTCACTGCTTCGCGAAGTTCATCCACATTGTTATAATTGAAGTTACTTCCTTAAACTTTGTTTTTTAAAGTGCCCCACAAATAAAAGTCAAGAGGCGTCAAGTCTGCAGATCTGGCTGGCCACTGTACAGGTGTATTAGTCGCTATTACTTTATTATTAAAACGTCCATTTAGATAAGTAATAACATCTCTGGCATTGTGTGCTGGAGCGCTATCTTGCTGGTACCATATTTGCATATTTTGTGCCAAAGGTAAATCATCCAATAAATCTTCTAAGGTTGTTTGAAGAATTTCCAAATAACGTTGTGCAGTTAGAGTTCCATCAAAAATTATAGGACCAAGTAAACGATTTCCCGTTATGCCACAAAAAACACTAAAGCCGAACCGTAATTGGTTTCGCCGTGGAATAACTATGTGTGGATTTTCTTGAGCCCAATAGTGCTCGTTATGACGATTAAATAATCCACAATTAGAAAAGTAAGATTCGTCAGTCCATAAAATTGTGTTTATAAAATCACCATTTTCCGTAATTTTGTTGATTAACCACCTGCAAAATGTTATCATTTGGTTGTAAAGTCTGAGATAGGTGCAATTTATAAGGGTGAAACTTGTGCTTTTTTTAAAATTGTTGATGATCTAGACTTAGATACGTTTTACTTCATTTTCTATCTGCCGACATGAAATGTTCGGATTAGCTGCCACACAAGCCAATGTTAATTCTTCATCATCAACGATCATATTTCTATTTCTCTTAGGTTTTTTTAAACTTCCATACAATTGCATATTTTCATCCAATCTTTTAAATACCTTAATGTCCGGCTGCCTTCTTTCAGGAAAGTTTGCTTGGTATGTTTGTGCTGCAAGATGGGGTTTTTGTAAAACATATCGTATTGTTCAGATATTGAATAATTCGCCATTTCAAGTAATTAATATTTATCGATATTACAACAACTTAAGACAATACACATGTATGAATGATTAATACAACTGATAAACTAATGTAAGATGACAGTTAGTCGTTATAACAAATTTTGTTTTATTTTTATTTATGCCTACTTGTTTTAAACTTACAACAATTAATATTTCCATTATTTTTTATTTTGACATAGGTTGTTGTACATCGTTGAAAAGAGAAAAAAAAGTCTATTTATGCGTGTAAAAATCAAATATGGCGGCCATTTGAAATAAGAAAGTTGGTATTAATATCTCGGAAACCGCCATCTTGAATTTTATTTTGACTTGATTTCTATGTTTTGCCTAATTAAACTAAGTAACTTTTATTTAAAACTTTTTTTCGCATCTTTAATAATTACTGAGATATTTGATTTTTTTGAAAATCGCGATTTTCAGTTTTTTTTTTAATATTTTCTAAACTGCTCGGAATTTTGAAAATTTCTCAACATAATCTGAATCAGCATAGAAAACTGCACGACATTGCCCATTTAACCAGATCCCTAGCTTTAAGAATAAGAAAGATACCCATGCAATCCTACTCTATTTAGGATACCCTGTATACTGCCAGTTTGACAATGAAAGGATCTATCAAAATCCCAAACAAAAATAGGTTGCCATTTAAAAACAAAATGGATGACTTCATTACTCGGAAACAAATCACGACTGAAAATCGACTTTCATGCAAAAATGTATATTTTTATAGAAAATTGATCTGTTCGAGGATTTTTTCCAAAAATATTTAATTTCGAATTGACTGAATATATTCCATACTTTAGGGGCGCACTGTATATCCCAATCCTGCATATTTTTTACATAATTATCCGGTTCCCGCAGTGAAATCGATGGTTAATATTTATTAAATACGCGGAACTTTCAACGAGAGCTAAAGCGTTGAAAGTTCAACTTGGTTTCAATTCGGATGACCTAACAATAATATCACTACTCGTATTATACATGAGAATATGTTACCTTACAAAATTTTGGTTTGAATTTCCTAAGCATAAGTTTTTCTTCAAAGCTCGAATTTTCACTATTTTCTTTTTTCTTTTTGGATTTGATTTGAATAAACGCAATCCTACAAAAATCTTAGTATAAGGTCACTCACCACTTTCTGTATTTTTTATTATTTAAATTTTTCGTTTTTAATTAAGAACAAAATTTTGCTGAAGGAAAACGTATTACATTTTCAGTTTATGTATGATGGATGTATGATGGATTCCTTTAATATAATAAACTTTTTGTTTTTTTTGTGTTTTCTAGTTTAATCGCATTTTCTGTTTTATTTTGAAAACAAAATGTTGCCAAGGGATAGAAAAAAACGTATTTTTGGATCCATTCTTTTATTTCCCGAATCCAGATATTTTTTTACTTTATTTTACAAATATTTAACACTTTTTTCAAAAACGGCTAAGTTTTTTTCATTTAGTTCAGTTACAAACATTTAAATGTACTTGAATCCACCTAATGCAATGCTCCAGAAGCCGGGGTCTTATAGTTCTGATCCCATGAGCCGGCTGCGGAGTTTCGGAAATTGGAAACTTGCTTATTTTTCCATCTAGCTGTTACGTCCGTTTAATACCCGATTTTTACTGTAGATTTTAGATTTTTTGATTACTTTCCCATAAAGGTTCATTTTTTTTAAATTTCAATTGGCAGAATTTGATGTTTATTAACCCTTCGCACTCGCGGCATTTTTCGCTCGGGTGAGTTACAGGTACTTTAAAATCATTGGGTTAAGTTAGGTAGGGTTGGGTTAGGTTGGATAAGGTGAGGTTAGGATGCATCACACCTCTCGGGCGCCGTAGCAGCGCCGCTCGAGTGGACGCATCAAATCGCCTGGGCGCTGCTCGAGTGCAAAGGGTTAATAATGCAACCATTCTTGATATGACGCCCAAGCGTTTTGAGTTTAACCATTCAAAAGTCTACATTAGTTAAATCCTATCAAACGAATTTGAAATAAATTTAACGACTCTTCCATGAATTTAATGAAAACTTTGTTTAATTTCAGCTGCAGCGCCATTACCTCAGGACGGCGAAGTGACATACAAAGACTGGGTATTTATAAATTACACGTTCAAGAGGTTCGAGGGCCTCACACAGAGAGGGACGCCCACAAAAAAATAGTCTGCACCCTAATAAAAACGAGTGGACGGACATTGGTTTTACGAGATAAGAATTAGAAGCGTAGCGCCCTTACTTTTGGAGAACGTCTCAGGGGCGCAGAGAAAAAACCGCTTATTTATATTTTCTTAGAGAAAGCGCGAGTGTAGGGGAAGGGAGGGGTCGTGGAAAATGAATATTGTGCATTGTGCGCGCCCTGTCGTTTCCCAAAAATAAGAGCGAGACTCGTTGTTGAAACACATGTGGTGCGTTTCTTCTGTATATTTCGGAACTGTGAAAAGTAAGAGAAGTATCACGGCATGTGTAATGATGTTGCGTTTGTTTTTTTAATTTGTTTTTTTTCGCGCGCGTGATTGCAATACGGATTAACAATAATGATTGCTGGCCTTTCATTGAATTTCTGTTTCCAATTAATTGAAAATGTCATGAAATTTATCTGGTTTTTATGATATTAATCATGAAGATTGTTTGTTCATCAGTAAGTAAATTAAATTAAATTTGCTGTTTTTAGCCATTTTGTCAGAATGTGAGGTTTTTTTATCCATAGATGCCAGTGATGGGAAAACAATTATTTTGTGCTTAATTATTCTAGTTTTAATGAAGTAATTTCAAACTGAATTTGTATAAGTAAAAATATGTTTTAGACTTTATCATAATTTTGTTTTTGATTTTATCATTCCATTAATAAAAACAGATTTTTAGCTATACTTAAAACTTGTAGTATATAAAGATTTCTTGCTGTGATATTTATCTATTTTTTTTTATCGTGCGACATCATTATGAATGCTATTGTGAATACGTTATTTTGTTTTATTGTTATAGTGATAATTAAAAATATTGTTTTTTCTTTCTTTCCTTTTAACTACCAGGCTAAATCTCTTGGAAAATGCTGTAAAAAATAAGTAAAAATCAGCGCGCGTAACTTAACCATGACACGATTATCAAATTAAAAGGCAAGAAATAAGAATGCACTTTCCCTTCGTGTTTTTTCTTTTCTAGTTGTACGGTATGTGTAAACAAATTTATTGTCGAATTAAAGTAATAGTAATAATTACGCATTCTTTGGAAGAATGAAGTTGTTGCTTTCAAAATTATAAAATAAGAACTTTACAATAAAAAAAATCACTAAAGCTAATTCTAACATATACTGCTTGTAACCTACCTTAAGAGAGAAAAGTAATGAATATTAATATATTTGAAATGAAAAAAATTAAACATTAATTTTCAATTTCGATTCAAACTGTACCACAAATGATGTGAACATTCTGGCAGATCTAAGGTTAAACAAAGGTTTCCAGAACATGTCTGGCAATACGCAAACACTGCTGCTGCTCCTGTAGATGATTCACAAATGTATTACTTTAGTCAAAACATGTTCAATAATATTATTACAAATTACTCTTTTGTCCTTGCAGACCAGTTAATTGCTTAATATAGTGATGCCTTGATTAATAATTTGTTTTGTGAAGTTATTAACTGACACAGCCATTTAAAGCTTGCTGTAAATAGTTATAAATTTAAAAAAAGGTAATATGAAACATCAACTTTAAAACTAAAGGAATCCGAATTTAACATTCTATATTCTTCAAGAAATATATTTAAACATACCGTATCATTGATGAACACATTCAGAGCGCCGTTGTATCCTTAAGAGCAGTGCGCACTGAATGCGTTGAAATAAACCCGTTGATAGGAAATGTTATTTTTTCAATTGTGATGTACACTACTTTGTATATATATACATATATAAAATATAATAAGATGTCCCATTCTCGAAAACAAACGATATTTTTCTAGCGATGTGAACATATGTGAAGGGATACGTAGGCTTTCTGTGTGTATACCTACATTCGTTTTTAAATTCTTATCATTTTATAGTTTCCATCCACGAGTACTAAGTACCACCATTTGTAATTCCACGCAATAATGATGACGTTTCTTAGATTCCATGTTGTGTGTAACCTTTGATTTGTTGGAGGACATCATATCAAAATAAAAGAAATTTGCAGGTGGCTGTGAGACAGCCTGTGTTTGCATGCGCGCGCAATTTTGAAAAATGTAGTGATGAGAATTAATTAAAAAGAAAAAAACAAAAAAAAACGTAATTAACGAAAAGTTTTAGGCTAATTTTAGCTCTCTAAAAAGGAAAAAAACGATTAACATTGTACACTTTGCACCCACAATTTACGTTAGTTTGGAATCCTTATTCGGTGCAAATCTTAGGTAGAATTAATTTTTCGTTTTTTGTTATTTATTACAATTTGTATTTTATAGTTGGTCTCGCTGACAGGACTTTGTAAATAATATTTACTTCAAATGTGTATAACATAAAGAAAGTTTATTAAACTATGTGCTTTAAAAAATGTGTTCTATTTATTCTAACCTCCACTCAAATTATTTATCCTCTCACCTTCAATAGGACATCCAAAAATGCAACCTCCCAATTTCCTGGAAGATATCAAGCCTAAGTTTGAGCATGGAGCAAAAGAGATGTAAAACAAAATAAAGTCAGTGATATAAATAACACAAGGTGTCCCCTTTCCTACTTTTTTTAAAAATTGGATTTGAAATGATTTCCTGGAGAAACCATTTGTATGAATGGTAAAGTTCTTATTAAGAGCCTTCAGATAATGCACTTGCGCAACAAATGTTAATTTCGAGCCCGTGGCACACTCAAGAAAATTCGAGCATGTAAAAAATCTGAAACATCAATTTTCTTAATAATCATCCTAGGCTGTAGTACATATTTTTTTATCTGAACGAGAGAAATTGTTAGCTGTTTTGAAATTTAAGTTAGCTAAACCGTTAAAAGTTGGTGCATTGAAATTAGTAAACTTTTGCTAAAATACATTTTTTAACAGGCATAGCAGCCAAACAAAGTAGGTTAGCAAATATGTGCTTCTTGCATGCAATTTAGTCGGTCAAAACTTAAAACTAAAACTGGTGATCTACCAAAAACATTAAAAATAAATTATTTTATCTTATTCTTCCTAAAAGTTGCATCTGAAAAAACTATTCGCAGATGGTCTACATTTCACAGTAAAAATCTCATTTTGATTTATCCCAACATGTAAATTTCAAGCCTTAATAATCATCCTGGATCATTACAGTACGTTTTTTTATTAGAAGAATGAGAGAAATCGATTGCTGTTTTGAAATTTCAGCTTGCTAAAACAGTAAAAAAGTTGGCAGTTTGAAAATATTTGAATGTTTTTTGTTAATTTTTAAATACCAGTTCTTATTCTTGCTATCCCGTTACTCCTATGTTAAGCTTGAATTACATTATACTTTTTCCGTCTTTTTTCGTCTAGATTCTCGTTAGATTTTGCTTCGAGACAATCTAGTATGAATGTAATTCAGAAAATTCCATCCAATTTCCCATCGTTTCTTGAATGGAAATATGCAGCCGGTCCTATTTTCCGTTCGATATTGGTCCAAGATCGGTACTGCCAACGACGAAAAAAAAAACAACAAGCACGAGTTGTTTGTGCAAGCAACATAACCTATATAACCTGGTGACCACGTTTCTTCCATTCCAGTCGCAGTATTGTTATAAGTCAGTTATTTTTGTCGCGGGTTTTAAGTTGATATTTTTATCATGGTACACAAATACTTTTTATTTAGTGGGTTGGTAATTACGTCGTCCGCTAGCGGCGTCCTCTCTATCGAATGCAATGAACTATAAATCGAACGGAACTCGAAAGCAAAACTTGAACGAGATTCTAGACGAAAAAAGACGGAAAAAGTATAATGTAATTCAAGCTTAACCAAACCCAAAGATCTTCAAAACTACAGTTACACAAGAAAATGTCTTCAAATGTATTGGAAAAACTGTAACGGCAGGAATAAGAAGGAATATCTTTTTTTTAATATTCACAGATTACTTACCTGTTGTATTTACAAAATAATGCCCATTAATAGCTACATATAGGCAAATCAACTATATCCGGGATGAGTACCTATTTGGGTTTCATAAGCACCATTGGGGTAGGGATAATTACATTAACTACACAGTCAGCAATATTGTTGTGCATAAATTCAGAAATTAATATCTACAATCCCAGTGGAAACATGAATGTAAAGTTTAAGGCATCTTAGGCTAAATGTTTATCACTTTTTTTACGATAACAATTTCTGGCGCCCGAGGTATAAATCGTCTAGATTCGAGAAGTGTCGCAACCTTCAAGATCCAAAACATTAATTTTTGTTTCCTGTACTTTAAAATAGCATATTGATAATTTCAATGAGTTTCTATAATTGCCCATTTATCCGACTTCCTGTATAATAGTTGGTAGTACTGAACAGTTACTGGTTGTTGAAATAAAAAACATCTGTAATATTAAATTATTAGCAAATTTATTTTAAGTAGATACAGTCTGTTATCCCCTATCTAAAAAGCCTGTACAAAAATGCAGCATGGATATAAATATATACAATACAAAAAAAGGAAAATATCAAAAAATTGCGCTCCTATTGATAGCATGAAGATATTTTAATTTTATTATTTCAATCACTCTCCTCCACATTTAGAATTTTCTTTTTGTTTTTTTTTTCTTTTAAAGTATATGAGTGTGATAACCAGATACAGCATTGAAATTCCTAATGGCACAATTATGGGAAAAAAATGGTTAAAGAAGGAGAAAACGATGGTCCACAAAATTTCGTATAAATAAAAAATATACAGACACAATACGCTAATAATAAATGGACACGTAATAGCGTTTCTTCTTTTGCGGAACTATTTTCACAATTATTTGAGTATATCGTTGTAATATGTTTATATAACACACACCAGAAAATATATTAGTTTTTTTGTAAATACTTTTCTAACTATAATTAACATAATTTCATTTTCGTTAACCCTTGAATACATAAAAAAGAAATATTTCTGTATGATGAATTTACGCGTTACATATTCAAGGATATAGAAGGTGCAAGTTATTTATAATGATTTTCAGGTATATATTGAACTACATTTAGTGATGAAATTGTGTGAAACAAACAAATGTATTGTTAAAATACAGAGATATGATGATACCCTCTATATTTTTCATTAAAATTAGATTTGAATTAGTAATAAAAATGATATTTTGGGTTTTATTACAATTTCTTCTGAATTAATTGACGTGGCTGATGTTCAAAGTTCATGATCACTTTGAAATCAAAAAATTAATCTCAATAATTCGTTCAAATACATAATTCTGCACAATTATATATCCAAAATCAACTAATTTTAATTCTAGCATGTGGTCAATTACCTTGTTACATAACATGCGGATTCGTCAACTTTGCAAACCTGAAAATCATTATAAAAATTGCGAAAAAACTGTATAAACTTTGGTTGAAGATTTTTCAATGGAAGAATAAAAAGGATTATTTTTTTTTCTTAACAGTTTTTCAGTCTAATGAGAGGTTTAAAATGTATGTATGTACAAAAACACTTCACAGAATTAAATAATTGATTAATACGTGTTAAAATAAGAAGCAGTTGCTAAAATAAAAAACAAATTAAAGACAGTCACACTACACCTCTAATTTTATCTTTGGATTGTACAAAATAGTGTTCTTATAAGTCTAAGTTTTTTTTTATCTTCAGTATTCTTCGTATTCTTAAAAACTATATACTCCATATCCACTTTCACATACCCAAAACGAAAAATATATTTATATATTACAAATGAAGACTAGCATAATTGTCATTTCGTATGAATTTACATGAACAAAAAAAGACCGGTCAGACAAAAGTTAAAATTTGCATCGCAACGCGCTTCTTTTAATTTAAATATAATCTTTGCACGTAAATAATGGGAGAATAATTTACAACAGCATTTTAGTTACAAAATCATTGTAAAATGTAGCAGGGTTCCTGACGCAAGACAAGATTGCAATAAAATATGATATAGATGGGATTTTTCGGGACAGATCCAGATTCTTTGCCCCCCACCGGTAACTATCTAAATCGTTTCATTTGCAAACAAAATTTGATGGTATTCAGACAAAATAAAACATTTAACTAGCCATAATATCTTGTCCTGGATTGTAGTAAAATTGGTTGCTCGAGCTTTAGACATTAGTATATCACATAAGTAATATTATTTTGAATTACCAACTTCCGCCCCGAAACCGAATACTGATAGGTTGAATATGAATAAAGTTTCTCATGAGAATGATGTCAGAAAAGTAATTACCAACGTACTTTTATACAACAGTTTTTTTTTATAACGAATTGAAATGTAGCTTAAAAAGTTTTAAACGAACACTCAGTTATACAATTAAGTTCCGTTTTGTTTGTAATCAATTTTATTTTTCCCAATATATCAGAGATTTGGGGTTTTCATTTAAGCCATGAACAATGGAAATCTGTTTAGTGTTTCACATACAGTTCCAAATAGAGTACAGAATTACATACAGATGGAGTAAAGAATGTTTGGCACAGGCGGGTTCCATGAGTGCGAGAGCGCTGGAAATAAGAGATACACATTCTTTGAGTGAAAACGGCTACGAAGTCGCGTTCTTAGGAGGGATATAGGTGGCTCCTTATAGGCCGTGCGCCTCGGTACTGTTGCCCATCTAATCTAAGTATGATAACAAACAAAAATAATTTTGTCATTCTCTAAACTCGTGCAGACTGTGCAGTAAGTATTACTCTTTAATTAATAAATCTGTACACGAGCCAAATATGCCTCTGGAGAATTTAGATTTTAATTTCTGTTTAATTTATTTAAAAGTTTTAATTTTAAAGAGGTTCTATTTAGTTTTCGAGTACAGTTTTATTTTTAAAAGAGTAATATTTGTGTTTACTTTAGTAAAAAATAAATGAAAAAATTGTTGTACATGAATTCTTATGTTACATTATGCGTATTTTGTTCCTATCGCTACGTTCGACATACTCCTAACGTTTATCGAGATTTACTAAATAAATGCCGCGTCCGATTGCCGTGTTATGTGGAATCGCATGATGCATCCCCTGCTACGTGCGCGTCTTCGTACCTGTTTCCACTCAAAGAATGTGTATCTCTTATTTCCAGCGCTCTCGCACCCTCCTGGGCCAAACGTTCTTTACTCGATCTGTATAAGAAGTTCAAGTAAAACTGGGCTATTGAATTCATGATGAAAAACAGCCAATCAAATCTATTTCTTGGTTCAAGACGGATAGTAAAGCGGATAGTGAGATGATTGTTACAAAAATTTCATGTTGGACGAGAATCTTGAAGATGAAGGTTATGGATGCCCCTTTTCAGTTGATAATGGCCAACGAAAGTTGCAAAAATTTCATATTGGACGAGAATCTTGAATATGAAGGTTATGGGTGCCGTTTTTCAGTTGATAATGGCCAACCAGAGGTTGATTAAATGAAAACTATGCACAACAATTCAACAATTTCAGCGCTTGCACAAAAGAAGCGCAGGTGGGCGGGCAACTTTCGAGCTACCATGCAGGTAAATTAAATTTTGATGGAAGGTTGGACGATTAGAATGAGGTTCCCAGCCTTTGCATTGTCAGGCCTCTATGCGGGGTTTTTCTTTCACTAGTTACATCACTGCATATCAAAAACCCAAACTTTATTATAAAAAGGGTAGGGCAGCTGATGAGCTAGCTTGTTCAATAAATGGAGGTGTGCTCATATTAGGGCCATCCAACTATGAGTTCTGGACCACTTAAAAACAGCTCAACAAAATGGTGCCACTCAAATTAACCAAATAAATGGTGAAGTTTGTTCAACACAACAGAAAAGATTCATTTATAATGTCGAACAGAATAGAAAGTGTTCTGTAATATGGTTGCATGAAGAATTAAACAAAACCGAAATTACACCAAAATTAAATTTTTGGTAGTCTACACTAATAATTTAAAAGAATTTTTAAATTCTGGCTAAAAAATTACTTTCGAGAAAAAACACCAAGAACTGAGACACTACACAATTGAAGGAATCCAATAAAATGAATACTTCCTGTGCTACACACTTGAAACAAAATCACTATTGTGTTTTATTTCAATTATATCCACAGAATAAATCTTATTCTGCTGCATAACGATGTGTTGAACGATATAACTTCCAAAAGGTGAATGAGTTTGGCCATGAAACATAGTCTTCCCCACTCATAATCAGTAGAAACCATACCAACAGATTATCACATGTTTAATCATTTTGTGGTACATATGCACCACACATTCACTGAGACGGTGGTTATGGCACATTTTAAAACATCCATCCAGTCCATTAAAGTGGCTCGACAAAACACTACACTTATGGTGTTATTCTGAACAACTGTTACTAACAGCGATGTTATTATCATCAATGTTATTAACATTGCAATGTTATGTGAAATTGAACAGCGCTGTTAAAAACTGTATTCTAAACAATCGGATGTGCACAAATTGGCAACAGTGCAACATCTAGAACGCGACTAACTTCATGTATATTATAATAGATGATGAATGAATATTAGAATATTATTATCGATTTGGGTTTTTTGTTGATGAAAAACACAAACATGAAATAACCTCAAAATATATCACAATCTCGTAACGTCGAGCGCTTTGACAAGTGTTGCTTAACATCGAACATGTTAATATACATCGATGTTAGTTGACAGACATTGTGTACAGAATCTTATATTCATAACATCTTTCGATGTTAGCAAATAACACCGCTGTTAACGCTAACATTTTTGTTCAGAATAACACCATTAGGCTCCAAAAATCACATGAAATAACTATCTACTAGAGATGGGCGAAATGACACTTTTGGTCAATTCTTGAAGTGACTTATAACTCTAAAAGTATGTCTGGAAAAATGTCTGATGATGAATAAAAAGGTACTCACAATATACCCTAACAGATTTCTCAAAATTTCATGACTCACAATGAGTCTGGACATTTACACAAAAGTTACTTTACTCACAACTCATTTCTGAGAGTCGACTCTTTTAATCGACTCACTAATGAGTTACTCATCTCTAATCATTTACAATAATAAATGTTTTCAAAATAGTTTTTTTATAAAAACTGGTGTGTTACAGATCACTTAGTTTGCCAACTTGGTCTGTTCATATGGCTGAAAGCACACAGTAAGGATAAATATAACTCTCAGTCTTGGGACGGACTTGACCCCAAGGGGCAGTTAATTCTTGGTCTTATGCAGGGTGTCCTATTTTAAATTGCCGAACCTAAGCAACATGGCAAAATGTTTTAGATAAAAGTTGTAGTGTTCAAAGGGGGACATACACTGGTGACCTTGAAAATTATCTTGGCGCTTATTTTCAAGGTCAAACGAAGGTCAACCTTGATTTTTCAAATGGAACCCCCTATTTTTTATTGTGGGATCGTATTCTACGGGAAAAAATAGAAACTTTTTGTAGGAAACGTTTTATTTTTAAATGCCTTTTGAAGAGTTTTTTTTCACGAATTTTGTCCGTCATGTTTGAAATCTCAGATGAATCCACGCTGTGATTCATGCATTACCCTTGGCATTAGCATCAAAGGTGCGGGAGCAAGACCCAGGGATCTTGCTCCCCTTGACTTTTTCCTCTGGGGACTAGTCAAGGAGAAAGTATTTGTAGAAGCTCCAACAACAGTGCAGGACATGAAGGAGAGGAATACGGTTGCATTTCGAGCAAATTTCATCCAAACCCTTTGAAATGTTCAAGTAAACTTTCACCAGCAGTACAGAAGTGCATTGACGAGGATGGACACTTGTTCGAGCATTTGATCTAAGAACGAGATTAAACCTCCAGCCACTGAATCCATCAGCCCTTAAAAAAAAAATGTTTCCTACAAAAAGTTTGTATTTTTTCCCCTAGAATACGATCCCTCAATAAAAAATAGGGAGTTCCATTTGAAAAATCAAAGTTGATCTTCGTTTGACCTTGAAAATTGACCCCAAGGCCATTTTCAAGGTCATCAGCATATCCACCTCTGAACCCTACAACTTTCATCTGAAATATTTTTTTCCATGTTGGTCAGGTTTCGAGATATTTGGGGTGGCCATTTAAAATAGGATACCCTGTAGATTGAGAAGGCAGTCAATGTGTTAAAAACACATAAAAATTGAATTTTACATTGAACGCATACGGAAAATCTACCAGTTTTGCATCTGTGACATACCGGGTGACCCAGCGATGTGTAAAAGCCCCATAACTTATTTGCTGTTTGAGATATCGACTTCTAGTTTTCTTGAACTGTTACCCACAGTTATTCTACATATTTTAAAAATATGTATGTTTTTGTACAGGGTGTGTCAGTATAAATTACAGATCAAAGTTATGTTTTTTTAAATGGAACACCCCATATTTTATATTTTATTTTTAATTCCCTTAAGAATCTGATAAAAATAGTATAAGATACTATGGGTCTATTATAGACGATTGGTTAGTTATGGGCAAATTTGTGGCAAAAACATGTACACATTGAAAATATTGCAGAAGCGTTCCCAGCAAAGATAGCATCATTTCTTATACACTAGAAAATTTTCCACGTCATGAAGAATAATACACATCGGCTTTGGTCTCCTTTTGTTCATACTGCTATACAGAGTGTCAACATACGCAAAACAATGGATAACTATTTTTTTCAAATGGAACACCCTATATACGTTGCCACTAATCTATGGCATTTTTAATAAGCTTTCTAATGATATACAGTTTGTATAACAAAATATTAAGGATTCTTGAGATTTATCCATAAAAACATTTTTCTTTTGTCACCTCCTGCTCATTTTTGGATTTTCAGCCAAAACTATCCATTTTCTGGAAAAGTAATACGAGACAAAGTTGTAGAGCGGAAAATTTCAGATCGATATAGGTATTTCAACTTTTCAGATAATGCGAAGATTGCTCGCCAGAGCGTGCAAAATCGTGACCGTAAATGCATATTAGCATTTTTTTTTCAATTTTTTTTATTAATAAATTGCACTATACTTTATTTTCCGCACCCTCTAGCGGAAAAACGGGAAATTATAGGGAAATTAAAATGGCCCATATCGATTGAAAATGTTCCGCTCTACAACTCTTAATAGAATGTTTTGCCAAAAATGCATAGTTTTCGCTAAAAATGCAAATTGAAAATGCTTGTATCAATTTTCGCGTTTTTAAATGGTTTTTTGAATCTCCAGTGAAAACTATGCATTTAGAGCAAAAACTGCTTCTCTAATTAACTGATTTTCAATCGATATTGGTCATTTGAATTATTCTACAATTACCCGTTTTTCCGCTAGAGGGCGTGGAAAATAAAGTATAGTGCAATTAATTAATAAACAATTTGAAAAAAACGCTAAAATGCATTTTGCGCACTCTGGCGGGCAATGCACAAATTATTGGAAAAGTTGAAAGACCGATATCGATCGAAAATTTTCCGCTCTGCAACTTTGGTCTCCTATTACTTTTACAGAAAATGGATAGTTTTGGCTAAAAATCCAAAAATGAGCAGGGGGTGACAAAAGAAAAATCACTGGAAAGCTTATCAAAAATGCCATGCATTGGTGGCAAGATATATAGGGTGTTTCATTTGAAAAAAAATAGTTATCCATTGTTTTGCATATATTGACACCCTGTATAGCAGTATGAACAAAAAAGAACCAAAGCCGATTTGTATTATTTTTCATGATGTGGAAAATTCTTTAGTGTATAAAAAATGACGCTAGCTTTGCCAGGAGTGCTTCTGCAATTTATTCAATGTGTCCTTGTTTTTGCCACAAATTTGCCCATAACTAACCAACCGTCCATTATAGACCCATGGTATATTATACTATTTTTATCAGCTTCTCAAGAGGGTTGAAAATAAAGTATAAAATATAGGGTGTTCCATTTAAAAAAACATAACTTTGTTCTGTAATGTATACTGGGACACCCTGTACAAAAACATATATATTTTTAAAATATGCAGAATAAGTGTGGGTACCAGTTCAAGAAAACTAGAAGTCGATATCTCAAAAGCAAATAAGTTATGGGGCTTTTACAGATCGCTAGGTCACCAGGTATATTGTCAGCTGGTTTTAGGTTAGTGCTTTCTTTGAGCTGTTGCAACAAGTTTAGCATCATCATTGCTGTACTGTTTATATTGTCAAATATACTATACAACATATTTATTCATGTTATTGAAACATTAATAACCATATGATGTGTATTTTTGTTAAGATTTTCCGAATAATTTACATATTTGTGTAAGCCAGTATTTACCCTGAATTTGTGTACCAAGTAGAGATGGGTAGCTCTTGAGTGAGCCAAGACAGTGGTGAGTGGGGTAGTGAAGTGACTCGATAGAAAATATTAACACGTTGAGTGCCGCAATGTATTTAAAAAAAATCTCAGGAGGCTGTTATTTTTTTAACGCAATAATTGATGAATAAAGTATTCAAAGATTCCGGGAGACGAAAGTGGCAACACACGGCAAATTTGCTCCGTGGAACGTGTGAGACCACGTATGTCTCACGCGGCGTATATGTCCAAAAAGTGCGTGAGACCGTGTTAGCACCACGTGGCACTCAACGTGTTAAGGTCTTTTTGAATCATGACTTTTTCTTTTAGCACTTTGTGTACAGGTTATATTGTTAAATTTTTGAGTGAGGACCTTAAATAACATGACAAGTTATATTGTTATGTCATTTATTCAGCTGAGTGAGTCAGACCTTGTGAAGCTGATCTCAAAAAATACTTTCTCCGATTTGATGGAATCATAGTTATTTATATTTACGCTTTCGTGGTTTGTTTTAAATCATATTTTAAATGTACATTAAGCTTCTAAACTGAAGTTTAAAAGGTCAAAATTATGAAAGATGAAAATGATAAATTATACTTTAAATTCTAGTGGTCAGTTTACTCAAAAACCAAAGAGATTTCGAAAAAAAGTTATTTTTTATAAGTTGTTCATTTTAGCAATCTCTACAATTATTATTCATATAAATTTACTGTAACTATTAACACTTCATAATTATTACCCAAAAATGAATAAATTCATGTGATTTTATGAAAAATATTTTCAAACATAATGCATTAATTTCTTTGTTGTCTTCACTATTTGTTTAATTTTTGTGTGTTATTTTTCATATTTAAAAAATTATTGGAAAAAAAAAACAGTAAAGGTGTACAAAATTTCACCAAAAGCTTATTAGATCTTCGGATTGTTAAATAAGTCATGTTCAAAGTTTCATACCAATTGCTCTATTAGTTTTTGAGATACACTAGGGTGTCCGTTATTTCCAAATTGCGAATTTTTTTGAGAGGACTATAGTCTATTTTTCGTAAGATTGCAAACAGGGAAGGATAGGGCAAATACGACCTTGTTCCTTGTGGGAAAACTCACACCGGACACATTTAATTCTCCATCTTCATTTTTTCGACTGGTCTCTGTCATTTTACTAGCTGGCATAAGCGTAGCATAAGGGGGTAAATATTATACTGTTAATGTAGTATTACCGAATAAATTGAAGTATCAAATAAGAGTACTATATTTAAATAACATAATTGACAATGAATTAAACTTTTGCACTTAACTGAAATGTTGAATTCTAAGAAAATATGAATTTAAGGAGTATTGCGGCGCGTACGCTCATGAAGCGTAAACATGCGCAGTGTGTACACATGCCAGCTGTGCGAGCGCCCGCCATTAGAGATACACCGTTCACGTGTTACTGTTTTGTTTTGTTTAGTGTTTCTCCTTATTGCTGCTGTGTGGTGTTTCTTTAATTTTGTATTTGTACAATGACTGATAAATTCATCCCATGTTTTTCCCTCACACTGTCCATTATACATGTAATCCGCTAGATTTAAATTTCGCACCAATATTTGTCACCAGATTCACATATGTTAATGGTGTAAATCAGTCTTCTAGTGTTTACAATCTTAAGAAAAATAGGGTATAGTTAAATGTCTTCTGTTCATGGTAAATAACTATTTTGAAATTTAAAAAAACTCAGTCGCGTGCCTGCAGGCAAATCAAATTGCCCATTTAGTTAACATGGGCAAATCATCTGTAAACAAAATGACAATTTTGACGTAGAAAACTGTCAGAGAGCATGTAATCGATCGTAAATTTTCCATACACGAATTTTGTACTATTCTGATGTTATTTCATGACTTTCGAATCGAAAAATGGATAAAGATGCATGGCAATTTCATTGGTCTGTTTTTTTGGTTTTTCAATTTTTTTAGTGTAACAGATCTAAAATTCGCAACCGGAAATGGCTGCAAAAAAGTCCTGTATTCAATACACGGTTTTTGAAATTTTGCCACGGTATGTTGACTTATATGAAGAACTACAATTTGTAAAAAAAAATTTATTTGAGCGTTTAAAGACGATTTTCCCATGTTAATCAAATGGGAAATTTGATTTGCTTGCATACATGCGAAAATACTGTTAAAAATGAGTTTTATTTATTTCAAAATAGTTATTTGCCATGAAAAGAAGACTTTAAACTAGTCCTTTAAAAATAATTCCCGATTTGGGAAATAACGGACACCTTAACATATACATACAAAAAAAAATTCCAGAAATCTGTGAAATCGCTTCTAGGGACATTTCCGTAAATAAAATTTTAATTTGAAATACTTTCTCGTACTATATAACAGAGAAAGTAAGAAGAGTCATTTTGCCCATCTCTAGTATCAAGTGTTATGTTATATACAGTATGTTTTTAATTGCAATATATTTTAGAGCTAATATAGATTGGTACTGGCCACTGACAAGAACAGGTTGAAGATGTTGTTTCTGCTGGTTCTAGCAATGATTATAAACCTAGCCTGGACAGAGAATCAGATTCGCATGTAGATTGAATGGATGTTCAAAAAATTGTGATTCTAAAGCAGTACAAAACTGATACTCATAAAGTACATCAGGTTCTGGTTTGGATAATTCCAGATGATACATTTGTGCTATCAAGAACTCTTCCAACCTATATTAACTGAATACATTACATTTTTTGAGCCCAATACAACTTTTCCACAAATTTATTCCTCATTAATTTGACTTACACGTACAGTAGAGCGTCGATAATCCGGATTAATTGTGACCAGACCCTGTCCGGATTATCAAAATGTCTGGATTTTCGAAAAGAGCCAAAAAAGGTCATTTGAGTTTAGAATACTAAAATAAAACTTGGTAAAACTCTTAATCAGGCATGTCAAACACGCAGCCCGCCTACAAGTTGTGTGCGGCACGGCAAGGTTGGTATCAACAAATGATTTTCCCAATCATATTTTGTTATAAGTGTCATAAAGTAATAAATTTCATATATAAATGAAGGGAAATTTATTCACGAATGCACTATTAAAACAGCAGAAATTTTGTGTCCAGAACAATTTAAAAAAATCAAAAATATTAGCTTAACTCAAAACACCGTTGCAAGCAGAATTGATAATATAGCCGGGAATTTAAGGAAACAACTGAAGTCAATAATACCTACATTTGAGACCTATTATTACAAAAATCACCAGAATTCAGAGACAGTTTTTTTTTTAATACATACATTATGTTGTATATAATTACCATGTTAATAAAATATCTGTTTGGTTTCAATTGTAGTTCTTTTTTTGGTAATGCGGCCCACGGCTTGTGTGTAATACTTGATGTGGCCCTTGGTGGTAAACGAGTTTGACATGCCTGCTCTTAATAATGCACTTTAGTGGTTAAATAATTGGAGCAGATAAATAAAACCGTTGATTAATATAAACTTATAATTAATTTTAATGAAAGAATATACACACAAATGTATGTAAGTATTCACTTTAACTTTTTTTCACCGGAATTCAATCCGGATTATTGACGGTCCGGATTTTTGACGTCGGGATAATGGACGCTCTACTGTAGTTGAATGTACCAGTGTTTTGATATAATGAATAAAGTGAAGATGACCGACTCATTTTTAAAATTTGTTTAGCAGCATCACTGCCTATTATCTTAGTGGCAGTTTGTGAACTTTGGAGACGGAAGCTTAAAAGTGTTATGACAACAGCTCAAGCTGCATTACTCACTCTCACCCTTAGCAAACTATGGCCCGCAGGCCACCGTTAACCCAAGTGGTCCATTTATACAAACGATGTTTAAATGTTACACTGCAATTGTAAACTGTAAACATTGTATTTACTTAACTGCATACATATTTAACTTTGAATATTGACCCAGATGTTACTTTGTAATGTCTGTGAAAAAGTTTGCTCAAACCTGGTCACTCGTACAAAAAAAGTTAATGTCAGTGAAAAAGTTTGCTCAAACCAGAGTGACCACTCTTACAGAAAAAGCAAGCCAATGTTCTAGACAAATTTTCTTCCAAAACCAACCGTTCACTAGCTGGCCCAGACTGTCTTCTTATTTTGAAATGAAATATGAATAATTTCAAACCTTGCAACAGCCAAACTCACTTGCGGCCTTACAAAAGTAAGCCACTAATCCCACTATTTATGTAAGATTGATATAAAATAAATGAAACGGTGTAAGCGATGCATACAGTACAATAAAAGTTTTGCGTGTGTGTGGTAGGCTCTCGCTAATATACAAACAATAGTTATTCCATAAATAAAAGATATTTAATATTAATTTAAAGATATTGAAATAGGTTACTTTAAAAAAATTATAATAATAATAATAAATTACAATTGAGCATATCAATACATAAAATAATCTACTGGTATCACAGTTTAGTGAAAATAATAAGAACTTTTTTTTGTTTAAAACTTGTCGAGGCAAATACTATTTTTTGTTTGTTTTTAGAACAGATTTGTGTTCAGGAACATCGTGTGTATCAAAATGTTTACAATAGAAATAAATATTTTTAACGTACAATAGGACACTAAAGTTGTAAGAATGAATTAATATTCCAATTAGAATAAATTGGGAATAACCTTACTTGTTGCAGAAAGGATTAGATAAATACAATACAAATTGTATTTAACCAATTAGAATAGTTCGCATATCAATTGCATTGTAATTCAAAGCGAGATAAACGTTTATTTAGAAAATGGTAACTTAACTTGTTGCACATGAATTAAATAAATTTAATCAAAATAAAATGTACACGCCAGGCCATATAGGATGGCGAGAAACGGTGCAGCCTGAATAGCTCCGAATGAGCCGTTTACCGCCGTTCGGCAGATTTAAAAGTTTCGGCTCGGCTCATACTAGCGTAATGCAGGGAATAAGGGAATCATTTTTTGGTCATTGTATTGTATGGAAATGATTTATAATGAAATGAATATGACTTAAATATATCTTAAACATAAAATTGGTGTACCATTGATTTACCATTTTAATCACGTATGTATGGTGTACCTACTCTGTCAAGAGTTATAATGGTACGCCGCCACCGAGGATTTTTTAAATTTAGTAGCAGTACGACACCTCTGCGCACCCAAGTCTCTCGCCATCCTAAAACGCCCAGCCTGTAGCTACATATATTAATATTTCACCTATTCATAAATTTAGAAAATTAACTTCAAATTCATTGTTTCAATAAGTGATTTCTTTCATGTTTTTGTAGATCCATGAATAAGTTGAATATTAAACTGAATTTGTTGTTGAAAAATGATTAAACTATATTTTTTTTACCTATGGGTTACCTTGAGTAATGGTTGCAACAATCCTCTCCATTTAGTTCAATATTCATATTTTCAGGTTCTATTTCATGTATTTTTTCATTAAAACACTGTCTGTATTTATTTTCTGCAAATATCTAACCAAGTGTTTACTGAAGAAACAAATGAAATGCTTGTTATTGTCAAAGTAGTACTTTTGGTAAAATGGTGTGAGGAAAGTCTTTATTCTCTGATATGCGAATATTCCTTTGGCCCAATTCATGTGCAGTTAGGCTCATACAAGCAACTTAAAGAAATAAAATAGAACTCTTTTTAATTAAGACCTTCAATAGGTAACAGTTATATTGAAACTATAACCAAGTAGATGTCTGGATAAAGATGCATTCGGTATTTTCAAGTTATATCACAAAGTGCAGTTCCTGATTTAAGATGGATATTATTAATGAAGGCAATGTTTTATAAAGTTACTATGTGCTAATCCACGATTCAACTGAATTGAATAATTCACTGTGTTTTTAACCCAAGTAGAAATGGACAATGTTTTGATTTTGCATGTGAAAATTTGGCTGAACTTCAGCAGATGGTCTTGGGGCTGTGTGAAACTGTCACGGATGTATATGAAGTAGTTTTGCGGGGCTCGCCAAGATCTATTAGGTACCAGCCAATAAAGTCCTTCGTTTAATTGTCACTGATATTTATTAACATTATCGATGTGCCCTCTACAGTTAAAAAAATTCCCCAGACAAGACCATCTGCTGAAGTTAACCTGAAAAATTAAATGAATTTTTAGGTTAGGTAGGAAGTTTTTTTACTGGTAATATAGTAGAACACATTTGCAAATATTTGTCCCAGGATCGAATGAATTATGTCGAGTAAATCAGCAATTTAAGAGACCCTGATTATCAAATACTTGTCAAGGGTAAAAATTGGTGTTTCATAAAAAAAACATACATCATGCATGCTCATCGAAATTTAGTTTAATCAGAATTATTAGATTCGCAAAATCCTGAGAACACTCTACCTGATAAGTGAGTACAAATTTAAAAACTAAAAATCAGTGTATGTTCATAAACAGCAATAAAAAAATGAAAAAATTCGAATGTTATATTTTAGGTGGGAATTTTGCAGATGCTCAATTTATCTGATCGGTGAGGCCCATTTTTTACATTTAGCACTGTTATGAATAAAATCTTGTGATGTAGAGATAATTAAGTAAAACATTCAGTTTATTTTCTGCAACTTGGAAAAAAGTACTACGTTTACAATTTTTGATAAAAGTTTCGACTATTCGCTAGCCATTTTCAAACATAAACTTTATGTTTCAAATAACTGACGAATAGTGAAAAGCAAGATGTTTTAATCCAAATTACAATCAAAATCTACCACAAAGTAAGTTCTGCATCTATCGAAATTCATACAAGCAACTTCATGAACAATACTGTACGCAAAAATAATTACTTCTAAAAGTAAACATTATTTTTAGATATTTGCCTCTGAAATAATGATCATTTTTTACTGAATTGGGGGGGGATATTATACGCGCATACTAAAATATACTCCAAAAATGCATGACTTACCTACATAAAAAATGATTATATATATATATAAGTGGTCCTACACAGTCAAAAATACATGGAATAGTGTATACGATTGTTTTTTTTGTTAGTTTTCAGTTTCATACTGTACTTATCGGAAAACCACGTTCACAATATCCTTTATTGTGTTGTTGACTTCGTTGAGATACCTCGAGTTTTCCGACGAGTTGCGCGATCCGGCTGTGCGCAACTGCCGTGCCTGCGACTCGAGCTTGGTAAGCAGTTCCCTGAACTGGAACTTTGTGTGAGCGGGGACGACGTTGTCCGCGTAGTCCATGCACGAGGTGTGCAGCAATCCGATCTTGTCGGATAGTTGTAGCCACGTGGTGGATGAGACCGTCGGGTTGTTTTTAATACTGTTGAGCGTCGACTGCAACGCCTGGGAGATTTCTAAAATGTTATCTTTTCCGCTCTTGTTGTTATCGTTGGTGGTTTTAACATCATCTTCGGGGGTGCGTGTTTCTAAATTCATCGGCTTCGCGGATATAGGGGGTTTATTCGTGGTCGCCGCTATCGGTGTGGCGTATATAGCTGAACCGGCTGGCCGATTCGCCAAAATGGGTTTAAGTGCTTTAACGGGGGGTTTGGTCGGGATGATTGGTTTTTCATCAGTTTGCGGCGGCCACAATCGTTTCTCTAACTTACTTCTCACCGATTCCTCAGAAAGATCACTAGGTGACACCTCACTAATATCCTCATTTTTATTATTCTTTGCAGCTAATTTTGGACTTAACTGGATATTTCCTCCAGAATCCCCCACCTCTTTCGGTTCCCACAACTTCTTTAAACTACTTATACTCCCGGTACTCTTCCTCTTATCCTCACCATCCTCGATCCTTACATTGCCACTATCACTACTGGCAGTACTCTCCCGCTTATTAACCTCCTCAACCTCAATAACGTTCTTATTCTGCTCCAACTTCTCATCCTCCTCCTTATTTTTCTCGTTACCATTATCCACCTTCCTCAACCGCGATTTAAAATCGATTATAATCCCAGAGTCCACGCTGTCATTTTTATCCTTGGGCACACCCTTTTTTGCGGCTTCAACTTTCTTTAGATGCGGTAGGAACGTGCCGCCGTTGCTTTCCGGCTGCTGCTGCTGCGGTTTGATTTCTTTCTTTTCCAGGTGCAACTGTTCGGATAGTTCGGAGACGAGTTGCGAGACGGGGTCGTGACTAATGCTACTCACAGCCAGTATGTCGGGAGATTCGCGTGGGTTCTTGTGTTTCTGGTCGGATCGCTCTTTGATTTCGGCGACCAGCTTCAGTTCCATCTCCTTAACAATTTTGTTGTTCTTCAGCAACTTTGATTTATTGTCTTCAGAGTCGTCATCTTCATTGTTTTCATCTGAAACAAATTTAGGAATATGTTTAGGCTTGCATTTTTTCTCATTATCAACACATAAATGTGAATTTTATTATACTTGATAAGGATTCAGAGGCTACATTAATCTTGCCACGTGATTCAGCCATACTCAGTATTGATAAAGAGAAAACATACATGTGGGCACATGGTATAGGCATACCATCACGAAAGAAAGAAATTAGAATTTTTAATCATTTTTTTGGAATTGTGCTTTTTGGTCAAGGGGTCTTGGTTATTATGAGATGGGTTAAATTAGGGTGAAGATTTTGACTAATAATCAGTAAAGAAATTTGACCTATTATTCCCGAGGGATTTTTATTTCATTTACTAAAACAAATCTTATTTTGTAAACTGAAAATGTATCACGAAAAGCGCCACTTCTTCAAACATCAAAGGTGATTAAAAAAAAAATGAATAAATTTTGAAAGAGAATCGTATTGGGCATTTAATGTAATTTTATCCTAACCATTTAAGTGCTGAAGAATATTCTTGAATATATGTGAAACATGCAAATGTAAAAATGGGTTTTTTATTGCACCTAGTTAATCTTTCAGCGAATATTTCTATGATATATCTGTTTTCTCCTTCACACACTGAAAATTTCCTCTTTGTAACTGATACAAAGCAAGCAGCAGCACGATCTCCCTTTTTTGCCACAAAATAGGACTCAAATGGTTAATGAAGTAAGTAAATATATTCCAAATAATGATGCAAAGCAAATCTCTCTGAAGACTTACCAATTTCAGGAAACGAAGGCGGTGGCAAATCCAGGGGGGAACCAACTGTGGGAACATCGGAATCTATGCTCATGGGACTCTTTCCTTCAACGCTTGGACTAGTTAAACTGAGACTCGTCCTTTGCGGACTCCGGTCTTTAGTCTCCTCCCTGTTAACACTGCTACAACTGTCTGACGATGGCTCTCTTTTCCTCAGACTGACGCCGAATCTATCAATAAACATTAAATTAATATTACAGAAACAATTGAAATGTTGAGTGCAACAGTAAACTAACCCCAAATATTAAGAAATAGTTCCTAGTCATTAACTGAATTGAAAAATGTTACAACAAAGTGAATTTTTCAATTCTGTTTAATTTTGGATTACTGCATAGTAACAAGGTTGCAGCCATCCTGTTCATTCCTAGTCATAATTACAATTAAAAATAATTGAAGTAAAAATTCCCTGACTTATTGCAGATAAAGTTCAAATGAGAAATATGGAATTAAAATGACAACAATAAGCGAACTATCTATTGAAACAACTACTTTCCTGGCTAATACCTTTAGAATATCGAATGATACAAAAAATTGTGTTAAAAATAACAAAGATATCAAATAGTCTTAGTAAGACTTAATTTTGCAGAGTTACGAACAGGTGGAATATTCATATATTTCGTTTTTATTACATTTACAGATGCAAGTGGGTTTTAATGTATTTATTACTGCACAAAGACACCAAATAAACAGTACTAATTAGTTTTAGTTAGTATGGTTGGTACTGACTCTGTAAGAGTCGAAACTATAGTCGCAAAATAAAGAATGTGTGTGATATCAACAAACTGCATTTTATTAAGAAGTTCCTGAGTTTTAATTAGATTTCATTTTAAAAATAATTGGTTATAAGAATTAATTTTGTAGATGTTACAGTCCATATGTATTTAATGGTAGCTTAACACATTGGCTGCCAACAAGTTTTTTTGTAAAATGTCAAAAAAAGTCTTCTTTGTTTTTAAGTTTTATTTTATAAAATGAGTAAAAATATGCTTATTTAATTCATTTTGGTGCATTTTTTTAGTCGAAATTACGGTTTTTTTTTAATGTACTCACTGTCAGTCATTAGTGACTGATGTGGCCCCATTGGAATACTTCAGTGTTAGTCACCGGTGACTGACAAAGCGGTCAACGTGTTAAGATATTGTCCAAAGTATCATCATTTACATTTCGATGAGGGTTAGTCCATTTTTGCTATTAATTGTTGAGAAAAAATAAAAACGACAAAAGCTAACCATTTTTTTAATTACCCCTCGCTGCTAATACTCAAATTTAATATATTGTACAGTATGTAGTATCCTTTGTCGATTACCTAGAACTGGCTTCCTCTACAGAGGGTTGGAGATTGCTGACATCGTTATTATCGTCGTTTTCATTGTCCAGCTTCTTGGAAGCGAGAGGAGAGAGTGGCACACGTTTCTTCTTCATCTCCAGAGAGGTGTTCATGGTGATAAAACCGTCGATGGTGTCCACCGGCCCGTCGAATTCTTCTGGAGGAGGAGGCAAGTCCGTGGGCGGGGGAGGAAACTCCAAATCGGCCAACGTTGGTTGGACAGATCTGGACGGGCTGCCACCGCGAAAACTATTTTGGTTTTGTGCAACCTGCATAATAAAAATAATGACGTTTCACATGGGATTCACATTAACACTGCGAATTTTATATTAAATAAGAGTTTATTTGTTATTTAGCTATGTTATTTAGAAGTTTCCCAATCATAAGATTGGAACTAATGGGCCCCAGTCTTTATACAACATGTACAGGATGGCAAATGTAAGTTGGCCCGACGCGCAGAGAGGAAGTGAAAGCTCTCTCTCTGTTGCCGGCCGAGTACAGTCTCTGTAATAAGCGGTCACATATTCTTCGCGTGCGCTGTTCATTTAAAACTCCATCGGGCGCTCTCCTCCACATTGAAAATGAATGTACCAGGCGTGCGAACTGTTCACGAAATCTATCGAGAGCGCCCTTCGAAGGTACCGCCCACAATTTTGCCACTGCACAACGGCAAGTTATGTTTGCCGCCCTGTAGGCACGTGAGTTAAATACAAAACATACCCTATTGTGATTTGGGCGCCACATTGTATCAAGCATCAAAAAGTAAGTGATGTTGCCCCAAGATAGATTTTAATTCTCCATATTTATTTGCAATCTATCTACATTTTAAGACAATAAACAAATTGTATGATGTTTTGGATTTTTGACTTTGTAGAGAAATTTCCCATTGGATATTTCTTGTAGTCAGATCTGATGGCTGGGTTCTTTTTAGTCTTCTTATTCCGTTATTTTTACATAGTTGCTTAGCAAGCATGTTTGGGTGCGCTTTGAGTTTAGCGCTGTAGTCATTATAGTGCTTTGATATAACATCTTTGACGTTGCTGATACCCAGGTCCTTGTGGATCACCGGATTTGGTCTGTACCAGGGAACTTGAACTATATCGGGTGTGTATAAATTGGCGGATAATCTACACGTGACGATATTCTTCCAGAAATTGTAAGCAGTATATCTTAATTCTAAACTGTTGTACCATACTTCCTGAGCCTCCACGAGATCCTCAAAGTTTTAATACAGTCATTAAATATAGTTTATTATTCAATATTAATTTACAGAAAACTCTGCAATTTCGGTGGTATAACTAGTTTAAAAATTATTTGTCAATGTGTGCTTTCTATCTCAAACGTGTATTTTTAACACTTCTTAATTAGCTTATTTTCATAAAAAGAAGAGCCGGCAATGCCGACACCCACTTATGTCACTTTGACACAACGAATTCATTCAAACTTGCTAGTTCCAATTTTGTGTCAATTCTGCTTTACTCATTATTATCAGTTTGTATTAGTTCCCGCATGTCAAAATAGACAATAAACCTCGCTCTATTATTATTACTCTTCTACTCTGACCCAACCCACTTAATTAATCATGAGAGCTAATTGAAAAAAAACAGGACAGCTAGTGATTGCTATGTTGGCAAATATTCATTTCTTTTAAATGGCTCCTGGGGTGCTATTTTTGAATCGTTCGACAGGGTGTCGCATGCGAGATATCGGCAAATGTCGATCACTTTTCATGAATCGGTATTATTGAACGCGTGACACCATGTCGCATGCGAAATATTTCGATCGACACGTCTCTACTGCCCTAAAGTAGTCGAGACGGTTATGTCGAATGGTTATCCTAACCTAAAACAAGAACAGTGGAGAGTTTATTAGTGCATTATAAAATTTATACACATGCAATAATATAACCATTTTTCATTTTTGTTAATAGTCAGTGGTTAGTTATCAGTAAGTTACGTAACACTCGTGAATTTTATTGTATATCACTGTTTGCAATGAATGCAGTATGTTATTGCTAAATTGCTGTTATGGGAAAAGAAAAATGTTTTCCTTAATTAGCGGTTATTGGTTATTAGTTGATAAACTCTGATTGATATTGTAATGTCCTATCTATTCTTAAAATAAACTTTAAAATCACAGTATTAAACCATTTAACCAAATAAAGGTTTATATAATGTGGAATTCCCGGATATTAAATGCCCTTATTAGCTGAAAGCCGTCACCTATTGTATATAATCCACAATTTTTTTTTTGTACATTCTTGAAAATGGCACTAAGCCGAAACTAGTTGAAAATAAATCAATTTAATCGTGAAACAAACCAAGTGAATTATAATTTTAAACCTATTTATATAATGTCATGAATATCTTGTTATTTACATATAATTGTGTATTTGAAATTGTTAGGATTCAGAGTTCACTAACAACCACTATTTACAAGTAAATTCATTGGAAAATTTTCCATTCCGCAAATCCGGCTTCCCATAAAGGTAATTAAACATGTGCTCTGTTCACTAGATATATATTTTTTTGGATTCTGCCATTGTTTGCCCACAACTCGAATCTTATTTTGCAAAGAAGAAGAGTTGATGTTTACCGTTTATACGCTCCAAATTCGCCAACCGAATGGAGTGGAGTGGTGACGCATTTTTAAGTCCCCAAAAAGAGCCGTCTGACTCGCATTGAAATGTACATTTTTTACCCACAATTTCCCCAGTTTAACAATAAAAGCGAACAGTCAAAAAGGCCCAATAAACCCTAGTAAACCTGCGTTTTATAGATGCAATATCCATAAAAACATCGTGGGAAGCTTTTTTTTTCAAATGTGCAGACGCACCCCCATCAGAAATTATATAAATTATGAACAAATCCAAAAATTATTGATATTTAATTTTTATATAATATATTTTCATTTTATAAAATACCCAACATGATAAAAGTTTATATTGGCATCAATGAAATTGCTTTGATGCCAAACGACCCACACGACATGCTCGTGACTATTCAAGCGTAAATCTCGATGGGTGTTCAAAAGTACCGTTTTAGTGTCGCGCACGACATTTGTAATCGACTCTTCTCGCATGCGACACATGTCGACTACTTTTCAATAATAGCACCCCTGATGGCCTACGAGGCATGATACAACATTTTTGCATCAACATTTTCTATTTAGAATTCTAGGAACAATATCGCCACGTGTATATTATCCGCCAATTTATACACACCCGATATTTTGAAGCACTTTTTTAGGAATGTTTCGAATATTTCTATGTTGGATGTGGAGGCGGATCCCCAAAAGGCGTATCCTGTATGTCCATATGGGTTTTTTTCCTTTTCGTGCGTCCTCCATGTAAGCCGTCTATCTAGATGTAAGTCTAGGTATTTGACATCATATCTTTGAATCAGGGTGTTATTGTTTAATGTTACTATTGGACATCTTGGATGCTTCTGTGTGATCGTGATGTGAGGCCAGGATAGCAGTGTCATCTGCGAATGTGGCTATCATTGTGTTATTTGTTATAACGTTGGTCCGATGATACATCCTTGTGGGATTTCAGATTTTATTTCTGAAATTTTTGATATTTCATTCTGGTATTTTATGAAAAAGTGTTTTCCAGTCACGTAGGATTTTAAGACCTGGTAGTAGTGATATAGCAAGTTTTGTTTTAGTTTGTAGCATTCGTGCCATACCTTATCGAAGGCTTGACTTATGTCTATGAATGCTGCTGAGCAGTACCTTTTATTTTCCGGGTCATAATTTATTTTATAAACTATTCCATGTACCTGTTCAGTTGTGCCATATTGCTCTCTGAATCCAAATTGGTGTTTGGGGATGAGTTGTTCTTCTTCTATGATTAATTTAAGTCCTAACCCCTTTCTGCATAACATGCATATAGCACAGAGTAGTTTGCATATATTTTTAACTTTATCTAGGGGCTAGTGGGTAACATCTATATTTAGATATACAGAGTGGGCCAAAAAAAGCGGTACAAGTAGTTTTGTACTCATATATCTTCGTGAGGTATTAATATTTTTAAATAATTAATACAACACTGAGAAGCCCACTTTTTATAGATAAGACGAAGTACTTTTGCTCTAAAGAAATAGTACTTAAACTTGGGCCCGGAGCCCTTCTTGCAAACTTTTCAGGAATTCGTACTGTACGTGGTCTTCCACTTATTTGTTTGCGATTATTGTTACCGTAAGTTCTGAGTTTAATTATTAATCACTAAATACTTGTAACCGACCAACGCTTTTGTGGGTATTTGTTCATAATCTTTCGTGCAGATAAATTGTCATTAAACATTGAAACAAATGTTTAATGAATATCTTATCTTCTTTACTTAGGCGAACCATTTTTGTCACAACAATTAAAAGGACTGATAGAAGTGATAGATTCATTAGAAAACAAAAACTAATCATGGCCCACTAATTTTGGTACCTACAAATGCGACGCAGTGGTGCATTATAAACTCCCATTTTTGCAGAGCCTTCATTCATATGAAAAATCCTCGACAAAAAAAACTTAAAAAAAATGCAATTAATGATTTTTGCAATCCACAAAGTGTGAGTATTTTGTTCTTCAAAGCAATATTTAATGCGTCGATTCTTATTGAAAATATGAATATTTACAATTTGTACCGTTTCTTTTTTGGTCCACTGTGTATAATAAGAGACTAATAGGGTTACCTAGAAGAAAATATCTATTTTTTATAGGCCTGGAAACAAGAGATTCTCGCCAGAATTAGAATTTGCGATATATTTACAGTCATTTAACTTCAAACTTTGTTTAATTGTACTTATATTTCCTGGTTGAATAGATCATGATTTTTTTGTGTAGTGAAGTGATAAATAAGTGAGCCATTGATAGTGATAAAGAAAGGTAGGTAATTTTTAGTGGGTTTTATTCTTGAAAAATGTTTGTGCCATATATGGCATGATATGGACACAGATAGCGAAGACAACTATCAAAAAAAAAAACGAAAAACTGGTAGGTTAACACCATTACAGACTATATGAAAGGAAGCCAATTTGATAACCAATAACACTGAAACAACTTTCCTTTTCTCCAGAAATAAGTTGTCTTGAAAGTCCATAAAAGTTTTTCAAATTTTTCTTCACAGACTTTATTCTTGAAGAAATTGTGAATGAATCAAAGGACCCCGCAGTTTTTGATAGGGACATGGCTTTCAGTCATCTTCTTGAAACCAACTGAAAAATATTCACCAAGTCATGCCGATCAAAAGACTCCATGGTCGCCACAGCCAAAGATCTCGCGCAAAAAGCAGTTCTGTGACTGCAATAATCAAAAAAATCGATATATAAATCTTGACTGTTAAAAAAACAGTAAATAATATTAAGCACAGCTGAACAGCTCGAAACGCGTCTATGGATAGCTAACGACTTGACAAAATTTTGGATCAGATATTTTCAGTTTAAATGTATCATAGAAAACCTGTTACTTTCTCGTGAACTAAAAATTTGTAACACAAGAGAAAATATAACGTTTTCAAGAAAAAAACAATAATCAAATTCATATAGATATGCATGAAGTTTTAGTGAAGCGCCGTATTTTACTAACATAAATCAAAGCTGAACTCATGAGAGATAAATCTTAAAACGCGTCTATGGATGTCCGATGGCTTGACAAGTTTTTAGAGAAGATCATTAAAGTTTACATTTAGAAAACCTGTTGGTTCGATGGTGAAAACTATTTGTAACACACACAAGTTCCTCTGAAAATCTGCAGCTTTTTAGCAACGCTGCAAAATTTACGGTGTTGCCATTTAAATTTATCAGAACTCTTAATTTCGTGCTTGAAAAGAACGATAATTCCGGCGACTTGAAAAAAATATAAAAACAATTGCCATCGGCTTGAAATTTCACAAATTTAATCAGAATTAATATTCTGTAAAAATTTGTAGACCTCTAACCCCAAAATTTCGAGATAATAATATATATACATTCATCGTTCAACATTCATCATGTCTATGCATATATTGATTTTTTTGATTATTGTAGTATCAGGCACAGAACTGCTTTTTGCGTGAGATCTTGAGATCTTCGGCTGTTGCAACCATGGCGACTTTTGATCGGGATGACTTGGTGAATATTTTTCAGTTGGTTTCAAGGAGATTGACTGAAAGCTATTTCCCTATCAAAAACTGCGGGGTCCTTCCATTCAAAAATGACCAAATAAATTTGTTGCACTCACCAAAGTGGAATTGCAACAGTTTTTTGGTATAACGATATTTATGTCAATTCTACAACTTCCTGCCACAAGGTTTAGGAGTTAGCAGCAATGTTGTTCAATGTCTGAAAGTATCAAATATTCTTTGATAAAGTGTACATATTTTTTGCAATTTACAGTATCGTCAGCTAATGTTTCAATTTCCATATACCTATTAATTGTTGAGACTGGTTCGTTGAGCCAGTAGTTTGTTTGATGTTTCTCGTGTTTTTTCTGGACTTCTTATTCTCTTTTTGTGTGTTACCTCTTCCCATTTGTTACATGTTTTATCATTTATATTGATCGGGTTGTCTTTTAAGGTATGCAATTCGCTAAGGGAATGAGAGCAAGGTCTGTTTTGCGTGAAGAGGCCGTTGTGAAATAATTGTTGTGTTGTTTTTGGTAGGGTCAGTTTACCTGCGTTTGTTACTGTTTGTGCTAGTTTCTGTGTTTGTTCATTTGATATGATATGAGTTGTCGAGATGGTTTCTTCTCCCGTGGGAAAAAAATAGGTTTTCCTTATGAAGTTTCTCACTTATTTATAGATACTTAATTCGTTTTGAAGGACCACTGGAAGTTATTCACCGTCTTGTGTCTCTTAGTCACTCGGGCATGTGGGGCTTGTATGAGCAAGGGCTCCAGGGCAAATGGTCCAGTGACCCTAGGGGTGATATTACTTACTATGATCCCCTGATTTAACCCCACTACGGGATAGATTTTTATATATTTGATATTTGGACGTATTTGCCCATAAATTCAAGGGACCGCTTGTTGGGTTTAACCCTAACTATTGTATTGATACAACGTTTGTATATTTACAAAATTCTGACTTACCTTAAACGTCCTTAAACTACTCCCTAAATCCGTTGTATTATTCCTAGTCATATTCCTATTCCTATTAAATTTAGAAGCTGTGGGGGAACTGGGTGGATGCGGGGCGTGAAATGTGGTCACCCCGCTCGACGAATTACTCCTTATCATCTGCGGCTGGGTCCTAATATTCGTCCTCGGCGACAGCGACCTCTGCGTTTCCTTCGGCTCCACGACGGGAACGCTTTGTGGCTGCACGACGGCGGCCTGCTGCTCCTGATTATTAGATATCCCGCTTTGCCTCAGTGACTCCAGATACGCACCGATCCGAGCCCCTTTCGGTAATGTGCCGTACCGACTGATGGCCTTCCTGACGTTTTGCACCTCCAAAGCAGCGACCTGTACCTAGAAAAATTTTGATTACAAGAAATTTCGCGAGGTCGATACACGAGGCACAACCTGTTGCGATTCTTTGGGTGGATAAGTCTTTGATTTCTTCCCTCTCTGTTCCAGCCCCCGGTTTCCCATAATTGGCGCGCGTTTAAACGACCCCGTTCCCGGAACAACAAAAGCCGACCCTGTAGACACTTCCGGGTAGGAGTGGGCACCCGAATCGTCCGTGTCCGGTGTTTGGTCTTGTAGCTCGTTCTCACTATCACCTTTAGTACTAGCAGTCAAATTTTGTAGGTCCCTTGTGATCCCTAAAATGATTTTCCTAATGCAATAATTTCACCTAAAGATTCTTACTTCAATATTTGATGTTATTAATGCCATTAATTGTTAAGAAAAAACCAAAAACAAAATCAGTGCAGTTATTGTATGTATAGTTTGTGTGTGTGTTACTCGCTCGCATTCCTGTTAGTTACCAAATCCTGAAATTGAAACGAGAGATACCTTTAAATCTTTTATTTATACCATTTAAGTCGGATCCGTCGTCCTGATTGTCGCCCTGGCCTTGATCGTCGAAAGTGCTATCTCGGAAGGAACTGCAAGAAGACAGAAGGCTGAAACCAAGCGGGTGAATATGACTGGAACTTATGCGGTGCCGTTGTGTCTCGGTGAATGTGAATATTTACCTGGTCCGTTTCGGTGGCGCCGGCGCCTGTTTTCCTTTGCGGTTCGTCGGCCGGCGCATCTGCACGTTGTTTTTTGACGACGAGCCGCCCGTGAATGTGCTCAGTTTCGTTACAGTCATGTTTTCTTAATAAAAAAAAAAAGGAGAAACACACATAACATTAACAGAGCTTACTAGGTTAAACCTAAAACATACCAGGTGGGCCATTTTAATCTACACACCCAAATTTTTTTGTACCTAAGACAGGTACGGAAAAGTGGTTCAGGCAAAAGTTGTTCAAGATAACGGAGGTCACTTATCAGTGCAACTAGTTTTGACCTTGAGACTACTTTTCAAGGTTATTTGAAGGTCTATTTTTTTTAATGGGAACCCCTATTTTTGATACCGGATTCGAAAAGATGGGAAAATTTTAGGCCCGGAATAATATTTTGAAGAGTTGGAGCACTGAGACTTTTAAAATGAAAATTATAACGAGAGATGGATAGGACGCAAAGGTCCAGTTAACTGGCCTTGCACACTTGATCTCACATCTCTAGATTTTTATTTGTGGGCCTATTTAAAGAATGCTATTTTTCGACCCACAACTAGAGCTGACATGCAAAACCGTGCATTCGTCAAGCATGCGCAGCAATTCGCAGGCTGACTTTGAACAACACCGTACGCCATTTTCAAAGGTGTTTAACTTTGTGCCTTAAAGCAAATAGAGGCAACTTCGAACATTTGCTTCAAGGTTTAAAGTTATAATCGGAACGATAGTGAGAGGCAAGGGGACTCATTTTAATCAAGCACCCCGATGGAAACAAAACTTACTACGTCCACGTAGTGAGGTAAAAGCTAGTTACACAGATAGGTGACCTCCATTATCTTGAACAAATTTTGTCTGAACCACTTTTCCGTATCTGTCTTGGTACAAAAAAATTTAGGTGCATAAATGGCCCACCCTGTATATTAATAAAACTAAAACCTATTGCACGAAAACTTGGATAAGCCTAACAAATACAAAACCAGGTATGTCATGCAAAATAAGTGCTTTGATTAAAGAATATGTTGGATGTGTTTACTTCATGATACGTCTAAACTTTGTTTTACTACTATTCAATTGCCATTTCACAATATTAACTGTTTGTAATTATAACAATGATTTCATGTTGTCATCTACAGACCAGTTCTGATGGGGAAACAATATTTACTGTTTACATTATTATTGTTATAATATTTGCTGCCATTGGCATATTGTTATATCTGTCAGTGGTAATGTCACTCAGAGTAGGTTTAGTACAACATTCAGGCAATAGATTAGACCACTTTGGCATTTCTATGTTGAAAAATGATTTCCTTTGCGTTTTCTAGCATGTGGCGCCGCAAACCCACGAGCTGATTCTAACATTTATATTGCTAACTGAGGAGATTCAATGATTTTTAATTTACTTTATTCTTTACCTGATTGGTCCGAAATTCCGACTAGTCCATGTAAGTTTCCTGTGCTCCCGGAATGCGTTTTCTTGAAAGACAGGTGGGGTGTGCCCATCGATTGTGTATCAGTTCCTTGAAGTTGTTTCTCTACCTCTAAATATTGGAAAAAATGTCATATGATTACAGGTGTTAATTATTATTAAAAAAAAAATTAAATTATCTAGATTAGGTGAATCTAAGCAATCTGGGAAGAAATAGTATTATTTTCCAGGCACAGATCGTGCCGTAACATTTTGATTAACCCCCCAGAGTAGAACTATTACCAGCTACGATACAATCGAAATTCAGTTAACAGAGTGAGTGAGTGAACTGATAAAGAGCGCTCTGTTGTACATGTAATACAAATCAACTAAGCTTACAATGTCTCTTGAAAATATACACATTGATTTCAAAAATTATCAACAAATCGGAGGCAATCTTTATGAAAAGATGTTTATATATCTGTCATCGTGTTATATTTAGTTCACTATTTACGCTTAGTATTTAGTTTGACTTTGTTTCTCTGGAAGAAGTGCTAAATTGTACATAGTCTGCCCAACAAACCCGAGACCTCAGCTCCTAGGGTGGCAGGGGACGTTCCGATAGCTGAGGCAAGCATTTCTTACTCTTGCCAATGATGGAAATTGATAAGCAAATAAACAATCCAACATCAAATGTTTAGTGAAACTTTGAAAAAACTGGTTATGAAGATAATGAACCACAGAAAACAATCAAGTGGATCGACAGTTTCAGTTTCAGTAAGAGCCGAGAAGACGCTGATGCAACACCAGGACACCGTCGACCTCCAATATTACGTTGAAAGGGTCATCATTGGTGACAAATCACGACATTGAGTTGAATTACAGACAAAGGAAAGGAATGCTAAAGATAAACCACAAACGAAAAAATCGATCCAAAATCAAGGTCTTACTGCTTGTTTTTACTTTCTCCGTACAAAGTAAGGGAAAGTATTGGGATCATGAAAACTTTTCCAAAATTCTTTTTAACAGATATTTCCGTTTTGACGTACAGGGATTGAAATGAAACTTTGAACACAAGCTCTATTTAATAATCTGGAGGAGTGAAAATCTTTCAGTAAAATTCCAAAACCAGAAATGGGTGTTTACCATAACCAAAATTTTGTTATATATGATATATATTACAAAAATCTATATAAATGATGAAGATAACAAAGAACTGCACATCTTTTGTCAATAAGCTTACCTCATAAACATAAACTTTGATTTTTGAGAATGAAATGACGATCCCACTAGTTTTCGAAAAAAATCGATAAAGATGAAAAATATCATACAAATTCCTGTTATACTATCAAATCGGAGAGATCTACATGATTTTCTTTTTACCTAAAGGGCAAACGTGAATGCTGCCTTTTACGTGAAGGTTTTCAAGCAATTGAGGGATCGGGTGCGACTAAATTTGTGTGATGTTGATGCATCACAACACTTTGCACATTCAGAAGTCATTAGACATAGCCTCCTGAGATTATTTTCTTTTGTTCCTAGAATGCAATAGAGTCACGCAGGGTCACTGCTATGATGTGGAGATAATAAAACGTAAAATTACGAGGCAGTTGAAGTACTTCATTTCTGAGTACATTTGTTAATATTTTGAACAATGGAAATGGGATAAAAGTATCACTACAAGTGTTTTGAAGAGAATTAATTGTATAAAATAAAGTATTTATGACGTCAGTTCGCATATTTATTAGACAGACTATGTACTTTTTAATGCAAATTGAAATGATTTTTGTTCTATTAATGTAATGTCATATATTTATTGTTTTGACTGTACACACCTACTTTCAACTTTATAAGCTTAGCTATACCAACTCTAATAACCTGTTAGACTGAAATGTTACGCCACCAGCCACTTCTGTTATTTTCTATATAAAAAAAAGTAGGTAAATTTTGTTTCCAATGACAAAAACAAAATAACTATTTCCTGCATTTTGGATGTTTGCAATAGTATATTGTGATTTGTGTGTAAAATGCAGTGTATGGATAATAAATAACAAATGAAAGTTTATAAAATATTTTACCAAGAAACAGCCGCATGAATCCAACATTGAATTAAACATAATTAAATTACTTCAAGCTGTATACATATTTAAAAAATAACCAACCTTCCGTAATACTCGACTCCTGAAACATATTCTCGAGCGAGTGGTGTATCTCCCTGAAAGTAGGCCTCTCGTGAGCGTTCCACTGCCAGCACTGTTTCATCAACTCGTAAATCTTGGGCGGACAGCCCGGTGGACACTCCATCCTGTACCCCTTCTCCAGCATATGATAAACGTCTGTCAAATCCACCCCCGGATAAGGCGACATACCATAAGTGGCAATTTCCCACAACAGAATCCCAAACGCCCACACGTCCGACTTGGTGCTGAATTTGTTGTAGGCCAGACCTTCGGGCGCGGTCCATTTAATAGGAAACTTGGCACCGGCATGGGCAGTGTACGTATCATCCCTCATGAGTCGTGCCAGCCCGAAATCGGCGACCTTCACAAGATGATTTTCCCCCACTAAACAATTCCTTGCTGCTAGATCGCGGTGGATGAAACATCGGCTTTCTAGGTAACTCATCCCACTTGCAATTTGCGTAGCCATGTACATCAACACCACCGCGTTAATCTGTTCCTTGTTCCCGTTCCTGAGGTAGTCCAGTAAATTCCCCTTGCTCATAAACTCGGTGATGATATAAAAAGGTGGCTCCCTGGTGCAAACACCCATTAGTTGGACCAAATTTGGGTGCTTCATCTCCTTCATTATCGCGGCCTCCTCGAGGAAATCCTTCAACGCCATGGTGTCCTCCTTCAAAGTTTTCACAGCTACGGTCATGTTGTACCTTTTCCAGATTGCTTCGTATACGTCCCCATATTGTCCCCCACCCAGTTTATGCCTCATCACAATATCAGTACGGTCAATTTCCCACTCGTCCGGTTCTGGACTTAACGGAAAAACTGTTGGTTTATTATGTTTAGGCGCTGGATATAAAAGTTGCGTTATTAATCCGTCGGATTGCATCGAATGGTGATGAACTAATTCCGCCAGTGTGTTGAATTTGCTCTCCGCCGTCACGTAGACCTTCCCCTCTGTATCTTCATTTATCCGGTAATGATAGACCCTGCCTTCGTATCTCAAGGATATGCTTCGTTGTCCAGGGCTGCTTTCGGACTCTCTGACTAAAAAACTTCCATTGATACCTGACGATAGAAGGTATTCGGCGGCGTTTCGGGATATCGGACCGTGGTACCAAGAGTGTTTTTCTAAGGAATTTACAGGTGTTACGTAGTTTGATGGTACCCAGCCCACTTGGTTCGATGTAGAGTGGGCTTCGCACCATTCTCCGCTTTTATTGTAGCTCAGTATTCTAACTTGTTCACCTAGAACAAAATTAGAAAGTTGGTGCAACCGATGTTTACAAATATGCAATAAAACTAAATTATGAATTTAGCTACAGAGGTGGTGCGCTTCAGCAATATCGAATGACTACTAAATCATTTCATTTCATTGACTAATTCGAGTAAGCCAAAGATGTAGCTATAACTGCACGTAATAGGTCTCATTTGTAATCATAAGTATTCCACGTGCCTACACACATTTCTGGCTAACTTAAATTACTGAAGCGAGTTATCAGTGAAACTAAACTATTTGTTATTTGATAATGCTAAAGAGATAAGTTGATATACTAACGGGTCTATTTTATAAACAATCGTTACAATACGATTCGTTAGCTAACTATAATCGTTGGGAACGTCAGTTGCAATGTTGCGAACGATTTAGGTTAAAATGTTATTTTGTAACCAACATCGTTAAGCGTTGACCTTGAATGCTTATTTGTAACGATGAACTTGTGATTTTAGAACGAATAGTACACTTTTAGCTCACTTCATTTCTAATTTCGTCAGCGTCGTGACAGTTGACGTTTACATTTCAAATCTAAACATTGTGCTTATTTTTGCGGATACTTTCAAAAATCAAATTATAATTGAACTGAATTATTTGAATTAAGTGATGAAGTGTGTTAATAATGACTGAAAGTGAAAGTCGAAGTAGTGTTGTGAAAAATCTGCACAGCAGTATCAAATATATCTAGAAGAGTTACAATGCCCTTATGAAGCCCTTTGAAAGAATAAATAGTCCCAAAACCCGGATAGTTTGGATAAATCATGGAGGTCATTAGCCCTACAATTAAATGCAGCAGGAGGACCAACAAAAAAGTTGAGCAATGGATTATAGAAGTATTTCTTGGATTTGTCTATACATGTTTCTAAAGCTTTCTTCGAGAATAAAGAAGGACTTGTGTCTCATAAATACGAGTTCATGTGCTGACTTCTTCGTCGAAAAATATATTTTCTAGATTTGTAAATAATTTTCTAGTAATACAGGAATAAAAATTTTGCATTGTAACACAATGTACAATGATATTATGTAGTTAAATAAAAATTAACTTATCTTCGTTCCAATATATAATTCCTATCCACCACAAATTACATGAGAAAATTAAATATAAATATATAATTCATATAGTATCAGGTCAAAATATCCGTTAACGATTGACAGCGGAGCTGTCGTTCTCGAACGATTACAACGGAACAATTTCATCGTTTCGTAACGATTATGAAAAATTACAAAATTGAGTTTCATTGAAAAATCGTTATCGGAACGAGAATCGAATTACGATATCGTTACGAGTTATAAAATAGACCTGTAAATAATATGTTTTTAAATAGTAGATTCCATCAAAATTACTATATAAAATATTCAATTAAAGGCGGCCAGTACTGAAGCACTGAGTTTTATATGTTTAATAATCCATTATACATAAAATACGACAAGTTGATTATAGAAGGCAAAATCCACAAAGAAAAGTCCAAACCAATGGCTCTAGACGGACAATGAAAGAAGACTGGAAGAAACCAAACCCCAGGATGAGGTAGACGAAACATCTGAGGACGAGTTTAATCCACATTTGGAAGAGGTAATTGAAGAGGAGGCAAAGAAGAGTGGGAGAAATCCACTAAGTTCGGAAGAAATAGAAAAAAATCAGAGAAACCCCAATAAGAAAACTAACAACAGCCTATAGTAAGAGATGGGGCATCACGTCTGCAAATCCCGAAGCAAGGACAGAGGGAAGAAAACCAGTAGTATTTGCAAGATACAAAAATTTACTTTTTAATTAACATGTAGATAATTGTAAATTGCAAATTATATGAAATTAATCTAAAAAAAAACAACAACGAAGACAACCAGACAATACAAACACCCCAAAAAAACCCAAAACACTAAACACAGCCCAAAGCCTCCTAGCCCACATGAAGAACGTTAAGGGACCAACCGAAGACAACAACTGCAATGGAAAAGGAAACGAGAAAACACCACCCAAAACTGAAATATCGATGATAGCAACATGGAACTTCAAAACATTTAACGGAAAGGAAGATAGAATCGCTGATAAGTTGAAAAGAAGAAATATACACATAATGGGGAAAAACAAAGAAAAATGGAACCGGACAGAAACAGCTGAAGGACTGATATACATTATACTGCTCGGGGAAACCAAAACGAGAAAGGAGTTAGAATAATAGTAGCTATCGTTTAAATCTACGCCCCAGTTCAGGGAACGAAAAAAAAAGAACTAGACGAATTCTCTACAGAACTATAAGAAATGCTCTTTGACTATATACTTTTGGACTGCTAGCGCTACTTCATGTGTGTCTCCAAGCAACGGTGGCGCGGCGGGACCCTAAATGGTTGCGGTATGTTACTAAATTGGTAGCTATTTTGTGTTTATGACATATGACTCTATGAGCTCGCATTGCATATTGTAATACCCTGCAATTTATTCACACCTTTGAATATATAAACATTTATATTGTCAAATATTCACACCATGTCAAAATATTGCTATGCGAAAGGCTGCAGTACATCCACGTATATAAAAACAGGCAGGAAAGTGGACCCGAGTTGCCGAAATATGCTCACATTTGCATTCTCCACGTTGATGATGAATACATCGAGAAATATTTTTTTTTGCTTTCCGGTTTTTAAATTAAGCTCCATTTTCGGTTCCGGGGCGGGACTTACATCGGGCTCCAGTATGTGGACAACTTTTGGAGCAGTGATCATATGGAAAATGGAGGGGGAATAGCAGTCAAAGGAAATACTGGACAACCAGAAAGAAAACACGGAACACATACTGGTGATTCCATAGTCACAGCTCAGCGGTTATATCGGGCCGAATTTATTGTACGGAATGCACTGAAGGACGATACGATTAGAAAATTGATTCAAATGTTTGAGGATACTGATTCAAGTGTCAAAATTCAGAATCAAGGTTGCCCGGGCTCTTTTCGAAGCCAGCAAACAATTGAAGAAGTCCGAGTTTCAGTACGTGAAAATCCGTCTCAATCAGTTCCAAAACGCAGTCAAGAGCTCAACGTTAGAAAATCGTCGCTGCACAAGATTATGAAGTTAGATTTACATCTTAAAGCCTACAAAATTCAGATGGTTCCAAAACTAAACGTTACGGACTCTCCTCTCCGAATGAGTTTTGCAAATGAAATGATTCAACATTTCCCAATGTTTCAAAACATTCTGTTTAGTGATGAAGCAAACTTTCACTTAAATGGACAAAATCCAAGGCAGAAACATGAACAAACACTACATAGCCCAAAAGTTATTGTGTGGGCTGCCATGTCTGGTGAAGGCATCCATTGGGCCTTACTTTTTTGAAGACCGGCGTGGACGACCACTTACCGTAAACAGTAAGCGGAATTGCGATATGTTAAGGAACTTCTTGGTTCCACAACTGCACGTGTTTGAAGGTTTCAATGTGGAAACATGGTTTTAACAAGATGGGGCCACTTGCCACACCTCAAACCAATCACTTCAGGTTGTCAATTAACTTTTCCCAGAAAAAGTGATCTCTCGTTGAGGCACCATCAACTGGCCTCCGAGAAGCCCCGACCTTACACCCCTGGATTATTTTTTATGGGGATACCTTAAAGAAAAGGCTTATCAAAACAAATCACAAAATTAACTCCAATGCAGAACAACATTCACACCGAAATGGGCGCCATGCCCAGAGAGATGTGTAGACGCCTAGTGAAAAGTTTCCGTTTTCGGTTAGAGGAGTGCCAACAGCGCGAGGGTCAACATTTAGACCACATAATCTTTCGCACATAATTTTCCCCAACTTTATCTAAAATTTGAAATAAAAAAATATCTTTTCTGAATTGTATTTTTTCTTTTATTAAATTTATAAATACCCCATACCCTTTGTGGACACCCGGTACATAACATATACTCAGGAAATAGCGAACCTAGTAAAATCGGTAAAAATAAGTAAAGAAGCAGAATTAAGTAAAGATCACAAACTAGTACTAACAAAGCTATCAACTACAAAACCAGGACCTGGAACGAAGTACAAGAACATAAAAGTAGAACGGTTAAAGAAAGAAAAGATTATGAAAAAAATAAACCAAGGATAACAGAGGTGCTAACAAAAATGGAATAAGAAGAAAACCAAACCCTCATATTAAACCAAAAATCAATCAAACTAAAAAAACACCTTGATAGACATGGCAACAAAGATATGTGGAAAAAAGAAAATAACAAGCAACAGCAAGAGAACAAAATGGTGAAACAACGAAGTAAAAAACAAAATTAAACAGAAAAAGCAAGGAACACACAAAACTCAACCATGAGATACAGAGGAATGCAACAAAGGAAGGATAATTGTTAAATTTTAAGGTTGGAATCTTAAAGAACCTAACAATGTAGTCCATAATTTTTAAATTATTAATAGATAAGGGGTACACAGTACTTAAAGAGGTGTAATATTTAATGTAGACAGATTTGTCACAAATGTGGTTTCTTGGTTTGCTAAATTTTGGCTATCGATAATGAGATTCTTTGGCTGTATAAATTTGTGTGTGTGTCATGCCCGTTTGCACCGCACCCGGTTAACTCTTTAGTCATTGATTATAAGTTAATCCCTTTGCACTGCCATGCAATCATTGATTCAAGTAGGGTTAAAGTCCCAATTTTTAACCGGCCGAGTTTGGGCGGTTCGGAAGCCGGTTAAGTAAATACACGAGCGTTCCTGTTAAAAATAAAGGAATATGAAGGTTTATCACATTGAGGACGACGTTAGGGGATATAAAATCATTACGAAGATCAAATATAATTGATTTTATTTATTCAAGCGCTAGATTTAAATGTCGGTATGCCAATCCAAGTGAATATAAGCGTGAAATTTTTGATTTATTAGATGAAGCGTGTTTTAGGAGAAGGTATGGATTAAGCAAACAATTCACATTCAATTTGTTGCAAGTAATTGAACATTTGAACATAAAATAGATTTTCTAAATAATAGGAAACTGTAAACAGCTGTTCATTTGGCATCTGAAGCATGCGCAAAGGCGTCAATTTCAGTGGCACCCACCCCAAAAAAAAAATAACCCCACAAATTACCAACCGTATTTTTGCTCACAACCATTTAATCATCGGATACTAACTGATGGGCGGTGCAAACGAAGCGGCATGATTAACTTGATCATTGATTTAGTAATCATAGATTTTAACCGAGTGCGGTGCAAATGGGCATTAGTGGTGGCTGGTGGTGTGACTCATGGTACGGTCCCGGTAGCAGAGGCGGGTGCAGGTGGATTGTCTCATTCCCTTAGCGAATAGAATTCTATTAGAAATGTAGAGGTGCGTTGTCCGGACCAATCTCTACTGGCCGCCAATCGCCATTAGTGTGTATAACTTTAGAGGATCGCGTCCGTCATCTCCCAGGCCAAAATTGCTTGACTTTCGGAATCGTTGGTCCAGCGCCGCAGTTCAATGATTCAACCACCGGCGTAAATAATATTAATATTAAATGTGGGGACTATTCTTTCTAAATGGTAAGAACCATTTATTAAGGGATCTTGTCTAGTCAAGAAGCGAAAAAATCGGCGATTTTTTTGCATAAAATATAAGACTTGTTTAAAATTGACTTGATCTATGTGGTAGCAAGTATTTTGATGAATGTAACATGTATTTTATAAGAAAAAATAGTAATAATAAAAAGATAGCCATCCTCCTGAAGGCCGTTGAAAAAAACAGGTTACGGGCTGACCACTGCTACTCGGATTTGGATTATATTCGGAATATCGCTTGTTTTTCGTCAAGCAAGAAAAAACTATACGTCGAAAAAAAATACTATGTTCCATCACTAGCCTCTTATATCTCAAATAAACGTGCCAAGGTTGAATAAAATTGGAGCAGTTTTCAAGATATTGCGGAGTTTGAAAATGCGGTTTTGAGAAAAAACGCGTTTATAATTTCAATATTGATGTGTACCGTGTGGTCCAAGTTCGAAGTTTTTATAGACCATCTCAGTAACCTTAAGAGTTAGAAAAAATCTGATATACACGTTATGATCACGTTTTCTGAAATAATAACAATAGTATTAACAGATCATGGGTAACTTAATTAGTTTGGGAGATATCGGGCGTTTTTCAATTTTTGGTTATTTTAAAATACGTCTTTTTCTCAGTAACTGTAAGATATGCAAAATAACAGTTAAATTATTATTTGTGTGGACTTTTTCGCAGAATTCAGTTTTAACGGAACAACCTGTATATTTCTATGTCGATAAATAAAACTCTAAATAAGCTTAACATTGATTTAACATGGTTAATCAAATACATGTAAAATATGTAATAATTTTATAAAATAAAATAAATGTAAATAAATGAGAAAAAATGATTATATTAGAAATTTTATCATAACATTTAAATTAAAAGTCGAAATAAAAAAAAATTAGTACGCCACTAAGTTCTGTGAAGATCATACAATTGCCTAGAAAAACATCGAGTTTGGGCCACCGGATACAGATTAAAAGAGTTTCAACAAAATTAATTTTAAACAAAAATCTACTATTAATTGTCCCGACACATCATCATCAATCTTTATTCAGACTATACAATACGATACAACCTGTTGGATGAATATACAAAAACAAAAAGGGTGTTAGTCCGTCTGGGCTATCGACCTGCGGTCTTTCTGCCCTCTCTTGAATCTAATGGTGAAAAAACATATAATACTTTGCTAGCTAGCTGAATTGTCCTGATGATTCGCGCAAATGAATTGATGTATTGTGATGGGAGGATGTTGATATTTAGAAGGGATATTCGAGTTTCGGGAAATACAAAATTTGGATAGAAGTTGTTGATTAAAAGGATTGTTTGCAAATTTAACGCTAAGGCTAAGTATACGCTGGGAGATAGGTGTGACTTGGGTGGTTTCATATAATAGGTCATTTGAGGGATTATGGAGTAGATTAGTCGGGTGTCTTAATTTGGTTAGGGTTCTTAGGGCTGATCGTTCAGCAACTTGGAAGTGGTATAGGATGGATGGTCGGATTTGGGTATTAAGGATTGCACCGTAGTCTAACAAGGGCCGGCATATCGATTTGTAAATATTAACAGCTGTTTCTGTTGCCTTGTTGTTGTTAACGATCTGAAATGACGGGCCCTGGTCTTGATTTTAGTTTTAATGGATTGGGCATGAGTTTTAAAGGATAGTTTGGAGTCAAATAGGATGCCTAGGTATTTACAGGTATGGGAGGGATGGATTGTGACGTTACTGGATATGTTGGTGGGGGATTGTGGTGTGACTTTGTGGTAAGGGATAAATAATTTGGATTTGGAGGGATTCATTTTGATGCGCCATTTGGAGCACCAAGCTTGGATGGAGTCAAAGGAGGATTGGAGGGATTGGCGAGCGATTGAAAGGGTGGGTGCATGAGTAATAAGAGCGGTGTCATCGACGAAAAGCAAGATATATTGTGATGGGTTAAAATATGTAGGGTCGGGGTTATGTAGGTGATGGCAAAATATGTTATATAGGAGAGGTGATAAGGGAGAACCTTGAGGAACGCCTTGTAAGATTGGGAACGGATGGGATGGCCCGACACATTAATCAAAGTTTTTGTAAAATTTAGTATTATCCAGTCCGAGAGATTAAAACATAGTTTTATCAAAATTGATTTTTAGCAAAAAAATACTATTAATCGCTACCGTTTGAATACAATTTATTTTCCAAACTTATTTCTAATAAAAACTTACTCGATCCATAAAATTTAAGTTATAAACAAATTTATTTTAAACTAAAAAATACTATTAATCAGCTGATTAAGGTTGGCGGCACTTACTTCGTGATACATTTTTAATCAAATAAAACACACTTTTACTTACAAGGATCAGATGTGTGACTCACCGATTTGATCCATTTTTGGCACACGTGTAGGTCATGACTAGGAGTGTAACAGGTGCAAGTAAAAGGGCGCACTATTCAGCCGTTTTCGAGAAAAAAGGTTTTTTTTATTTGCTATATGTTTATGTACCATTTATGTTAACGAAACAACACCGACCTCCATGGTGCATAGGTAAAATCTCTGGTTCACAATCGCAGGGTCCGTTGGGTCAATCCCCGTTGAATAACTTAAGTAAATTTTCTTTTTTTATAATTTTGATAAACCCATGAGTAATTAAAAATGTTAATTTGAGAATAAATTATATTAATTTTATTTTTAGTATTAAACAAATTTTTACAAGAAATTGAAAAATCAATATTTTTATTTCCTTAATCACTTGTGCAAGATGTCGAAATAACTACTGTTTCACTTGATTCTATGACTAATTGTAACATCATCCAAGTTCGTGTAATCCTTCATCGCCCGAATACCCAAATAGCGCAATAGCGTACAGAACTTTTTTTTATAAAAAAAGACTGGAAATACAAATATTGATTTTCCAAATTTATTTGTTTTATTTTAAAAATGAAATTAATATAATTGATTCTGAAATTAACATATTTAAATACACGTGGATTTATAAAAACTATAAAAAAGAAACTTAACCAATTTTCATCAGCGGGGCTCGATCTGCGGACCCTGCGGTTGCGAAGCAAAGACTTTACCAATACGCCACATGGTCGGTAACTTTTATTGACGTTTTATTAACATAAAACGTACAATATACACTGGAAATAAAGAAATTATGTTTTCTCGAAAACTAATAGTGCGCCCTATTACTTGCACCTGTAACACTTCTAGTCATAACCTACACGTGTGCCAAAGATGGATCAAATCGGTGAGTCACACATCTGATCCTCCCCTTGTTAGTAAATATCACACTGTTTATTTATTAAAAAAAAAAAAAAAAAAAAAAAAAAGAACCTTTATTGGCATAACCATATACAAAACAAAAAACAAATTAATTCCTTACATCCCTCACCCCCCCCCTTCCACCCCTCCCCTCCCTCCCTCTCCCCTCTTTCTCCCATCCCACCTTCTCCAGCGTCTTCACTCCTGCCCCATCCTCTCTCATCCATTCCGTCACCCTTCTATTCCCTCTCACTCCTACCCATTCTTCTTTCACCCCCTCACATTCTTCCGCCAAGTGCTTCCATGTATCCTTCCCCCACTCGCACAGCCCACATCTCATATAATCCTCCCCCATCCACCTCTTCCTCCCTTTCTCTCCTGACCCACATCTCGCCCTCGCCAACCTCACCCTCTCCTCCCTACTCCATCCTTCTTCCCCCCAATACTCTGGTATTCTCCCGTACACCTGCCACCTCCCATACATATCATTATATTCACTCCTTTCTATCCGCCCCTGTCTCTCCTGCATATCCACCTCTCTCATTTTTTCCTTCACCCATCCCGCCACCTTCACCCCCCTCCCCATCCACTCTATCACCTTTGCCTCCGATAACCCCACCCTCTCATACATCTTCCTTCTCTCCCTTCTCCATTTCCCCTCTTCCCCATTCACACACCCCCACCATACTGCCTTTACCAATCTCTCCTCCCCTAAACCCCACAATTTCTCTTCGTATTTCACCACCCTCCTCATCGTTTCACACACCATTTTGTATCTGTTCGTCTCCTGCCTAAGTATATAACTCGGTGTCGACCTCTCCACTCCCAACATACATTTTATAAACCAACCCTGCTCCCTCTCCACCCATTCATACTCCCTCGTCCCCCATACCTCCACGCCATACATCATCACCGATCCCACACACGCATCCCATACCTTACACATCACTCTCATATTATTCTCTATCCATCTTCCCCATTTCCCCCATGCTATCCCCCATGCTCTCCTCGCTTTGCCTTGCACCCATCTTACATGCTCCTCATATCCACCCGTTTCCTTAAATACAAACCCCAAATACTTAAAACTCTTCACCCGTTCTATCAACTCTCCCTTCCACTCTAATTCTTTCACTCCTCCCACTCTCCCTCTGTTCCTGAATCTCATCCATTTCGTTTTTTCTACATTCACACACATACCTCTTTTATCCATATACTTCTCTACCCTCCTCATCATTCCTTTCATACCCATCCAGTCCTTCGCCACCAAAACCATATCGTCCGCATATGCCAACATCCATACCTTTCTCGACCCACTTACCACCCCTCCCTCTTGACCTTTTTCCAACACCCCCTCTAACTCGCTCATATACAGGTTAAATAATAGCGGACTCAACGGGCACCCCTGCCTCAGTCCTACCCATGTCCTAAATTTCTCCGCTATCTTCCCCCCCACTTTCGCCTCCACCCATGTCTCCTCATACACCTCTCTCACCCATCCTATCATCCCCTCACTCAACCCTCTCCTCCTCAAACATTCTATCATCCCCTTCCTTGGCACCACATCATACGCTGCTTTTAGATCCAGGAACACCGCAAACATACCACCTTTCCCTTCCATCTCTCTCTCTATCATCCTCGCCAGAGTGAAGACCTGGTCCATCGTCCCCCTTCCTCTTCTAAATCCTCCTTGTGACTCTGGCAGTAACCCTTTATCCTCCACCTCTGCTTCCATTCTATTTTTCACCATCACCATCATTATTTTATACCCTGTACTCATAACTGTTACCCCCCTATAATTCTTTATCTCCTCCCTCTTCCCACCCTTGTGCACCGGGCACATCCTGCCCACCCTCCATGTCTCCGGCATCCTCTCACTCCCCGTCCACATTTTATTTATTAGCTCCCTAAACTTCTTCTTCCCCTCCTCTCCTATCTCCTTCCACATCTCCGACCTCAGACCATCTCTACCCGGCGCCTTCCCTCGTTTAATCTCTTCAAATGCTCTCTCCACCTCCTCCTCTGTGAACTCCTCCTCTATCACTCCTCTCATCTCTTCCCCTACTTGCTCCGGCTCTCCTCCACCTTCTTTGCACTTCCTCACCCATTCCTCCAAAGACACTCCTATCCTCTCCCTCTCCTGTCCTCTCCTTAACACGTCCCACATCTCTCTCTCATTTCTGCACCCCCTTATCTCCTCTGCAGCCCGTTCCGCCACCTGTATCTTCTTCCGCTCACATATCCTCTCATATTTCCTTCTGGCCTCCACCACTCTTCTCTCTCCTCCACCATTCCTTATGCATTCCTTCACCGCCCTCCTCACTTCACCCTTCGCTACTCTGCATTCTTCATCAAACCACTCACTACCTTTCCCCTTTGTTCCCTTCACCTTCCTTCCACATCCTATTATGGCCTTCTCCATCTCCTCCATTGACCTTATCTCCTTCCACTTCACTTCCTTCAACTTCTTCTTCATCCTGTCTATCGCCCCTACTCCGCTCTCCAACCTCTCTTCCTCTTGTTCTCTCTCCTCGTCTTCCCCCTTGCCTATCCATATCTCTACACTCACCGGTAAATGATCCGACCCCATTATCTCTTCCACCTCCATTTTTCTTATCTCCTCTCTCGCCACCCCTTTCACTATTGCGTAGTCTATTACTGATGAGCCTCGTGGTCCAATATACGTTCTCTTTCCCGTCCAATCCCCCTCTGTGCATCCGTTAAGAATTTCCCATCCCTCCTCTCTCACCCATTCCCTCATCCTTCTCCCCTCCCCGTTCACCACTTTATCCTGTGATCTTCTTTCTCGTTCCACTCCATTCTCCCCCACCCCTCCTCCCATTTCCCCTATCCTCGCATTCAAGTCCCCCACTATCATCCGTCTTCCTGTCTCTTCTTTCCTCTCCTCTATTTCTTTTCTCACCTCGCCCCAGTTCTTATTTACGTACGCTACTCCCACCTCCACCTTATACTTTCTCCGTTTATATTCTACCCACATGAGACCTTCTCCCCCCTCCTCGCACTTCATTTCCTCTCCCTTCCTCCTCTCTCTCATCCCCACTATCATCCCTCCTTTTGCTCTTCCTCTCTCCCCTCCCTTCACTGCCCCTTTCATTTCCCACTTAAACCCTTCTGGCAGCCCCCCTTTTAGCTCCTCCCATTCCTCCTTCTTTGCCCATGTTTCTACTAGCCCCACTATGTCCTTCCCCCCCACCCATTGCTCCAATTCCTTCTCCCATCTTCCTCCCTTGATTTTCGACTTTACCCCCGCCACATTCCATACCCCTATCCTCATCGTCTTGTCACTCCCCCCAGCACCCCGATTATGTCCTAGCTCTTCCTCTTCCTCCCTCCTTTCTCCCACTGCCCCCTTTCTTTTTACTTTTTTGGCTCTTCCTGTCTCTCCAAACTCCCCTTTCCCCTATTCCACCTCCACAGCTCCCCATTCACTATCATCTTTTGGTACCCCGTCCTCGTTGTTTTCCCCTTCTCTCTCTCCTCGAACGCTCTCTCCCTGATTATCTTTTGGATCCTCCTCTCCTCCTTCGTTAGGTCATCCTCTATGAATATCCTCTCTCCTCTCAATTTATTCTTACTCCTCATTACTTTGATCTTCTCCTCCAACGTCCCCAATCGTGCCACCACCATCTTCCCCACTGTGTCTACCACGTACATATCCTCTACCTTCACCTCCACCTCCAGTGCGTCCTTCATAAACCTCTCCACTTCACTCCTCTCTTTTATGTCCTTCCCCTTTATCAGTATATTCTTTCTCCTCTCTTGCCTCTCTCTCTTCTCCGCCTGCTCCTCCAAGTCCACTATCCTCTGCTTTAACCTCTCCCTTTCTTGTCTCCACATTTCCTTCATCTCCCTCATCTCCGCCTTCCACATCTCTCTAGCCTCCCTCATCTCTTCTTTCCATACCTCTCTCTCCTCCCTTATCATTTCCGATATAAGTTGTACTACCTCCCTGCACCCCCCATCACACCCTTTCTGCGCTTCCTCTGTTATCTTTTTTTTTCCACCACCCTGCTCTCCTGCTTCCTCAAACGACGTATCTCCTACTTTTCTCTTCTCTATGATCCCCGTCTCCTCCTCTTGTCGCTGCGGTGACCTTCTCAGGCCCTTTCCACCCCCAAACACCGTCTTTCTTCTATTCTCTTCTTCTTGTCTGTCCCATTCTGCCACTTCTCTCTTTTCCTTTTGCCTGCCCTTTCCTCCCATTCCAATCTCCACTTCGCTTCTCCCTTCTCCTTCTCTCAACCTTAATTCACTCTGAATTCCCCCGTCCCGTTCTCCTCTCCTCGATAATTTATTTGTCGTTAATGAACCGTCTGTGATTATTCCAACGCTACTAGTTTTGCCGATGGACCGTTTGTGATTATTCCAGCACTACTAGTTTAGCGAATGGACCGCGTGTTTGATAGCCAGTAGCGATAATTCCACTCCACCGTAGCAATAAATCACTGCGTTTATTTGTCTGTAAATTGTGGAAAATAAACGCGGATTTGATGAGGATACGAGAACGCGCACAATTCACGAGGTTTAAACCCGTCTTGTGATTAGTTTAAAACGTGTAAAGCAATATTAAAACCACTGCAATTATTGCGATAATAACCACAAAACTTACAACACATGTCCGCAAACATAACCTTAATCCTGTTTATTTATTAGTGACTGCAGTTTCGACCAAACAATGATCATTATCAAACTATAAGTAATGTAAATACAGAGTAACATGTTATTTATACCGCGTTGAACAGAGGTGAGAACATTAGGTTGGTTTGTTTGTTAATTATGGGGCTGTCCGGATTATCCTTGTGTTTATGAATTTCGAGGGATTCGAGCACGTCCATTCTAATTCCCTTGTCCACGAAATGTAGAATTTTTAGTATATCTTCGTCAAAACTATGCCGGTTTTCAATAAGATGGTTAGCGAAAGTAGAATCTTCTTTATTTAAACGAAACGATGTTAAACGCGGTACAAATAAGATGTTACTCTGTGTTTACGTTACTTATAGTTTGATAATGATCATTGTTTGATCGAAACTGCAGTCACTAATAAATAAACAGTGTGATATTAACTAAGTAAAAGTGTGTTTTATTTAACTATTAATCAGCCTGACAGATTAAATGAATTCCTAGCAAAAAAATAATATACGGAGTGGCCCAAATTCTATCTCGGTAACCTCAAGAGTAAGAAAAAATCTAATTTATATGTTATCACCTCTTTTTCTGAAATAATAATACCTTTTAGAGATCATGGCTAACTTGATTAGTTTATAGGATAAATCAGACATTCAATTTTCGTCTTTTTCTTAGTTACTGTAAGATATACAGAAAAACAGTTAAATAACTATTTGTGTGGTCTGATCAGTAGCGTGCTTATTTCTTATTTTTACTTTTAATTTAAGATTTATGACACAAAATTTCTAATATAATCGTTTTTCTCGTTAATTTACATGGATTTTTACTAGCCATGTTATATCAATGTAAAGGTAATTTAAAATCCTATTCAATGACATGAAAATATATAGGGTGTAACATTTCAAAAATGCAACTTTGTGTCATAATTAAAATTCAAAATAAAAAATAAGCACGCCACTGAATTTTACCTGTTTTTTGTGTATCTTGCAGTTATTGAGAAAGATATTTTTTTTTTAAATAGCCAAAAATTTAAACATGCCCGATATCTCCCAAACTAATCAAGTTAGCCATGATCTGTTAACACACTTGTTATTTCAGAATTAAGTGTACCGAGATAGCCCATAAAAACATAGAATTTGGGCACGGGTGTGAAGTTAACAATAGATCCCAGCAATAGATTTTAAATTACGTTTTTCCATTAAAACGGGCTACATAACTGAATATTTCTATGATTATTATGAAACACTTGAACATTCTAAACCAAAAAAAAAATAATCCCTAATTGTCCTCTTTTGAAACCACCCCAACTTCCCCTCAAAAATAACGTCCGCTTTTATAACAATTCCAAAACAAATTCCAATATAAAAACAAAAAATTCAGCTGTATTCTGTGGACACCCTAGAATCATAATCATAAAAAAACCGCAGGCACACCCCCCATTTTTTCGAAAAAAAAAAATAATTTGCGTAACGCTGCACGACATTCACATATTTTCGCAAAAAAAAGCAAGGAAGTCATACTCCCATAGAAAAAATAAAATCAGATAAACGTTCCTCACATACTCCTGAACAATAATCATGCAAAAACCATAGGCACCTATTATATTTAATATTTAACGACTGGATGTTCAATCTTTGAGAACCTGGTGAAGGCTCAGGAAGCATGGTACATTTTAGAATTAAGATAGCTTGCTTAGAATTTTTGGAAGAATATCGTGACTTGTAGATTATCTGCCAATACACATCTGATGTACTCTTCATTAGTGTAAAATAAGTGATCGCTGGTCAGGTCTTTTCACACCACTGAAAGAGCTGGAAAGGTGGTAAAATTTGGTTTTCTAAAGGATTTTGAAGGCGGGCCCTGGCAGCAAGCCTTTTTACTGTGCCTCCCACTCCATCACAAACTCCTTTTCCATATGATGTGGCATAAAAGTGCCACTCAGCCTCAAGCCCAGCAAAATCTTCCGTATGATAGAATAGGTTCAGATGAACCGTCTGAAAAATAATACAGCTTCTTCAGCTTTCTTAGCTATTGGATTATACGATAAACTGTTCGTTAAAAGTTTAAAGGGTTACCGTTGAATTAAAAATTTGAAAAAAAAAATCCTTGTCACACGGTTCAATCAGTTCTCCTCATTTGAAATATTTTCAACTTGCTATCACTTCCGGTTCTGCCGGAAGTAGCACCAAATTTGTTATTTTAAAAGAAACACCCTATATATTATTATATATTTGGATTCCTCGTTTAAATTTCAAGATATTTTGTAGGAACATATGTATAAACGTATCTCTTTTAGTTTTCAAGAAGCTTAATTATTTCTAAAATTTTGATCACAAAAAACTTAAAATCTGCCTGTAAATTCTCTTGGATAGAAGATAAGATAAAAATATAATTTATATGAAAATATGATTTATATCTCTAATTGTACCTAGAGGATGCCTATATGAGTAAAATAATTAAAAACAATCAATTTTGACAATAAATGTTCTTAAAATGTCAATATCTAAGTGCCCTCTTAAATATTTCGTAATTCAATTTTTTTTTAAATGGAATCACACATTTTTTAATACATTATATTATTATAATAATTTACATATAACGATTGGGAGGAAAATTTACTACAAAAAATTATTATGCAACCAAACTCCTAAAGTAAGTAGTTTTAGAATTAATTCGAAGATCAGAGCTCAGATGAAATCTGATTAACTGTAACTCCATTCAGTTCCATAAATTGTTCCAGTTGTATATTAAGATTACATTTTTAATCGGCCATAATTATTTCAGGGTAGAGGGCTATGTAGAAAATGAAACAGTATTGAGACAAAATTCGATTAATTTTAAATGAGAAAACAGATTTATACACACGACTTGCTACAGACAATAATCAAACTTTGCACACAACTTACTAAAGAGGTTAAGAACAATATATATTTTTTCAAAAAAATTAAAAATTCGGATTTTGATTTTTTTAATTGAATTTATTTTATTTTTATAAAAAAAAGGTTGAGCTACTATAACCAAGTTATATATCAAATCAAAGCCGTTGTAATTCTAAAAAGAATAGTAAACGTTTCGAGACTGGGAAGAATAGTTTTTGAGCTACATGTGTTTAAACATTTCTTAATGTTGCAAAAACTGAAGTTTTTGGATTTTTCAAAAATTTATAACTCAAAATACGAATTCTCAGAAAAAAATAATATTTAGAATGTTTGGTCACATTGATTAGAATAAACCATTTACCAAATATAAAGCAATTTAAAAACCTTGAGGTTAAAAATTATGTTTTTATTTAATGATTTGATATGAATGTCGTGCAATGTTACGCAAATTTTTTTTTTTCCCCAAAAAAATGGGAAGGTGTGCCTATGGTTTTTGTATGATTATTGTTCAGCAGTATGTGAGGAACGTTTATCTGATTTTATTTTTTCTATGGGAGTTTGACTTCCTTGTTTTTTTTGCGAAAATATGAGAATGTCCTGCAGTGTTACGCAAATAATTTTTTTTTCTTGAAAAAAATGGGGGGGGGGTGCCTGCGGTTTTTTATGATTATGATTCTAGAATGTCCACAGAATACAGCTGAATTTTTTGTTTTCAGATCGGAATTTGTCTTCTTGATATAAAAGCGGAAGTTATTTTTGAGGGGAAGTGGGGGTGGTTTCAAAAGAGGACAATTAGGGGTTATTTTTTTTTGGGTTTACAATGTTCATGCGTTTCATAATAATCATAGAAACATTCAGTTATGTAGCCCGTTTTAATGGAAAAACATAATTTAAAATCTATTGCTGGAATCTATTGCAAACTTCACACCCGTAATTTGGGCCACCCGGTACGGTTGAACGGAGCAGATAACATTGCACGATCGTCCGCGAGCACAGATTTTCACGAGGCTCTGTTGATACATGGAGTAATGAATATTAAAATGCACATTTGTAATTGAATGATTGAAGTTTATTCTACACATTTCAGTATACAAAATTAAAAAATATCGAAACCTTTAAAAGTAGCAGGCCTTGAAAAAACCACGCGCGTCTTTGCGGTAGTCACGATTTCTCTGGACCCATTCATCTCAAAGAAAAAAGTAGGGTTCGTCTTAAAATAGATACTTGAATGAAGGTATTGACGGGGTGAAATTTTCTTTAAAATTTTCCCGCAAAGTTATGAGCATTTACAAAAAAAAAAAAACATTTTTACCAACAAATGCAGTCTTTGATTTTTAATAATAAATGCAAATTTTATTTTTTTCGGAATTTTGCCCTGTAAATCCCTTCATTCAAATATATATTTTAATATGCACCCAACTTTCCAGAGAAATCGTGCCTACTACTTTTAGAGGTTTTGATATTTTTTTAATTTTGTATGCTAAAATGTGTAGAATAAGCTTCAATCTTTCAACTACATATGTGCATTTTAATATTTATTGCACCATGTATCAACTAGAACCTTGCGAAAATCTGTACTCGTGGACGGTCGCGCAATGTATCTGCCCCTTTAGACGCACGTAACTCCATCAATTTTAATCAGATTATTTCCAACATTTTAGGGAATATTCTCCAAATGTCAAAACCCAAAAATCGATTTTTTGAAATTTCTCACTAGGCATTGATCCCTTAAATCAAGATTTTTGTAAAATCAGTATTAATGTTTGTTGTCGAGTACGGGCAGTTAATTATTTTAAATTAAGTAATGTTTGTAATGTACCTTTTTTCAGACTTAATTGATTTTCACCGCCGGCCTGGAAGTCGTAAAGGGCGACGAAGAGTTGCGGGTCGTCCTCTTCTTGAGCGAGGAGGTTCTCTTTGGAAGTCCATCTGTTGGCAGTTTCTAGTGAAAGAGGCGTGGTGGGCGCCCCAGAGGAGCCCAGGGTGCCGCTTAGGTTACCCAGAGCGCTGCCCGAGGCAAGGGCGCCCCCCGTGCTTAGTGTACCTGGTGGATCAGATTCTGGGACGCTCGGTATGTGTGGCAGAGGTCTACTCTGAAGCAGGGCTTCTGCAAAAAATAAGACATCGATAGTTATTTGCGTAACCAATAATGAATCTCACTTCATTGTTAAAAATGACTTAATACATTTGCAACTAGTAAGAGTTCCCTTTACAATAATGATTTTTTTTAATACAATGAGAAGGAGCCCTTAGTTGTGGAATTCGTCAGAGAAGTATTTGTTTTAATTTCGTCTTTGTCAGATTAATTTTATAAATCGAATTTATAATGCGAAATACAACTAATTATTGTATAAAATTATATATAAAAAAAAATCACGAAAGTAGAGAGGATTAGCCAGGAAGTGCTCCCGGAAGTTACGGTTTCCATTTTCCGGTTGCGGTTATTCCAAATCAGGTAGCTGTTACTAAAAATAACAGCTACCTATCTTAGAATAACAGCTACCTGTCTTTAAGAAACAGCTATCTGCTAATCCTCTTTACTCACGAATCTACTTTTGAAGTATCGTTATCAATTTTAACTATATATAACCACGTGGTAACGGTCGCAACCATCCTCTTCATTATAATGATGATCTTCATGTCAAGGGGCGAAATCGAGACGTGCCAATACAAAATCAATGAATAACAGTGGGGAAAACAAATCCAGAATTGTAAATCATGTATCTCCATGATATTAAGTAATTAATTCCGACTTGAATGTCCATATTTTTTATTTTTACCCGGCCATTATTGTATACCGAATTATCATCGCCCAAATACATATATTCGGTTTATTACCGCAGCCGACCCGAATTACTTTTTGGAATTCACTGTCGCATTTACACGCCACTCTATTTCATGTATAGAAAAGAATTTTGTGCAAGTAATTTCACGGCAATTTACTATAGGGAAAAATCATTAACGTGAGCGCATTGTGGCGAATTTGAAAAACCTCTGAAATTAGTTTACAATTTATAAATTGAACAAATACGCAATGTCTGCGGAATTGAGGAAGTCAAAAGCATTGGGTATCTAGAAATATTTCAACACATGTCAAATGAAAACCTAATTCAAGTATATGGAGAGGCAAATTGGAAAAATAATGCTTTAATTTATAATTGATGTAAGCGCTAAAGCATATAGTGAGCCTGTGGTTTGTGTGTTGCTTTTCTCTTAGGAGAAAAGGGACAGGAATTTACTACTAACCGCAAATGCTGAATCTCTTCCGAATCAAGTCAATTGAGCAATCCTGAAGACAATCCCTGTTTCTGTCGACGGTTACCCAAACAGAACGTAGCAATTACGATTAATGAAGTGAGAGTTTCTCAAAGTTGGCGTTCGGGAACAATTAGACGGTGGATTCTGGGCCGTAATTAAAAAATAAATAAAAACGGCCCCAATTAAATTTCCGGGCGCAGAACACCGTGGATTTTCTCGGTAGCGTGTTTTATGTTCGGGTTAATACAATTATGATCCGGAGGTTGGTGCGGCTGACCTATTCAATTACCGCCGGAGTGATTTAAGTGCACCCTCACTGTGCAGACGACTGATTCATTTCAATAATTGTCATCAGACATCACGGAAAAAAGCACGGACGCTACTGAATTTGCATTCAACAAAACAACAAAACTGCTATTTACAAAATAATTTTTTTAAATTCCTCGCCAAATTAGTAGATCTATAAATACATATTATATGTATAAATACTCAGCAAATACTAATTATCATATTAATTCACCAACACTATCGATGTGTAACGGCGTCAGGCAAACATTTGTAGTAAGATTTATACTAAAATTGTTTACTGTACAAAATCGAGATTTATATCGCGAGGTATGGATTTCTGCGACTGAGGGGAGAAATTATTTTTTTCTGGGTTGAAGGGGTGCTGGTAACGTTTTTGACTCCTGATTATTAAAGTTCTTGTATTAGTCATACGAATAAGTATATTTATTTAGTTACGCAAACTTAAAAAAAATCATTACGTTTTTGAAAGGGGTGAAAAAATATAAATGGTTAAAATGAAAGGTTGATTCTTTCTGTAGTATTAATTTAGACCAGTTTTTCTCAACCTCCTGGGGCCAAACACCCACTTTGTCAGGTCCGTTTCTTAATTCGCCCCCCTTTAATTGTTGATTACCTGATAATCCCTAAAATAAGTTTAGGTTTAGGTTAGGTTAACAAAAAAAAATGTAAAACAACATTTAAACTATTGCTCAAATAATAGTTTAAATGTTGTTTTACATTTTTTTTTGTTAACCTAACCTAAACCTACGCATATTATTATAAGATAAAAAAAATCCAAAAAATAATTACCAATAATTTTAACACAACATACAAATAATATAAGAACCTTGAGGTATTTAGTATATTAATAAAAAACGTATTCAAAAAGTTGTACCTTACATTAGATAAGCAAATATTGACAATATCGCAAGTTTTTCACGTTCAAAGGCAACAAAATCGCGTTTTGAATTTCTATAATTTGACGAGTTGCTGAACACGAGTTTTAATTTTAATGATTTATATGTTGAAATGTAATTAAAAAAGTACTACGAAATATTTATGACGAGTAAAGTAAAATTGTCAAAATCGAAGAAACGTAGAAAAATATATACAGGGTGCTTGGAAAATTCAGAGAACATGCATGTATTATAGATATAATTCATTTTGTTTCTAAAATTTAAATTCGAATCCCTTAGTGATTTTTTTTTAATTAATGATGCGAAAATACAAAAAACTTGGGCAGAGTGCTCTGGTCGATAGTCAGTTAATAATAGTGATAGACTAGATTTATTTTGAATGTATCTTAAAATGTATAGATTACTATTATTAAAGATATTTGTATATACAGCGTGCTCAGAAAATTCCGAGGACTTGCAGATTTACAGATGTATTATTGATTTAATACGTTTTCCTAATCCAAATCACTTTTTAAGAAAGTTGCGATTTTTCAAAATTAAAGATGAAAAATGGTGATGTGGCCATCATGTTACGGGTATAATTTATATTTACGCTTTCATGGTTCATTTTCAATTTAAATCATATTTTAAATGTCCATCGACGTTTCGTAGACTCGGATAAAACTGACGTTTAAAACGTCAAAATTATGAAACATGGATAAATTATACTTCAAATTCAAAAACTTAGTTTACTCAAAAACTAAAGGAATTTCGAAAAAAACTTATTCTTTATAAGTTGTTCATTTTAGCATTCTCTACAATTATTATTAACGCAAATTTGCTGTAACTATTATCGTTTTATAATTATAAACCAAAAATAAGAAAAAATTATAATTTTTTTCTCGAATAAAAATGATTTTATGAAAAATGTTTTCAAGCAAAAGATGTTCATTTCTTTGTTGTCTTCAAAGTTTGTTTAAATGTTTTTGTGATATTTTTCATACGTACAGTGCACGCTTAAAGTATGGTATATATTCAGTAAAACCGAAATAAAATATTTTTGGAAAAAAATTTCTTTTATAAAAATACACATTTTTGTATGAAAGTCGATTTTCAGTCGTCATTTGTTTTTAAGTAATGACGTCATCCATTTTGTTTTTAAATGGCAACCTTCTCGATTTTGAGAGATCTTCTCATTGTCGAACTGGAAGTTTAAAAATGATGCCATCTTACATAATACATTTTTCGAGTAAATGACAATTGAAGGTGAGAACTTGATATTTAGAGTTTTTGCAAAATGATCTTGTTCCAGCGCTTTTTTTTCAAACAAAAATGATCTTGACCTTCCATATAATACAGTATAGTCTCAGCAAGACGGCGCACCAACGCACCATGAGCGTGTTTTTACAATTGCTTTACGAATAGGTAGATTGGCAGGCGAGGACAGATAGAATAGCCCGCGAGAGGGATGAATGCGCAGAATTAGCCTGGAAAATATCCAAAATGTTCAAGAACTTCTACATAAAAAAACGCGCCGTTTTGCTGAAACCATATTGTATTATATGGAAGGTCAAGAACATTTTTGATTGGAAAAATTCCTACAAACGCTGGAACAAGGTCATTTTGCAATAACTCTAAATATCGGGTTCTCACCTTCGATTGTCATTTACTAGATTTTTTAATGTAAGATGGTATTTTTATACTACCTGTTCGACAATGAAAAGATCTCTCAAAATCAAGAACAAAAATAGGGGGTTGCCATTTAAAAACAAAATGGATGACATCTTTACTCAAAAACAAATGAGACTGAAAATCGACTTTTATGTTAAAATGCGTATTTTTATTAAAGAAAATCGACCTTTTCGAGGATTTTTCCCAAAAATATTTCATTTCGGTTTTACTGAATAAATATATACACGGTGCACAGAAAATTTTGAAGACCACAATTTACAGATATATCCTTTATTTAATACAATTCATTTGTTTTTTTTTTAGTTGGAATAACATTTCAAGGTGAGTTTTTTTTTAAATTTAAGATGCATAAATAGGAATTCTAGATGAGGTTTAGAAACGTAGAAAAAAATATACAGGATACTTAGATTTAAAGAATACGCTAATCTACAGGTGTATCATAGAGTTAGCATAATGCATTTGTTTTTCAATTCGAATCTCTTTTTAAGAACGTTGTGATTCTTTTTAAATTAATAATGCAGAAATACAAAAGCTTAGGTGAGGTTTAAAAATGCGGGGAAAATATTCAGAGTACTCAAAAAATTATGAGAACGTCCAAAGTCCAAAAAAGCTGGCCAAAATATGAAGGTGTCGTTCAATTTCGATGAAACATTGGATTATGGGGTTTTTGAGATCGCTGATTTCAAATCTGAAATAAAATTTTTGAAAAACAAAATGGCGGATCTAAAATGGCAGACCAATTATATGAAACATGATAGGATTCCAACGAAATCTAGGGTATGGTGGTTTCTGAGGTCGCTTATTCCAAAACTAAAGTCAAATTTTTATAAATCAAAATGGCCGATCCATAATGGCGGACCACTTGTTTGAAAAACGATGGGGTTCCAACGAAATTCAATACTTGATGGTTTTTGAGGTCGCTGTTTCTGAATCTGAAGTCAAATTTTTCAAAAATAAAATGGCGGATCCAAAATGGCAGACCACTTATATGAAACATAATAGGATTCCAACGAAATCTAGGGTATGGTGGTTTCTGCGATCGCTTATTCCAAAACGAAAGTCAAATTTAAAAAAATCAAAATGGCCGATCCAAAATGGCGGACCACTTGTTTGAAAAACGATGGTGTTCCAACGAAATTCAATACTTAATGGTTTTTGACGTCGCTGCTTCTAAATCTGAAGTCAAATTTTTCAAAAATAAAATGGCGGATCCAAAATGGCAGACCAGTTATGTAAAAAATTATGGATTTCAACGAAATTCAGTATACAGGTTTTTGAGGTTGCTGATTTCAAAAATAACAGACCACTTACATGAAAAATTGCATTTTAATTACAGTTTATATATTAAAAAAAATAAAGGGTCTGGCTTTTTGCCGGTGCTCATTTTGAACATTTGTTACATTAAATAAGTTAAAAAAAAATCAATTTCTGAAATAAAAAAACAAAAAACAAAATATTTTTACACAGTCGTAAAGAGAATAAAAAGGGCTACAAATTTAGTGAATTAAAAAAAATGGTTTCCATTAAAAAAAAAGTCTATCATGCGTGAAAGACTAGTGACGCCATTCTATTTCTGAAGACGCTAAAAAGTGCGGAATAAAAAAAACAAAAATCGACCTGTCCTAGGATTCTTTCTGGAACTTCTCATTTCATAAATACCTAATTTGTTCCAGTTAAAATTTTCGCCCTGTATATAAAAGCTTTGGAGAGGTTTAACAATGTGGAAAAATATACAGGGTGCTCGGAAAATTCCAGAAACTTTCTAATTTATAGATTGATTTAACACAATTATGTAATTCGTTTTCTCAGTTGGAATTTAAGGAATTTGTGATTTTTTCAAATTTAAGATGTAAATACAGGGTGTTTCAGAGCTCTGGGAATGGTCAATCACGTGCTTATTTGTCAAAACTTTGAAAAATGTTTTATACAAAAGTTATGCAGAATAGTGAGCTGGATGCCCTAAAAATATTTAAATTTATACAGGGTCTCATAACAAAGTTACAAACCAAGCTTATGTTTTTTTTTTAATGGAATACCCTGTATATTTGAGCATTTTTGGATTCCTCGTTACTTGGAGATTAAAATGACCTGGGTTGTGGGGGTTAAAACCAGGCCGTTTTTGTGTTATTCAGTTGTTTATACAAAAATTAGAATGAAATTGTTAAAGTGCTCTCCTGAAACTAATAAAGATAATTCATTCTAATTTAGTGGTAAAGTTTAGTTGAACTTTAGTCTTAAAAATTAATCTATCAACCAAAATATAACTCATCGTATTATACAGGGTGATAGCCATTCGCAAACTGCACAATTTCTATTTTTTTTCAAATGGAACACCCAATATATTATTTCATAATTTAAAAGTTCATTAAGTAAGCTTTCGTTTCATATAAGATTTCATATATCTGAAGTCGATGGTTACTTTAATAATTCAAAATTCATAGGTAATTTGTATATTTTTATTATTAGTTTTAAAATCAGTCGCCGAAATCCCGAAATCTAAGTCATTTTAATCTTCAAGTAACAAGGAATCCAAAAATGCTAAAATATTCAGGGTGTTCCATTTAAAAAAAACATAAGTTTGGTCTGTAACTTTGTTACGAGACACCCTGTATAAATTTAAATATTTTTAGGGCGTGCAGCTCACTATTCTACACAACTTTTGCCATAAAACATTTTTCGAAATTTTGAAAAATAAGCACGTGATTGACCGTTCCCAGAGCTCTGTATATAAAAATTAAGTTTTAAAGGCAACAAAATGCCGTTTCCGATTTTAAACAAATGCCGAGGTGTTGAACGCGTTTTTTGAATATGATGATTTTATACCAGTGACGGCGAATCTTTTGAGCTCGGTGTGTCAAAATTTTGAAAAATCGAAACATAATTTTCGTAGCGTGTCATCACAAAAGTAAAAAAAATAGAAATATTTATAATTTTTGCATTAATGAATTATTAATTATTATTATTATTAACGTAAGTAATAATATTATTATTAATAACCAACTCTGGCTGTTATGAAAGACAAATATTTGAATTATGAATTTTTTTCTCTTGAAGATGCGTGTCACCAAAAATGAGCTCGCGTGTCAGCACTGACACACGTGTCATAGGTTCGCCACCACTGATTTATACGCTACAATGTAAAGAATGTAGTGTGTTTAAAAATATATACAGGGTCTTCATTTCAAAAGGAGCCACACTGAATAAGTTTGAAAGATAAAATTTTAAAGTTCCCCCTCGAAAACAAAATTATTTTTTCTTAAAACCGTAACTGCTTCAGATCCAAAGTTATTCGGGGTGGCTCCTTTTGAAATGAAGACCCTGTATATTAAGATTCATGTCAAGTCAACGAAAATTACCAACATTCGAAATTTTCCATGTCAACAAAACCAAGTTTTTAAAAATTGCAGTATTTCCATTTTAACGTGTTTTTGATTATGTCAATTATTTATATGTTAAAATGTAGAAAACGTATTTTATTTTAAGAAAGTATAAGATTCAATGTTGAGTTAACCAAAATTGCCAAAATTCGAAATATTACAAGTTCAACGTTTTAATCACCGTTTTCAATTTTTGCATTGTCAAGAGAATGGAAATTTCCAAAATTCGAAATTTTCCATCAGCAAAATCAAGTTTTTGATTATGATAAATTATTAAACTTACGAGCGCGTTATTTGTATTTGATCATTTAATTTGCAAAATGTGGAGAAATTGTGTTTTTTTTTTAATATAAAAAATGGTGATGTGGCCATCATGTTACTTTCTCCGACTTTATATTTACGTTTTCATGGGTTTATTTTCAATTGAAATCATATTTTAAATGTACATCGAGCGTTGCGTAAACTCGGATGAAACTGACGTTTAAAACGTCAAAATCATGAAAGATGGAAAAATTATACTTCAAATTCAAAAACTAGGTTTACTCGAAAACTAACGAGATTTCGAAGAAAACTTATTCTTTAGAAGTTATTTATTTTCGCATTCTCTACAATTATTATTCACATAAAATTGCTGTAACTATTATCGTTTCATAATTATAAACCAAAAATTTAAAAAAATTAATAAATTTTTTCCTCGAATAGAAATGATTTTATGAAAAATATTTTCAAGCAAAAGCTATTCATTTATTTGTTGTCTTCGATGTTTGTTTAAATGTTTTTGTGATATTTTTTATATTTAAGAAAATATTGGCAAAAAACAAACAGTTAAGGTAGACACCCACTTCCGGTGTACGAAATTTTACCAAAAGCTTTTCAGTTCTTCGGATTATCAGATAAGACGTATGTTTAAAGTTTCATATCAATTGCTCTATTGGTTTTTGAGATACAGCGCACACAGACAGACACACACACACACGCACACAGAGACACACACACACACACACGCACACAGAGACACACACACACACACACACACGCACACAGAGACACACACACACACGCACACAGACACACACGCACACACAAATTTTTTTTCCAGAAATTGTTCCGCAAAAAAAATTTAAAAAAAAAATCACGATCACAATACTTTCTCGTACTTCGTAACGGAGAAAGTAAAAAAAAACACGTAAACTCAACGCAACAAATTTACAAGTTTTTACTTTCTCCGTTACGAAGTACGAGAAAGTGATTTTTTTTTTGTTCCCTTGATGCCATTTCAACAATTTCTGGAAAAAGATTTTTGTGTCTGTGCGCGCTGTATCTCAAAAACTAATAGGGAAATTGATATGAAACTTTGAACATAAGTCTTATTTGATAATCCGAAGAACTAAAAAGCTTTTGGTAAAATTTCATACACCGGAAGTGGGTGTTTACGTTAACTGTTTTTTTTCCAATACTTTTTTAAATACGAAAAATATCACAAAAACATTTAAACAAAAATTTTGTTTGAAAATATTTTCCATGAAATCACTGTTATTCGAGAAAACAATTTTTTTTTTAATTTTTGGTTTATAATTATGAAACGATAATAGTTACAGCAAATTTATTAATAATAATTGTAGAGAATACCAAAATGAACAACTTATAACAAATAAGTTTTTTTCGAATCTCTTTAGTTTTGAAGTAAACTGAGTTTTTAAATTTGAAGTATAATTTTTCCATCTTTCATAATTTTGACGTTTTAAACGTCAGTTTTATCCGAGTCTACAAAACGCTCGATGTACATTTAAGATATGATTTAAATTGAAAATAAACCATGAAAGCATAAATATAAATGATACCATCAAGTCGGAGAAAGTAACATGATGTAAAGTATTGTGATCGTGATTTTTTTTTCAAAAAAATTTTTTACGGAAATATCCGTTTTGGGGTCCTAAGATACCATTTCAACAATTTCTGGAAAACAAATTTTTCTGTCCGTGTCTGTCTGTGTGCGCTGTATCTCAAAAACTAATAAAGCAATTGATATGAAACTTTGAACATACGTCTTATTTGATAATCCGAAGACCTGAAAAGCTTTTGGTAAAATTTCGTACACCAGAAGTGGGTGTTTACCTTAACTGTTTTTTGTTTTTTGCCAATTATGTCTTAAATATGAAAAATATCACAAAAACATTTAAACAAACATTAAAGATAACAAAGATATGAACATCTTTTGCTTGAAAATATTTTTCATAAAATCATTGCTATTCGAGAAAAAAAATTATAATTTTTTTTTCATTTTTGGTTTATAATTATGAAACGATAATAGTTACAGCAAATTTATGTCAATAATAATTGTAGAGAATGCCAAAATGAACAACTTCTAAAGAATGAGTTTTTTTCGAAATCTCGTTAGTTTTTGAGTAAACCGGGTTTTTGAATTTAAAGTATAATCTTTTGCTGATTTTGACGTTTTAAACGTCAGTTTCATCCGAGTTTACGCAACGCTCGATGTACATTTAAAATATGATTTCAATTGAAAATAAACCCATGAAAACGTAAATATAAAGTCGGAGAAAGTAACATGATGGCCACATCACCATTTTTTTGTGATGATCCCAAACTATAGTAAAGGAGTGTTTTTAGATTTTGATTAAATTATGAAGCTGAATCTATTTTGAATAATCTTGGAAAGTTTCAAATTAGTGACGATTGCTTTTATATTTTTTCAAACCATTAGGCAGTTAGCAACTTCAGCACGACCGCAAGCTGCGTTTTCGCGTGATTGAATCGAAATCGGTGTTTTAAAATTTTGAATGAATTATAAAGTTGAATATATTCGGAGTAAATTTGGAAAGTTTCAAGACTGTGACAATATTTTATATTTTAAACAAATTCACTCAAACTGCATATGTTCAGATGTATACTCTACCAATCGGTATAAATATTTTAAAATCCATAAGTTTCGGGCAGAAAGCAGTCGATATATTTTTTAAATGGAGCAATGAAGATAACAAACACTAAAACATATTGTAAGATATTGTTTATGTATTTGTTTATATCTAACTATTAATAAATCGAGCATAAATGATTTCCCATCAATGGCAACTGTAGACCGGTTTCTGGCTACTGGCCGATGTTACTGCAGTGCGTCCGTAAAATGCATATTTTTGCATATTTTGCATATATTGCATATTTACCCATATAATGTTTATTTTGTCTTTTAATACATATTTTAGCATATAATTGTAATATTTAACATTTTTTCGCACGACACATTACTACATGTGAAATTTTAGATTTCGGGCATGAACCAACATGTAGTCATTCTAGGAAATACCGACCAAATGTTATAAAACCAATTGCCAATTCATCCTGCTATAAACAATCTATGCGTTCACATGTTACTGTCGGTTTAATTTTTTTATAAAACTAAATTTTCAGAAAATATGATTTGCATTTTTTGTACAATTCAATATTCGTCGTGGTATTAGCCAGGAAAGTATTTAAAAAAATGGTTAATTGTTGTCTTATTGATAAGACTAATTATCCACAGCAAGATTGGCATTTTTCGTTTCTTATTATTAACATTAATAAAAGTATGTGAAATGTATATAGGGTGGAAACTTTAACTGGAACAAATTCGGTATTTATGAAATGAGAAGTTTCAGAAAAAAATCCTCGGACACATCGATTTTTGTTTTTTATTGCGCACTTTTTAGTGTTTTTAAAAATAGTATGACGTCACTAGTCTTTCACGTATGACGTCATAGACATTTTTGAAATGGAAACAATTTTTTTTATTTCACTAAATTTGTAGCCCTTTTTATTCTCTTTACAACTGTGTAAAAATATTTTGCTCTTTTACTTTTTTGTCCGAGGATTTTTTTCTGGAACTTCATATTTCATAAATACCGAATTTGTTCCAGTTAAAGTTTCCACCCTGTATAAATAAACTTATGTATTTTTTCATTGACATATTTCAATGTACTACTTGCATATTTCAAATTAATAATACATATTTTTAAGGTTTAAAATGCACATATATGCTCATATTTCAGAATTTTATAATTCATAAAATCCGGAAAACATAAAAATTTGAAAATGTCTCATTTTTAATTAGGTTCCAATTGCTAAAAGAACATCTTGTGATTATTTTTAGATCTCTAAAATAACACTTAGAGCTCGCGGATTGACCTCAAAGTTAAAAAAACACGAAAAGTTATTATTTTTTTTCGAATACGTTAAAAATAGTTTTCCAAGTTTTAGATAAATAAAAAACGCCGATTTTCTACTATTTTACTAATTTTCATTTTTATCAATTTATTTTTCCCAATCAATTAGGTGGAAATTAACAGTTTATGCTTTTTCCTATAAATAGATATCATGTTTGTAAAAATAAACTTAAAATTATTAAAATAGTAGAAAAGTGGCGTTCTTTATTTACCTAAACCTCGGAATACTATATTAAATCCATACGAAAAATAACATTGATTACTTTTCTAGTTTTTAAAAACTTTGAGGTCAATCTGCGACATCTAAATATTATTTTAAAATTCTAAAAAAAAATCACAGGATGTTCTTTTAGCAATTGGAAGCGAATAAACACATGAGACAAAACTTTTAAATTTTTGTGTCGTCTGGACCACCCTAATACTCATAGTAAAGCGGACGCACTGTAACGGGTGGCCCAAATTCGATGTTTTTATAGGATAGCTCGGTAACCTTAAGAGTTTCTGATAAAAACGTTATGACCTTTTTTACTTTCTCCGTTACGAAGTAAGAGAAAGTATTGTGATCGTGTTTTTTTCAATTTTTTTTTTACGGAAATATCCGTTTTGGGGTCCCTAGATGCCATTTCAACAATTTCTGGAAAAATTTGTTTGTGCTGTGTGTGTGTGTCTGTGCGCGCTGTATCTCAAAAACTAATAGAGCAATTAATATGAACCTTTGAACATAAGTCTTATTTGATAATCCGAAGAACTGAAAAGCTTTTGGTAAAATTTCGTACACCGGAAGTGAGCGTTTACCTTAACCGTTTTTTGTTTTTCTCCAATACTTTTTTAAATATGAAAAATATCACAAAAATATTTAAACAAACATTGAAGACAACAAAGAAATGAACATCTTTTTATAAAAGAAAAAAATTTATAATTTTTTTATTTTTAGTTTATAATTATGAAACGATAATCGTTAGAGCAAATTTATGTTAATAATAATTGTAGAGAATGCCAAAATGAACAACTTATAAACAATACGTTTTTTTTTAATCGCTCTAGTTTTTGAGTAAACTGAGTTTTTGAATTTGCAGTATAATTTTTCCATCTTTCATAATTTTGACGTTTTAAACGTCAGTTTCATCGATTCTACAAAACGCTGTTAAAACATGATTTGAATTGAAAATAAACCATGAAAGCGTAAATATAAATGATACCATCAAGTCGGAGAAAGTAACATGATGGCCACATCACGATTTTTTTACTTTAGTATAGTTTAATAATAATTTTTTGTGGGATTTGGGCCATCTCTGTACGCGGGTATTCAAAATGCAAAATGACCATCACCTACCAAAACGCAGGGGGCGATACCTTCCACGTTGAGAAACACTAATTTAGACATTCCCTAATGGCATAACTCACCTTTTTACTTTCTCCGTTACGAAGTACGAGAAAGTATTGTGATCGTGAAAAAATTTTCAAAATTTTTTTTAAGGAAATATCCGTTTTGGACCCCAAAGATGCCATTTCAACAATTTCTGGAAAAAAAATTGTGTCTGTGTGTGTGTGTGTGTGGGCTGTGTGCGCTGTATCTCAAAAACTAATAGAGCAATTGATATAAAACTTTGAACATACGTCTTATTTGATAAATAAGCTGAAGAACTGAAAAGCTTTTGGTAAAATTTTGTACACCGGAAGTGGGCGTTTACCTCAACTGTTTTTTGTTTTTGCCAATATTTTCTTAAATATGAAAAATATCACAAAAACATTTAAACAAACTTTGAAGACAACAAAGAAATGCACATCTTTTGCTTGAAAACATTTTTCATAAAATCATTTTTATTCGAGAAAAAAATGTATTATTATTTTTTGAATTTTTGGTTTATAATTATAAAACGATACTAGTTACAGCAAATGTATGTTAATAATAATTGCAGAGAATGCTAAAATGAACAACTTACAAAAAATAAGTTTTTTTTCTAAATCCCTTTAGTTTTTGAGTAAAATGAGTTTTTATATTTGAAGTATAATGTTTCCATCTTTCATAATTTCCTCCGAGTTTACAAAGCGCTCGATGTACATTTAAAATATGATTCAAATTCAAAATAAACCATGAAAGCGTAAATATAAATGATACCATCAAGTCGGAGAAAGTAACATGATGGCCACATCATTTTTAAGATCAACATTCCTTTTTTTCTATGATTATTAATATAAAGGACCAATACGTAAATTTTAAAATAATGAATATCAATTAATGTTTCATATTTCTTATTATTGCATCATAATTATAGGTGAGTTTGTGCATTTTCGGCAATCTCTTGAGTTTTTCTTCAACAGACTCTGATGTTGTCTTCAGGTAATCGTGAGAATTTATATTTTGGATCGTTCTCTATTTCTTCTTCCATTGTGCTTCCACTACATTATTATAAGAGTATTAATGCTGATTATTGTAATTTACATACATAATATATTTATAAATAAATTCACAAATTTAAGACTCTCTCTTTTTACAAAGAGTAAAAGTTTCATGTCCAACTTTGAATTAAATTTATTTAAACATAAATTGGCTACAATTAAAATAAATAACTTTACAATCGAAAGCTCGAAAGATACTATTCGTAGACGTGATGTTCTAAATTTGCATACGTGTATGAATGTTAAATATAAATCGCATTTATTATTTTTGGGATCGGATGATTACACATATTCGGCCCCAATTATCCTCTCGGCGGTGCCACATGGCCTCTCCTCCTTTCATTTCCATCTGCATTTGCGTGGAAGTGCACTGACTGCATGCGTGTGGGAACAATCGTAATGGGATTACCTGTATAATCTCAAGAAAGGGACGGTAATCCCTGCATTTTTGCACTCGACCCTTGATCCCGTAGCGTGCAAGGTGAATTGTTTCTCGTAATCCCGTTGTAACGAATGGATTCATTACGGTCTCGCTTTGTGATGTAATTTTTTTTAATTCGTACCATGGTGAACTGTAATTTTCTACATTGCGCACCGCACCATTACTGAAAAAATATTACAGTTACACGTGAATGATTCTTCGTGTAAATGCAACAGTGCGACAGAAATTATCTTTGATTAAAGGTTAATGTCTGTACTGAATAGAATTCTATTAGATTCTAGACAAATAAAATAACAATGAAACAATATGATACTTCCATAATTTAACAAGATAACAAATTATTTGTTAACACAACTACTTTCCTTTCAAAAGCCACTACGACTATTGAATTATTCAACAAACAATTTGCGTGTTAAAATAGCAAAGCTATCAAAATACCACAAGAAAGAACGTATTTATTACTACTCATAAACATTAAATGAACAGAAATAATTAAACCTGAATACTAATAATTAACTTAACTTGTTAGTCATTGGCTATCTATATATGCGTTTAGAGATATTTCTCTTATCATTATCAATAACGTATCATTTCATTTGTAATTCTATTAGATGTAAATTAACAATTATTTTTTCGATAATTTTGGTATGGTTGATCAGCAAGATCAAGTTGACTTCCATCAAATAGAATTGAAATGAAAAATTCGCCATGTTTTAATTTTAACCACAACTAATTATTCGTTGAATAGATTACCACGTAGTAACAACACCAACCATCCTCGTCAACAAAAATATATTGTTACCATTATTACAATAAAAGTACCTAATATTATATGTCTAATCTATGCGAGCATTGATTTCATTATCTTATCGGAATGTGTCCACCAGTGCTTTCATAACCATTGTCGGATTATCACAAAGAGTCCAATGTTCCGGCGTACGTCCATTGTTGTCGAACCTGCGTAATTCCGATTTCCGATCAATGATTCATTTCATTTTTCGGCTCCCCTCACAAATGCACCAATTTTCAACACCCAACTATTGTTGTACTCAACAAGAGAGATTAATCGAATCGAGGATTTTACGAGGAGCAGAATTAAAGGTGTGCTCTTCCATTGTTTTGTGTATAAGTACATACCGCAGCCAAAAAAAAAGCAATAACACCCAGAGGGATCGAATTATATCATAGGCTGCTTAATGATAACAACAACTTGTCATTTACTGTAACAATAGCTAACAAAGAATTATTATTTTCTTGATAATGAGGTGTATTCGTACGTCTCTACGTATGTTTCTATGCATAAAATGTGTACAGTGTTCGATTTTTTTTTTGTAGGAGTGAAAGTCGTGCAGCAGCAAAGTGTGTGTGCTACTGTATCAGATGATAACATGGTGCGTGTGCAATCCTGCAATGGAATGCACTATGCACTTAAGGGGGTAAGTGCCGCATCGAAAATAGATGCATTTTTGATGGTCAGCATATACATAATTCTGAAGTTAATATCAAATATTAAGAAATTATATTTTGCACACTTAGAGAGAAAGGGTTAAACTATTCATCTATTGAATTTGATTTTTTTTTTTAAATCATCAGACAAACTGTATAATTTATCCTAAAAATTACCAATATTGGATGGATATCTGGAGCTTTTCTCTGCAAAGAACTAAAAATGTAATGCTACAGAAAAATAGTTTATACCTTTGAAAACAATATGTACCTAATAAAATTGTCATTAGTTATCAAATAAAATCGCAAAAACGTAACAGCTGCACCTCTACAAACACGAATTTGCTTCATTTTCGCTGTTGTAATGAACGCCACCTGCATGAAACAATTTGTATCAACCCTGGAGGCGTGTACAATTTATGTACTCGGTAAAATTTCAGGCCCAAGATTGTGGAGATTATCATTTTCTATTAGACCATTTTGGCGCGAGGCACTTACCCCCTTAAAATCACACTCGACCGCAAGCCTGTGGTACCAAGACGTCCGTATTCTAACAATTAGTTTAATATAGATTTACCTTTCTTGTATAATTTCTATTTTGTTAAATCAATGACAAAATTATTAAAATACAGATCCAATTCTTCGCAAGTTACGTAAATATGACAGGGCTTGTTTATAGGAATTTATAAAAAAAATCTTTATCTCATGTTAACTGTTTTTCTATCGAATAGATTTTGTTAAAATGTAACACGCATTTAATAGTTATTTATGCAACAAGTGAGTAAAGTAGTACTTTTTTTTACGAGTAGGAAAGATTGCCACACGAGCCAAAGATGAGTGCGGCAATTCCTACAAGTGAAAAAAAGTTGCTTTACTCTCGAGTTTCATACAATTTTTTTTCTATGTCCGTTACTTTAAATAAATTCGATCAAACATTAATCATTTTTATAAGTAATAATACTTTTTACTTTCTCCGTTACGAAGTACGAGAAAGTATTGTGATCGTGATTTTTTTTTCAAATTTTTTTTTTACGGAAATATCTGTTTTGGGGTCCCTAGATGCCATTTCAACAATTTCTGGAAAAAAAAAATTTGTGTCTGTGTGTGTGTGTGTCTGCTGTGTGAGCTGTATCTCAAAAACAAATAGAGCAATTGATATGAAACTTTGAACATTCGTCTTATTTGATAATCTGAAGAACTGAAAAGCTTTTGGTAAAATTTCGTACACCGGAAGTGGGCGTTTGCCTTAACTGTTTTTTGTTTTTTGCCAATATTTTCTTAAATATGAAAAATATCACAAAAACATTCAAACAAACTGTGAAGACAACAAAGAAATGAACATCTTTTGCTTGAAAACATTTTTCATAAAATCATTTTTATTCGAGAAAAAAATTTATTATTATTTTTTTAATTTTTGGTTTATAATTATAAAACGATAATAGTTACAGAAATATTATGTGAATAATAATTGCACAGAATGCCAAAATGAACAACTTCTAAAGAATAAGTTTTTTTCGAAATCTCGTTAGTTTTTGAGTAAACCGAGTTTTTGAATTTGAAGTATAATTTTTCCATCTTTCATGATTTTGACGTTTTAAACGTCAGTTTCATCCGAGTTTACGCAACGCTCGATGTACATTTAAAATATGATTTCAATTGAAAATAAACCCATGAAAACGTAAATATATAGTCGGAGAAAGTAACATGATGGCCACATCACCATTTTTTAATGAAGAAAATAATAATCATCAAGTTTTCTTGATCGGAAACGAATGTTTGACATTTATCGGCGGAACTCTCGGCGTGCTGTGAAGCGTTCATGACACACTTTGCGCAAACAATTTTATAGTAGCGTTAAAAAATGAACCGCTACGGCACTTTTTTTCAAACAAAAGAGTGAAAAAATGAACCGTTATGGCACTTTTTTACTTTCTCCGTTACGAAGTACGAGAAAGTATTGTGATCGTGATTTTTTTTTCAAAAATTTTTTTTACGGAAATATCCGTTTTGGGGTCCCTAGATGCCATTTCAACAATTTCTGGAAAAAAAAAAAATGTGTCTGTGTGTGTGTCTGTGTGTGTGTGTGTGTGTGTGTCTGTGTGTGTGTGTGTGTGTGTGTCTGTGTGTGTGTGTGTGTGTGTGTCTGTCTGTGTGCGCTGTATCTCAAAAACTAATAGAGCAATTGATATGAAACTTTGAACATACGTCTTATTTGATAATCTGAAGAACTGAAAAGCTTTTGGTGAAATTTCGTACACCGGAAGTGGGTGTTTACTTTAACTGTTTTTTGTTTTTTGCCAATATTTTCTTAAATATGAAAAATATCAGAAAAACATTTAAACAAACATCAAAGACAACAAAGAAATGAACATCTTTTGCTTGAAAATATTTTTCATAAAATCATTGCTATTCGAGAAAAAAATTTATTATTTTTCTTAAATTTTTGGTCTATAATTATGAAACGATAATAGTTACAACAAATGTATGTGAATAATAATTGTAGAGAATGCCAAAATGAACAACTTCTAAAGAGTAAGTTTTTTTCGAAATCTCGTTAGTTTTTGAGTAAACCGAGTTTTTGAATTTGAAGTATAATTTTTCCATATTTCATGATTTTGACGTTTTAAACGTCAGTTTCATTCGAGTTTACGCAACGCTCGATGTACATTTAAAATATGATTTCAATTGAAAATAAACCCATGAAAACGTAAATATAAAGTCGGAGAAAGTAACATGATGGCCACATCACCATTTTTTCATGCTGTTTGTAGGGTTTAGGAAACACATATTTTATGAACCCAAATTAATGAAAAAAACTGCACATTTTATAACGGACGTAGAAAAAGTACTGTATGCGAAGTTAAATAGTTTTGTAAGTTCTTTTAAAGAGATATTGTGTTTTAAATATTAATTTAATATTATGATAATTTTCAATATTTTATTTTTAATTGATAGGGTTAGTTCACCGACATTAATTGTAATTGTCAAAGTATTGTAAACTGTTATAAACCTTTTATTGAAAGAATGTCGCTCTACGCCACTCAAGTAAAAGTAAAAACTGCAATGGATTACAAAAAAGGGTTATCAAGCAGACAAGTGCGTGATAATTTTTCTGTGGAGTATCCAGATCGGCCCATTCCAAATCAAAAAACGGTTCTAAAATTTTACAACAATTTTATTATATTTGGCTGTGTTAATTAGGAACATAACAAGTGCAAAATAAGAGTAAATCGGGTTGTGACAGAAGACTTAAGAAAATGTTGTGTTTAGCAATTGAAGAGAATCTATCTATAAGTGTTACAAAATTATCGTTACACGAAGCAGTTACTACAAAGCTTTGAAGTTGGAGAATTTTAAAAGCTTTAAAATACTCAATAACCACCAACTATTAGAAAGTGATTATTTTCCTAAAATGGAATTCTGCGAATGTTGGATGGATAGGATCAATGACAATCCAAATGTAATTACAAATAGAATTATTTCTACTCATGAAAAAACCTTCCTATTAAATGGGTCAGTAAACAGACAAAATATTATTATCTAACAAAAGATTATGGTCAAGAGAAAATCCATATTTCTACTAAAGCACACACACACAATGGCGACAAAAGGTCAACATATGGGCAGGAATTCTAGGAAACCATATTTTTTGGCCATTTTTTATAGAGGGTTCACCAAATAGTGGAAAAATGTTTATAAAGGGTTCACCAAATAGTGGAAAATACCTACAATTATTATTGATGAGATCTAGTCTTCCCGCTATGGAACAAGTGCCAGTGAATGGCGAAATTATTTTTCAACACGACGGAGCTCCTTCGCACAGTCCGCGACAAATGACTGAATTTTCTAAAAAAAAAACAAAAAACTTCCGGAAAAATTTCGAGAGTGACGATTGGCCCCCGCCTAGAAGCTTTCGAAAAAAAAAAATCGGTGACCTCGAGCCGCCGCCCCTCGGACCAATGGCGTCCATGAAAATTCTTTAGGTAAACTCGAAAACCGAAAACAAAATTGAAACATTTTCGGGATATAACAAGGGCGCCGAATGCGCTGGCCATCCTGATCGGCGACCTTCAACCCCCATTTTCGGGGGCACCCTAACCCTCAAATTTTTCGGAAATATCCGTTTTGGGGTTCCTTGATGCCATTTCAACAATTTCTGGAAAAAAAAACATTTTGTGTCCGTGGGTGTGTCTCTGTGTGTCTGTGTGCCTGTATCTCAAAAACTAATGCCACAATTAACATGAAACTTTGAAAATAAGCTTTATTTGACAATTCAAAGAACTGAAAAGCTTTTGGTAACATTCTATACGCCGGAAGTGGGTGTTTACCTTAACCGTTTTTTGTTTTTTTTTAAATATTTTCTTAAATATGGAAAATTTTACGAAAACATTCAAATAATTATTGAAGACAACTAAGAAATGAACATGTTTGTTTGAAAATATTTTTCATAAAATCATTTTTATTGGAGAAATAAATTTTTTTTTTTTTCATTTTTGGTTTATAATTATTATGAAACGATAATAGTTACAGCAAATTTATTTTAATAATAATTGCAGAGAATGCCAAAATGAACAACTTGTAAAGAATAAGTAATTTTCGAAATCTCTTTGGTTTTTAAGTAAACTGACTATTAGAATTTAAAGTATAATTTGTCATTTTCATCTTTCATAAATTTGACGTTTTAAACGTCAGTTTCATCCGATTCTACAAAACGCTGTATGTACATTTAAAACATGATTTGAATTGAAAATAAACCACGAAAGCGTAAATATAAATGATACCATCAAGTCATCATCATCACCATTTTTTATCTTTGCGAAAAAAAAACGCACTTTGGATTTTTGTGTTTCTAATTGTAAACTACAAAAAACGTTCGGATTACTTTTTCGATTTTTGCCCCAATTAGGCTTCACCCTCTTAACAAAAAAGTGCATTTTCAGGATAACCATAAGAAACATGTCGATTGAGGTTTTCAAATTTTCACAAAATATTCCTTCCTACAGCCCGGTGTTCTGAAAAAAAAAACGTGTCGCCATGGTCAGTTATTCGCCGCCCCGGCTTTCGTTGCCTTCAGAGGGCCTTATTTTTTAGGATTAGTAGAGTTGATGACGAGCCTTAATTTGTGATTTTTTTGAAATTTTTAAACCACCCTCTGGCTTTCCGGACCGCGTCTTTTGCCCCACCACCTAGGTTCGTTTTACAACTTTCAAGGACGTATTTTTTTCTTTAAAAATCGAAAAGCTAAAACTTTCAGGGATCGCAGAGCATACAACAGACTTTCATTGTAATTTTTTCAAAAATTTTGGAACCACCTCTACGCGCCATTTGCACTCCTGGGTTGTTTTTTCTTCTTTTAAGGACGTATTTTTTTTTCTTTTAAGATCGAAAAGCTAAAACTTTTAGGTATTTCCAGAGGCTTGTTTTTTATTTTATTTGGAATTACCCCTATGCGCCATTTGCACCCCCTGGGTTCATTTTTTCATCAAATTTAAACATCGAGGTAGGATACAGGTAACAGAAAGATTCCAGAATTACGCTCAAAAATGTAGTTTTACAGTTATTAAATGTTCTGTCTAATATCTTTAAAGAATATATTTTCCATCAAAAATATTACATTACAAAACCTATTACTCCCATCTTTTAATTTTAAGTTGACGGGGTTGCCGTTGTATTAAAAATTTGAAAAAAATCCCCATCACACGGAAAACGGGAAATCCAAAAATATAATAATATATAGGGTGTTCGATTTAAAATAACAAATTTGAGGAGAACTGACTCAACTATATTATGAATTTTTAGAACAATGGCAACCCCTTAACCTTTATACGAACGTTTAGCGTAGACACCCTGTATATTAATGTTTTTTTTTTTACAAAACACCGTTTGTATACTTCCCATAGGTTAGAGCAGTAGCATGCGTTCCGACTCTAGACACTCTTATGCGGTTAATATATACCACGCCGTGAAATGAATTTTATGCGGGATGGATATTAGACCTCTCACAATTATATTCTCTCGACTACTCCCAACGCTCTTAAATCAGAGCCCTGCAGGAGCGGGTTTTTGAAAGCCCGGCCTGGACCGATTAAAAGAAAATGTACTGCGGGCCCAGCCCGGAGTTAATATATACAACATCTTTATTACAGGTACGTACATTATTACATTACATTACATTATACACAATTAGATTAAAGGGGTTAGTACGTCCCTGTCTGGGCTATCGACCATAGGTCTTTCTGCCCTCCCGGAGTTAAATATTCAATAATTTTGATTATACCATTTCGAAAAAAGTTTAATAAACAAATCAAATAATATTCTTTCAATATTTATTATTTGTGAATTTGTGAATTAAACCAGGGTTCGGAAAATATCCGATATTTATATAAATATCAATATATCGGATATATATCCGATATATATATATCAACTTCTTGATATTTATTCTTGGTCATTAATATGAATGTTTATATGACTTATTAATTATATAATGCACATACTTTATTTATATTATATTTATTTATTGCAAACAAACACAGTTGCTTACAATATAGTAAAAAAATAACATTTAAAATGTCAAAATTATTGACATCAAATTGAAAAATTTTTGCTCTTCACTATGTTTTCAGGGATAAATTGAAGAATTTTTAAAGTGAGGACCTTTTTTCGAGTTTTTTTTACTCAGACTTACTTTTTCATTTTTAAGTCACTTCAAAAATCAACTCTTTTCGACAAAAAAGAGTCATTTCGCCCATCTCTAGTTTAAATTACAGCAAATGCTTTCTATTCATATTGCTGCAACTGGGAATATTTGAGAAACGGGAGAATTTTTTGGTATTGTGTGTTTCATAAATATCCATGATATATATCATCGAATATACCGGGTGACCCAGGGATCTGTAAAAGCCCCATAATTTATTTGCTATTTGAGATTTCGACTTCTAGTTTTCTTGAACTGGTACCCACACTTATTCTACATATTTAAAAAATATGTATGTTTTTGTACAGGGTGTCCCAATATCCATAACAGAACAAAGTTATGTTTTTTTAAATGGAACACCCTATATTTTATACTTTATTTTCAACCCTCTTGAGAAGCTGATAAAACTAATATAAGATAGTATGGGTCTATTATGGACGATTGGTTAGTTATGGGCAAATTTGTGGCAAAAACAAGGACACATTGAAAAAATTGCAGAAGCGCTCCTAGCAAAGCTATCGTCATTTTTTATACCCTGAAGAATTTTCCACATCATGAAGAATAATACAAATCGGCTTTGGTTCTTTTTTGTTCATACTGCTATACAGGGTGTCAACATACGCAAAATATTGGATAACTATTCTTTTTCAAATGGAACACCCTATATATCTTGCCACCAGTGCATGGAATTTTTAATAAGCTTTCCAATGATGTACAATTTGTATAATGAAATATTAAGGATTCTTGAGATTTATCCATAAAAACATTTTTCTTTTGTCACCTCCTGCTCATTTTTGGATTTTCAGCCAAAACTATGCATTTTCAAAAAAAATAATAAGAGACCAAAGTTGTAGAGCGGAAAATTTTCGATCGACATAGGTCTTTCGACTTTTTCAATAATGCGTGCATTGCCCGCCAGAATGCGCAAATTCTTGACCGTATATGCGTTTTCTCAAATTTTTTTGTTAATTAATTGCACTATACTTTATTTTCCACGTCCTCTAGCAGAAAACCGGGTAATTATAGAATTATTCAAATGTCCTAGATCGATTGAAAAAATTCCGCCCTACAACTCTTAAAAGAAGCAATTTTAGCCCAAAATGCATAGTTTTCGCTAAAAATACAAAAAACCATTGAAAAACGCAAAAATTGATACATACATTTTCAATTTGCATTTTAGGGAAAACTATGCATTTTTGGCAAAAATTGCTTCTGTTAAGAGTTGTAGAGCTGAACATTTTCAATCGATATGGGCCATTTTACTTTCCCTATAATTTCCCGTTTTTACCGCTAGAGGGTGCGGAAAAAAAAGTATTATGCAATTTATTAATAAAAAACGCTAAAATGCATATACGGTCACGATTTTGCGCGCTCTGGCGGGTAATGCACGCATTATCTTAAAAGTTGAAAGACCCATATCGATCGGAAATTTTTCGCTCTACAACTTTGGTCTCTTATAATTTTTCATGAAAATGTATAGTTTTGGCTGAAAATCCAAAAATCTGCGGAAGGTGGCAAAAGAAATATGTTTTTATTGATAAATCTCAAGAATCCTTAATATTTTGTATATCATTGGAAAGCTTATTAAAAATGCCATAGATTGGTGGCAACTTATATAGGGTGTTCCATTTAAAAAAAAATAGTTATCCATTGTTTTGCGTATGTTGACACCCTGTATATCACCATGATTAAAAGAGAACCAAAGCCGATGTGTATTATTCTTTATGATGTGGGAATTTTTTTAGTGTATAGATAATGATGCTATCTTTGCTAGGAACGCTTCTGCAATGTTTTTAATGTGTACATGTTTTTGCCACAAATTTGCCCATAACTAGCCAACCGTCCATAATAGACCCATACTATCTTATACTATTTTTATCAGCTTCTCAAGAGGGTTGAAAATAAAGTATAAAATATAGGGTGTTCCATTTAAAAAAACATAACTTTGTTCTGTTATGTATATTGGGACACCCTGTACAAAAACATATATATTTTTAGAATGTGCAGAATAAGTGTGGGTACCAGTTCAAGAAAACTAGAAGTCGAAATCTCAAATAGCAAATAAGTTATGGGGCTTTTACAGATCCCTGGGTCACCCGGTATATCGTGATATATATCATGATTAGAGTCCGGATTTATATTTTTTTACATGTTTTATTTGCTCTTTCGTATTGAACTGGCGAATTGTATCTATACGTTTCTCTCTGATATAAATCAAAGTACCAAGTTTTACTTCGCATATAACTTAATATTTCGAGGTTTTGTCACATTAAACTTATTTGAGCATATATCCGCATATAACCACATATAAAGTCAATATTTCCATTAACTGTAATTGATTTTGTTGAAATTTATTTATAAATTTGCGAGCGTGGAAATATTTTTTATGAAATGGTATAAGATAAATTTACGGGATTCCCCTAACTGGCGAACGAAACCTTGTGTTATCTGGATATCAGGGGCGGCTCGTTATATAGGAGCCAATGAGCCATGGCACTGCCTGTAGTAGTTTCAAGCTCGCAAGAATTTTTAATTAATTCTTAAAACGTTACTTTGGTCTAGAACAGGGGTCTCCAAACTACGGCCCGCGGGCCAAATGCGGCCCGCGACCTCAAGCAGTTACATGTTCCGTAAATGTCACATTTTAAAATTCTACAACGATTTTTTGTTATAGGTTTTGAAATTAGTTATAAAATTGATTATATCTTGACCCACTAGGTTATGAAGAATTGTATATATGGCCCGCGATGGAAAAAGTTTGGAGACCCCTGGTCTAGAAAGATAAATAAATCGTTCTTTCTTTATTTTGTTGTCTAAAATTGTATTTCTTAGCTGACAATAATGGTGTGTTGCAATTGTCAATAATGGTTTGTTGCAGATGTCAAGAATGATTTGTTTCAGCTGTTAAAAATGGTAGTTTCAGCTGTTAAGAAATGTATTATTAAACTGTCGAAAATAACATTTTTCAGTTGTCAAAAATGTTATTTTTCATCTGTCAAAAAAGGTATTTCTCATCTATTAAAATGGTATTTTTCAACATTTTTTATTTATTAAAAATGGTATTTTTCAATATTTTTTATTTATTAAAAATGGCATTTTACAGCTGTCAAAAACTGTAATTTTTGTTGTCAAAAATTGTATTTTTTAGCTGACAATAATGGTATGTTACAGTTGAAAGAGCAATAAAAAAAATCCAAAATATCTTTACAAAATTATTTAAAAATGATTGGACATTTACATTCTAAAAAAAACTCAAGCACATTATTCACCTAGTTTTTTTTTAATTAATCACCACTTTTTATTTTTTAAGTCCGGAAGTCATAAAATTATTCAAAAATTATTCGAGCTTTCAAATTTCAGAAAGTTGTCAATAATGTTTTGTTGCAATTGTCAAAAATCGTATTTTTCAGCTGTTAAAAATGGCATTTTTCAGCTGTTAAGAGCTGTCAAAAATGATATTCTTCAGTTATCAAAAATGTTTTTTCATGTCAAAAAAGTGTATTTCTCACCTATTAAAATGTTATTTTTCAGCTATCAAAAACAGCTTTTAGCGACTTTTTTTTTTAATTTTCAAAAATGGCATTTTCAGCTGTCAAAAATTTACTTTTTGTAGTCAAAAACAGGCAATAATGGTATGTTACAGTTGTTAATAATGGTTTGTTGCAGTTGTCAACAATGGTATTTTTCAGCTGTTAAAAAGTGTATTATTCAACTGTCAAAAATGATGTTTTTTAATCTATAAAAATGTTCTTTTTTAGCTATAAAAAGCAGCATTTCTCGACGTTTTTTTAACTGTCAAAAATAGCATTTTTCAGCTGTCAAAATTTGTATTTTTTGTGTTGTCAAAAATTGTATTTTTTAGCAGGCAATAATGGTATGTTACAGTTGTCAATAATGGTTTGTTGCAGAATGATATTTCTCAGTTGTCAATGGTACTTTTCAGCTGTCAAAAAGCTATTTCTTACCTATAAAAATGGTATTTTTCAGCTATTAAAAGCAGCATTTTTTGATATTTTTTAATTGTCAAAAATGGTATTTTACGGCTGTCAAAAATTGTATTTGGTAACAATAACGGTATGTTACAGTTGTCAATAATGGTTTGTTGCAGTTGTCAAGAATGGTATTTTTCAGCTGTTAAGAAATGTATTTATTTAACTCTCAAAAATGATATTTCTCAGCTGTCAAAAGAGGTATTTCTCACCTATAAAAATCGTATTTTTCAGCCATCAAAGCCAACATTGTTGGTCATTTTTTTATTGTCAAAATAGCATTTTTCAGTTGTAAAAACTTGTACTTTTTGTTGTTAAAAATTGTATTTTTTAGCTGACGATAATGGTATGTTACAGTTGTCAATAATGGTTTGTTGTAGTTGTCAAGAATGGTATGTGTCAGCTGTTAAAAATTGTATTTTTCAGCTGTTAACAAGTATATTAATCAACTGTCAAAAAAGATATGTTTCAGCTGTCAAATGGGGTATTTTTCAGCTATCAAAAGCAGCATTTTCGATATTTTTTTAATTGTCAAAAATGGCATATTTCTGCTTTAAAAAATTGTACTTTTTGTTGCCAAAAATTGTATTTTTGGTTTTCAAAAATTGTATTTTTTAGCTGACAATAATGGTATGATACAGTTGTCAATAATAGTGTGTTGCTGTTATCAAGCATGGTATGTGTCAGCTATTAAGAATTGTATTATTCAGCTGTCAAAAATGTAATGTTTCAGCTGTCAAAAATGTAATGTTTTAGCTGTCAAAAATGTAATGTTTCAGCTGTCAGAAATGTAATGTTTCAGCTGTCAAAAATGTAATGTTTCAGCTGTCAAAAATGTAATATTTCAGCTGTCAAAAATGTAATGTTTCAGCTGTCAAAAATGTAATGTTTCAGCTGTCAAAAATGATACTTTTCAGCTGCCAAAAATGGTATTTCCCATGGTATTTTTTAGATATCAAAAGCAACATTTTTTTACATTTTTTAACTGTCAAAATGGCATGTTTCAGCCGTCAGAACCTGTATATTTTGTTGTCAAAAATTGATTTTTTTGCTCTTGTCAAAAATTGTATCTTTAGCTGCCAATAACGGTATGTTTCAGTTGTCGGGAATGCTATTTTACGGCTGTCAAGAGTGGTAATCCCCAGCTGTTGAAAATAATATTTTTCAGCTGCATCGAGTTGCATTTTAAAGTTATAGAAAATGGTATTCTTCAGCAACCAAATATGCTATGTTTCAGCTGCCAAAAACAGTCTTTTTTAGTTAGTAAATAGTTTTTTTCGACATTTATGAATTGTCAAAAATTGTATTTTTCAGCGGTCAAAAGTAGTATTTTTTACTGTCCAAAATAGTACTTTTGTCAAAAAGAGTATTTTTCCTGTGTCAGGAATGGTATGTTTCAGTTGACAAAAATGGTATTCCTCGGCTGTTGAAAATTAGTATTTTCCAACTGTCAAAAATAGTACTTTTTTGTTAAAAATAGTATTTTTCGTGTGTCAACAATGATATGTTTCAGCTGTTAAAAACAGTATTTTTCAGCTAAAATTCAAAATCTTTGAATTGTCAAAAATTGTATTTTTCAGCTGTCAAAAGTAGTATATTTTGCTGTCGAATGCAGGGGCGGCTCGTTATACAGACCCAAGGAGCCATAGCACTACCTGTAGTTTCAAGCTGAGAAAGAATTTTTAATTAATTCTTAAAATACTTTTTCGCCGGTTGCTTTGGTCTAGGAATATAAATCGTTCTTCAAAAAAGAGGGGGAGGGGGCATATTGTATATGTGGCTCTATCATCAACATGATTCACGAGCCGCCACTGGTAGATATGTATATATTATATTATTTATATAGAATGCGGGGATTTCCCCATAAGCAAGTTAAGCTAGTACGCCTATGCAGATGATACTCCATGCAACCGTACCGTTTTATTTTACGCCAATAATTTTGAAAAATTAGGAAATATTCTTCTTAATTTTAATGATGAAGAATCGGCAGCACTTAAAAAATGTAAACATTGAGACTGAGGAGGACATAATAAATTTTAACATGAACTCTATGCCATTTAACTTTACCTAAATAGAAAATCAAAATCAAATGTTGGTTCTACATTATAATTCCAATAAATAAATTATCAATAGTTGCTATTTGTATATTTTTTTTATTTTGCAACATTATTTTTAATTAAACCGCATATAAAATCCATATTTGAATCATTTTGTCGCATATATTGGCTAATTTTAAGCGCATATAAACAAATTATAATTATGCCTTTTTAGAGCATATAAAAAAATTATAACGTCTTTTTTTAGCGCATATAAAAAAATTATAATGCCTTTTTTAGCGCATATAAATCCGGACTCTAATCATGATATATATCCGATGATATATATCATGATATATATCCGATGATATATATCGTCCGAACCCTGAATTAAACAGAAACATTTTTTTTTTCAATTCAGTTAGTTGTTACTCTCCAGAGTTTATAATAAAATTCAATTTATCCAAGCCCGGTCCGGCCCGGTCTAAATTATCCATCGCTAGGCCCGGCCCGGCCCATGCAGACCTCTGATTTAAATATGTACTCATATTCTGCATGGAGGGATGGATCGGGCGATTTGGATCTCTTAAATGGCCAGCTAGAAGTCCTGATTTAACACATCTAGGCTTCTTTTATTGGAGTTATTTTGCAAATAATGTTTTCGACAATATCCGTAACAGACCAAAGGATTTGAAAGAATTAAAAGCAAGAACACAAGTTCGCACAAAATACTCTTATTTAAATGTGTGTTTAATTTTATCAAAATCCATAAGACAGAAAAACCATTAACACGAAGTAAAGTTTTTCCAATCCATATGAGGCCTAGTTAAAAAATGCCCTGTACAAATGACACAAAATTGTGGGCTATAACAGTTATTTTTCAAACATTAAAGAGGAGGCATTGACTTTGAAATATAACAAATATTTATGAGTCAAGTAATATTGTCAATAAAATGAGAAATACGATACTTTTCGTCTTCTACAATTTGATTCTCTAAGAAACTACAATTAACAAATCATCTACCAAAACAACTTCTTTCCTGGCTAGTACCACTACGAATATTGAATGATACAGTAGATAATTTGTGTGTTAAAAATAACAAAGATATCTAATTAACACAAGATTGAATGTATTTTTTACTGCGCAAATTGTAGCCTCTTAGAGACTTAAATCGTGGAAGACGAAAAGTATAGTATTCCTCATTTTATTGCATTTATCTACAAGAAGCAGGGTTCGGAAAATATCCGATATTTATATAAATATCAATATATCGGATATATATATCCGATATACCTATATCAACTTCTTGATATTTATTCTTGGTCCTTTATATTAATGTTTATATGACTTATTAATTATATAATCCACATACTTTATTTATATTATATTTATTTATTGCAAACAAACACAATTGCTTACAAGATAGTAAAAAAATAACATTTAAATTGTTAAAATATTTAACACCAAATTGAAAAATTTTTAAAATGAGGACTTTTTTGCTCTTCACTACGTTTTCAGGGATAAATTGAAGAATTTTCAAAGTGAGGACCTTTTTTTTGTTTTTTTTTTGCTCGCACTTACTTTTTCATTTTTAACAGAGTCGTGAGTCACTTCAAAACTCGAATATTTCCGACAAAAAAGAGTCATTTCGCCCATCTCTAGTTTATATTAGAGCACATGCTTACTATTCATATTGCTGCAACTGGAAATATTTGAGAGACTGGCGAATTTTTTGGTATTGTGTGTTTCATAAATATCCATGATATATATCATCGAAAATCAGTTGTTGCCTTTGAAACTTTCGATTTTGATAATTTTAATAAAATCAAAATTCCCTGACTTCTTGTATTCATATCATGATATATATCGTGATATATATCCGATGATATATATCGTCCGAACCCTGACAAGAAGTCAGGGAATTTTGATTTTATTAAAATTGTCAAAATCGAAAGTTTCAAAGGCAACAAAGTTCTATCTCTGATTTTTAACAATTGCTGAGGTGTTAAACGCGTTTCTTGATTATGATGATTTATATGCTGAAATGTAGAAAATGCAGCGTGTTTAAAAACAAGTATTAAGAAACATTCATGTCAAGTTAAAATTGCCAAAATCAGAAATTCTCAAAATTGAATTCAAAAGTCAACAAAAAAGCGTTTTTGTTTTTGCAAAAATGCGTAACTTGAGAACTCGCTATTTGATATAGATGTGAATGCCAAAATACAGAGAATTTGGTGTATTTTATAAATACCAAGTTCAAAGGCAACAAATTTGCGTTTTGCAATTTTTAAAAATGGCGATGTGACCATCATGTTACTTTCTCCGATTTGATGGTATCGTAGTTATTTATATTTACAATTTACACTTTCATGGTTTATTTTAAATTTAAATCACATTTTAAATGTACATCGAGCGTTATTAGGATCTGATGATATTGACGTTTAAAACGTCAAAATTATGAAAAATGAAAATGGCAAATTATAGTTCAAATTCTAACAGTCAGTTTACTCAAAAACAAAAGAGTTTTCGAAAAAACTTATTGTATATAAATTGTTCATTTTGGCATTTCCTACAATTATTATGTTGTATCTATTATCGTTTCATAACTATAAACCGAAAAGTAGAAACAAAATTTTTTTTCGAAAATATGTTCAAACAAAGGATGTTCATTTCTTAGTTATCTTCAATATTTACTTGCATGTTTTCGTAACATTTTTCATATTTAAAAAATATTGAAAAAAAAACAAAAAACGGTTAAGGTAAACACCCACTTCCGGTGTACGGAATTTTACCAAAAGCTTTTCATTTATTTTAATTGTCAAATAAGACTTATGTTAAAAGTTTAATGCCAATTGCTGTATTCGTTTTTGAGATACAGCGCGCGCAGATAGACAGAAACACACACACATACATAATTTGTTTTAAATAAAATAGTAATTTACGATACAAGTAACATTAAATATTATTCCCAGATCAGAACACCTACAGACCGGTTTCGACCTTTCAGGTCTCATCAGTGTGGTAGTTACTAATGGGGAAACGGAGATTACTATTGGAATATAAGTATTCCAAACACCGTTAAAGGTAGAAACGCCAAAGTGGCGGAATCTATTGCCTGAATGCTGTACTGAACCAAATCCGGGTGGCTTTAACACTGACAAGATATGGACATTGCCAGCGGCGGCAAATATAACAATATTAATGTGAACATTTAATATTGTTCCCCCATCAGAACACCTACAGACCGGTTTCACCTTTCAGGTCTCATCAGTAATCTCCGTTTCCCCATCAGCAACTAACTACACTGATGAGACCTGAAAGATCGAAACCGGTCTGTAGATGTTCTGATGGGGGAACAATATTTAATGTTCACATTAATATTGTTATATTTGCGGCCGCTGGCAATGTCCATATCTTGTCGGTGTTAAAGCCACCCGGATTTGGTTCAGTACAGCATTCAGGCAATAGATTCCGCCACTTTGACGTTTCTACCTTGATACAAGTAACGTTATGAAGGTTTTTACATTACGAGAAAAAAGTACTACGTCGCTCGTGCTTTCAAATTCTCGAGTAATGTAAAAACAAATAAGGTTACGTGTGTCGTAACACGGTTTATTTTATCCTATTTCTATATAAAAAAAAAAAAATTATGAAAAAATAAGCGAAATAATGCTTGTATGCCAATACCTCCATATCAACGAGTTGCGTTAAAATTTAGAGACTTCAGTGTGATTTAAAGGGATATTAAGAAAAATTCACATCGAGTCAATGAGAATTGCCAAAATCTGATTTTTTTTTAAATCAAAAAACAAAACAAAATCGCGTTTTTGATTAACAAAATTGTTGAGGTATTGAACGTGTATTTGATTATGATAATTTATTTATTAAAATGAAGAGAATTAATTTTATTTTAAAAAGTATTAAGAAATATTCATAACGAGTTAACGAAAATTGCTTGAAAATTGGTTCAAAGGCAACAAATTCGCGTTTCCGACTATTAAACATTTTTCTTCTTGATTATGATCATTTATATGCGAAAATGTAAAGAATTTAGTATGTTTTAAAAAAGTGAAAAAAGTAACGAAAATTGCCAAAATCTCATGATTTTCAAGATCAACGTCAACAAAATCACGTTTTTGATTTTGAAAAATTGTTTACTTACGAACTCGTTATTTGATTTTGATGGTTCAATTTCCAAAATGTAGCGAAATCTGTGTTTTTTTTTATATTAAAAAATTGCCTGCAAAATCGACGCAACTTGCCAATTTTTTATTTTAGCAAAGTTTAATAAACATTTGGTTCTAATTTCCAGACATTTCTTAAGACATATTATTCAATTTTCAAGAAGATTTGAGTCATCTCTGCAGGCAGGTATTAAACATGTATTCGCCCCTTGAAAATGACCATCGTCCCCCAAATGAGAATTGTTAAATAAACGACCAATCTAAACGTCGATCGCCCACCAGGGGCCCACGTTCAGAAACACTAAAGTAGAAAATAGTTTCGCCAAAACTTTTCTTCCTTTGTTTTTTTTTTACTAGTAGCTGCTGGCAGTACCAAAGCCAGACATTTATTCAGTAATCAGATTTATTTATTTTCTATCCGTTCTCATTGTTACGTTTTCTGTTTTGAGCTGATTAATTTTTTACTGATAAATTTTGTAAACGTAATTGTTTTAATATTTACGGATTTGTAAATATGAAACTAGTCAAAAATGTCTCTCCAAAGTGTCTTTATTCATGTTACTACATTCTTGGTCAATTTTATATTTATTTTATATTGTTCATGCACAAAACGATTGTTTTAAAATGCATGAATTATTTATCGACCTGAATTGGTGCAAACCCGCGAGGGGCGGCCCTAATTTTAGTATCCTTGTTTAATCAACTTTTTAAGCATTTTATTATGAATCTAGACACAATCTCAAACACGTCTAATAAGTAATCTGGTGTACTATGTAGCACTTTTATTATATCTTTTCATTGTGAGTTTGCGGTTGGAGCGAAGACAGAGACGGAACGTGTTTGCGACCTTGACAAGGCTTCTGCGGTAGCAACCGGCGCTATTCACATTCAGGGCTCTCCCCATGTTTGAAAGAAGACGGCGCGGCGCAGCGCATTGACTGTCCGACACAAAGCAGGCACTTCGGTCCCCACGTATGAATCAACACTTGCACTCGAAACGCTCCGCACCAATGGCACGGCCGACGGACACGGCTTGCAAAAAATATCGATTTTATCCACTCGACGCAAATTATGAAAATATCTTCCGGACGGCAAATACCTAACAACTCTTAATTACGACGCCTCGGCGCTGAAGTTACTGACAGGTGGAAGTGAATTGCAATTTTGCTTCAGGTGCAGCGGCGTTAATTGCAGGTTCACCTTAAGAAATATATCTATTAACAAAATAAAGTCATAAATAAAACTGAAATTCTCGCTGTGAGATTAAGGAACAAACAACGATCCGGATTGTCAATATTATGCCGATCAAGTCTTGATTGCTTCTGTTAACTCGTTTTGTTATATACTATCTACTCATAGATTCGACGTTTTTGACATCTTGAGTGACAGAAATCCCAATAGGTTGCTGAACAACTCTCACCACAAAAAGTAGTACTTACAAAACTTTGCGGGAAATGTAAAAATTATAATTGTAATTAATTGTGAAAATCGCAATTTAGAACGTTCTCCATGGCGGAAATTCGGAAAATAGTCAAAGCTCAAGAACAATAACAAACTGTCAATAATTTGTCTGTTGGCGACTCCGCGTATGAATATATTAGAAATATATAGATACTAACTCAACGTGCTGAAGCAAAATTACATTTTTTCATAGCTGTGTGGGTACTTTTGACTTTCTAGAATTTGTCACTAAAGATGTCAAAAAGTACAATTTATCGGTAGATATGGTATATCCAGTTCGAATACTACCCATTTATCATTATCATCTTTTTGCCCACAAATTTGATGTACTTAATTATTACTAATTCAATATTATGTCAACACGACTTACATTGTATGTTTCGCCCATTTTTTTTATAAACTAGCAGATAATAATGAAATTAGAATAGAGTAAATTTTGATCTATTATAGTATGATCGACAATTATAACCATATTTGTAACTCATTGTAAGTTTCGGAGAAAATCATTAGTTCAGTACTATACACAAATCGACACTTAATTTTTTTTCTCGGGTGCGCTATTATAACATAAAATTGATCATTTTGTGATTTTAGAGAATCTCCTCCGAAAATGTGTTCATTGATAAAAGCCAAAGAATAATATTTTCGGCTAAATCGTTTTAAATTTATATAGTATGTTTCTGGTCACTATCTAGGTATTAACAATAAGACAAAAGCGTTTAGTTTAATTTGATATCCGCGAAAAAAGTGTAGGTTAGGTTAATCGGCATGAAGGCTATTAGCCTTTTGAAATGCAAATGATGACCGGTATTGGGTCGCAGCACCTCTTAAACCGGTCATTTAGGCTCATACGTCTATTAGCACACTTTTGCTTCATTAATATTTAGAACCACTTGTTGGAGAGGATTTCGGGGAATGCGTATTCAGTTATGTCCACTTTAAGCATTTCATTAACATTTCATCCTTTGGATTAACTAATGTTACCACAAAAATGTATCTTCATAATGTATTCACATTTTGAATTTATAAAAATTAATACTAAATTACCGGCGACTAACCGGATTTTGACCTCATTTGTGTGTGTTTGCATGCTTATTAAATCGCGAATCGTTTCTGATGGCACATAAGGTCGCTGGTATTCAAAAGGACATATTTTAAAAGTAATGACTCAAGTTTTACCTTTTTTTGGAAGACACGGGGAACATTTTGAAATAAAAGATTTGATTCGTAATTTGGCTCACTATGCAGATATTTATCACCGTATGAAATACATATACAGTGCGCGCCTAAAGTATGGAATATAGTCAGTAAAATAGAAATAAAATATTTTTGGAAAAAATCCTCGAACACGTCGATTTTATTTTATAAAAATACACATTTTTGCACGAAAGTCTATTTTCAGTCGTCATTTGTTTTTGAGTAATGACGTCATCCATTTTGTTTTTAAATGGCAGCCCACTATTTTTGTTCTTGATTTTGAGAGATCTTTTCATTGTCAAACTGGAAGTATACAAATATTGCCATCTTACATAAGAAATGTTTAGAGTAAATGATAATTGAAGGTGAGAACCGGATATTTAGAGTTTTTGCAAAATTACCTTGTTCCAGGGTTTTTTCCAAACAAAAATTATCTTTACCTTCCATACATACAATATGGTTTCAACAAGACGGCGCAACCCCGCACTTTTTGGACAATTGCATTACGAATAGGTGGATTGGTAGGCGAGGTCCGGCAGAATAGCCCGCGAAAGAGATGAATGCGCAAAATTAGCCTGGAAAATATTCAAAATGTTCAAGAAGAATTTCTAGAGTGTGTCAAGTTGGCACCCCAATGAAGAGTTCTGATAGTTCTGAATAGTTCTCAATTCCTTTTGATGTATCTAGAAGTACTATCAACTTTTAAAAAAGAGTTCTGTAAAATTGAGCTGTCGGGAATTTTTTTGAAAAATGGGGTGCCAACTTGACACCGCACCCCAACATTGTTATCGAATAGTTCTAAACTAGTTTCAAGATGTATTTGGGTCAGTACTATAGTTCCTGATACTTTTAAAAAAGAGTTCTGTTGAATTTCCAGAGATACAAATTTTCAAAGTTGGAAATTCGAAATATTTAAATTCATATTACTCACTTAATATTGGTCGAATCTAAATATTTCATAACAACTATGGATAGAACTCACAAAGAACTACAGGAAACACCTATCAGAACTATCCGGAACTATCAAAAATATTTTTTTGAAAAGTCGCAAAGCAAAAAAAAAATTGAGAGTTCCAGGAGTTCTGAGTCAATTTTCTATTTCTACTCATTGGGTACAATAATTCTTTCTTATAAACAAATTCGATACAATCGCGATTTATGGCATTTTTAAATAAATTCGATAATGGAAAAATTAAATTTTGAAAATACCCATTTCCTGACATTTAATCGCAATTTGCCATAAGAGTTTTCATTAGAACTCCTTGAGTACAACCCATAAGTCAAATCAGAACTATTAATTTGTTTTTTTCGAATTTTAAATTTATTTAAAAATGTCATAAATCGCGATTGTATCGAATTTGTTAATAAGAAAGAACTATTGTACTCAATAAGTAGAAATAGAAAATTAACTCAGAACTCCTGGAACTCCCAATTTTTTTTTTCTTTTCGGACTTTCATTTTTTTCAAAATGTTGATTTTTTTAATAGTTCTGGGAGTTCTGATTTGACTAATGGGTTGTACTCAAGGAGTTCTAAAGAAAACTCAATAGCAAATTGCGATTAAATGACAGGAAATGGGTATTTTCAAAATTAAATTTTCTATTATCGAATTTTAAATTTATTTAAAAATGCTATAAATCGCGATTGTATGGACTTTGTTTATAATAAAGAATTATTGTACTCAATGAGTAGTAATAGAAAATTGACTCAGAACTCCTGGAACTCTCAATTTTTTTTTGCTTTGCGACTTTTTTCAAAAAAATATTTTTGATAGTTCCGGATAGTTCTGATAGGTGTTTCCTGTAGTTCTTTGTGAGTTCTATCCATATTTGTTATGAAATATTTAGATTCGACCAATATTAAGTGAGTAATATGAATTTGAATATTTCAAATTTCCAACTTTGAAAATTTTTATCTCTGGAAATTTAACAGAACTCTTTTTTAAAAGTATCAGGAACTATAGTACTAATCCAAACACATCTTAAAACTAGTTCAGAACTATTCGATAACAATGTTGTGGTGCGGTGTCAAGTTGGCACCCCATTTTTCAAAAAATTCCCGACAGCTCAATTTTACAGAACTCTTTTTTAAAAGTTGATAGTACTTCTAGATACAACAAAAGGAATTGAGAACTCCATTCAGAACTATCAGAACTTTTAATTGGGGTGCCAACTTGACAGACTCGAATTTCTACAATTTCTACGATTAAAAAAAGCGCCTAGTGCGGGGATACGCCGTTTTGCTGAAACCATATTGTATTATATCGAAGGTCAAGATCATTGTAGTTTGGAAAAATTGTTACAAGCGCTGGACAAGGTCATTTTGAAAAAATTCTAAATATCGAGTACTCACCTTCAATTGTCATTTTCTCGAAAAATGTATAACGACTGAAAATCGACTTTCATGCTAAAATGTGTATTTTTATAAAATAAAAACGACGTGTTCGAGGATTTTTTCCAAAAATATTTTATTTCGATTTTACTGACTATATTCCATACTTTAGGCGCGCACTGTATCTTTTCAATGTTGGTCGTGGCAAAGTTATCATTAGGGATCAAGACAGTAGAGGCCGATATTACTGCAATTACTGAGCGTTCTGAACGTGCAATTGGAGCCAAATCATTTCTGGCTCATCTCGTGCACACGGTGAATAAACTTCTGTTTTTTTAGGAAAACTCTGTATACTTCCATTTATTCTTACGCTCAAGTTCAAATTACGATTTTCATGAACTGAAAAATAAAATATATATAAGCAATTGCTACAAATAGTAAACTCAAAATTACTCAAAGTTCATTTTAATTTAAGATGAAGTGCGAATACCTAAACATACATTTTGAAATAATACTACGAAACCAATTTTAAAATTGCAAACTTTATGAAATGAAAAAAAAAGTAAAAACAATTTACCAAACTGCGAAAATCTCCAAACGCTCCTCCTTGTTTAGGTGTTCAAAAAATTAAAACAAAAATCTTCAAAAATCTCTATCTCTATTGAAAATTGTTGAATTTACAAAAACCAGATAGATTTTCAATAAGCGATACTTCGGCCATTGAGGATATTTTTTTATGGAATTTTGCCTGCACGTTTTATATTTTTTCTGCGATGTTTTTGTTCAAGTGCTCAAAAAATTAAAAGAAACATTTTCAAAAATCCATACCTCTGTTGAAAATTGTTGAATTTTCAAAAACCAAATTGATTTTGATGGATACAGATAAGACCAAAAAATTGAATTTATCCTTTAATTATTTTCTGTTTTTTTTAGGAAAACTCTTGAGCGGATGACCAAAGGGTATAGCGGAATAAGATGGTCAAAAGTGCCCCCAAACGAAATGAGCTGGGAGGTTAAAAATAATGTTCAGGATCATAAAAAAGTAGCCCCCCACCCCATCTCATCCCTGGCTATAGTCAAAAACGTGTTTTTTTGTTTGTTTTCAATGTATCCTGTGCATTCAACTAACTTTTGACTTTCGGTAGGTATCAGTACCTTAAGATAACAATATTATCTAATGTGTTTTTATATAAAACGGGAATTTTTGGCGGGAAATTCCAATTTTGACAATATAAAATATCACTAAATATCACGCTAAAAGGTACACTGCTAGAAAAAATATATAATAGGTGGCTATTGTTTCTTAATATGTGTGATTTTTTTTTAAGAACTTTCCGAGTGATAGAACATGGTCAAAATAATTAAAAACCGCATTTTTGACTAATTTTAACCTTATTTACCACTTCCATTTTGTGGCATGTATTTTCAGAAATAAACATATCTATTAGTACCATTTATTTTGAGTAAAAATTACTTACTTAACATTTTATATTAATTCGGCAGTAGCAACTTTCGATTTTAACGAAAAAAGTAATTTTGAATGATTTTTTTTTAGTTTCAGGTATTGGATTTCCCACTAAATGAGCAAAATAAGTTTGTGTAGCATACATCAATACAAGAAATGACCTAAAATGTGCAAAAAAAAAAGTTTTACAATGTTTTTTTTTTTCGTTTGAAAGTGATAAATAAGGTTAAAATGAGTCAAAAATGAGGTTTTTAATGAATTGGCCATGTTCTACCACTCGAAAAATTCTGAAAAAAAATCACACATTAAGAAACAATAGACACCCATTATATATTTTTTCTAAAGGGGCACCTTTTAACGTTTCTGAAATAATCGCTATTTAGTGATATTTTATATTGTCAAAATTAGAATTTCTATTATATTTCTATTATTGTTATCTTAAGGTACTGATACCTACCGAAAGTCAAAAGTTAGTTGGATGCACAGGAAAATTAAAAACCAAAAAACACGTTTGTGACTACAAGGGATGGGAGGAGGGTGGTGGGCTACTTTTTTGTAGAATATGACTTTTTTATGATCCTGAACATTATTTTTAACCTCCCAGCTCATTTTATTTGGGGACACTTTTGGCCATCTTATTCCGCTATACTCTTTGGCAAGTTCTTCGAGCAAAGTGTTGTTCTCATCAAATAGGTAAGATGCAGGTAAGAGAAAAAAAAAATTTACCGTGTAATTGTCTTCTGGTCTTTGAGAAACGGATAAACAGATATTGCAAAGTTTTGCACTCACCGCGTGCACGTATAAAATATAAAAAATTAAATTCATTGCTCAATTGTTTTGTGGTTTTGAGAAGGTAACTCTTGAACAAAATGGTTAATTTTAAAAGTTTCTTCTGAAATATTGTATTGTACTCATCGAATAAATGTACAGGACCAAAAAAATCGTTTGTCTTCAAATGTTTTTTTTAGGGTAATTTGTGAACGGATGACCAAATTTGGAAAATTCTTTCAGCAAATTGTTGTACTCGCCGCATAGATGCAGATAAGACACAAAACATTAAATTTCTAGTTCAATTGTTTTCTGTTTTTTTGAGGATAACTCTTGAACGAAAGGACAGATTTTGCAAATTTTTTCGGTATTCGTTAAAGAGATAAGATAAAAAAATAATTTTCCGTTTATTAACAATTTTTTTTTTTCAAATTCTTAAAATATTTCACTCATCAAGGAGATGTAGATAAGGTTACAAAATACTATTCGTCGTTTAATTGATTTCCGTGGACGAAGAACGGTATTATAGATTGAATTCGGGCTATTTTTCGTCCTTAATTTGTTTGTGCTTCTGCAACAAGTAAAGGTTTTTAATGATGGATTTTTCTTTCCTCAAAAAGGAGGGGGTATGATATACGCTAAGTGTCTCTACTATAAAAAAAAATTATGAGCCGCCACTGACCAATATATGTATCAGTATATCGACCACTAACCAGGGAACATCCCCAACTGATACTCGACTTCGGAATCAAATCCCGGTTTTCATTTTTGTCTGTACTAGTAAAGTATCTATACCTCGGGAAAAATCATCTATCTCAAGAGTTCCTTAGACTTTCTCATATACCGGGTGACCCAGCGATCTGTAAAAGCCCCATAACTTATTTGCTATTTGAGATATCGACTTCTAGTTTTCTTGAACTGGTACCTACGCTTATTCTACATATTTAAAAATATATATGTTTTTGTACAGGGTGTCCCAGTATACATAACAGAACAAAGTTATGTTTTTTTAAATGGAACACCCTATTTTTTATACTTTATTTTCAACCCTCTTGAGAAGCTGATAAAAATAGTATAAGATACCATGGGTCTATTATGGACGGTTGGTTAGTTATGGGCAAATTTGTGGCAATAGCGACAACCGTTTCTGGCACTTTTTCTAAAAAATACGCCTAATTTGCTAAAAATGTTCTATATAAAAATTGTAGGGTTGTAAGTGGTGCATTACAAAGTAACATTAGTACGACCTTGAATGGCATTGTTAAGGTCAGTGGTCTTTACGTGACCTTAACAATGTTATTCAAGGTCATACTAATGTTATCTTATAATGCGCCACTTAAAACCCTTTAACTTTTTACCGAAAAGGCGAATTTTCGGAAAAGTGCCTAAAACGGACGTCGGTATTGTATCCTGTACCGGGTGGCCCAAATTTGATGTTTTTATAGGTTATCTCGGTAACCTTAAGAGTTAGTAAAACCTGACATAGACGTTATGACCTCTTTTTCTGAAATAATGACCAGTGAATGGTCGAAACTAGTCACATAAATTAAATATAGTGGTATAAAAAAGTTAGTGTTTTATTCCAATCTACAAGCAAGATGTACCACGAAGTAAACGCCGCCAACATTAAACATTTAATGACAATAGCATAAACAGATCATGGACAACTTGATTAGTTTGAGCGATAACGGGCGATTCTCAATTGTTGGCTATTTTATAATACGTCTTTTTCTCAATATCCGTAAGGTATGAAAAAACTCACTTTTAATCTAAGAGTCATAACAGAAAGTTGTGTTTTTTTTAAATGGAACACCCCTTTTTATGTAATTGAAAATAACTTTAAATCAGATTTATATTGGAGTTGTGATTTTTTTATTGTCAGTTACGTTTCAATGCTCTATTCGATAAATTTGGAAAAATTTCCTAAGGACTTACAAAACATTTTCACGCACATTTGAGGGTTAGCATTAATTAAACATACTTTCAAAAATGTCCTACATAAATACAATTGAATGTAAATTACGCCGAATTGGAGTTATATTTTTTTTGCCAGTCACGTTCGATACCATTGAAATATTTCCTAAGGACTTATAAAACATTTACACGCATTTTTGAAAGTTAGTATCTCTTGAATATACTTCCAGAGAAGTACTGCTAAGTAAAATTGAACATAAATTACGCTGAATTAGAGTTACGATTTTATAAATGCCAGTTAAGTTTCAATGCCAAGTTCAATAATTTTGAAAAAAATCCTAAGTGCTTATAATAGTTATTTAAGCGACAAGGAACGTAAGGACGTAGTAACATTTGAGGTAGGCGAATACGAGGCGAGGCTCGTGGCTGGCGAAAATGTTAATTGTCATTACGTTCCGTGTTGCAATTTTTTTTTTCCGATACCGGAAATATAATACTTTAAAAAGATCAGAAAATATTCTAAAATACGGCTTGTAACGTTTGGGATCGAAATTTTTAGAGTCACCTATGCGTCCTATGACAATCCAGCAACCGAAAAAACAGTCGAATTTTGTTTGTTTGTGTCAATCCAGTGAAACTTTCTGCGGGCACGGATATTAACGAAGCTGCGAATATTGCGTGTCAAACCTCTTGCCAACAAAATAAAAAAAGAGGTATGAGTCGTATTAGACGCTTTTAAGCAGTGGTTATCTAAAATGGATGCCGACGTTGTAAACGAAAATGTGTTGGTCGCCTATATGGTGGAGTGGGGCAAAAATTAAAATCGCCGGCCAGTTTATGGTGTGAGTATTCGATGCTTAAAGTCACAATTTTCGTGACGACAACGTGAGTAATCCAAAATTTCCAAAATGAATTAGTTTCTTAAAAGGAAAAAAATAGGGTTATCGGCCGAAGAAACCAAACAGAGAACATATTGTGAAATTTTTTAAAGAAGCACCTGATTGTTATTTTATTATTTTCCTAGGTCCGTAAGTGAAAAATTAAGTTCCGTCGTCAAGGACCACATACACCCCGAATGTTATCAGCCACTTACAGTACCTGTAACCATGAATGCAATGCTTATTTACGTTACCGGTAGCGGAAAAAAATATTTTCACGTATTTTTGAGACCTAAATATCCTACCAGAAGTAGGTATAAGTAAAATTGAATATAAATTACGTCGAATTGCAGTTACGATTTTTTTAATGCCAGCCATATTTCAATGCTTGTTCAAAATTTTTGAAACATTTCTCAAGAGCTTATAAAACATTTTCACACATTCTTGAGGCTTTATATACAGGGTAATCATTTCAAGAGGAGCCCCCCTGAATAACTTTGGATCTGAAGTAGCTACGGTTTAAAAAAAATGCGTCAATTTTGTTTTCGAGGGGGAACTTACAAATCACTGTTTTTAGAATTTTATCTTCCACCCCCTAACCACCAATAATTTCAAATGGCATCCCCCATTGTGCGATACCTAATTTTAAAGTGCATAAAAAATACTATCTGGTAAAGCAGAAATAATTGAGAGAGAGCGGGTATTCATTTCAAAATAAGCCACCCTCAACAATGTTGGTTCTGAAGTAGTCACGGTCACAGGAAAAAAATACGTCAATTTTGTTTTTGAGGAAGAACTTGAAAAATACTGTTTTTAGAATCTTATCTTTCACTCCCTCACCCCATCTTTATAATTTCAAATGGCATACCCCATTGAGCGATACCTCATTTTTAAGGGCACACAAAATACTATCCAGCAAATAAAAAATAATTTAAATCAATTCATTCGTGTCAGAGAAAGAGAGAGAGTCTTTATTTCAAAATATGTCTCTCGGAATAACTCTGGTTCTGAAGTAATCACGGTTTCAGGAAAAAAAAAAACGTAAATTTTGTTTTAGAGAGAGAACTTCAAAAACACTGTTTTAAAATTTTTATCTTTCAGCCCCTCACCCCCAGCCACCCCATCTTTATAATTTCAAATTGACGTATGTTTGCTTAAAACCGAAACTACTTAAGATCCAAAGTTGTTCAGGGTGGCTTGTTTTGAAATGAAGACCCTGTATATCAAATATACTTTCAGAAAAGTACCGCAGAAGCAAAATTAAATGCAATTACGATGAATTGGAGCTATGATTTTTTTATTGCTAGTCACGTTCGATAACACTGATAAAATTCCTAAGGGTTTATAAAACATTTTCACGCATTTTTGAGAGTTATCATTCATTAAACATACTTCCAAAAATTTACTGCATAAATAAAATTGAATGTAAATTACGCCGAATGCAGTTATGATTTTTTTCTACGTCCGTTAAAAAATTTACAGTTTTTTTCATTAATTTGCGTTCATAAAATATGTGTTTTCTAAAGCCTTCCGGAAGCGTGAACAAAAGTGCCATAACGGTTCATTTTTTCACCCTTTTGCGTGAAAATTAATTTTTCATTTTTTAACGCAACTAAAAAATCGTTTGCGCAAAGTGTGTCATGGACGCTTCGCAACACGCCGCGAGTTCTGTCGATAAATGTCAAACATTCGTTTCCGATCAAGTAAACTTGACGATTATTATTATTTTCTTCATTTAAAAGTATTATTACTCATAAAAATTGATTAAGGTTTTATCGAATTTATGTAAAGTTACGGACGTAGAAAAATTGAAATGAAACTCGAGAGTAAAGCAACTTTTTTTCACTTGTAGGATATTGCCGCAGGCTACACGTGAAAAAAAGTATTACTTTACTCACTTGTTGCATAAATAAATATTTCAATGCCAGCTACGCTTCAATTCGATGAATTAAAAAAAAAATCTTAAGGGCTTATAAAACATTTTCACACTCTTTTGAGAGTTGCTATTTGTTAAAAATACTTTCAAAAATGTGTTGCATACACAAAATTAAATATAAAATGCGCCGAATTGGAGTTATGATTCTTTTATTGCTTGCTACATGTCAATGATCTGTTCGATAAATTAAAAAAAAACTTTTTAAGGGCTTATAAAACATAATCACTAATTTTCGAGCGTTAATATTTGTTAAACACACACCAAAAATTTACTGCGTACTTAAAATTTAAAGTTAATTACGCCGAATTGCAGTTATGATTTTTTAAATGCCAGCTACGTTTTAATGCTGTTTGATAAATAAATTAAAAAAAATGAAGGGCTTACAAAACATTTTCACCGATTTTTGAGGATTAGCATTTATTCAACATACTTTCAGAAATATACTGCGTAAATAAAATTGAACGTAAATTACGTCGAATTCGGGTTATGATTTTTTTTTTAAATATCAGCTACGTTTCAATTCTCTGTTCGATAAATTTAAAAAAACAAATCTTAAGGGCTTATATATATTTTGACTGTCATGTTTGAAATCTCAGATGAATCCAGGCTGTGATTCATGCATTACCCTCGGCATTAGCGTCACTCGATGTGCACCACGTAGAGGTTGCCGATGGGATTTTTTTTTTTAATAATAATAATTTTATTTAGCACTTTGCTATATAAATTACATATATAAATAAATAACAGTATATATATATATATATATATATTTGTGCAGGTCCTTTTTTATTCTTCCCTTTGTCCTCACCTCGGGATGTAGTGGAGTTGATTCCATCTCAGGCTAACGGTGTTAAGGGATGTATATATTCTTCTCTATAATATATTGCTTTCTACTGTAGTTTGTTGTTTAGTATTAGGTTTAGTTTTAATTTGAAAGGTGTATAATTGAGTGTCGTTATATATTCCGGTAGGTTGTTGTATTGTTTAATGGTTTCCGTTGTTAATTATTGTTTGTATTTCGTTGTGGTACATTTTTCTGTTCTAAGGTCTGATCTTGTTTTATAATTTTGTATTTGTTTATTTAGTTTTAGAGTAATATTTGTTTTAATTAAGTTGTTTTTTATTTTGTAGATTTGCAAATCATTGGCCCTACAAAGGGGCGATGGTTTCAGTGGCTGGAGGTTAAATCTCGTTCTTAGATCAAATGCTCGATCAAGTGTCCATTCTCGTCAATGCTCTTCTGTACCCGCTGGCGAAAGTTTACTTGAACATTTCGAAGGGTTTGGATGGAAATTGCTCGAAATGCAACCCTAATCCTCTCCTTCATGTTCTGCACTGTTGTCGTACTAATTAATTGAAAAGTTTGAATATTGATGAAACTTAATGCCATCAGACGTCGCGCGGAACACCCGACGGTTCGACGCGTTGCTCTGCTCCCGCACCTTTGATGCTAATGCCGAGGGTAATACACGAATCAAAGCCTGGATTAATCTGAGATTCCAAACAACATGACGGGCAAAATTCGTGAGAAACTCTTTTTAAAATGGGACCAACTGTATAACATTTTCACGCATTTTTGAAGGTTAGTATTTAATAAAAATACTTCCAAAAATGTACAACATAAATAAAATTGAATGTAAATTGGGCCGGATTGGAGTTATGATTTTTTTAATGCGTTTCAATGCTCTGTTCGATAATTCTGTTCTGTTCGATAATTAAAAAAGTTCGTAAGGACTTATAAAACAAAATCACGCATTTTTAAGCGTTAATATTTGTTAAAAATACGTCCCAAAATGTACTGCATACATAAAATTGAATGTAAATTACGCCAAATTTAAGTTATTTTTATTCTTTATATTCTTATAAATTTTTTTTAATGCTAGCTACGTTTCAATGCTCTGTTCTTGATAAATTTTGAAAAATTTCCTAAGGACCAGCAAAACATTTTCACGCATTTTTGACAATTTTTAATTGTTAAAGATATTTCCAGAAAGGGAATTCGTTCGATAATTAAAAAAGTTCGTAAGGGCTTATAAAACAAAATCACCCATTTTTAAGCGTTAATATTTGTTAAAAATACGTCCAAAAATGTACTGTATACATAAAATTGAATGTAAATTACGCCAAATTTAAGTTATTTTTATTCTTTATATTCTTATATTTTTTTTAATGCTAGCTACGTTTCAATGCTCTGTTCGATAAATTTTGAAAAATTTCCTAAGGACCAGCAAATCATTTTCGCGCATTTTTGACAATTCTTAATTGTTAAAGATATTTCCAGAAAGGCAAGTAGAATTCAAAATAAAGTACGTCAAATTGGAGTTATTTAATTGTAAATACAATACGTCTACATGTGCTTCGATCTGCGTTTTATTAAAATTTCTTAACTGGACGTTATTATTGTAATTTAGTACAGTAAAATGTTATCATTGAGATAATCTTAGCGAAAATATAGATAATGGCTTATGGTCATACTATTTGATGTAAATGGTTAATAAACATTTATGTAAATTAAGAGAAAAAGTATTATATTAGAAATTTTGTGTCATAACTTAAATTCGAAATAAAAAATAAGCACGGTACTGAATTCTACGAAGAAAACCGCACGAATAACTATTTAACTGTTTTCTGTACATCTTACAGTTACTGAGAAAAAGACTTTAAAATAGCGAACAATTGAATAACGGCCTATATCTCCTAAACTAATCAAGTTAGCCGTGATCTGTTAATGCTATTGTTATTATTTCAGAAAAAGGTCATAACATGTATATCATTTTTTTGTAACTCTTAAGGTTACCGTGACTATAAAAACTAATTCATAAAAAAGTTATAAACAATTTTACCCAAAATTTCATGCGTTAAATCGTTTAAGTAGACTCTAACCTACACGTTATTCTTAAAATATTAAATTTGAAACGCGTCAAACAGACCGATGTGAACCTAGCGCCCGACTTTAAAAAAGTTGGACTTTTTTAACGTAGATCGATTGTACCTCGTTTGTACCTGTTTGTACGGCTATTAACTTCGTTTGTACCTCAAAGACAAAAAAGTTATTAAACAATAAAAAAATGGCCAGCGCCAGCACATTTTCAAATTTGGTTTATGCCATTCGAAAGAGAATCGTTTGTACCCGTTTGTACCTCTTTTTAAATTGTTTGTACCTCAAAGGTACCGGAAGTACAGGCTTTAAAAAAAAATCTATGGAGGCGACTTTTGTCAATTTTCAAGTTATCGCAAAGCAGCTGATTGGAATCGAAAGAGCATCGTTTGTACCTCTTTTTAAATTGTTTGTACCTCAAAGGTACCGGAAGTACAGGCTTTTAAAAAATTTAAATTCTATGGAGGCGATTTTAGTCAATTTTCAAGTTATCGCAAAGCAGCCAATTGGAATCGAAAGAGCATCGTACCTCTTTTTAAATTGTTTGTACTTCAAAGGTACCAGAAGTAAAGGCTTTAAAAAAAAAATCTATAGAGGTGATTTTACTCAATTTTCAAGTTATCGCAAAGCGGCTAATGGGAATCGAAAGACCATCGATTAGTAGGAGCAGGGTGATTGCGATGATGAAATATGTTTTTCTATTACATCTACGCAACCACAATACTTAGACGAAGAAGCTGTCGACAAACAAATTTTGCAATTAATTGAAAATTTCGAAGAGAAACAAAATGTTTGTAATGAATATAGCAGGCTGTGTAGCTCACAGATACAAAAATAAAAATTCTTTGGGCGATTTTAGAAATAATTATCAACTCAATAATAACAATATACCTGACTTGCAGTCGATTTCTAAAGGATATTTGATGGAATCCTGTAACGAGTTCTTTTAAGCAATTCAGATCCTGAATTCTAAGCTATGCATGGAAACTCCTTATCTTGTGAAAAATATAGTTTCTAAAACAGGCACAGAGAACGATACATAAATTAGAAGGTATATCAATTCCATTTGAAGTGACTTCCTTTCTATGTAGGACTAGAACTTACATCAGATTACGAGAGCATGGGCGAATTAGTTTTCAAAATTGCCAAAAGAAATTAGATTAAAAAAATGTCTAAATATACAAATTATATAAAATAACTTTATTCGCTTCTTATTTAAGTTTGTTGTCAAAACCAACATTATTGCATTTTTTTTATAGTTATTGAACTCTTAAAATGTGTTTTGAATTTTGTTTCATGTCTTGCTTCCAGTTTCTCCGAGGTACAAACAATTTTGAGAAAAATATACAAATAACTCTCTTTGAAATGGCATAAACCAAATTTAAAGTTAGGCGCTGGTTATTTATAACTTTGTAGTAGTATTTTTTACGTTATAAATGAAATGTATAGCGGTACAAACTGCTACTAACAATTTGAAAGGAGGTACAAACAATTCTCTTTCGCTTCCCCTTGGCCGCTTTGTGATCACTTAAAAATTGACCAAAATCGCCCCTTACGAATTTAAAATTGTTTAGAAGCCTGTACTTCCGGTGTCTTTGAGGTACAAACAATTTAAAAAGAGGTACAAACGGGTACAGATGATGCTCTTTCGATTCCCCTTAGTCGCTTTGCGATAACTTGAAAATTGACTAAAATCGCATCCATAGAATTTAATTTTTTTAAAAGCCTGTACTTCTGATATCTTTGAGGTACAAACCATTTAAAAAGAGGTACAAACGGCTACAAACGATGCTCTTTCGATTCCCATTAGCCGCTTTGCGATAACTTGAAAATTTACTAAAATCGCATCCATAGAATGTATTTTTTTTAAAGCCTGTACTTCTGGTACCTTTGAGGTACAAACAATTTAAAAAGGGGTACAAACGGGAACAAATGATGCTCTTTCGATTCCCCTTAGTCGCTTTGCGATTACTTGAAAATTGACTAAAATCGCCTCCATAGAATGCAAAAAATTTTAAAAGCCTGTACTTCTGGTACCTTTGAGGCATAAACAATTTAAAAAGGGGTACAAACGGGAACAAATGATGCTCTTTCGTTTCCCTTAGTCGCTTTGCGATTACATTAAAATTGACTAAAATCGCCTCCATAGAATGCAAAAATTTTTAAAAGCCTGTACTTCTGGTACCTTTGAGGTACAAACAATTTAAAAAGAGGTACAAACGGCAACAAATGATGCTCTTTCGATTCCCCTTAGTTGCTTTGCGATTACTTGAAAATTGACTAAAATCGCCTCCATAGAATGCAAAAATTTTTAAAAGCCTGTACTTCTAGTACCTTTGGGGTACAAACAATTTAAAAAGAGGTACAAATGATGATCGTTCGATTCCCATTAGCCGCTTTGCGATAACTTGAAAATTGACTAAAATCGCATCAATAGAATTTATTTTTTTTTAAACCTGTACTTCTGGTACCTTTGAAGTACAAACAATTTAAAAAGAGGTACAAACGGGTAAAAATTATGCTCTTTCGATTCCCCTTAGTCGCTTTGCGGTAACTTGAAAATTGTCTAAAATCGCCTCCACAGAATTTTTTTTTTAAAGCCTGTACTTCTGGTACCTTTGAGGTACAAACAATTTAAAAAGAGGTACAATCGGGTACAAATGATGCTCGTTCGATTCCCATTAGCCGCTTTGCAATAACTTGAAAATTGACTAAAATCGCCTCCATAGAATTTTTTTTAAAGCCTGTACTTCTGGTACCTTTGAGGTACAAAAAATGTAAAAAGAGGTACAAACGGGTACAAACGATGCTCTTTAGATTCCCCTTAGTCGCTTTGCGATTACTTAAAAATTGACTAAAATCGCCTCTATAGAATGTAAAATTTTTTAAAAGCCTGTACTTCTGGTACCTTTGAGGTACAAACAATTTAAAAAGAGGCACAAACGGGTACGAACGATTCTCTTTCGAATGGCATAAACCAAATTTGAAAATGTGAAAGTTGGGCGCTGGCCATTTTTTTGTTGTTTAATTTGTCTTTGAGGTACAAATGAAGTTAATAGCGGTACAAACAGGTACAAACGAGGTACAATCGATCTACGTTAAAAAAGTCCAACTATTTTAAAGTCGGGCGCTAAGTTCACGTCGGTGTCAAACAGTGCCATATTGGACTTTGTTCTTGTCATTTTAAAAAGAGAGTTCCCGTGGACTCGAGAAAAAATAATTTAAATTGTGGATTGTACATCTATAGGCTAATGTTAATTACATTCTCAGCGTTTGATTTATTATAAATCATTAAAATTGAAGAAATTTTTATTAGGTGGTGGATGCGCCGAGAAATCCGTGGCTATCTTCACATCAGTCTGGAAAACAATTGATTTTTTGATGCGAGAAACAAAATGAAGACATTCGAAACTTGAATTCAAAGAAGCGAAAATTGTATCTTGGGGTAAGAAGAAATTTAAAAGCATTTTCACTCGTGGAATTGTCTTCAAAAAATTTTTTTCGTTTTAAAGACGGTATCGGTACCTACCAGTATGGTTGAGAATATTTCCATAAAAAATGTTGAGTGGCGGATTTTTTTTAAATAAAAAGAAAAAAAATCATGTTTTTTTATCATGTCATAATTCTGAATACAATTAATATTTTTTTAATTCCTCAGCTACAAATGCTTATTTTGGAGGTAAGAATAGGTGTGCAAAATCTCAAAGAAATCGGTCTAGTAGTTTTCTAGAAAAGTGTCCCTAAAAATCACGTTTTTTAATGGAAAATGGCTGAGGGGGTCATTTCCTTAAAGAGATGAAAAGGCACATTTTTTCCTCTATTTCGATACCAATAAAAGAAAGTACCCGAAGCCTACAAATGTTTTTCTTTTAATCTAGATCCTAAAACTTTTAGTGAGTCCTTTGGAAGCCCTAAGTCTCTAACTAAATCATTCAGTTCAGATTAAGTGAAAAAAGTCGGTTCGCTTGTGCCAAGGTTATAGCAATCACCGTTATCATTACTAACACACGGTCCAACCGATTTGGTTTAGGGTCATCTAAAATATCATCCGGAGTATCTGGAGGAGAACATATTTGTACTTCGGGTCCGCGAGAAATAGAGCGAATAGCTGATGGAATGTCAGGATAAGAAATCTCCTTTTTATTTTTTAAATTGAAACCTTGCATGTTACAAAAACAAAAATAGCAGTCATCACTATAATTTTTATGCTCTCACCAAACGATTGATATTCCAAAACGAAAGGACGGTTTTTACCCTGAGAAAGAGAATTTTAACCAGATTACACTAGTTTTAGTTAGTACAGTTCTCTGGTGTAAAAATAGCTAGTACATTGTAAAAGCTGTATTACATGTTTGTTACAATATATAAATTTTATTTGGGAATATTTAGAATCTTTGTTGAACTTACAAGGCTAATGTAATAAAAAAAAATACACAAATTAGTCAAAACTGGACATACTGTTGAGACAATTTTTTCTACGCAGACCTGTGTTATTTGTGTCCAAATAATGGTGGCGGCTCGTGGAACATATTGATGGTAGAGCCACCTATACAATACACCCCCCCCCTCTTTTTTTTGAAGAAAGAAATAACGATTTATCTTTATCTTTTAACAATTGATTAAAAATTCTTGCTGAGCTTGAAATTAGAGGTAGTACCATAGCTCCTTGGCTCTATACAGGGTGTCCTAAATAGAGTAGGATTGCAAGGGTATCTTTCTTGTTCTTAAAGCTAGAGATCTGGTTAAATGGGCAATGTTGTGCAGTTTTCTATGCTGATTCAGATTATGTTGAGAAATTTTCAAAATTCCGAGCAGTTTAGAAAATATTTAAAAAAACTGAAAATCGCGATATTCAAAAAAAAACAAATATCTCAATAATTATTAAAGATGCGAAAAAAAGTTTTAAATAAAAGTTACTTGGTTTAATTAGGCAAACATAGAAATCAAGTCAAAATAAAATTCAAGATGGCGGTTTCCGAGATATTAATACCAACTTTCTTATTTCAAATGGCCGCCATATTTGATTTTTACACGCATTAATAGACTTTTTTTTTTCTCTTTTCAACGATGTACAACAACCTATGTCAAAATAAAAAATAATGGAAATATTAATTGTTGTAAGTTTAAAACAAGTAGGCATAAATAAAAATAAAACAAAATTTGTTATAACGACTAACTGTTATCTTACATTAGTTTATCAGTTGTATTAATCATTCATAAATGTGCATTGTCTTAAGTTGTTGTAATATCGATAAATATTAATTACATGAAATGGCGAATTATTCAATATCTGAACAATACGATATGTTTTGTAATTACATCAAGTGTTACAAAAACCCCCATCTTGCAGCACAAACATACCAAGCAAACTTTCCTGAAAGAAGGCAGCCGGACATTAAGGTATTTAAAAAATTGGATGAAAATATGCAATTGTATGGAAGTTTAAAAAACCTAAAAGAAATAGAAATATGATCGTTGATGATGAAGAATTAACATTGGTTTGTGTGGCAGCTAATCCGAACATTTCATGTCGGCAGATAGAAAAATGAAATTTAAGACGGGCCATTTGTAATAACTAGACAATCGTAGCGGGCCAAAGAATAATGCTTAATCGTTAACTAATTTATGTATTCTTTAAACATATACATATATTATTACATATACATATATTATTACATACACTTATTATTTTAATAGTAAAAAAGCAAACGGTAACAAAATTATAAGCACAAAATATAAAATGAATTTAGGGTAGTTCTTGATGTGAAGTATTATCACTTTATTTTCTGGTGTCATTACTGGTTGATGGTGCATGAGAAAAATGAAACTGAGACTGTTTCATCAAAATTTCATCATAGTCCGGTTCCATTTGCGAAGCAGAAATTCTTAAAACTCATCTGTAATTCTGTTTCTTAAAGAAGTTTTCCTAAGCTTCATTGTTGAAAAGATTTGTTCGCATATATAAGATGAGCCGAACATTGTCATTATCTTCATTGCATGAGTAATTAGATTTGGGAAATTATCTGGACTTAATTTTTTATAAAATTCTAGTAATGGTACTGTATGAAAAGTTTGTTTCAGGAGAGTATTACAGTTCAGTTCTATTAACTCAAGTTGAAATTTTGCATCAACTTCTTCGTAATTAACATTGAATGGGGTCGCAAAAATACTAAACTCTGGTTCCATTTTTCTAAAGTCCTGAAATCTCCTTTCAAATTCTGTAGATAGTTTTCTCAAATTAATTTCGTATCTTATTGCTTGATATAGTGAATTTTAAAGATTGTATTCTTGGAAAATGAGAAAAATCAGATTTAGAGATCTGATTAGCAAATAATAATAACTGTAATTTGAAACTTTTCAGGTATTGCCAAATATCGTGAAGAAACTGATTTTTTCCTTGCCATTTGATATTAAGTTTATTCATGTGTACGAGGAGGTCTGTGAAAAAAGCGAAATCAGAAAGCCACGTTTCGTTTTCTAAGACGTCAAATTGATTATAAATGTCTGTATCAATAAGAAAATTCACAATATCGTCTTTTAAATCCCAAATTCTTTCAAATACTTTTCCAGCACTTATCCAACGAACTTTTGAATAATACAGGATATCGGAATGCTCAGCATGTACGGACTCCAAAAACTGTTGAAACTGGCGATGTTATAATCCTCTGGAACGAATCATATTTACTAGTTTTACAACAATATTAAGTATATGGTCAATATCTAAAGCCGATTTACAAAGAGCATCCTGATGTATAAGGCAATGCAAAAAAACAACATCATTTTCCGGATACTTAGAATTAAATTTCCCAACAAATCCTTGATTGATTCCAACCATATTAGGAGCACCATCTGTAGTTACATTACATAGCTTGTCAATAGATAAACGAAGTTTATCGATGCAATTTTCAAATTCACAAAATATATCGGCACTAGTCGTTGTTCCTTTCATTGACTGCAGCCCTGTAAGTTCTTCTGTAATTTCAAAGTGGGCGTTGATTCCTCTTACAAATATGAGTAACTGCGCAGTATCGCTGATATCTGTACTTTCATCCATGGTAATTGAATAAAAAATAAATTTTTGAGTTTTTGTAGTCAGTTGTGAAATTAGATTTTTATCAATATTTTTAATTCTCTCGGTGATTGTTCTTCTTGAGAGAGACAGTGACTGAAAATCCTTTTTCTTGTCAGGGCACATAATATCGCACACATCATCATGCACTGCTTTATAAATTCACCATCTGAAAATGCTTTATTAGATTTAGCAATATTATAAGCCAACACATAACTGGCTTTCGTAGCGCATCTTTGAGAATGATTAGCTCTCTGAAATAATTGTTGTTGACTTGATAAATTTTTTATTAAATCTTTCGATTTAATTTTTTTCACCTCTTCACTTAACGATGAGTAGGAGTGGTTTTCATGTTTGCTCTTGAAATGGCGTTGAATGTTATATTCTTTTAAAACTGCAACAGTTGTATTGCAAAGTAAGCACACAGGTTTTTCTTTAAATAAAGTAAAGAAATATTTCCAAGTCCATTCTTCTTTAAAAACTCGACATTCTGAATCCACTTTTCTTTTTTTAACATCCATTTTAGACGTTACCTACTACGGAGAACAACACACAGAAACGCAATTGACGAAAGCTTACTGCTAACTAATGCTCTTACGCGGGAGTTTGTTGAGGCACTGGGAGTTTGGGGGATTACACAAACAAATACTCGAGTCACGGCGGGTCGTTGCAGATGACTGACTAAGTCGCTAACTAACTGACAGGGTCGGTCCACTCATACGGAGTTGTTTATACTATAAAAACATTTCCGGACAAACTCTTTAGATGGCGCCAGTAAGTTTAATTCCAACTTTATAATTCTCACCACGGTTATTCCCGCACTTTCTAGCACATTCGTTGTTGTTGTGAAAGAGTACACTTGCATTTTGTAGGCTATATTCTATTATAATATACCTGCGATACCTGTGCTTTGCGATTATTAGCACGATATTCGTTTGAATTATTAAACGTTTATTGTGTGTTCATTGCGACTTCGTGGATTTCTACTTTGGCGTAAGTCAATTAGGGTTAGTAATTTTTTTATTACATTAATCTAATCTAGGTACCATCAATGTAAGGATCATCACGATCAGCACATATATTACATATCATAAACTGTTACATTATTCATTAATAAATGTATAAATCTGAATTTTATTGTTACTATTTGTTTTTTACTGTTCATCCATTCTTCCAAAACATTTTTTTCCTCATGCAGGATATCAATAGTACGGTAAGTCCATTATTATTATTTTTATCAATTTGGTTTTCTTTTATATACATACTACAATCTTCAACATATTTAAATAAATAAATCTATTTCACTTAAAGAAAAATATTTAATTTTTATGTTGACTAAAATATATATCATTGTTTTTTATTGCGACTATATTAATTATTCAATTACTATTTTCAAATTATTTACTTGAAAATAAATATTGGATAATTTAAAATATTGTCGTAATAAAAAATCATGAAGTTTAATATAATTAACACTTTATTGTATATATTCGTAAATCCCGCCTGGTCCGCCGTCCCAAGTTTAGTTGCGGACAATCTCACAGGTGGCACCAAACGCAGTCTCTGGCCAGTATATGGGAGTGGGCCTTCTATAGATATATCTTTTCTATGCTAACTGATCTTCGGGCGGCCTCGCTTGTATTTATACCTACCTGCGAGAGTGTCTGGAAGTTTCGAGCGAAGATGAGTCATCTGTTTAGGTCGGATGGATTTGTCCAGAATACTATTGTGTTTTGAATATCGCCGCAGGTAGTTTTTATGCGGGTCGTCACATTACGAAGTAAGAACGCGTTCAAACATTCTCACGACGGCACTCTTAAACGGGCCGGATTAAACCTTTCCGCGGGCCGGACTTGGCCCGCGGGCCGTAGTTTCCCCATCACTGGTCTAGAGCATTGGTCTCCAAACTTTTTCCATCGCGGGCCATATATACAATTTCGGGCCGTATTTGGCCCGCGGGCCGTAGTTTGGAGACCCCTGGTCTAGAGCATCAACAATTTTAAAAAAGCACAAGTTTCACCCTTATAAATTGCACCTATCTCAGACTTTACAACCAAATGATAACATCCGTAGATTAACATTTTGCAGGTGGTTAATCAACAAAATTACGGAAAATGGTGATTTTATAAACACAATTTTATGGACTGACGAATCTTACTTTTCTAATTGTGGATTATTTAATCGTCATAACGAGCACTATTGGGCTCAAGAAAATCCACACATAGTTATTCCACGAAACCAATTACGGTTCGGCTTTAGTGTTTTTTGTGGCATAATGGGAAATCGTTTACTTGGTCCTATAATTTTTGATGGAACTCTAACTGCACAACGTTATTTGGAAATTCTTCAAACAACCTTAGAAAATTTATTGGATAATTTACCTGTGGCACAAAATATGCAAATATGGTACCAGCAAGATGGCGCTCCAGCACACAATGCCAGAGATGTTATTACTTATCTAAATGGACGTTTTAATAATAAAGTAATAGCGACTAATACACCTGTACAGTGGCCAGCCAGATCTGCAGACTTGACGCCTCTTGACTTTTATTTGTGGGGCACTTTAAAAAACAAAGTTTATGGAAGTAACTTCAATTATAACAATGTGGATGAACTTCGCGAAGCAGTGACAGAGGCAATAAACGGCATTAATCGCAACACATTGCGAAAAGTAACTGGGAGTGTTGTAAAACGCTGTCAATTGTGTTTGGCCAATAACGGTCAACATTTTGAGCATTTTTTATAATTTATTGTTATTTTACTACTTGGTTGTATTACCTCTTTTTGTTTTGTTACATTTGCTTTAAAAATAATTTAAAAAATTAAAAAATTTAAATTTAAATTTAAACAATTAATATTTCCATTATTTTCTATTTTGACATAGGTTGTTGTACATCGTTGAAAAGAGAGAAAAAAGTCTATTTATGCGTGTAAAAGTCAAATATGGCTGCTATTTGAAATAAGAAAGTTGGTTTTAATATCTCGGAAACCGCCATCTTGAATTTTATTTTGACTTTATTTCTATGTTTGTCTAATTAAACCAAGTAACTTTTACTTAAAACTTTTTTTCGCATCTTTAATAATTATTGAGATATCTGATTTTTTTGAAAATCGCGATTTTCGGTTTTTTTTAAATATTTTCTAAACTGCTCGGAATTTTGAAAATTTCTCAACATAATCTGAATCAGCATAGAAAACTGCACAACATTGCCCATTTAACCAGATCTCTAGCTTTAAGAATAAGAAAGATACCCATGCAATCCTACTCTATTTAGGACACCCTTTGTAACGAGCCGCCCCTGCATTTAATTATATTTAGAACTTGGGAAAATCATTTCATATGTTAGAAATATGTAACTATATCAATGTGCAATACGTAACTACGACAAACCAGTAAGAAAGATAATAACTACGACTCACAAGTCTATGATTTTCTTTTTATAAAGGCGTCGACAGACAAAATGAGAAATAAAAATCATTTTCTCCGACAGAAATCCAATTTCCCATCAATTTTTTTTTGCTTTCACGTCTTATCACCAGTTTTCAATTTAGTGTAAACTACATTTCATCCCTTCACATTTCATCTCATTAAACTATACGCGAGACTGCACACACATACAGAGTTGGAGTCATCGATATATTAACGTCCGTCCGTTGTCTCTCCTCCACACTTTTTCAAAATACAAATATTAACATCCTCCTTCATTCAATAGCCTTCGTTCCGGTGCCTACTCTTCTGTTTTTCTGTTTTCTCGTCTCGCCAGCGGCGACGACATATCCCCCTTTCCGGTGTCGCGGATTACGTGCCATCTGATATCCTACGTCTGCTTCGGTTTCTGCACCCCGATGAGGTAGCATATGAGGTAATAATAATACCCGGGTTTTCATTACCCGCAAAGCAGCTAGTATTGATTTATTGAACGTTCGTATAAATAATGAAGTGGTTGATATTGTACCGTAATTTATATGGAATCTGTATAATTTATGAGTTGATTTTTTTGCTTCAAATTACTACGCACTTTAGTAGTGCTTCACTTCATGACCTCGGCGACGGCTTCTGTCCGCAGCACGAAAATTTAGGCAACAAAGAAACCCATTGTCAACTACCGGAGGAAATGAGACGAATCGATTGCGCCGTAGCAGAGGCGGCACTTCCGTCCAGATCTAAGGAGATGTTTCAGCAGAAACAAGCAATTTGTAACTACGTTCGCGCTTGATTGGTTCAAGAGAAAGGACGTTTGTGGGGGACCGAAATTGGAGGTTTAATGATCACAATTTCGTTCTTGCCACTAATCATAAAGGGAGCATTAAGGGGTGCATAGACAAACACGGGTTGTTTACGGTAAATAAAACGTGATTACACGCCCGGTGGCAATGGTTGACATGTTGATTTTACTGGTCTTCATCCACATGTTTCCGGAATACATAAAATGCTGCAAATAACTGACTTTCAAATAAATCTGCACAAGAAAGGTGACATTTCATTACAAGATATAGTATGTAATAATAAAAGAACACTTTCACAGAATTTAACTTTATTCCGACTAGTCTGAATCTAGTTGATGAAAACAATACTTTTTACAATCATGGTAAAATATACTGGCCGTCGTAAGTAAAAGAATAGTTATTTACGTAACAAGTTCCGAAAGTGATATTTTACGGGATGAGTAGGACGAGCCGTAGGCGAGTCCTGGAATCCTGCGAGTCCCGTAAAATCACTTTTGGAACGAGTTACGTACAATATTTTTTTTTGCAGCCGTTTTTTGTTTTAAAAAGCAAACACACACACATTAATGTTATATGACGAGCGCTGTCATAATTAAATACGAAGTTGATGTTTTTGTCAAGGCCGCCTACATATATACGCAAAATCGTCCCGAAAGTAAAGAAATCGTTCCGAAAGTAAAACAAAATCGTCCCGAAAATAACTACTTTCGGTACGATTTATGTAAAGTGGTACTTTCGATTTTATAAATCATACCGAAAGTTTTATTTTCGGGACGGCTGCAGAAAAATAAATTATTCACACCAAGATATGATAAAAACTTCAACAAAAAAACATTTTTGATAAATTTACCTTGGAATATAAAAATAAAATAAATGTTATTGTTATTTTGCTAGATTAACTGTGCAGTGACATTACAATTTCATCCTGCAAATCAATTGATTAGTTCGTCATTTAAATCAAAATATGCCCCGAGTTCATCAGCGTGGCGTTTCTTTACAATGAAGTGTTTTTGATAACGGCTCAGAGAAGCAGGTTTGTCAATTCGTAATATTGCCCAACGAATTGGCAGAAGCGTCAGTACAATAGCTCGGTGTTAGCGTAGATGGACCGAGAAATAAAGGCAGAGATTACGACCTGGACGCCCTAGAAACACTACAGAACGTGAAGATTGAGCTCTTCGGCTCGTCTCTCTCCGGGAGCGGTTTTCGACAACAAGAGCATTTGGAGATGTCTGAAGAGGCTTAACTAACCAAGAAATCTCCGTTCGATCAGTTTACCGGAGAATTAAATCATTTCGTGTGAATTCCTTTTATTTCGTTGCCCTTAACTGCTCGCCATAAGAGGTGCCGTCTGGAATGATACAATGAGAGACTACAATGTCGGTCGATCAATGGAGGCAAGTTATCCTTAGCGACGAATCGAGATTTTGTTTGGGTGTCCACGATGGTCGTAAGATGATTAATCGTCGCCGAGGAGAACGGAGAATTTACAGTTCGCTGTGGAACCATATACAGCTCTTACACGCGGGGCGGTGGTGTAGGGAGCGATGGCTAATGGAACTAAGTGTTCATTTCGGGAAAATGCAAATCGCTACATTAACACGGTTCTACAACCTATCTCAAAAGGTTCGAAAACCCCATTTTCCAACAGAATAATGCCAAACAAATTCGATTAAATGTCAGGAAATGGGTATTTTCAAAATTTAATTTATCCATTATCGAATTTTAAATTTATTTAAAAATGCCATAAATCGCGATTGTATCGAATTTGTTTATGAGAAAGAATTATTGTACTCAATGAGTAGAAATAGAAAATTGACTCAGAACTCCTGGAATTTTTTTTGCTTTGCGACTTTTTTCAAAAAAATGGTGATGTGGCCATCATGTTACTTTCTCCGACTTGATGGTATCATTTATATTTACGCTTTCATGGTTTATTTTCAATTTGAATCATATTTTAAATGTACATCGAGCGCTTTGTAAACTCGGAGGAAACTGACGTTTAAAACGTCAAAATTATGAAAGATAGAAAAATTATACTTCAAATATAAAAACTCAATTTATTCAAAAACTAAAGGTATTTCGAAAAAAACTTATTCATTGTAAATTGTTCATTTTAGCATTCTCTACAATTATTATTAACATACATTTGCTGTAACTATTATCGTTTTATAATTATAAACCAAAAATTAAAAAATAATAATAAATTTTTTTCTCGAATAAAAATGATTTTATGAAAAATGTATTCAAGTAAAAGATGTTCATTTCTTTGTTGTCTTCAAAGTTTGTCTAAATGTTTTTGTGATATTTTTCATATTTAAGAAAATATTGGCAAAAAACAAAAAACAGTTGAGGTAAACGCCCACTTCCGGTGTACGACACACACACACACACACACACACACACACACACACACACACACACACACACACAAAATTTTTTTTTTCAGAAATTGTTGAAATGGTATCTAGGGACCCCAAAACGGATATTTCCGTAAAAAAAAATTGGAAAAAAAATCACGATCACAATACTTTCTCGTACTTCGTAACGGAGAAAGTAAAAATATGTTTGATAGTTCCGGATAGTTCTGATAGGTGTTTCCTGTAGTTCTTTGTGAGTTCTATCCATAGTTGTTATGAAATATTTAGATTCGACCAATATTAAGTGAGTAATATGAATTTGAATATTTCGAATTTCCAACTTTGAAAATTTTTGTCTCTGGAAATTCAACAGAACTCTTTTTTAAATGTATCAGGAACTATAGTACTATCCCAAACACATCTTAAAACTAGTTCAGAACTATTCGATAACAATGTTGGGGTGCGGTGTCAAGTTGGCACCCCATTTTTCAAAAAATTCCTGACAGCCCAATTTTACAGAACTCTTTTTTAAAAGTTGATAGTACTTCTAGATACATCAAAAGGAATTGAGAACTCTATTCAGAACTATCAGAACTCTTCACTGGGGTGCCAACTTGACACACTCGTGTGGGATACAATCGCTAAAACACTGGGCCATCTTCAGCCACTCCCACTCACTTTATCTGATATTCCGATGCGAATTCTGGAAGCTTGGGATGTAATCCGTCAGGCTGATATTGACAATTTAATTTCTAGCATGCCTAGGCGAGTTGTTGAGAGCTCCAGAAATCGTAGAGGGAAAAAGTTACCACATTTTATTGATGAAATCATTTTTTGGTGCGAATAATTTACATATTATCTGAAACTTTGATAAACATTAAGCTGTGGGTTTTTGCTGTTCTTTTACTAATGACAGCCAATATATTTTCGATCTAAATAATGTATGCAATCCAATCCGCCGCAGTGGGGCAAATGACTCCAAAGCCTGGCATAATTAAGATAATGAAAACAGGCGATTAGTAAAATTTAGGGTAATTATGGACTCTAGAGGACCTGTACCATCTGTACCTGTAATAGTAGATGAGCGGCGCGCGCCAGCGTAAACAAGACGGGTGTGAAGTTAACAATAGATTTTAAAATAAGTTATTTCCTCTAAATTCACTTTAGAAAAATTAAAAAACCTCAAATGGCAACTAAAGCACTATCATATTAATCAGTTGTCACAACGCCACCCCTAATTTTCAACCCCATAATTATTTGGCACACATCTAATAACATGTAACTATTTTCAAAGTTCGCATATCGCCATAAAAATATGAGCACATGAATAGTTTCCACATTAACCATACTAACTTATAAAAGAATCAAATTCGGATCACCGCCCGCCGAAAGTGAATATAGAGGAAATAACTTATTTTAAAATCTATTGCTGAAATCTATTGCTAACTTCACACCCGTGTAAACAAGTGCTTTGTGCGAGTGATTTTCAAGCCTCTGTTTAAGACTATTTGTTCGATAATTTATATATATTTTTTTAATTATTATTTAACTGCACATAATTTTAATAAATAGGCTAATAAAAAGTGATCGTCCACATTTTTTATTTACATTCTTTTTGCGAAACAAAGGTGTTATTAAATTAAAGTTTCGATTTTTGTTTTTTTTTTCAATAGTGTTTTGATTACACATTATAATGCTACTTTTTTCCTGCTACCTTATAGCGACTTCCGTCGCTACACTATGATTTTTAAGAATTATACAAGATAAAGCAAATATTTCTAAAAATTGCTGTAGCGAACTGAACTTTATTATGATTGATCAGGGTTCGGACGATATATTTCATCTGATATACAGTGCGAATTTTTAATCTCTGAACATGCTAATAAAAAAGTAAAATTTCGTATGTTCAGTTTTAAAAAACACACTTCAATCACATTGTGCATTGACAGTTCGCAACGAACCGTACAGTAAAACTTTGTGTGTTACCTATAGTGGTACTAATTTGATTGAATCCCCCTCTATGGGACTGCTTAACGTGCTTCAGACGGGTACCCCGTTAAGTAAGGAGTTACTGCGCGTTACACAAGGAAATTAGATATTAGTAAAAATACAAAAGTATTAACGTTAAAAATAATTGTAATACGTTATTTGTTACAATTGAACGGCAAAAAAACGACAGAATACACTGACAAATATTAATAATAAACAATTTCCAAGATATGTTTGAAGTGCCTTCCTTTTTGTTCTAAACAATAACCCAGACAATTGTTCAAAGCTTCGTCACAATTTCTGAGAAAAGTAGGATTTATATTATTACAGGCTGTATGTTCTATTCTTCGGTAATTCATTTTACCTACTCCCACTTTGTAATTGATGAATTACTGAACTGTTTTCACCAATCGTAAGCGACCCATTACGAATATATAGAGCATATATAAATGTTAAATGTCGTACATAAATGTGTAACATGTACTATTACCGCTTATGCACCTCGGTATATTATATACTTATTAGCCAATTACAATTAACGTCCGCCGAGTCCCCTGCATTCGTCTGTTCGTCTTTAAATATTAAAAGTGACAGTGACATTTAAACGTCAGATTGCAACTTATTGGTTAAAAGAATAACCGACACAATAAACTCCACGCTATGCCTTATTAGTACTTCCATCGCAATGGTATCTTATTAGATTAACATTTCAGAGTGAGTACAACGATCCGTATCCCTAAATTTGTACAATAAATGTAGGACAATATATTATTCGACGGAAAATTTTCGAACGGTAATTCGTTTGTTTAGTTGGTAGTCGTCCTACATAGCCATTACCGGACAATTGCATGCAAATTTAAACGTCACCCTGACAAGATTCAGTTTCAATATGTCTTTAGTTTAAGCGAATAAATGTAAGGTCGAAGGTAAAGCATAGTACATAACGCGAGTTGTAACGCAATACGCGCTCGTGAAATTACGTTACTCGCCGCTACGCGGCTCGTACGCAATATCTTTCACTTGCGCGTAATTTGCTACTTACAACTCTAGTTATGCATAACAGCATTATTGTAAATTTTCGATTTTAGATAACCCCAATCAAATTCCAGGATAAATCAACTGACCGTGGAGGCCAATGTATTGCACCAAACCTGGAGTTATTTGGTGAAGATACTCCTGGTACAATCCATTTGAAAAATCGCATTATTAATGCTTCGATTTCGGGTATAATACGTTAAGCAGTTCTGAATATTTACTTGAGATTGCCCTTTATAAGAAAATTGTCAACAATTCCTGCCCAGACGTTAACTTTTTCGGGTCAAGTTTTGCACTTGATCGTTTATGGATGATAAGAAAAGTGGAAGTTTGATTTGTCGGATAGTTTAAAGGGTTAATGGAATGGATACTAATTTACATGGCCATTTATTCAAAAAGTTGCCTTTTTGCTATTTTACTTAAAAATTTCTTCATTTTCATTTATTAAATTAATTAATGTTACGCAAAAATCCATTCTTTTGATTTTATCTTCTTCAAAAAGTTGCTGATTTGAAAATTTGAAATTTGTAAGGTATGTATTTAAATTTTGTCAAAGTGTTACCCACGAACGTAGATGAGATCCCAAATTCTTCAGCTAAACTTCGAAGAGATGTGATTGAGTTTTTCTTAATACCAAAATATTTAACACCACCTCTTTAGGTAAAATATGGCACGTTCTTTTCCGTTTATTGTGCTCATTTGCAACACAGGCTTGGGTTGATGAAAAAAAAAACTGATTTGTTGTTTCAAGGCACCCTGAAATTGAGGTGTTTTTTAAATTGAACATACGAAATCTAAATTGCTCGCAATTAGCATGTTCAGAGATTAAAAATTCGCACTATATATCACGGTATTTATCATGATATACACATATCGCTATTTATATACTCCGATATACAGGGTATTTCAGAGCTCTGGGAACGGTCAATCACGTGCTTATTTTTTCAAAATTTCGAAAAATGTTTTATACAAAAGTTGTGTATAATAGTGAGCTGCACTCCCTAAAAATATTTAAATTTATACAGGGTGTCTTATAACAAAGTTACAAACCAAACTTATGTTTTTTTTAAATGGAACACCCTGTATTTTTTGTCATTTTTGAATTATATGGAGCAAATAAAGGTGAGTGACTACAATACTCCCTATACCTATTGTTTTCCGTTTTTGAAATATTTGAAGATTTGTTGAAATGCATGGTCTGGGTGAAATTTTATTTTTGCCCCAGTGATTGACGTTGAACGATTAAAATCATTTCTTTTATTTAGTTGAAGGTTCGAACTATAGAGCCAACCATGATTTCATGCAAAAAATTATACAGGGTGATAAAAAAAATGCGGTAGAAAAACCCAACTTATAAAGTTGAATAACTTTATTAAATAATTTTTCAAATGGCACACCCTATATTTAGTAACGTATTCTCAAGTAGAATCCACTTATCTTTCAGATTGTATAAGGGTTCCCCGTTCCTAATCTCAATAGTTTTCTTGTATTCGGCGATTATCATATCAGGGATAATTATTATAATCTGAAAGATAACTGGATTCTTCTTGAGAATACGTTTCTAAATACAGGGTGTGCCATTTGAAAAATTATTTTAACAAATATTAACCCTTTGCACTTTCTTGCCGTTTCACCAACATTGTAAGATAAGATGATTATGGTGCGTGCGAGGACGTTATGTCGTTTGACCAAAGTGCCGAATCGGCGTGCATTCGGTAGTTTGGGCCTTAGTGGTGGGTCGGTGCAAGCACATAGTGCCCAATGTCCAAACTGCCGATTCGCATTCGAATCCGACGCCTTGTTTACGAACGCGCGTCGTTCCGCACTTTGGGCATGGTCGGTTGTATAAAATTCGGCACTTTAGGCAAAATACCAATTCGGTACTTTGGGCACGCCCCGTTAGGGGCAGTGCAGTAGCAGCTCACGCACTATTTGGCGCAATCGAAATAAAAAAAAAAATCAGGAGCGGAGTCGGAGTCTATATTTTTCTAACGACTCAATGCATCTAATAATTGGGAAATTTTTTTATTTATAGTTATTATATTCTCACAAAAATATACAGCGTGTTCCATTAAAAAAAAAATGGAAAATGAATATTTTGCGTCTTGGAACACTACATCGCTACAAAATGACAAACCATTAAGGGCTGAAGTAATAGAAAATTTTCCAAGCGAATAAAAAAAAAAGATTTTTTTTAATGGCGGATCAGTGACTCTTCAAACTCGGGTCTGTTTTAATATAAAAAAAATAAATAACTAAACAATTGACGATTAAAACGTCATAGTATCTTATATCAATTACAGTGGTCTATCTAAATATTGAATAAAATACTGGGTGTTCCGTTTAAAAAATATAACTTTGGTTCCTAACTTAAAAGTGGAACACTCCGAATACATGAAAACATTTTTAGAGCATACACTCACAAAGGGATCATCAGACCTGTTAATAACAGATTTTGATGCGTGTTACCTATATTGTAGAGGTACCTGTGCACGGAAGTATACAGAAAATTTCCCAGTGGGCCCTAGATTCTGAAAAAAACGATTTTAAAAGTAAAAAAAATTTTTTTTAAATGTGTCGTAATAAATTAATTGCATTTCACTTTGTTTCAAAAACTACGTAAATATTCAATACATTATCATGAAAACGATTTTTGTAATTTATATCAATAATATAAATCTCGAAGGCTCCTCGATGCGTTCCGAGTAGAGATGGGTAACTCTTGAGCGAGCCAATTGAAAGAGCCCAGTCAGTGCAGTGAGTCGGGCATTGAAGTGACTCTATTGAAATTATGCAGTTTTTTTTTGAGATATGATACAGAATGTATGGCTTTTGTAAAATTTTGAAAGTGAGGACCTTTTTTTTTAGCTCTCTTCGAGTCAATTTTCTTAAGAGTATCGAGTGAGAAACGCAATCAAAAGCCCTGCTCAAATCGAGAAATGTGGCCATGGCAAAATTACCCTTCTCAAAACACGAGACTAGTTTTTCTACAAAGTCTACTGTGGCATCAGTATTCAATTTACCTTTCCGAAAGCCATATTAAGACTGTGACAATAGTTTCGTTAGTTTCAAGAAAGATCAGATCATCTGGTCGAACATAAGTTTCTCTATTATTTTATAAAATACTAGCGAGTACCCGGCATGCGTTGCAATGCTGCGCCGCCGTCAATACGTAGCTTATTACTGGTGACGAACGACGGCTCCGCTGCGCTGCGCCGTCGTCCGTGCATGGTCCATATATATTAGGGCAGATAACTGGTGATGGACGACGGCTCCGCTGCGCTGCGCCGTCGCCAATACGTAGCTTATTACTAGTGTCGTATCCTGTTGGATTTGTTCGTCTAGCCGAAAACGGATTAGGCTCTAAATGTTAGTGAGGGCTGTTTAATTTTACGTTTTAATTTTAAATGCTAATTACAGGTTGTGAAAGCAACCGGCAGGTCGCACCAATTTCAGTTGGTAACGCCTGACGTACATTATTCCATCCTCCGACATTCGCTAAATACAACAAATACTATTAGTTAGGTTATGTACATTAAAAACCAAGAAATGGTAGACAAACATATTCTATTTTACACAGAAACCTTCCCCCGCATGATTACATTAACCCCTGAAAATTTCATCCAAATCCGACGAATGGTTTAGGTGTCCATAAACGACAAACAAACAAACATTCATTTTTATATACGGGTGTCAATTTGAAAAACTTTCAATGCGAATATCTGTGAAAATAAAAGAGTTAGAAAAACGCCATTTGGTACAAATGTTATACAGGTAGGGGGAACTAGAACCACCATATTTTGGTTATGGGGTGAGTGACCCCTTGGGCCCCATTCACCCCAACCCCAAAATTTTACATGGCATCACCCCTTTTGTGATTCCTTAAATTAAACGTTTTTTTGAGTAGTATTCATCAGCACAAGGATTCTTTTTAAAATTTAATACAGGGCCGAACAAAAAAGTATAATTAAAAAAAATAAATTCTGTTTCTATAAATTGCTATTTTATTTAATTGGATTCTTATAATTCATTCCACTGTGGGCTACAAAAAAGGATAATAAAATGTTTTGCTCCAAATACTCGAAGCAGTGGGTCAGGTTTCAGCAAATAACAATCACCTATTTCAATCAGGTGTCTAAATCGCAATTCTTTCAGCCATACTGTAAACCAGCGCTGTCCAACTTCTCTTAGCCAGCGGGCCATTTTTTCTTTAGCAAATAATTCGCGGGCCGAAAAGGATAGATAAATTAAAAGTCAGTTCATGTCAACTCAAAAGTTATTTTATTTATACGAAAAAAATAAAGTCAAAGATAACATTTTTTCGGCAATAAAGTTTATTTTTTTAGCGTACTAAATATTGCGTTATATTTATTGTTAAAATGAAATATCACGTTATTCTTAAAAACAATACATAACAAGAAATAATAAAAAACAATAAAATTAGAATATTATTAAGCCTGAGTTATTTAATGGAGCATTGTGGCCGTAGTTGTTGAGCAACAATTTCTTTTATGTCCATATCAATATTTGTTGTGGCAACTCTAATTATATTTTCAAGAGTGGAATCTTGCAAGCTGTTTCTAAATTTTAATTTTATATATTTCATGTCAGAGAATGAACGCTCGCAGATATATGTACATCCGAACATAGAAATGATTTTAAGTCCAAAATCTCTCATTTTTTGATATTTTTCTTTATCCAAATGTTTGAACACTTGTATTCCAGTTGCTCCACTAGATGCCATGAATTGGTCAGCCTGAAGGTCCCATAATTCCATTTGATATTTAGGTTCAACGGAGGTAATATCGATATTGAATGGAATGAATCACTGAATAAATTAATACTCATCTTTAAATCATCAAATTGAGAAAATCTTCTATTAAAATCTTCAATAAGCATATCTAATTTAGGTAAAAAAAATGTCAAAATTCACTTCTATGTTACAGGCCTTCATTTCTTCATATATTTCTTTGCAACTTTGAAATAAATTATTTTCCTGCAAAATTTAACTTCCACAATTTTGATTTATTTCTGAATCCTGTTACATGTTTATAACGACAACACACATCTTGATCTTTTCCTTGCAAGAATTTATTCAAAATATTTAAATAATTTGTAATGTCTGTTAGGAAAGCAAGTGTACAAAGGAAATTTTAATCACCTAAATTTGCCGTCAAATCTTCATTGATGCCAACTTCTGTTAAAAAAAGAGATGAATTTCTTTTCAAAGTGTAAAAAAATTCTTCAGGCATTCCCTGCACTTAACCAGCGAATATTACTATGTAAAAGCAAATCACCATACTCAGCTTGCAGTTCGTCCAAAAAAGTTTTAAATTTTCGATGTGTAAGACAACGATTTCCGCCAGGAATTAAATTTGTTAGTTTGCAAACCTTGTCCATTACGTCTTTTAGTTTTAGTGAAAGACCACATAATGGCTCTTGATGCACAATACAATGGAACATTCGACAATTTATTCCTTCTTTTTGTAAGACTCTGCGAGCCCAATATTTTTGCCCATCATAGCTCTTGCGCCATCAGTTACAATAGCGGTGCACTTGTCAAATCCGCCATACAGAGCTATTGCACATTTTAATTCGTTGTAAATTTCTTCATCTTTTGTAATTCCGTGTAATGATCGTAATTTTAAAAGTTCTTCTGAATAATCATAGTTTTCATTTACGGTTCCTATAAAAATAAGCACTTGACTTGGTCGGAAATGTCTGTACTTTCGTCCAATGCTCCGGAAAAATAGCAGCAATTATTGATTAGGTTTTGTAATTTATTAGTGACATATATACTGCTCTCGTTTACACGTCGGCTTACAGTTGGATGAGAAAGAGAAACTTTGAATTTTTTGTCCCATTTCGTTATTATTAAAAGCTTGAGCCATTTTTATGGCACATTTTTTAATTCATTCTCCATCCGAAAAAGGCTTTTTAGCTTTTTCAATTTCTAAGCAAACTTCAAACGATGCAGCTACTGATGCTTCTTCAGAATCTGTTACTTGAGTAAAATAATTCGTTTGGAAGTTCTGCTGTTTTTTCAATTTTTTTACTGTTCTCGAGTCTTCCGTGCACGAATATTACTTTTTTTCATGCATTGATTGGTAATGGCGCTTTAAGTTGTACACAGCTACAGTCTGTAAACATGCCAAACACTGTGGCTTGCTCTTGTTAAGAATAATTAAATAATCTATTCATTCAATTCAATTCATCGTTCTTGAAATTCTCGATTTTCAGTATCAATCTTTTTTTTTCTTAGAAGCACTCAAAATTAAGGATTGTTTCAATTAACGAATAAATATGAAATTCAGTTGATTGTGTTTTATTGCATTTCACAGAATAACAAAGAACCCACGGTAGATGTAAACATAAAAGTCCGTTAACTACTGTTGGACAAGATAAGCGGCTCTCGGCAACAGTGATACCAGAATGCAGCCGTGGCTATAATCCCCACCGCTCCTTCTGCCACCATGTACAGTCGAGACGGACAATGCGCGAAGAAGAAGCGCGCTCGGGCGGGCGACTTGGTGGTGGTAGAGAGCTTTTAAACAGATACACTTACATAGAGCAACATACACCATATTTATTCATCATTAGCATTTTTATAATACTTGTTGTAGACGGTTGAATTATAACTATTATCTAAAAATCTCATATATTTTTTTAATTTGATATTTTAAATGTATACAGATATTTATTTAAAATTTGATGTAAAGTTTACTATAACTCGCGGGCCGTAAAAAAAAGCTTCGCGGGCCGGATGCGGCCCGCGGGCCGCCAGTTGGACAGCGCTGCTGTAAACTATGTCTAATACCGGATAAAAAAGAAAATTAAATAGTGAATTCGTCTGAAATTATTTCACTTCGATCGCTTTTGAATTTGACGTACAATCTAACACACCTGACTGCAATAGGTGATTGTTATTTGTTGAAACCGGACCCACTGGTTCAAGTATTTGGAGAAAAAAAATGTATTATGCTTTTTTTAGCCCAAAATGGAATGCATTATAAGAATCTAATTAAATAAAATAGCAATTCATAGAATCAGAGTTTATTTTATTTTAATTTTTTGTTCGGCCCTGTATTAAATTTTAAAAACATTCTTGTACTGGTGAATACTACTCGAAAAAACGTTTAATTTAAGGGATCACAAAAGGGGTGATGCCATTTAAAATGTTGGGGTTGGGGTGAATGGGGCCCAAGGGGTCACTCACCCCATAACCAAAATATAGTGGTTCTAGTTCCCCCTACCTGTATAACATTTGTACCAAATTGCGCTTTTCTAACTCCTTTATTTTCAGAGATATTCGCATTGAAAGTTTTCAAATTGACACCCTGTATATAAAATAAAAAATATTGGTACCAACATAGACAGAGTGGGAAAGACAGTAGTTGTAAAACTTAAACAAATAAAAAAATACAGTTAGAGAAATATGGCGGGAGGAGCTCAAGGAGATGAAAGATGCAAGAAAAAAAAATGCTCAAGAAAAATATTATGAACCTTGAAGGCCAAATTGAAAAAAAGAAAGGACAATAAAGCAGAAATAACATTATTATCAAAAAGAAATCATTTCAAAATAAAGAAGGCATTACGAAATTTCCGTGAGAATCATTTGAAGTAGAGGCGGAAATCCAAGAAAGTTTCAACGAAGATGATAGAGTTGGAAAGATAGTAGTCCTAAAATTAAAACAAATAGAATACAAAATTTGAGTTAAGAAGAAAAAGAAAATTGCAAGAAAGAATATACATAACTTCTTCAAGAACAAATTAATTTTGAAATTTTAAAATCTTTTGAAAAATTATTTGTCGGACCGGGCAGAAAGAGGCATGCAAATCTATTTATTTATTGATTTGTAAAATATCCAGTTGCGGAAAAAAATTAAATTTAGATACATATGAAAATAAGACTATTCTAATAACAACTTATCGTATTATCAGCTATAATGTCCCAAGGGCAATGATAATTTCGCGATAATTTTGACCAAACCCCGAAAGTGTGTTGCTTAGTAATTACTTAAAGCAACACACTTGACGGAACTAGTCAAATTATCGCGAATTTATCATTGCCCGAGGTACATTAGGTTTTTCGCCAAAATTCACCATCGGCTTCCAGTTGCTCTAATGCCCACTTAGCGAAGTTGTATCGAAGTGGATGGTCAACTCTCTTCAGCTGCTGTGTTATTTGGACCTTATAGGCGAATAACCCGATGTCTTTATGCAAAATATGCCTCATGGTAGTGCGACTAATGTTCAATTGCTGAGAGCGATGACGAGTCTATGTTCTCGGGTTGGCTTGCACACTACGGGCTACAGCAGCAATATTCTCGGGTGGACGAACCGGACGAGCGTGTGGAGCTTTAGTACGGTCCACCAGCATACCAGTTGCACGAACTTTGTGCACAAATTTCTTCAGAACACTTGCATTTGTACGCAATTTTCGCACTGATTCTGCAATACACGAATTACATTCAAAGTAAATTTTTAACATTTCCCAACGTTCATCAAGCGTATAGCGTGCCATTTCGTTAACCGGGTGTTGTGTTCTGAAGAACTGTCATATATTAGATGTCAAATATCATGAAAGTAAAAATAAAGTGGTAGTTCAAAAAGATTCCAAGAGATGGCCCACCCTTTAGATTATTATGTTGGGAACTGAAGGTAAAAAAGTATTATTTCTATTACGCAGCCCTTATCAGAGTACGGGCAAACCCCCGGCTTCTCTCTCTCTCTCGCTCTCATGGTTCCCCATTCCAGAGGCTTGAGTGCAACTTTAATTACACAAATAGAGATTTTGAAGGTACAATTTTATATCTTATCTACAATTAATGTTAATTGAAGTGTTTATTCATGTTTTAAAAATGTTGCTTTTATTTAAAGTTGTAAAGAGTTTAATTCCATTTTACTTATTGTTATCTAAATAAATCTGGAGAATATGAAGATAATCAGGTTTACATCGTATTAAATTTAAACGTATGTATATCCTGTGTCAACAGTTATTTAATTACATTTCTCGAAAACAAAAACGATGATGTTTGTGCGAGAACGTAGATAACGTTTTCGTTTTGAACGAAATTATTCGTTTTTAGTCCCTGTATGTAAGTGTACATTATATTCTTGACAGCGTAACACAGAACATAAATGCAGGCTTGTATCTTTAACAAAAAGTTCTCAACGCTATAAATAAGCTTGTAGAGAAGAGAAAATCCATAATTAAACTGAATTTAAAAATTCACTGTTCACCTCAATTACTTTTAATAAAAACATTTTTATTTTGCAATTCAGTTTTGTAGAGAAGTATTTCAATTTCTAAAATCAATTGAAAATAACACACACACATTCGATTTATTTCTATAAATTTATAAGAATAAATCATAATGCAGCGGAATCGAATTCGATACATCTCGTGAACACATCCGTAAATAATACATCAGTAGGCGGATTTGCTAACCTATTGTTCGAGAGAGAATCTTCTCCCCGATGCCGTTTCCGGTCGCCTGAATGACAAACGCAAAGTGGGCCGGAGATAGTATCAAACGACGTGGAACATCGATCATTTCAAACGGTTGCGGAGAAGAGTTTCACTGATGCACCGGAGAAAATAAAATATTGCGAAGTAATGATCGTGCGTGAGTGTGTGTGGTTTCCAAAAGAAAACAAAGTGGAAATAGAGAAAGTAGTGGTGATTGAATCAAATATAATTGAGGTGTTTTGTCTTTAATTAAAACCTTGAAATTCTTGGATGAGTACTTGCCCGCAGTACCATAATAAATTAATCTGAATCTTTAAGATCGATTACTGTAACTTGTTATTTTTTTATATTGTTGAAATTTATGTTAATTCAAAGACGCGGGCGTGAAGTCCCGTAAAATATCGCTACTAAAAAAAGGTGATGCTCGGAGTAGAAATTAATTAATCTCGGTTAGTGTCGGCGTTCTCGTTCTCAGGATATTAAAACGTAATTTGTAGTCTGTTTTTTTTAACATGTTGAAGTTGAACGTTTCCTTTTCTTATAGTTTTAAGGAGTTAGAACACGTTTTCTAATTTACGAACTTTTTTTGAGCAAATCTGTTCGGCGAGATGCAGTTGTACGAAAATTGATATTTGTCGAAAAAGTCAAGTTGCTCAAATTATGCCCTTATTTCACACTTAATTTTGTGGAACATATACCGAGTGTGTTTGTATTATCATTATTTAGAAAAGGTAAAGGTTTTTCTGGAGATAATATACGTAACATGGTTTAATCCGAATATGCGTGTTAACACTTTAACGACCATGAGCCACTATAGTGGCTCAGATTAAATTTTTTTAGTTACCTATTTTATCATTAATTTTACAGTCAAAATAAATAATTAGTGTAATTTCAAGTCCGTTTTTCTATTTTCTATTGGCTTTTCTTATTTTGAGTTTTTATATTATTCACAGAAAAACCTCCATCATTTTATTGTTATAAATATACCGGGTGTTTCAGACCACCCGTTCACCCCAAATAACTCGCGAAATACAAATCGGATTGACATACAAAAAAATACGTCTAAAATTATTTTTTGAGCTCTATCATGTGGCATGATGTATGAACCGGCCCCACCCCCTGAGGCAGGGTGGGGGGTAACTTTGAAATCTTAAATAGGAATCTCTATTTTTTATTGCAGATTTGGATTCTATCCGAAATGTTTTTTAGATAAGCGGCAGATGGCGCTATAATCGACAAAAACTGTAAAAATTATATTGATTGAATTAAATTTATTTCTCGCAGCAAATGACAGTTGATGCATCGAAATTATTAAATTTTGTCAGAAACTTGTTTTTGAGTTCGTGATAGATGGCGCTGTAAACACGAAAGAGTTATTTTCTTGATCTTGAAGAATTTCTGAAATTATAAATTGTATCGTATCCCGGCTACCCTTAAACGGAGAATAAAAGAAACAAAATATCATAAAATCAGTGATGATAATCTAAGGATGATAAATAAATGAAATCTTAAAACTGAATAATAAATACTACTATAATTTTAAAATAATACACAAAACACTCTTCGGAAATTCACGGTAAATGTAATGTAAATGTGTCCTCCGTTGGGTACACTGAGCAGACAATCTGTGACTCTATTCTGGAAACAATCGACTGCTCGGCTAATTTCTTGAGCATCCAAAGATTGACTTGCAAGTTTTATTCTGTGCTTCATATTTTTCCTTGTGGTAGGGCGCTCGAGGTATACTAACCCTTTTACTCGTCCCCACAAATAGTAATCAAGCAGTGAGATCTGGCGATCGAGGTGGATAATGACTAGGACCGTACTTACCGATCCACCTTCCAGGAAATTGAGCATTCAATTTTTCTCAAGCGATTCTTGACGTATGTGCTGGACAACCATCCTGCTGAAACTAGTGGCGGCTCGTGAAACATATTAATGGTAGAGCCACTTATACAATATGCCCCCCCCCCCTCCTTTTTTAACTGGCGAGTGTTTAAAGAATTAATTAAAAATTCTTGCTGAGCCTGAAACTACAGGTAGTGCCACGGCTCCTTGGCCCTATATAACGAGCCACCTCTGCTTTTGACTGCAAAATATATTACTTTTGACAGGTGAAAAATACAATTTTTGACAATTAAAAAATGTCGAAAAAAACTATTTTTACTAGCTGAAAAATACTGTTGTTGACACACGAAAAATACTATTTTTGACAAAAAAAATACTATTTTTGATAACTGAAAAATACTAATTTTCAACAGCTGAGGAATACTAATTTTGTCAGCTGAATCATTTCTGACATACGAAAAATACTATTTTTGACAGTAAAAAATACTACTTTTGACAGCGAAATGTACTACTTTTGACAGCTGAAAAACACAATTTTTGACAATTAAAAAATGTCGAAAAAAACTATTTTTACTAGCTGAAAAATACTGTTTTTGGCAGCATATTTGGTAGTTGAAGAATACTATTTTCTACAACTATAAAATACAACTCGAGACAGCTGAAAAATACTTATTTAAACAGCTGGGGATTACCATTCTGGACAGCCGAAAAATACCATTCCCGACAGCTGAAACATACCGTTACTGGCAGCTAAGAGATACAATTTTTGCCAACAAAAAAAAATCATTTTTTGACAACAAAATATACCGGTTTTGACAGCTGAAACAGCCATTTTTTACAGTTAAACAATGTCAAAAATGCTGCTTTATAGTTAAAAAATACCATTTATACAGGGTGGAAACTTTAACTGGAACAAATTCGGCATTTATTAAATGAGAAGTTCCAGAAAAAAATCCTGGGATAGGTAGATTTTTGTTTTTTATTCCGCACTTTTTAGCGTCTTCAAAAATAGAATGACGTCACTAGTCTTTCACGTATGACGTCATGGACATTTTTTTAATGGAAACCATTTTTTATTTCACTTAATTTGTAGACCTTTACGACTGCGTAAAAATATTTCGTTTTGTTTTGTTTTCTTATTTCAGAAATTGATTTTTTTTAAACTTATTTAATGTATCAAATGTTCAAAATACGCACCGTTCCTCTCTTGACAAAAAGTCAATCGGTGATAAAACACATCCCTTACATTTTGAAACATTTCAGGTGGAATTTGTCTCATTTCATGCCGGATACGTTCCTTCAAATCTGAAATATTTTTTCAATTTCTTAAATTAAAAAAACAAAATAAAAACAAAATATTTTTACACAGCTGTAAAGGGAATAAAAAGGGCTATAAATTTAGTGACATAGAAAAAAATGTTTCCATTAAAAAAATGTCTTTGATGTCATACTATTTTTAAAGACGCTAAAAAGTGCGCAATAAAAAAACAAAAAACGACGTGTCCGACGATTTTTTTCTGGAACTTCTCATTTCGTAAATACCAAATTTGTTCCAGTTAAAGTTTCCACCCTGTATAGGTGGAAATACCATTTTTGGCAGCTGAAAAATATAATTTTTGACAGCTGTTAAAATACATTTTTGACAGCTGAAGAATACAATTCTTAATAGCTGAAAAATACCATTCTTGATAACAGCAACACACTATTATTGACAACTGTAACATACCATTATTGTCAGCTAAAAAATATTTTTGAAAAAAAAAATACAATTTTTGACAACAAAAGGTACAATTTTTGACAACAAAAAGTACAATTTTTGAAAGCTAAAAAATGCCATTTTTGACAATTAAAAAATATCGAAAAATGCCTTTGATTGCTGAAAAATACCATATTTATAAGTGGGAAATACCATTGTTGACAGCTGAAAAATATAATTTTTGACAGCTGAAAAATATAATTTTGACAGCTGAAAATATCATTTTGACAGTAGAATAATACACTTTTTGACAGCTTAAAAATACCATTTTTAACAGCTGAAAAATGCCATTCTTGATAACTGCGACAAACCATTATTGATAACTGCGACAAACCATTATTGATAACTGCGACAAACCATTATTGATCACTATAACATACCATTATTGTCCGCTAAAAATTACAATTTTGACAACAAAAAGTACAAGTGTTGTTGACAGCTGAAAAATGTCATTTTGACAATAAAAAAATGACCGAAAATGGTGCCTTTGATGGCTGAAAATACCATTTTTATAGGTAAGAAATACTTTCTTTGACAGCTGAAAAATATCATTATCGACTGTTGAATAAATACATTTCTTAACAGCTGAAAACTACCATTTTTAACAGCTAAAAAATACCATTATTGGCAACTGCAACACATCATTATTAACAACTGTAACATACCATTATTGCCTGCTAAAAAATACAATTTTTGACAACAAGAAGTACAAGTATTGACAGCTGAAAAATGCCATTTTTGACAATTAGAAAAAATGTCGCAAAATGCTGTTTTTGATAGCTGAAAAATAACATTTTAATAGGTGAGAAATACCTTTTTTGGCATTAAAAAAACATTTTTGACAATTGAAAAATATCATTTTTGACATTTGAATAATACACTTCTTAACAGCTGAAAAATTCTATTTTTAACAATACGACTCTTGACAATTGCAACAAAACATTATTGACAACTGTAACAAACCATTGTCAGCTAAAAAATACAATTTTTGACAGCTGAAAAATGCCATTTTTGATAAATAAAAAAATGTTGAAAAATATTTTTTTTGATAGCTGAAAAATACCATTTTAATAGGTGAGAAATACCTTTTTTGACAGATGAAAAATAACATTTTTGACAACTGAAAAATATTTTTCTCGACAGTTGAATAATACATTTCTTAACAGCTGAAAACTGCCATTTCTAACAGCTGAAACATATTATTCTTAACAACTGCAACAAACTACTATTGACACCATCAGCTAAGAAATACAATTTTAGACAACAAAAGAATAAAAAAAAACGATTTTCTTCCTAGACCAAAGTAACTGGCGAAAAAGTGTTTAAAGAGTTAATTAAAAATTCTTGCGAGCTTGAAACTTGAAACTACAGGTAGTGCCATGGCCCCTTGGCTCTATATAACGAGCACCGATGTGAAGATAGCCACGGATTTTTCAGCCACGGATTTCCCGGCGTCTCCGCCATCACATAAAAATTTCTTCAATTTTAATGATTTATATTAAATCAAACGCTGAGAATGTAATTAACATTAGCCTATAGATGTGCAGGCAATCCACAATTTCAATTATTTTTTCTCGAATCCACGGGAACTCTCTTTTTAAAATGACAAGAATTCAAAGTCCAATATGGCACTGTTTGACGCGTTTTAAATTAAATTTTTTAACAACAACGTGTAGATAAGAGTCTACTTAAACGATTTAACGCATTTAATTTTGGGTAAAATTGTTTATAACTTTTTTATGAATTTTTTTTCTTGGGTCCACCCCAACTATACATATAATATAGCAAACTTTCAAAGTGCAATATGGCACTGTTTGACGCGTTTACAATTTGATTTTTTAACATCAACGTGTAGGTAAGAGTCTACTTAAACGATTTAACGCATTTAATTTTGGGTAAAATTGTTTATAACTTTTTTATGAATTTTTTTTCTCGGGTCTACCCGAAGTGTACATATAATATAGCAAACTTTCAAAGTCCAAAATGGCACTGTTTGACGCGTTTTAAATTTGATTTTTTTAACATCAACGTGTAGATAAGAGTCTACTTAAACGATTTAACGCATTTAATTTTGGGTAAAATTGTTTATAACTTTTTTATGAATTTTTTTTCTTGGGTCCACCCCAACTATACATATAATATAGCAAACTTTAAAAGTGCAATATGGCACTGTTTGACGCGTTTTAAATTTGATTTTTAACATCAACGTGTAGATAAGAGTATACTTAAACGATTTAACGCCTTTAATTTTGGGTAAAATTGTTTATAACTTTTTTATGAATTTTTTTCTCGGGTCCACCCCAACTATACATATAATATAGCAAACTTTCAAAGTCCAATATGGCACTGTTTGACGAGTTTTAAATTTGATTTTTTAACATCAACGTGTAGATAAGAGTCTACTTAAACGATTTAATGCATTTAATTTTGGGTAAAATTGTTTATAACTTTTTTATGAATTTTTTTTCTCGGGTCCACCCCAACTATACATATAATATAGCAAACTTTCAAAGTCCAAAATGGCACTGTTTGACGCGTTTTAAATTTGATTTTTTAACATCAACGTGTAGATAAGAGTCTACTTAAACCAGAGATGCACAGACTTATTAAGACTAGGGGCCACTCGGGCAAATCATGAACTGATGGCGGGCCGCCAGAAGTGTAGGTAATTAAAGACAATAAATAATTGATAATAATGTATTAAAATTAAAAAGGAATTTATTAATTTGAAGCGTGGCACTGCATAGTGCTTACAATCTTTTTTATATTTGGCTCAAATTTACTTGTAGCAACACGTAAAACTGCTTCCAAACTTTCATTTGCAAGGCGGTTTCTATTTTTGGTTTTATTATTATTAAGTATTGAAAAAGTTTGTTCACATATATAGGTAGAACCAAATAAGCTGGCACATTTCAGAGCGTTTATGCGCAACTCTTTGTACATATTTTTATCAATGCAGCGGTAAAAGTTCAGCAAGTCTCCTTCGTTGAATTTGTTGCGTAAATCTTCGTCGTTTTGAATGTCGATAATTTCTAACTGCATTGACTCTGGCGCATTTTCAACTGAAATCGTGAAAGGATTGCTGAATATGTCCAACAGAGGTTTCACTTTTTTAAACTCCGAAAATCTGTCTTGAAAAGATTGAATCAAAATATCTAGCTTTTCTACATAACTGAAATTAATCGCAGTTTTGTTGAATTTTTCAGCCATTTTCTTATAATTCGGAAAATGATTGTAATTTCCAGAATTCAATTGCGATCTGAAAAGTGTCAGCTTGCATTGAAAGGATGATACATGAGCGTAGAGCTGGGATATCAGTTGATTTTTGCCTTGAAGCCGTGTGTTCAAGACATTCAAATGATTTGTAATGTCAACTAAAAAAGCCAAATCACACAACCAATCAGGATTTTTAAGTTCCGGGACATCCCTTTGCTTTTCCGCCAGAAATATTCCAATTTCTTCTATTAAATTTAGAAATCGTTCCAGTGTCAATCCACGACTTAGCCACCTTACTTCTGTATAATACAGTAAATCTCCATATTCGCTTTCGATGTCATCAAGGAATTGTTTGAATTGCCTGTGATTGAGTCCTCGTGATTTTATGAAATTTACAGTCGAAACTACCACTTTCATGACATTTTGAAATTCAATTTGTTTAGCACAGAGGGCTTCTTGGTGTATAATGCAGTGAAACTGCATGAGATCTTCAGCCTTTATGTTTTTTTCTTGCAGATGCTTTTTCAGCAAAGTAACTAGCCCGGAATTGACACCAATCATCGAAGGAGCACCGTCAGTCGCAACTCCCGATAATTTTGATAAGTCCAAATCAGTTTTTGAACGCTCATCCAAAAGTACATTGAGTATATCAACTCCTTTGGTTTGACCTTTCAATGAACACATTCCTAATAACTCTTCTACGACTTCAAAATCTTGAGTAACACCTCGTATGAATATTAGAAGTTGAGCTGTGGAACTAATATCAGTGGATTCGTCGAGTGCTAATGAAAAAAATTCAATGATCTTAGTTTTTTCAGTTAATTGTTCCGCAATATTACCTGACAAAGACATAATTCGTCTTTGGATGGTCATACGATTCAGTTGAATTTTCTCAAACTTTTTTGCTGCTTCTGGACACATTTTCTTAGCGGCAATTTCTATGCATTCTTTTACAAAATCCCCATCATTGAAGGGGCGACTTCGCTTTGCTATCATTCGAGAAATTTCATAACTAACTTCTGTAGCTGTTTCTGAATCTTCAATGGGTTTTCTAAACATAGCTTGCTGACCCGTAAGCTCCCGTTTTAAAGACAACATTTTTTGCTTTCTTAATTCGCCTGTAAACTTGGTAAAAGAAGGATGCTGCGTTTCATAGTGCCTTTTTACATTATATTCCTTTGCAATTGCAACAGAATTCTTGCAAATTAAACAAACGACTTTGTTATGCGACCATACAAAAAAGTATTTCTCAGTCCAAATTTCTTGAAATTGCCGATTTTCATCTTTAACCTTACGTTTTTTACTAGGTCCTGGCTTGTCCATGTTGCGTTCTAATCCTGGCTAGGATTAACACAGCACCTAAAAACAATTACAGTACCTACTTAAATTACCCATCCTTTTTAAATTATCAAAAATAATTGATTAAATAGGTAGGGAAACACTTATTAATAATAGAGTTTTACTTACGATTTCACAACACAATTATACACGGCACTTGACGGTTAACACTGCAACAGGAAATCTACGTTGAATGTGGATCAAAATATATGACACCGGCTAGTGGAGTACAACTATTGCCTTCCAAAACCTCTATTAAACTCACAGAACACTAATACACCTAGCGGCGATTAAACGTGGCTTTTATACCGCGCGTATAGAGTCGAAAACTGTCTGGAGAAATCTCGAAACCGACTCTGGAAGCTTCGAGTCGTGTACTATCTACGCGAGCGATCGTCATCGCGCCGCCGGCCGCCGCGCTTCTTCAAGCAAACGAATTTAACCGAGATCAGCACGAACATTACCGACCGCTGTTACCGACGACGCACGTACGGCGCACCGTAATAGCGCGCGCGCGAGATTCAAATTACTTTTCGAACATATTTTTTTTGGTTTTATTCTGGAATAGAATTCAATATTTTTAGAATGTACGAGAGTATTATTTTTGCTGTCGGCGGGCCACCGGTATTCGACCGGCGGGCCGCATGCGGCCCGCGGGCCGCGGTCTGTGCATCCATGACTTAAACGATTTAATGCATTTAATTTTGGGTAAAATTGTTTATAACTTTTTTATGAATTTTTTTTCTCGGGTCCACCCCAACTATACATATGATATAGCAAACTTTCAAAGTGCAATATGGCACTGTTTGACGCGTTTTAAATTTGATTTTTTAACATCAACGTGTAGATAAGAGTATACTTAAACGATTTAACGCATTTAATTTTGGGTAAAATTGTTTATAACTTTTTTATGAATTTTTTTTCTTGGGTCCACCCCAAATATACATATAATATAGCAAACTTTCAAAGTGCAATATGGCACTGTTTGACGCGTTTTAAATTTGATTTTTTAACATCAACGTGTAGATAATAGTCTACTTAAACGATTTAACGCATTTAATTTTGGGTAAAATTGTTTATAACTTTTTTATGAATTTTTTTTCTCGGGTCCACCCCAACTATACATATGATATAGCAAACTTTCAAAGTGCAATATGGCACTGTTTGACGCGTTTTAAATTTCGATTTTTAACATCAACGTGTAGATAAGAGTATACTTAAACGATTTAACGCATTTAATTTTGGGTAAAATTGTTTATAGCTTTTTTATGAATTTTTTTTCTTGGGTCCACCCCAAATATACATATAATATAGCAAACTTTCAAAGTGCAATATGGCACTGTTTGACGCGTTTTAAATTTGATTTTTTAACATCAACGTGTAGATAAGAGTCTACTTAAACGATTTAACGCATTTAATTTTGGGTAAAATTGTTTATAACTTTTTTATGAATTTTTTTTCTCGGGTCCACCCCAACTATACATATGATATAGCAAACTTTCAAAGTGCAATATGGCACTGTTTGACGCGTTTTAAATTTCGATTTTTAACATCAACGTGTAGATAAGAGTATACTTAAACGATTTAACGCATTTAATTTTGGGTAAAATTGTTTATAGCTTTTTTATGAATTTTTTTTCTTGGGTCCACCCCAAATATACATATAATATAGCAAACTTTCAAAGTGCAATATGGCACTGTTTGACGCGTTTTAAATTTGATTTTTTAACATCAACGTGTAGATAAGAGTCTACTTAAACGATTTAACGCATTTAATTTTGGGTAAAATTGTTTATAACTTTTTTATGAATTTTTTTTCTCGGGTCTACCCGAAGTGTACATATAATATAGCAAACTTTCAAAGTCCAAAATGGCACTGTTTGACGCGTTTTAAATTTGATTTTTTAACATCAACGTGTAGATAAGAGTCTACTTAAACGATTTAACGCATTTAATTTTGGGTAAAATTGTTTATAACTTTTTTATGAATTTTTTTTCTCGGGTCCACCCCAACTATACATATGATATAGCAAACTTTCAAAGTGCAATATGGCACTGTTTGACGCGTTTTAAATTTCGATTTTTAACATCAACGTGTAGATAAGAGTATACTTAAACGATTTAACGCATTTAATTTTGGGTAAAATTGTTTATAACTTTTTTATGAATTTTTTTTCTTGGGTCCACCCCAAATATACATATAATATAGCAAACTTTCAAAGTGCAATATGGCACTGTTTGACGCGTTTTAAATTTGATTTTTTAACATCAACGTGTAGATAAGAGTCTACTTAAACGATTTAACGCATTTAATTTTGGGTAAAATTGTTTATAACTTTTTTATGAATTTTTTTTCTCGGGTCTACCCGAAGTGTACATATAATATAGCAAATTTTCAAAGTCCAAAATGGCACTGTTTGACGCGTTTTAAATTTGATTTTTTAACATCAACGTGTAGATAAGAGTCTACTTAAACGATTTAATGCATTTAATTTTGGGTAAAATTGTTTATAACTTTTTTATGATTTTTTTTTCTCGGGTCCACCCCAACTATACATATAATATAGCAAACATTCAAAGTCCAATATGGCACTGTTTGACGCGTTTTAATTTTACAACATGTAGATAAGAGTCTACTTAAACGATTTAAAGCACGAAATTTTGGGTAAATTTGTGTCGACTCGATCCGACAAAAGGGCATTCAAATGTGCTCCTACAACGATTTGGCACAAAGTAATGGGTGTTTGAAAAGAAAAAGCGAATTTTGAGGTTATTTGCTATATTATATGTATAGTTCGGGTAGACCCGAGAAAAAAAATTCATAAAAAATTTACAAACAATTTTACCCAAAATTAAATGCGTTAAATCGGTCAAGTAGACTCTTATCTACATGTTTATGTTAAAAAATCAAATTTAAAACGCGTCAAACAGTGCCATATTGGACTTTGAAAGTTTGCTATATTATATGTATAGTTCGGGTAGACCCGAGAAAAAAATTCATAAAAAATTTATAAACAATTTTACCCAAAATTAAATGCGTTAAATCGGTCAAGTAGACTCTTATCTACATGTTTATGTTAAAAAATCAAATTTAAAACGCGTCAAACAGTGCCATTTTGGACTTTGAATGTTTGCTATATTATATGTATAGTTCAGGTAGACCCGAGAAAAAAATTCATAAAAAAGTTATGAACAATTTTACCCAAAATTTAATGCTTTAAATCGCCTAAGTAGACTCTTATCTACACATTGTGGTTAAAAAATTAAATTTAAAACGCGTCAAACAGTGCCATATTGGACTTTGAAAGTTTGCTAAATTATATGTACACTTCGGGTAGACCCGAGAAAAATAATTCATAAAAAAGTTATAAACAATTTTACCCAAAATTAAATGCGTTAAATCGTTTAAGTAGACTCTTATCTACACGTTGATGTTAAAAAATCAAATTTAAAACGCGTCAAACAGTGCCATGTTGGACTTTGAAAGTTTGCTATATTATATGTATAGTTGGGGTGGACCCGAGAAAAAAAATTCATAAAAAAGTTATAAACAATTTTACCCAAAATTAAATGCGTTAAATCGTTTAAGTAGACTCTTATCTACACGTTGATGTTAAAAAATAAAATTTAAAACGCGTCAAACAGTGCCATTTTGGACTTTGAATTCTTGTCATTTTAAAAAGAGAGTTCCCGTGGATTCGAGAAAAAATAATTGAAATTGTGGATTGACTGCACATCTATAGGCTAATGTTAATTACATTCTCAGCGTTTGATTTAATATAAATCATTAAAATTGAAGAAATTTTTATGTGATGGCGGAGGCGCCGGGAAATCCGTGACTGAAAAATCCGTGGCTGAAAAATCCGTGGCTATCTTCACATCGGTATAACGAGCCCCTGGCTGAAACCGCATATCAAGGCGCAACTCTAATAGAAGATCTAAAAGAACTGGCCCGATGTGAACCTAGCGTCCGACTTTAAAAAATTTGAACTTTTTTAACGTAGATCGATTGTACCTTGTTTGTACCTGTTTGTACCGCTATTAATTTCGTTTGTACCTCAAAGACAAAAAAGTTATTAAACAATTAAAAAAAAGGCCAGCGCCCACCTTTCTCATTTTCAAATTTGGTTTATGCCACTCGAAAGAGAATCGTTAGTACCCGTTTGGACCTCTTTTTAAATTGTTTGTACCTCAAAGGTACGAGAAGTACAGGCTTTTCAAAAATTTTACATTCTATGGTGGCGATTTTAGTGAATTTTCAAGTAATCGTAAAGCGACTAAGGGGAATCGAAAGAGCATCATTTGTACCCGTTTGTACCTCTTTGTAGGTGTAGCGTACAGTATTTCTGAAATATTTTTTATTTCTTTTTTAAATTGTGATTCTATGTAGTATTTTTTTTCAAATGCCTAAAGCACCGGTATTCTCCATAGAATTTAAAAACATTTAAAAGCGTGTACTTCTGGTACCTTCGAGGTACAAACAATTTAGAAAGAGGTACAAACAAGTACAAACGATGCTCGTTCGATTCCCATTGGTCGCTTTGCGATTACTTGAAAATTGACTAAAATCGCCACCATAGAATGTATAAAATTTTAAGAGCGTGTACTTCTCATACCTTTGAGGTACAAACAATTTAAAAAGAGGTACAAACGGGTACAAATGATGCTCTTTCGATGCCCCTTAGTCGCTTTGCGATAACTTGAAAATTGACTAAAATCGCCACTATAGAATGTAAAAATTTTTAAGAGCGTGTACTTCTGGTACCTTTAGAGGTACAAACAATTTAAAAAGAGGTACAAACGGGTACAAATGATGCTCTTTCGATTCCCATTGGTCGCTTTGCGATAACTTGAAAATTGACTAAAATCGCCACCATAGAATATAAAAAAATTTAAGAGCGTGTACTTCTCGTACCTTTGAGGTACAAACAATTTAAAAAGAGGTACAAATGGGTACAAATGATGCTCTTTCGATTCCCCTTAGTCGCTTTGCGATAACTTGAAAATTGACTAAAATCGCCACCATAGAATGTAAAAAATTTTAAGAGCGTGTACTTCTGGTACCTTTGAGGTACAAACAATTTAAAAAGAGGTACAAACGGGTACAAATGATGCTCTTTCGATTCCCCTTAGTCGCTTTGCGATAACTTGAAAATTGACTAAAATCGCCACCATAGAATGTAAAAATTTTTAAGAGCGTGTACTTCAGGTACCTTTGAGGTACAAACAATTTAAAAAGAGGTACAAACGGGTACAAATGATGCTCTTTCGATGCCCCTTAGTCGCTTTGCGATAACTTGAAAATTGACTAAAATCGCCACTATAGAATGTAAAAATTTTTAAGAGCGTGTACTTCTGGTACCTTTAGAGGTACAAACAATTTTAAAAGAGGTACAAACGGGTACAAATTATGCTCTTTCGATTCCCATTGGTCGCTTTGCGATAACTTGAAAATTGACTAAAATCGCCACCATAGAATGTAAAAAATTTTAAGAGCGTGTACTTCTCATACCTTTGAGGTACAAACAATTTAAAAAGAGGTACAAACGGGTACAAATGGTGCTCTTTCGATTCCCATTGGTCGCTTTGCGATAACTTGAAAATTGACTAAAATCGCCACCATAGAATATAAAAAATTTTAAGAGCGTGTACTTCTCGTACCTTTGAGGTACAAACAATTTAAAAAGAGGTACAAATGGGTACAAATGATGCTCTTTCGATTCCCCTTAGTCGCTTTGCGATAACTTGAAAATTGACTAAAATCGCCACCATAGAATGTAAAAAATTTTAAGAGCGTGTACTTCTGGTACCTTTGAGGTACAAACAATTTAAAAAGAGGTACAAACGGGTACAAATGATGCTCTTTCGATTCCCCTTAGTCGCTTTGCGATAACTTGAAAATTGACTAAAATCGCCACCATAGAATGTAAAAATTTTTAAGAGCGTGTACTTCAGGTACCTTTGAGGTACAAACAATTTAAAAAGAGGTACAAACGGGTACAAATGATGCTCTTTCGATTCCCCTTAGTCGCTTTGCGATAACTTGAAAATTGACTAAAATCGCCACCATAGAATGTACAAAATTTTAAGTGCGTGCACTTCTGGTACCTTTGAGGTATAAACAATTTTAAAAGAGATACAAACGGGTACAAATGATGTTTTTTTTTATTTCCATTGTTCGCTTTGCGATAACTTGAAAATTGACTTAAATCGCCACCATAGAATGTAATTTTTTTTAAAAGCCTGTACTTCTGATACCTTTGAGGTACAAACAATTTAAATAGAGGTACAAACGGGTACTAACGATTCTCTTTCGAATGGCATAAACCAAATTTGAAAATGTGAAAATTGGGCGCTGGCCATTTTTTTATTGTTTAATAACTTTTTTGTCTTTGAGGTACAAACGAAGTTAATAGCAGTACAAACAGGTACAAACAAGGTACAATCGAGCTACGTTAAAAAAGTCCAACTTTTTTAAAGTTGTGCGCTAGGTTCACATCGGTAAGAACTGGCAATTCATTTTCTATAAACGCTGCGTATCTGGCACCAGTAAAATTTTCTTCTAGGAAAACTGGACCCACGACTTTGTCATCAATGATACCGCACCAAACATTGACTTTCCAAACATGTTGATGGTCAATGTCATTTTGTTGTAAAGAATTTAGAAGAGCCATTCTGTAAGGGTGGTATTTGTGTTCATGTAGCATGCGTATGATCGAAGCTTTACTTATATCAGAATATTTAGCTCGGCGTCTTACAGAATCACAGGGAAGCACTGCCACTGAAGCCAGAACAGATCGGCGAATTTGTTTTCCCTTATTGTGATCGGGCTGAACTATGCCTTTAGTTCTCAGTCGTTTTGACAAGCGCCTAAAAATATTTCTTGAGTGGGGAGTGCGATTAGGAAAGCGCTTACGCCATAAACTCGTGGCTGTTTTGAAACGTCCAAAAGAAGTGGATTTTATTCAAATTCCCAAATTTATTAGAGTTGTCTGGAATACATTTTAACCTGGAGTGATCGCTGCAATAATTGAATGAGTTCTAATTTATGAATTCACATAAAACATTTTTCAATGTCGCTATAAGAGGCATTGGTAAGAATATAGAAGAACTAATGTTTCTATGTATGTTTGAATACAAGTACACTGAGAAAAATAAGCAGAATTCACTGATATGTTCAGTAGTTTTAGCAGTGAGGCTTCAGACGAAATGACTGAACACAGTCAGCGGTTTTCGCTGAACCGGATAAACGAATATGTCAAATTAAGTTGACTGTGATTGCGATTAGTAAAAATGACTGAAAAAGTCAGCAAACAGTGCTGAAACGTCAAGCAAAAATTATTGAATTGCTAGTTGCTTTGACTTTGATTCCGTACTTATAGCTTGTTTTTTTCTCTCTGTGTAGTGGAATTAAACAAAAATAAGTTTTGTTAAAAACTTTCATACACCATCACATGGAATGCTATTAAAAATGAAATTCATTTTTATTCGTTTCTACGAATAATTTTTTACAAGAATACTTACCTTTCTCCCAAATATTACACAAAAACTTATTGACGACACAAAATTTTCCGAATTACTTTAATCAAAGCCTTATTTAAAAAATGACTTGGAAAAAAATCACAATCTGTCATTTGGTGCGAGAAATAAATAAAATTTAATAAATGTCATTTTGACAGTTTTTGCCGATTATAGCGCCATCTGTCGCTAATCGAAAAAAACATTTCGGATAGAAACCCAAACTTATTAAGCGCAGAATCCGGTTCACATTTCATACCACATGATAGAGCTCAAAAAACAATTTTGGACTTTTTTTTTATGTCAATCCGATTTATATTTCGCGAGTTATTTAGGGTGAACGGGTGGTCTGAAACACCCTATATATACAAACATCAATCAAAGAATTGTTACAAACAGTTAAGTATACAATATACAATAACTTCTACTTTTTGTTTCACAATTCTTCGTCGTCTATGTTATAAATATTTTTCGCGAAAATGAAAAATTTCAAAAATATATAATTCGTAAAAATAATCAATCTGGTTTCAAAAATCAAAGTGACTGAAGGAATATTTAGAATTATTTTCAATATTTACATATTTTAATTAAGATTTTGAAAAGTTTAAAATGATAACAAAACAATGAGTGCTTCATTTCCAGTAAAACAAAACTATCATGTTGAGGACGGTGTGCGTTTATTGTTTTGCAACGATCGTCCTTGACGAGTAAATTTAGCAAATTTAACGGGCCGCTTCCTCCGATTCGACACAACACCTAAAAAAATAGGTAATTTGAAATGAAACGACTTTCGACGTTGATACCACTATTAAATCACCAACAGTAACGGTCGCAACAATCGTGTTTACAAAAAAAACTTAATTGCGCTCGTTTTATCCGTTTCTCTCTCCCTTTTTCCCTCTTTGTATAAAGCCATTCCGTTTAATCTCTATCAGCCAGTCTCCAAGATAATACAACGTTATCAAAGGAAACGAGGGAAAGATACAATAGCTGGCGGCATTGTGCGCACATGTGTGCAAAACACACAATTCAATGGAACTTCATTGATTTCAACACACAAACAAATTAATCATTTAATCGTAGTGCATACAGAGTGCCCCAGAAAAAAGTTGTAATGTTGTTGATGTATCTCGGCAGATGGCGCTATGGATAGAATAAAGTAGTGTTGCGCTAAACTATTTTTATTTCCGACCCCCCATTTTACGTAAAATTTTGTCGCGACGCCTCGGTAGACATTTCTTAAAAAATCAACGTAGTTAATGTTTCTGAATAAAAAAAAAATTTAAACAAAAGATGTTCATTGCTTTGTTATCTTCATTAAATGTTTTTCATATTAAAAACCTACTTTCGGCGACCGAAATTTTAGCAAAAGCTTTTCAAATATAACCTTCAAAGTTTTACAGCGCGCAGACCCTTTTGTTTTGCTTTCTCCGATACGAAGTACGGGAAAGTATTGAGATCGTGAATATTTTTTCAAAATTTTTGGTAACGGAAATATCCGTTTTGAGTTCCCTCGAGGCGATTTCAACGATTTTTAGAAGAAAAAAAATGTATTTTTGCATTTCAAAAACTAATACAGCATTTAACATGAAACTTTTAACCCAAGTTTTATTTGACAATCTGAAGAACTGAAAAGCTTTTAATAAAATTTCGTACACAGAAAGTGGGTGCCCCAGAAAAAAGTTGTAATGTATCTCGGCAGATGGCGCTATAGATAGAATAAAGTAGTGTTGCGCTAAACTATTTTCATTTCCGACCCCAGATTTTATTTAAATTTTGTCGCGACGCCTCGGTAGACATTTCTTAAAAAAACAACGTAGTTAAAGTGAAATTATTGCAACGATTTGCGATTGTTTCTGAATTAAAAAAAATAATTTTAAACAAAAGATGTTCATTGCTTTGTTATCTTCATTAAATGTTTTTCATATTAAAAACCTACTTTCGGTGACCGAAATTTTAGCAAAAGCTTTTCAGTTCTTCGAATTGTCAAATATGACCTTCAAAGTTTTACAGCGCGCACAGGCACACACACACACAGACCCATTTTTTTTTCGCTTTCTCCGGTACGAAGTACGGGAAAGTATTGAGATCGTGAAAATTTTTTCAAAAATTTTTGTAACGGAAATATCCGTTTTGAGGTCCCTCAAGGCTGTTTCAACGATTTCTAGAAAAAAATGTATTTTTGCATTTCAAAAACTAATACAGCAATTAACATGAAACTTTTAACATAAGTTTTATTTGACAATCTGAAGAACTGAAAAGCTTTTAATAAAATTTCGTACACCGGAAGTGGGTGTTTACCTTATCCGCTTTTTGTTTTCTCCAATTTTTTTTTAAATGTCAAACATTACAAAAAGTTGTAAACAAATATTGAAGGCAACACATGAAAATGAAAATATTGTTCACGAAATTATTGTTTTTAGAAAATTTGTTTTGCTATTTTTGATCTATAATTATGAAAGTTTAATTGTATCAAATTTATATTAATAATAATTGAGCTGTTGATTTCATAAACATTAATTATAGATAACTGATAGTATTAAGTGACTCATCATTTAGTCAATTCACCTAATTACGTTTTAAGAAAAAAAACAAGAAAAAACAGTTGAACGTATGTTGTTTTTAACAGAAACAATATTGCAATAAACTTGTTTATTTTATGAAATACGATTAGTAACTGAAAATATAAATTCTTGGAAAGAAACTATTTTCTACACTGAAAAAACTGAAATGACCACCGACTACTCTGTTATCTTTGTTCTCTACTTCCGGCAATCCATATCCATTGCTGCTGCGATTCTCCAAAAAAAAAGATTTTTTCGTAAAACTGGTTGTTTTCTGGGTTTTCTAGAAATCCCATAAGGGTCTTTAGGTTTTAGATTTTACTGGAATAGTTTGTTCAATATTTTATACAGTGTGTATCAGCCAAATGGAATAAATTCGATAATAAATAAATGGCAACGTGTTCGAAAAAACGCTAGACACGTCGATTGGTATTTTTAGTTGCGCATTTTTTTCAACAAAAACTTTTTATACAGGATGTGTCATGTAACAGAGACCAATACCAACTTTCTTATTTTAAACGCAACACCCTGTATATTATTCAATTTTTGGATTCTTCCGAAAATTCTAGACATATTTCATGTACCATGCCCTATACCTATCTTCAACTGTTTAGGAAACAAACACAAACACACAGATACATTTTTTTGCAAAAATTGTTGAAATGGCATCTAGGGACCCCAAAACGGATATTTCCGTAAAAGAAAACTAAACAAATTTTCACGATCACAATACTTTCACGTACCTTGTAACGGAGAAAGTAAAAAAGAATATTATTTGATTACAAAAATTCGCTAAAAATACACTCAAAAACTAATAAGTAAAAAACACTTTGAGATAGGTATAGGACATGGTACATGAAATATGTCTAGAATTTTCGGAAGAATCCAAAAATTGAATAATATACAGGGTGTTGCATTTAAAATAAGAAAGTTGGTATTGGCCTCTGTTATATGACACACCCTGTATAAAAAGTTTTTGTTGAAAAAAATGCGCAACTAAAAATACCAATCGACGTATCCGAGCGTTTTTGCAAACAGGACCCCATTTATTTATTATCGAATTTATTCCATTTGGCTGATACACACTGTATACAACTTTTAGTTCTAATCCGATAGGAATACGCAACTTGTTTTGCACATGGCTGGATCACCTTGGTAAGAATCTCCTAGAAAAATTAACGGTTTTTTTTCCAATTTTCAAATCATTCTTTTATTTTCACCGCTGACTTGACAATTTTGAGGAAAAATAGCTCTGTAACTGCTTCAACCAAATCAAAAGGCGATGGATTAACAGGTGCATTAAAATAAAAAAAATATTCATGTCCCGAACAAGTGCTGTTTTTATCAGAAACGATGTGGACGTATGCTGTTTTTGCCGAAATTAGCAAGTAGTAACTTTGTACATGTGTGGTTTTTAAATGAACTGCGCCCACCATCGAATAACTTGCAAAATAGTCTACCAGATGCCGCAAATATGTCGATTTCTAAAATTTTGGACATATGTTGAATTCAACACATCAATTGTAGACAATAGGAAATTGAGCAAATATAATTGAAATAATACGTTTTCCTTTCAAAACATCATTCGATTTTGAGTAAACTGACGGTAGATTATTGAAATTTGAAGTATAATTTGTCATTTTCAACTTCTTTATTTTAGCCTAAATTTTCGAATTCTTTGGTCTGATTTTCTTTCATTCTTAAGCTAGAATTTTCGATTTTTGGTCCAAATTTTTTGGCCCATGTTTTAGATTTTGTAACCTAAATTATTGATTTTTATGGCGAATTTTTGATTTTTTGCCAGTATTTTCGAGTTCTCATTTAAAGAACCTACATATTTTATACACTGGTGAAAAAAATGAAACACTTGAAATTCGTTAATAATTTTGCTAATTAAATTTTTTTTTAAATTTATTGTTATTTTTTTCCTGATTTAGTACCTTCATGCAATTTAATTGCAATATTGTTTTAAGCTACTTTTTTGTTGTTAGTGTGATTGCTTTAATTATAAGTTAAGAAACTCAATTACTCAATTACATTATATTTTCTTTTTTCTTTTATGCTATTTAGTTTTTATATATATTTTTCCCTGTAATAAGATGTAAGATATGTTAGGAAATAAACATATTATTATTATTTGTAAAATTTTTACCATTTTCAAAGCGCCATAACTCGGCGTATTTTCAATCGATTTTGATAAATCTTTGAGGGCGAAAAACCTTGAAGCGTCTTCTTCATTCGTGAAAATGAAAACAATTTCGTTGAAAAACTTCGGACTTATGAGTAAAAAAACCACAAAATTCGCTTTTTTCAAACACCCGTAACTTTGTGGTAAATCGTCGTAGGAACTTCGTTTTTTGAGTCCTGCACAGGTAATTGAACACATTTTAATGCCCTTTTGATGGATCGAGTCGACACATTTTTTCCAACTCGGTACACGTTGCCAAATTAAGACGTTTTTTGGCCCAAACACGTGTTTTTTTTATTCGGGGGTTGAAGGGTTCGAAAGGGGATCATTCCAATCTGAGTTTACCCCCTTAAAGTAGAGCCCAAATAGAATTTTTTTTTTCGAAATAATCAACAAATTTCGTTGAAGTCACTGAGTCATGTGCAAACCTCAAAATACCCTTTTTTTAAACATCCATAACTTGATTCCAAATCGTCGTAGGAACCTCGTTCTTCGAGTTCTGCATAGGGAATTGATCAAATCTTAATGCCTTTATGGTGAATTGAGTCGATAAAATTTTTCCAACTCCGTAGACATCGTCAAAGTTGGACATGGTTTCCTAAAAAAACATTTTTTTTCACAGGGGTGCTAGAGGGGCTGGAAGGGGTTACGCTTAAGTTCACATGCATGACTTTAAAGAAGACACTTCAAAGTTTCTCGCCCTCAAAGATTCATCAAAATCGATTAAAAATACGCCGAGTTATGACGGTTTGAAAATGGTTAAAATTTCACGAATTTCACGAAGTGTTTCATTTTTTCCTTCAGTATATTTAGACCCGAATTTTGATTTAGGCCTGTATTTTTATTTTTATTGTAGATTATTTACTTGATTTTATATTTATGATTTAAATTGAGGCGTTTATTGTTTTTATTACTAATAAAAATTTGACATTTACTTAAAAGATATAGTCGCGAGGGAATTATTTTAACCAGCTACATATTTTTTTTTATTTTGGCATGAATTTTTTATTTTTAGACCTCGATTTTTAATTTTGGCCTATATTTTAGATCTTTGGCATTATTTTCAATTTCTTTGCTTCATTTTTTTAGCCTAAATATTCTTTTAGATTTTTTCACCCATATCTCAGATTTTGTAACCTGGATTGTTCATTTTCATGCGAATTTTTTTAATTTTTTTGTGCCAGTATATTCGAGTTTTTATTTATAGACCTTTATTTTAGATTGCACAACCTACATGGTTAATATTTTAATTTTTTTCAATTTTCCGGCCTACATTTTATTTGGGTTATTATTTTAATTTTAGGATATTTACTAAGTTTTATATTTTAATTTTAGGTTAATTCGTTAATTTTACATTTTTGATATAATTTAGGCGTTTATTTATAGTTTCAAGTTAAAATTTGACATTTACTAGAAGCAAGGAAATTATTTTAACTAATTACTTATTTTTTGATTTTTTTGCAGAATTTTTTGTTTTTATACTAGGATATTTGATTTTGTTTTATATTTTAAATCTTTAGCCTGTAGTGTCAATGTTTTGGCCCAAATTTTTATTTTTGGGCCTAAATATTCATTATTTTGGCCAATTTTTTTTTTTTTATTTTATTCCATTTTTTTGCCAATGCTTCAGATTTTTTAACCTGAATGATTGATTTTCATGCGCGATTTTTTTTGTACGGGCTAAAATCACCATTTTAGATTTTTCGATATAACTTCCATGCTTTACTCTTATTTTTACTTTCTCCGTACGAAGTTCGAGAAAGTATTATAATCGTGATATTTTACGAATGCGAAATTTCGACGGAATCTTCCGGTCCCTCGAGACGATTCCGACAAATTTTGAAAAGTGTCTTTGTGTCTATATCTCAAATACTACAGAATATTTTCAAATTAAACTCTAAATATAACATTTATTTAACAATTCGAAGAACCAAAAGAGCTTTTGGTGAAATTTCGTGCACCGGAAATGGATTTTACTTTTGTTTTCTCTTGTTTTTTCTCGATATTTAACAAATATTATAGAAACACATAATTTCAATTTTAATTTATTGTGCCGGAGATAACATATCTTTACACACGTCAAAAATATAAATAAATATTAAAATTACAATGTTAATAAACAAAATATAAATAGACAAATCTTAAAGATAAATAAAAACCGAAAATCTTTGTTAATAAATATTTCTAATAAACTTTATTTTTGAGAAGAACAAAAACTGGATAATTTCGATAGTTTTGGTTTATAATTGAAGGGTTTAGAAGTAAAATGCTTCAAGCGCACTTTTATGGTTTTGATATAATCGACTTTGACATTCTTCGAAATTTCCTTCCTTTGATAATGAAATTCCAGGTTATGGTTTGAAATGATATTTTGCGAAAGCTATTTCACTTAATGGCATACAAATATGCTAGAGATACCTTTTAGGTGCAGCATACTGCAATTAGTTCTTTTTTTTTTAAACTGCACTGAAATTATAATAGTTATATGAAATTTACATTGACAATATTACAGAGTATGCTTAAATGAACAACTTACAAACAATATAAGTATTTTGCGAAAAAGCCATGGTCTTTGACAAAAATCTATAAACGAGCAAAATATCACAAACATCAATTCAGAGAAGGTTACATGATGGCCACGTCACTATTTTTTCCAGAAATTGTTTTAAAAAAATGGAAAAATCTTAATGTAAGTCCCATCATCAACGCACAGGCGGTAGGGCCGCGGTGGCCTAGTGAGTAGCATACAATATATTCCTTCTTTTTTTGAGGACAAAAAAAGAACGATAATTGAAATTGAAAACCTTTACTTGTTGCAGAAGCATTGAACAAATCAAATAAAGACGAAAAGTAACCCTAACTGGAACCATTGTTTAATTTGCACTTTTTTTTTTGATAGTATATCAGCAAAAAGTCTTATTACGTAATGAACCAATTTTGTTCATCTTCTATGGGAAATAGGATTAACAAATGCACATTGCATGTCGCCTTGCGCGTACGAGATGAACCAGAATTTATTTGGCTCCAAATGCACGTTCCGAATACGTCCCGTCTCAACCGCGCACCACCCCGCTGCAGCCACTATTCGGACGAAATGCCGTGCCAGAACTAAGTTGGCACCGTTAAAGGCGCGCGGCGTTGTGCTGTGGAACAGATGCGTTGCGATTTTTCTCTGCTCATTTTAACATTTAAAATGTCCAATCAATGTTTTTAGAATTATTTAAAAATCCTTGCCGAGCTTGAATTTAGAGGTAGTGCCATGGCTCTACATAACGAATCGCCCCTGTTACCCTCCGAACACGCTATTGAACTGTCTATAACTTAAAAAATATGTTATGTACATTCCTGATAACAAATTTAATTCGAATTAACAAAAGCAATTTACCGTGTGTTCGATAAAAAACGCCCAACGCCATAACCCTGTTATTTATTGACCGATTTGAATGGACTAAAAAAAAAGTCAATGGCTCTTTAAATACTATAAAATGACGGTAATTATATATTTTTTCAAAATCAACTTTATTGCCAAATGATTTAAATTTTTAGATAGCTGCATATACTTTTATGATTTTATAATATTAGACATTGTTTTTCTGAATCCAATTAAGCCCGTTATGTTGGTTTTAAGTTAATATTTATGCCAGAAAAAGATAATAATAAATCTCGTTCACATGATTTTTTTGGTAATAAATGTAGTGTGCCTTGAAAAAAATTTGAATCGACAAATGTCATTTATTGTATAAGTGATGTTAACCATTTATTATTAGTGTATGTTTCGGATATAATCATGAACAATAGCGAGTTAATAAACATGTTACAAATTTATTTTCTATGTAATAGAAATCGAAGAGCTGCGGCACGGATTTATCATCTACGGTTTTTCCCAGAGCGGCGAATACCAGAACCTAAATTTAGAAGGTTAGAAGGAAATTTGAGACGATATGGAGCCTTTAAAAAGTCGAAGAGAGTGGATCGAGAATTTCGTGGACTTGCAGAGTTCGACGTTCTACTTACAATAATCACAGAACATCTAAATCGCAAGTGAATTAGTACTTACACTACTTATTTATTCGATTATACATTGAGTTGTGACATAGGTACTTATTTATTGGGTCCTTATTATTCATGTTTGACATAACCTTACAACAAATGACATTTGTCACTTTTTTCCAAGGCACGCTAATTATAATTTTTAAAGAATATAATTTTAAATCGAAGATTTATTTTAATTTTTTCGAGCAAAATATTGAACGAAAAACAACATAGGGGCCGCGGTGGCCCAGTGAGTAGAGCTCCTGCTTACGGGCCTCGTGGTCGTGGGTTCGAATCCCATCCGCGCGGTCACTTTTTCGGAACGAAAAATGGCCAAACGGGTCCATGGATGTTTAGTGTATGTCCCTTTCATTATTATAAATAATTATTATACAAACTATCGGTTGTGGCAGAATGCCCTAGGTGGCTGTCAATAAAAAACAAAAAAACAACATATTGGGCATTATTGGATTCAGAAAAATAATGTCAAATGTAATCAAATTAAACCATTATGGGTAGCCATTTAAAAAATTTAAGTTGACAACTATTTGGCAATGAAGTTATTATTGAAAAAAATCAATTTTAACGCCATCTGTTGGTATTTAAACCACCATTGACTTTGGTTTTTAGTTCATCATATCGGTCAATAAATAACAGAGTTATGGCGTTTTTTATTGAACACACGGTATAAACAGAACTGCAGGTGAAGTTGAACTCGAGAAGCAGCAAAACCGAACCACTGAGGCACAAACGTAAGGAACTGCATGGTACTCGTTGTTATCACATTATAAAGACTAAATAGCAGGGAAGAACACAAGATTGGTAAAATATTTTTTATTGTCAAATAAATTTCTTTGAATTTGGCGACCTATAAATATTTTCTAGCGACCCCTCCCGGAGTGTGTTTACTGGATTCGCCTCAAGAAATTTGATTTTTAATATATTAGGAACAGAAGTTTTATTTAATTTGAATACAAAATTAACCAATTAGCTAAAATTACTGCAATATTAGTACAGGAAAAGTGAATGAGTGTACATGGAAGGCAATACAATTGGAACTTCCGAATTTTATATTTGAACTTCAACATCTATCGTAAAAGAAAAAATTCAAATTGAACGCTTTGTTGTTCTGTGCAAAGTCCGAGATGATCTACACTTTTACAATTTTAAAGTTATACACAATTAAAATAATTTTTTTCGCCTGCGTCTACCGAAACCATATATTTCGGCCATAAACATCGTGCCGAAACTACGATTTAGCGTATCTAGGGCCGAAAAAATAATATGCATAATCTAGACAACGTTCCGCGGAATATGAGTAGGCTATGCAAAAATCTGACAGTGACAGTTCAATGGTGTGCGATATAAAATTTCCTGAAACACTGTTTTTGTTCAAGGCAGACGAAAAAATATCGAGTGTAACTCATGCCGAAATGCTTTAGCAACCCTTCACTTTTAGCAACCCTCGCTCGCTCGTGTTGCTAAAAGCGGCGGGTTGCTAAAGCCTATTTTTGGCCCTTGATACACAATATACTATATTGTCATTTAGACAGTTGACGTCAAAAATGTTCAATCATAGTGCAAAAAGCGTTAATCAGAGACAAGCGTATTTCAATTGATAGGTGACTGCGAATCATTTCTTATTGAAACGCACTGTAAATATTTTACATATTTTAAAACAAGTGGTAAAGTGTCTTCACTTTATTTATTTATCATCAATATGAAATAGGTGTCAAATAACTTATGGTTTGAATGTTTAAAATTCTCAACTAGTTTCGCCTTATCTGGCAATTAATAAAAAACAATTCATAATTATGATATTAAAGAACATATTACCTGCTTTAATATTCTTGTATCAACAGTTAATCGTTTAGGTGTGATGAAATTCTTGTGGAAGCGTATAAAAAGTGGCCTTAATTGGCGGTATGAATCACTTGAATGCAGACACTTTTATTGGCGCTACGAATCTATTAATGTGAATCAATTTCAAGGTTTTCAGTTGCGGTTTAGTTTCGCCGGCAAACGGTAAATAACGGTACTCTCGTTGAATATGCATCCTTATAAAAATTTCTATTCACACAAGCTGTATTTACCGTCCCATCTATAAATCCTTGAACCGGAAATTGCAAAATCCATCGCTCGCTTCGATCATTAAATACAATATTTTTTCACTGCGCTCTAAAAACTAGCAAATAATGAATTATAGCATCTTTTAAATATACTGTATTTATTTCATAATGATATATATTTAATTCATTCAAGCAATAAGATATAGAGATGATTAAAATGATTGGCTTTTTAGATGACTACTGAATGCAAGGATGACTGCAAATGGAATTTATTATTATTATTCAACTTATGCAAAATATTGAGGTGATGTTTGATCGATGGTAAAGTAGGTGAATTTGGAAGAGAGAGAAGAAAAACGTGTCAAAGCAGTCAAGTCACTCATAACCTTAAAAATACTTCAAACATTCTGTGCCAAAACCAAAATACTCACTTAGATTATTGAATTGGGGTCGTAATCCGAAAGCTTCTGAAAAAACGAAAACGAAAGTGTTAATAACTGATAAAATAAAATCGACATCGTTTTAACCCCGTTGTTAAATACCATTTACTGATATCGATACTTTCATGCGGATATAATGCATATACCACGTGTCCTTATTTAAATTAAATCTACCAGATATTCCAAAAATACTTGATAATAATAGTTCAGGGAGAAGATAAATTACACAGGTCTGCGAAAAATTTGCGTTTCAATGTTTACGTATTGGTAGTTTATATAGTTACAGTCTGGCCGCGCTACGATGGCATCTGGTGATTGACTTGGACCGTCCTGGGCGGGTGCCTAAAGGTGAAGACACACTGCTACAACGCTACGCGACGTTACGCAACGCTACGTGAGTTTATGTGCACTGTGCACATATTATCAACGCGACGCTATGCTTTCCCTACCCTTTCCGTCTCATCCTTTGGTCTCGGTAGTGCTTAAACTTCATATCATATAGGCAAGGATGTGCCCTAACTTGTTCAATTAATATTATATCGTCCATATTTGTATATAAACAAACAATTAACGAGGGAGTTTACTTCACGTGTCAACCTGTCTGTGCGAAATGTGTGCATATATCCTCGATGCAGCGTTGTCATCTGATCTCATAATATTTCCGCCAGAAAGCCAACCTAGTTCCGCTAGAAAATACTACCTCTGTTCCATAATAAGTGAGCCATTTTCAATTTTCATTTTTTCCATAATATGTGAGCCATTACCGTTTTATATTTTTTGCATAATAATTGAGCCATTACTGATGTATATTTTTTACAAAATAAGTGAGCCGTTTCCGTTTCTACGTACTATACAAGGTGTCCACGCTAAACCGTTCGTTAAAGGTTTACGGGGTTGCCGTTGTATTAAAAATTTGAAAAGAATCCTCATCACACGGTTGACTCAGTTTTCCCCGGTTCCACCGGAAGTAGCATCAGCGGAATTTCAACTGCAACTGATAACGACCGCAATGTCCCTCTTCTTTTGTGATCAACTATCAAATGTTGGCAATTTTTTCTGTTCTGTCAATTTTTCCGACCCGACTTTCCTTTCTTTTTAGAATCAACATTCATAGGCGTATTCTCATCCAAACCACAAACAGAATCATTACATTGTTACCATATTCTTTTTATAGTGGCTCTTGATGTTCAGAATTTTTCAATTGCCAAAATCACGGCTCCCTTTTTCAGCCGTCCATTTTTCTGATGTTTCAGTAAAAACTGGGTAATAGCCGTTCGTTTTTGGTTGATTAAAGTAGGTCTTTTCATCGTTTGAAACTTCCGGCGTTAGAACACTTTCGCTTAAAAAATCGAATGTTAATTGTTGCTTTTGAAAAATTAAACTATCAAATATTTTGACGTCCATGGCACATGTGATTAAGAATTTGGTGTATATTAAGAATATCAAAAAAGAAATTAAAAAAAATACTAAGTGTCAATAAGTTTGAAAGAGAAAAGAAGAAAACTCAAATGGCTCACTTATTATGGAACAGAGGTAGTATAAAGTACGAAATAAATCTATCTCTTATTTGAATGAATGAATTTTTGAAAATTAATATTTTTGGTAGTAGAAGGAAAAAAATCTAAAAAAATAAATAGTGATATTAAAAAACTAGAAAAAAAATCATATCCCTATGATTGAATTCCATAAAAAACTCTGATGCAATTTACCTTTAAAATTAACCTTGATTTTTTAAACTGGGTCAATTTTTGAAAATTAATATTTTTAGTTGTTGAAGACGAACAAAAAAATCTAAAATAAATAAATAGTAATATAACTGAATTCCACAAACATTTAAAAATAGTTCTACTTTACAACTAACTTAAATATTGGCAAATTCGCAAATTTCTCCCCGAGTTATGATTTTTTGAAAATTATTTTTTATAAATTGTCGAACAATTGAACAAATTTAGAGAAAACAAGTACTCAATTGCTCGAAATTTTTAATATATCCACAAGATTTAACATAAATTTTGATTTTTGAGGTATACATTTTTAAAAATAAATTTTTAAGTGGTCAAATATTTTTACAAGGAAAAACTAGAAAAAAAATGGTGATGTGGCCATCATGTTACTTTCTCCGACTCGATGGTATCATTTATATGTACACTTTCATGGTTTATTTTCAATTGAAATCATATTTTAAATGTCCATCGAACGTTTCGTAGACTCGGATAAAACTGACGTTTAAAACGTCAAAATTATGAAAGGTGGAAAAATTATACTTCAAATTCAAAAACTCAGTTTACTCAAAAACTAAAGGGATTTCGTAAAAAACTTATTCGTTATAAGTTGTTTATTTTAGCATTCTCTACAATTATTATTAACATCAATTTGCTGTAACTATTATCGTTTCATAATTATAAACCAAAAATTAAAAAAAAAAAATATTTTTTTTTCTCGAATAACAATGATTTTATGAAAAATGTTTTCAAGCAAAAGATGTTCATTTCTTTGTTGTCTTCAAAGTTTGTTTAAATGTTTTTGTAATATTTTTAATATTTAAGAAAATATTGGCAAAAAACAAAAAACAGTTAAGGTAAACGCCCACTTCCGGTGTACGAAATTTTACCAAAACCTTTTCAGTTCTTCAGATTATCAAATAAGACGGATGTTCAAAGTTTGATACCAATTGCTCTATTAGTTTTTGAGATACAGAGCGCACAGACACACACACACAATTTTTTTTTTGGTGAAAATGGCATCTAGGGACCCCAAAACGGATATTTCCGTAAAAAAAATTTTTGAAAAAAAATCACGATCACAATACTTTCTCGTACTTCGTAACGGAGAAAGTAAAAAAATCTTATCGATATTATTGAATTCCTTAAAAACTCTGATAAAATCATAATACATTTACCTTTAAAATTAACCTTGATTTTTGAAATTGAGTCGATTTTTGCGCGAGTTATGAATTTTTGAAAATTAATATTTTGGCTAAAAATAAATATTGACCTAAAACACCTTTCACAAAAATTCGCCACTAATATCCATAACCTTGACATCATTAATCTCCTATGTATTTCCCGCAACCCAAATATTATCCCTAAACCTAAAAATCCCAACATTACTATTCATCAATTCATATCATCTTTTCATCAAGAATAATGAAGAGCATTTGAGCGACAAAAAAGTTGATCAATAGGCTGAAAGACTCCAGGTCGATAGCCATTTAAGCAGAAATTTACTTATGTAACTGAATTTATTATATATTATTGCTTTTTTTGTAAAATTTCTGTAAATAAAGATGTTTGTATATATAAATATTGATATAATATTAATCTCAACAATTTTGATATCTTTACAAAACATTTATCTTTAAAATTAACTAACTCTGACAATTTCTGCGTGAGTTATGAATTTTTGAAAATTGGTCGAAATATTTAAACAAAAAAAATAGAAAAATAAAATAATATCGATATGATTGAATTCTTTAAAAAGTCCGATGGTATCACATTATGCACCTTTAAAAAAACTTTAATTTTTGAAAATGTGTTCATTTTTGGGTTTTAAATTGACGTTTTTGGCAGTTGAAATTGTGATTTTTGGCAGTTAAAAATTGTCATTTTTGACAGTAAAAAATGGTCGTTGCCGACACTTGAAAATTGGCCTTTTTTGCAGTTGAAAATTGGCACTTTGGCAGTTGAAAATTGTCATTTTTGGCAGCTTAAAATGGTAGTTTCCGACACTTGGAAATTGGCCTCTTTCGCAGTTAAAAATTGTCATTTTTGGCAGTTAAAAATGGTCGTTTCCCACACTTAAAAATTGGCCTTTTTGGCAGTTAAAAATTGTCATTTTTGGCAGCTTAAAATGGTCGTTTAGACACTTAAAAATTGGCCTTTGTGGTAGTTGAAATTGTCATTTTTGGCAGTTAAAAACTGTCATTTTTGGCAGTTAAAAATGGTCGTTTCTCACACTTGAAAATTGGCCTTTGTGGTAGTTAAAAATTGTCATTTTTAGCAGCTTAAAATGGTCGTTTAGACACTTAAAAATTGGCCTTTGTGGTAGTTGAAATTGTCATTTTTGGCAGTTAAAAACTGTCATTTTTGGCAGTTGAATATTGTCATTTTTGGCAGTTACAAATGGTCGTTGCCGACACTTGAAAATTGGCCTTTTTGGCAGTTAAAAGTTGTCATTTTTGGCAGCCAAAATTGTCTTTTTTGGCAGTTAAAAATGGTCGTTTCCGACAATTGAAAATTGGCCTTTTTGGCAGTAGAAAATTGTCATTTTTGGCAGTTGAAAATTGTCATTTTTAGCAGTTGAAAATTGTCATTTTTATCATTTCCGACACTTGATATATTACATGATATGCAAGAATTTATCAAAAATAAAAAATAAATAGTATATTCATAAAACATCTGAATAATCTTCAATTTTTGAAAATGCGTGAGTTATAAATGTTTAAAACTGATTTTTGTTAATTTATCGAATATTAGAACAAAGAAAAAATAGAAAACAGAATACTGATATGATTGAATTCCTTAAAACCTTTAATGCAATCATAACATATTTACCTTTAAAATTAACTTTGAGTTTTGAAAATGCGTGTTATGAATTTTTGAAAATTAGTATTTAAAGTTGTCGAAAACTTGAATAAAAAATCATTTTTTTAATACACTCACAAAACATCTCCCTTTAAAACTTAGTATAATTTTTGAAAATGCGTCACTTTTTCCGTAAGTTATGAATTTTTGAAAAATAACGTTTTAAGTTGTAGAACAAAAATTTTTTTTAGTAAGTATATTCACAAAACATCTGCCTTTAGAATCAACTTGGACTTTTGAAAATGTGTCAATTTTTGCGTGAAATTAATTTTTGAAAATTAATATTTAAAGTTGTTGAAGACAAAAAATCGATTTTTTTTTCATATATTCACAAAACATCTATTTCATTTATTTTATTTATTGTGCCAATAACAATGGGTTTATACATGTCAATATACATAATATAAATAAGTGGTTTCAGTAAATAAAAAAAATGAGTCATAACAGATTTAAAAAAAAAACTTAAACTTACAGGGTGTAGAAATATGCAAAAGATGCGTTCAGAAAGAAAACTGTAACATGGTTAAATAATAAATGTATCTTCCTTCAAAACTAACTTGAATTTTTGAAAATGTGTTATTTTTTCAAATTTTTAAAACGAATTTTCAAACAAGGAAAAACTAGAAAAAAATCATAAAAAAAACTCTGAGGCAATCATAATACCTTTACCTTTCAAATTAATCTTGATTTTTGAAACTTGGTCAATATTTGTGTTGGTTATGAATTTTTGAAAATTATTGTTTTAACTTGTTGAACACTTAAAAAAACCAAAATCGAAAAGAAAATAAGGTCTGATATGATAAGAGTTGCTCAAATATTTTAGAATATTCACAGAACATTTACCTTTATTTTTCGAAAATGTATTAATTTTTCGGTGTTATTTTTTTTTTAAATTAATGTTAGTGCTTTGTCTCTTGTAAAATACACGTTTCGAAAATAAAGTTCAAATTTACATTGAATTATGCTAGTTTTCTCAACTATCCAACACAATTCCGTTAAAATCCGCCAGCCGCTAAAACGAAAATTACTCCGCAATGCGGATTCAAAATCCGCCAAATCTAGCGGATTTTCCGCTGACCTGGCAACACTGGGTGTAACACATTGCCTCGACGCGACGCTACTCAACGAAATCTGGTCGAACCACGTTCTGTCGTATCGCGTGGCGTGGCATAGAGTAACGTAGCGTCGATTAACGTATGTGCACACGCTATCCAGTCGTTCTATGTATTTGCATTGTGATTACTGTATTCAGATTTCGTTGCGTAGCGCCGCGTAACGTCGTCGTGTGTCTGTACCTTTATGCGTCTCGAATGCATGAGGTTCTCAATAAGAGAACATGAGATGATGGGTTGCATGCGTATTTATTTCCAAAGTTATCTGTAACCTTTTAAGAACCGCTGATTTATAAATAAAAGCCGATAGTGCACCAATAGCTAGCAAGTAAAGTGTAAACATCTGTGAGTGTAAGTAACAAAATATCCAATCACTTCTGACGAGGGCGGCCCTCAGATGCCATCGTAGCGCAGTCAGATTATAATAATAGTAATAAAAAATATTATAGGTATTAATACTACTAAATAAAAAAAAGTAATATTTTCATCCTCATAATTGATATCTTTCTATTATGTAATATTATTGCGACTTATAATATATTTCAATGTAAATTGAATTACTGCATTGACTTTACAAAGTGATTTTAGCGACATACCAATATTAACATAGAGCAAATGTTTGGAATGCTTACACGCGAAATACCTCTTAATCTGGAACTTGTCGAATGCTCGGGAGCAGATAACCCGGTGGCGCAAATACTTCCTGAGATAAGGAGTGCCGTGTTTTTAGCGTTTCCTGATTATCAGCGGTCGATCATTACTGCCACTTTGCGGTCAAGTTCTGCCGCCTGCCAGCTAACGGCCGCAATTTTCTCCGCCAAACTGGTCGGGCTCTCCAACACCCAACCACACCGCCGATAGATTTGTTATTTTTAGATCCGACAATAGCCGCACTTTCTAGTTCTGCTTTCGCGAAAAATACGCACTGATGAAGCGAAACAAGCAAGTCGAACGGTGAAAGAAATCTCACCAACGCTATAATCATTTTTCGAACAAAATAGTTCTCTCACAATGTATATGCGTGTATTTGAAACTAATGGAAATTTTTAAATAAAACCTTGGCGTTTCGGAAAATGTAAACCGAAAGATTTGTTTTGTCTCGATATTTGTATTAAATGGAAAATACAATAGTATATTGTACTACAAGCATATAACGATGGCTATTAATCACTCGAACGATTTGCTCCACTCGCCTTCGGCTCGTTCCGCAAACATCGTTCTCGTGATTAATAGCCATTATATGCGAGTTGTACACTATACTTCGTTCACGAAAATGAAAATCAAAATCAAAATCAAAATTAAAAAAAAAACAAAAACAAAATCAAAATTAAAATCGCAATTCAAGTTGTAATTACAATTATAAATGAAAAAATTAAAATCAGTATTAAACAGGGTAAATAAAATATTATCATAAATCGCAAATGCGTGTTTAATGAAATTGAGTGTTAAATGTACCCCATTAATGCTGCCCATAGAAATAGTAATAACAGGGGCGGTTCGTTACCTAGAGCCAAGGAGCCATGGCACCACCTCCAATTTCAAGCTCAGCAAGCATTTTTTTATCAATTCTGAAAATACCGATTGGTCATTTTAAACGGCGCCTACGAAAGAGTAATGAGAAGAGAAAAATCGCAACGCATTTGTATCCCAATTCAATGCAATTTGTTGTACATTAAGTTACAATTAATTTTAATATAGTAGTTAGAAGCAGGCGCTGCTAAACGCAAACAAACAAAAGACGCCGCTAAAAAAATTCAAAAACTTCCAGGTAAGTTATATTTTTTTACTGGTAGATAAAAGTGTTAAAAGTAGCCTAGTGTATTTTTTTAGTTTTCATTCATTTCTGTCACTGCAACATGGTATAACCTATTTGAGAACTATGTGTATTTTCAATAGTCGAAAGTAGTGACTTTCAGTACTCAAAAATGCGATTTTCATTCTCTGGAGATTTCAACTCTCAAAATGGTGATTTATACTCTCGAAAATAGTGAGTTTATACTGTTTGTCAGTTGAAAATCACCATTTCAATATCACTATCTTCGATAGCTAACAAGCACTATTTTTGACGGTCAAAATCGCTATTTTTGATAGTTGAAAAGACATATTTTTAATAGTTGCACGTCTCTATTTCAGGAAATTGAAAATGATTATATTTGACGGTTGCAAATTACTATATTTGACAGTTAAAAATCACTATATTTGACCGTTGAAAATCGCTATATTTGACAGTTGAAAATAACTATTTTTGAGTTGAAAGTCACTTTAGTAAACAGTAAAAGATCGCTATTTTTGTCAGTTAAAAAGCACTATTTTTGGCGGTTGAAATCACTTTGTTTGACAGTTGAAAAGAACTATTTTTGATAGCTGAACATCTCTATTTCACAAAGTTGAAAATTACTATATTTGACGGTTGGAAATCACTATTGAAAAACAGTTGAAAAATCACTATTTTTCAGTTGAAAGTCACTACATTTGACGGTGAAAGATCACCATTTTTAGCAGTTAAATGTCTTTATTTTAGGCAGTGGAAAAATCACTACATTGACAGTTACAAATCACTACACTTGACAGTAGAAAATCAAATATTTTTAATAATTTTATAAAATCACATTCTTTTTACAGTTGAAAATCATTACTTTTTGACAGTTATAAATCCCCATTTTGGGAGTTGAAAGCCGTCATTTCAGACAGTTGAATATCTTTATTTCAGGCAGTGAAAAAAATCAGTACATTGACAGTTACAAATCACTGCATTTAACAGTTGACAACCACATTTTTTTGATAGTTGAAAATTAGTAGTTTTCGACAGATATAAATCCCCATTTTGGGAGTTGAAAGCCGCCATTTTAGACAGTTGAATGTCTCTATTTCAGATAGTGGAAAGATCACTATATCGGCAGTTACAAATCACTGTATTTGACAGTTGAAAATCACATTTTTCTGACAGTTGAAAATCACTAGTTTTTGACAGTTAAACAGTTATAAAACCCGCCATTTTAGACAGTTGAATGTCTCTATTTCAGGCAGTGGAACAATCACTACATTTGACAGTTGAAAATCACATTTTTTGATAGTTGAAAATCACTCTTTTTTGACAGTTACAAACACCCCATTTTGAGAGTAAAAAGCCACCATTTTAGACAGTTAAAAATCACTATTTTTGATAGTTGAAAATTACAATTTTTGACAGGTGAAGATCACCATTTTGATAGTCTAAACCATCTTTTTTGGAAAGTTGAAAATCACTACTTCTGACAGTTGAACATCACAATTTTCGACAGCTAAAAATCATCATTTTTTACGGTTGAAAATCACTAGTTTGATAGTTGAAAATGACTATTTCGGGCAATTGAAAATCACCATGCAACCATTGGAAATAACTATTTTTGACATTTCCAAGTGACTATTTCCGGACAGTTGAAAATTAGACTATTTGGAAGCTAGACCCGCGGTGGTGTCCATACACCACTGGATCCGACAAAAACGTTTAATTTGTAGTTCAATTGTTTTCTGTTTTTTGAGGATAATTCTTGAACGAAAAGGCAGATTTTGAAAATTCTTTCAGCAAAGTGTTGCCTTCAACCGAAAGATGATCAAAATTTTTTTTGTTGGTTTTTAGAGGATTGAAAGGATGACCAAATTTGTTAAATTCTTCCAGCTCATCGAATAGATGCTGATAAGACAAAAAAAAGAATTGTCGTTTAAATGTTCTCAAGTTTTTGAGGATAACTCTTGAAAATGGATATTGAAAATTCTTCCAGAAAAGCATCGCACTCACCGAATAAATGTATAAAAGATAGAAAAATTAAATTCGTTGTTCAATTGTTTTATGGTTTTGAGAAAATAACAAAACATCAGATTATAAAAATGCGTCCAGAAATGTGTTGTACAAAAAATTTATTCGTCTTCAATTGTATTTTTTTTTTGAGGATAACTCTTGAACTGATGACCTTATTTATAAAATTCTTTCTGCAAAGTCTTGCATTCGTCCGAAAGATGTAGGTAGGACCAAAATTTTTTTTTTGGTTTTCAGAGGATTGATTTAACATTTTAACACATGAACGGATCACCAAATTCGTCAAATGTTTTCAGCAAAGTGATCTACTCATCGAATAGATGCAGATAAGACCAAACAAATTAAATTACAATAAGATATTTGTTTTTAGTCGGTGGTAATACCACAAGAGGTTAGAATTTGACCGGATAAATTTAATTTTTTTGAGGCGACACAAATTTCGAGAATGAAATGATGGAAAAATGCAACGGTTTTCAATTATGTTCCTCAGCAGAGATATGCAGAACTGACACGAACTGTCACTGTTCAACTGAAGTTAGCTGTTTACGAAAATTGTTAATATAAAGATCGTTGTCATGGTGAAGGTAAATAAATTTTTATCCACTTGCAAATTTTTTTATCACCATTTTAAATGCTCATTTTTATAGATACAAGTTGAATTAACTTTGTAAAACGTAATTTTGCAGAGTTACGGAGAGATTGAATATTTGTATATGCAGGCTATTTTTCGCCTTTATTAAATTTATTTATTGTTTTTTAGAGATAATATATAAATATTCAAGCTGTTCGTAATTCTGCAAAAAATTGTATTGCAAGCTAAGTGGCTCTACCATCAAAATGTTCCACGAGCCGCCACTGAGTAATAACATGAACATTTCTTTTGTATCATTTAATATTCGCCGTGGCAGTAGCCAGGGAAGTAGTTATTTCAATAAGTCATTTGTTTATAGTCTTAGTAAGACTTAATTTTGCAGTCACGAACAGGTTGAATATTCAGGCTATATTTCGTTTTTAATAAATTTATTTAATGCTTCTGCAACAAGTGACGTTGTCTCAAATTTATTTAATAATTATTTATTACAAATCAACGCAAAAGATAGTTGCGACCATTACTAGGTGATAATCTATAATTAAACAGTTGACCATGTATAATTATGGTCAAAACATGGCGAATTTTACGGATGTGAATCTAGCGCCTAACTTTGGACTTGAAAGTAGGACTTTTTTTACAGTAGATCGTTTGTACCTCGTTTGTACCCGTTTGTGCAGCTATTAATTTTGTTTATACCTCAAAGATATAAAAAGTTATTTAACAATAAAAAAAATAGCCATCGCCCAACTTTGACATATTCAAATTTGGTTTATGGCATTCGAAAGATAATGGTTTATACCAGTTTGTACCTCTTTTTAAATTGTTGGCACCTCAAAGAAACCGGAAGTACAGGCTTTTAAATATGCGCAAGAGGCAATTTTGCCAATTTTTAAGGGGAGATTCTCATCTAAATGACTAAAAAGTACGCAAACTTTGGAAATTTTTTACTCGCAAATAAAAAAAAAACATAGAAGGAAACGGTTTATTCGAATATTTTGGTCTTTATTTATAAAAAAAAAATAGTTTCATAAAAACAAAATGGCGCCCGTGTTTCGCTGTTTTCGTCGGCCATGTCAACGCGGAATCAGTACACTGCGTCCATTGCAACGTCTCTGTATTTATGTGTAACAAAAAATGAACAACAATGCCAAAAAGTAAACTAAATTTACTGGCGCATGGACCTAAGAACGTGGTGAATGATTAGGGAATTTTGGCGTCGGCTACTAGGCCATCTGCCACCACCATTGTTTTTTAATAAATTCGAAATTAAATGAATAAATGAATAATGATACAAACACAACGACCATGGTCCCGAGCGAATATTCCGAGGCCCCGAAATCTTTCGCCCGAGCTGGGATTTGAACCCACACGGCACGCGGTGCAACCGACACAAGCGCTCGCCTGTACCCACTACACCAACGTGCCGCCCAAGAACGTGGTAATAAATTAAAATTTGACGTTGTGGTACGATCTCAAACTTTAAGGTCGATTTTTAGGCCTTTCTTACCACTTCAGGGCCTTACAAAAAATGGTTGAAACAAACAATTTGTAAATTGTGTAGGTCTATGCGCCGCGGAAAAAGTTGAAATTTGTAAATTGAACCGTTCTCAAATGAGAGTGGACGCAGTTTTGAAAAATCACACTTTCGATGGAATATTCGTGCTAAAATGTCAATTGTTTGTAACAATTACATGGTAAAATAAGTTTTCGACACCGCTGAATACGAATCTGAAATCAGTTTTTCAAAATTCAAAATGACCGATCCAATATGGCGAACCAAAAAAAAACATGTGCAATTTGACCCAAAATTGGGAAATGACGGGTTTCGCGATTTTAAACATGGATTTGAGGTAAATATGTGCCAAAATAAAAAAAAAAATCAAAATGACGAATCCAATATGGCGGACCAAAAAAGTGATTTGACCAGTTTTCACATTTTTTGTTTGTTTTTTTAGTGTTTTTTTTATAACTTGCAATTAGTCTCCGATGCCAGGGCCGTACAACAATCATTTCTCCAACTCAAACTGCTCTTGAAGGGCGATGGCTCGATTTTTGTTCTCCAGATGAGCCGATCTTGCGTAGTATAATGCCGTGACAAGTTTTCATGACGGCCTGGAAACAGCTTCGAACAATGGCCGAAAAACCCTTTTAACCCAATATAGTAGACACTTATACCTTCCGAAAAATAAAAATAAAAAACAAATCGATTTTTTGAAAATTTTAGAGGAGAAACCAAGTGGAATCGAAAAAGAATCGCTTGCACATTTGTACCTCTTTTTAAATTGTACATTTGTACCTCTTTTTAAATTGTATGTACCTCAAAGAAACCGGAAGTACAGGCTTTTAAAAAATGCGCAAGACACGATTTTGCCATTTTTTAAGATACCACAAAGCGCCCAATGGGAATTGTTTGTAACCATTTGTACCTTTTTTAAATTGTTTGTACCTCATAGAAACCGGAAGTACATGCTTTTAAAAATGTGCAAGAGGTGCAAGTATAGGCTTTAACAAAATGCACAAGCGATTTTATCCAATTTTAAGATATCACAAAGCGACCAAGGGAGTCGAAAGAGAATCGCTTGTGCCCGTTTACACCTCTTTTCAAATTGTTTGTACCTCAAAGGAACCGGAAGTTCCAGGCTTTTAAAAAATGCGCAAGAGGCGATTTTGCCATTTTTTGAGATATCACAAAACGCCCAATAGGAATCGAAAGAGAATCATTTGTAGATCTTTTAAATTGTGTGTACCTCAAAGGAACCGGAAGTACAGACTTTTACAAATGCGTAAGAGGTGATTTTGCCTTTTTTGAGATATCACAAAGCGGCCAAGGTGAATCGAAAGAGAATAGTTTCTACCCGTTTGTAACTCTTTTTGAGTTGTTTGTACCTCAAAGGAAACGGAAGTACAGTATTTAAAAAAAATGCACAAGAGGTGATTTTGCCAATTTTTCCGCTTGTACCCGTTTGTACCTGTTTTTAAATTGTTTGTACCCTAAAGGAACCGGAAGTCCGGCTTTTAAAAAATGCGCAAGAGGCGATATTGCCAATTTTTAAGATAACACAAAGCGGCCAACGGCAATCGAAAGAGAATCGCTTGTACCCGTTTGTACCTCTTTTTAAATTGTTTGTAACCCAAGGGAACCGGAAGAACAACCATTAAAAAAATGCGCAAGAGGCGATTTTGCCAATTTTTAAAATACTACAAAGCGCCCAATAGAAATCGAAAGAGAATTATTTGTACCCATTTCTACCTCTTTTTAAATTGTTTGTACCTCAAAGGATCCGGAAGTTACAAGCTTTTAAAAAATGCGTAAGAGGCGATATTGCCAATTTTTAAAATACCACAAAGAGCCCAATAGGAATCGAAAGAGAATTATTTGTACCCATTTATACCTCTTTTTAAATTGTTTGTACCTCAAAGGAACCGGAAGTACAGGCTTTTAAAAAAATGTGCAAGAGGCGATTTTGCCGATTTTTAAAATACCACAAAGCGCCCAATAGGAATCGAAAGAGAATCGTTTGTAGCCATTTGTGCCTCTTTTAAATGTTTGTACCTCAAAGAAACCGGAAGTACAGGTTTTTTTTTAAATACGCAGGAGGCGATTTTACCCTTTTTCAATATATCACAAAGCAGCCACTAGGAATCGAAAGAGAATCGCTTGCACCCTTTTTAATATGCTTCTACCTCAAAGAAACCGGACGTACAGTCTCTTAAAAAAGACGCAAGAGGCGATTTTGCCAGTTTTTAAGATACCACAAAGCGACCATGTAGACTCGAAAGAGAATCGCTTTTTAAATACACAAAAGGAACCGCAAGTATCAGGGTTCGGATGATATACAGGGTGTCTTATTTTAAATTGCCACCCCAAATATCTCGAAACCTGAACAACATGGCAAAAAAATTTCAGATAAAAGTTGTAGGGTCCGGAGGGGCACATATGCTGGTGACCTTGATAATGACCTTGGCGGCAATTTTCAAGGTCAAACGAAGGTCAACATTTATTTTTCCACTGGAATATTTTTTGCAGGAAACGTCTTTTTTAATGCTTTTTTTTAAAGAGTTTTTTCACGGATTTTGTCCGTCATGTTTGAAATCTCAGATTAATCCAGGCTGTGATTCAAGCATTACCCTCGGCATTGTCATCAAAGGTGCGGGTGCAAGATCCCCGGATCTTACGGCCCTTGACTTTTTCCTCTGGGGACTAATCAAGGAGAAAGTATTTGCTGAAGCTCCGACAACAGTGCAGAACATGAAGGAGATGAGGCTGCAGTTCGAGCAATTTCCATCCAAACCCTTCGAAATGTTCAAGTAAACTTTTGCCAGCGGGTACAGAAGTGCATTGACGAGGATGGACACTTGATCGAGCATTTGATCTAAGAACGAGATCGAACCTCCAGCCACTGAAACCATCGGCCCTTTGCAGGGCCAATGATGTGCAAAATCCCATCGGCAACCTCCACGTGGTGCACATCGGGTGACGCTAATGGATTCATCTGAGATTTTAAACAACATGACGGACAAAATTCGCGAAGAAACTCTTAAAAAGTATTTTCAAAAAAAAAGTTTCCTACAAAAAGTTTGTATTTTTTCCCGTAGAATTCGATCAAGCGATATAAAATAAGGGGTTCCTTTTGAAAAATCAAAGCTAATCTTCGTTTGACCTTGAAAATTGACCCCCCCCCCCCCGGCCATTTTCAAGGTCACCCCCTCCGAACCCTACAGCTTTCATCTGAAACATTTTTTGCCATGTTGCTCAGCTTTCGATATATTTGGGATGGCAATTTAAAATGGGACACCCTGTATACAGTGTGGAACAGTCAAATGGAATAAATTTTGTATCTTAATGATTGTGCATATTTATTCAAAATCCCGAGACACGTCAGTTTTAGATTATGAAATGACATCATGCAACGTAAAAGTTCCATCCCTTAATTCAACCCCCTTCAAGTGACAGGTACAAGCCCAAACTTTTCAAATTGGAAATAGGGGCATTAAATACCTCACTTGAAAGGTCTATTCAAAAATGCTATAGTTTTAAAATCCAGTGCAAATAATAACAATAAAAAAAAAAGAATTCATTTGATTGACGAAATTGCAACAAACTTAGAACTTAATAAGAGCGTTCTTTTCTTGATATTACTTTAGGAGATGCAGGGGCGGCTCGTTATGTAGAGATGTAGAGCCAATGAGCCATGGCACTACCTGTAGTTTCAAGCTCAGGAAGAATTTGTAATTAATTTTTAAAACACTTTTTCGCCAGTTTAAAAGTTAAACAACGGCTATATAACTTTAATAAACAGAGAAAAATCACAATGCATTTGTTCTCAAACGCAACGCCGCGGTGCGCGGTTAAAGGAGCCAGCCTCCATGTAGCGCATCGAGCGCACGGCATTTCGTTAGGATATTGAGGCTTCCGCGGGGAGAGGTCGCGCTCTGAACATGCATTTTGTGCTGAACAACGTCTGGCACATCCCGGGCGCGCGGCGATGACGCGCACTTATTAGACGTATTTTGTGGCGACATATAACCAACATTTATTTGCAATAATTTTATTTTAAGTTTTGTAAATTCAAATAGACAAACATCAGTAGACAATTTTCCAGTAGAGCTGGATTTTTTTTACTTTCTCCGTTACGTACGTAGTACGAAAAAGTATTGTGATCGCGAAAATTTTTTCAATTTTTTTTTTAAGGAAATATCCGTTTTGAGGTCCCTGGATGCCATTTCAACAGTTTTCATTGCTTTTTTTCATTTTTTGTTTATAATTATAAACTATAATAGTTATATGAAATTTATATTAATAATAATTGTAGAGAATGCCGAAATGGACCACTTATAAAGAATAAGTTTTTTTTTTATTTCTTTAGTTTTTGAGTAAATTAACTATTAGAATTTGAAGTGTAATTTGTAATTTTCATCTTTCACAATTTTAACTTCAGTATCATTCGATCCTAAAAAAAAACGCTCAAGTACATTTAAAATATGATTTAACCCTTAGCTGCACCACTATTTTATAGTAACATAGCTGTACATTGGGGTCTTTCAGGACCCCACGTTAAACACGTCTTAAAACATGCCTTCATTGTTTATATGTGAATGTAGAACTGTGCATAAGTGTTCATCGGGTTATTATTGACCTAAAATATCAGTTATACTAGGGACTCACTTTTACATTTTCTTAGGATTGAAGAATGAAGTGGAGGAAATCGAAAAAATGCATTTTCTTTTTTAAAATTCTTATTTCGTTATATTGAGACAAAATTGTAGTAATGATTAATTTCATATTACATTTAAAGAAAATAACAACAGTTCAGGGGTTACTTTTAAAAAATTTATTTATTCTGACAAAGAACTACAGCTAAATTGTAAAAAATGTAAAATGTACATAAAAAAATTGGTATTTTTACGAGAAAAAATTACATCCCGCAGTAATGAAAACATAAATAGAAGCGATGTTCTTCACTAATCGATCGTTTGTATGAGCAGCATCTATATTTTGATTTTTTATCGACTTTTCTAGGACACGTCGCACATTGTTGCTTCCGGTCAAATTCAATTTTTTTACATTCTTTAAAATTAGTTGAGTTTCCGCATGGAAGTGATGATTGAATTCGTTCTGTAATCTTTGCTTCAACATTGGAGAGATCAAATAGAGAATTATTTTCTTCATAGAAATGGATTGAACGTATATGCACTACGCGTTGTTTGAAGGCGCATAGATGCAAATTGTATACACGCAAGGCCATTAGAACACCTTCACTACTCAGTTAAAGCTGGTGACTTCTAAATCAGCGCATTAGTTTTCCGATATTTTAAAATGTATAATGATTAAAATTACTTTTGAAGAAGAGTGGGGTCCTCCAGGACCCCTAAGTGTAGCTAAGGGTTAAATTTAAAATAAACCATGAAAGTGTAAATATAAATAACTATACCATCAAATCGGAGAAAGTAACATCACCATTTTTTTTTATTCTAAAAGTGACTAATCATTTATATTTTACCAACAATTCAAATGCAACTATAAATAGTTTAGTTTTCTTAACAAATGTAGGGCACACTGTTTTTCAATTATACTTTGAATTTATAAATATATATTGTTTGATAAGTGGCTCTACCACTCAAAAAGTTCACGAGCCGCCACTGAGGAGATGTACAAAATGCTTGTCTCGAACGTCTTGGTGGCATACAAATCGTAAGTAAAAATTACTACGTTTCCATGGGTATTAAAACCGTTTTGAAAACTCGAATCGGTTTGAATATTGAGGCGTTTCCATGATTAGAATTGACCTCGTATCGAAATACATTTCAATACTCTCGCTAGAGGGCACGTTTAAGCGAATCTCGAAAAATACAAACATAACCTTATCGCGTTGTTTACACCGTGTTTAAAAACGCTTCCCATCAAATAGAGATGTTATGTTTAATTCGTTGAAAATTTCGAGCATCACTACTATTTCATTGTCTTTCCACGTATTTCTACTCATTCTGGATCGTGAACACAACGTAGAAACAAACAACACAAAACCGAAGGCACACTACAAATTTTTAGGTTACAACGCGAAATAAGCAAAACAGCACGTGCCACTTGCATATCTTCAGTCTGCGCATGATCGTATTGAATATTCGAAACTCGTGCGTTTCCATGCACTAATTTTGAATCCTAAACTCGATACGATCCCAGAAATTTACCGTATCGACCTTGAAGTTCAATACGGTTTCAATACGTTTTGACGAGTGTTTCCATGCGGTATTCAAACTGAATCGAGTTTTCAGAACGGTTTCAATTCTGCATGGAAACGTAGTAATTGTCTTCTAACGTTAATCAACATCTGAGTCGTGACCGACCTAATCGCAAGCGTTATATATCTTCTTAAATCAGCTAGATCTCGTGATTTATACCATATGTTTCACATATGCCCACAAGAAGAAGTCTAATGGCGTCAGGTGATCGTGCTGACCATTCTATCGATCCTCACCTCCCTATTCCCCGATTTGTTCTTCTTAATTTTTCAAGAGTCTTGAGCAGCGGCGGCTCGTTGTTGTTCGGCGAGGCGGCTACGGAAGAAAATTTATTTGACCAATACAGCAGCGAAATATTTGCTTCCTCCATAAGAGTAAGTAGTGCAGCACGAGCGGCATCTCTACCTTAACCTCCTCTACGAAGATCCACGAGCTCTTTTCAGTCGACTCTTCACTACGAGTCGACTCACAAAAATAGTCATTTCTCCCATGCCTCGTGCCACAATGGACCCTCTTATTAAAGATAATAATGTACTATTAGCGCATTAGCGGTGAAGGTGGAGGCGCAAAAAAATATTGCCAGCTTCACACACATGAAAATGTTTCGTATCACTAAACTTATCACATCTCAATTATAGTCCAAACTTAATATTTAGTTTACATTAAATGTATAAGAATCTAGCTTTAGAATCAATTCAAATATTTATGTCAAAGAACAGCTGTACTCCATAATGAGGAACTTCGTGTACCGCAAGATGTTGCAACCTCTTTTTCTCCGTGGAAAAACCGTTGTAACACGGCAGTTTTGGAGCGGCGGCAATAATGGAATGTGAGGCATGCGGATTATCGAGCGGCGGCGGCAGCAGCACTTTGGTCCAAACGAATCCCCGCGGGGCGCAATGAGAATGATCATTGCGGAGATTCTAATTACCATATTGTGTAAATATGCGAGCTTCGGATTTTCGTTTGGTAAGTAACAAGGAATTTATTTTTAGTGGAAGCAATCTGGGCAGTAAATTGAATTCGCTGCATGTCTGAAATGAAAAACACCACCCACTGCGGTTTATTGAAATTTTCCGGCATCCGGTGTATTGATGTTTTTTTTTTGTGGAATGTAAATGGACGAAATGGTACGTATGCGATGATTCAAAATGAATTAATGTAATCATTTATATTTCGAACAGATATTCGCTCTTGGAGAGTGTACATTTTAAAGGAATGGAAATTTATGTCACTTTGTCGAGTGTGCCAAGTTGGCACCCCAATGAAGAGTTCTGATAGTTCTGAATAGAGTTCTCAATACCTTTTGATGTATCTAGAAGTACTATCGACTTTTTAAAACGAGTTCTGTAAAATTGGGCTGTCAGGAATTTTGTGAAAAATGGGGTGCCAACTTGACATCGGACCCCAACAATTTTATCGAATAGTTCTGAACTAGTTTTAAGATGTGTTTGAGTTAGTACTATAGTTCCTGATACTTTTTAAAGAATTCTGTTGAATTTCCAGAGATAAAAATTTTCAAAGTTGGAAATTCAAAAGATCCAATGCCATAAATCGTGATTGTATCGAATTTGTTCATAAGAAAGAATTATTGTACTTAATGAGTAGAAATAGAAAATTAACTCAGAACTCCTAGAAATCTCTTTTTTTTTTTACTTAGCGACTTTTTTCAAAAAAATATTTTTGATAGTTCCGGATAGTTCTGATTGATGTTTTTCCTGTAGTTCTTTGTGAGTTCTATCCATAGTTATTATGAAATATTTAGATTCGACCAATATTAAGTGAGTAATATGAATTTGAATATTTTGAATTTCCAACTTTGAAAATGTTTATCTCTGGAAATTCAACAGAACTCTTTTTTTAAAATTATCAGGAACTATAGTACTAACCCAAACACATTTTAAAACTAGTTCAGAACTATTCGATAACAATGTTGGGGTGCGGTGTCAAGTTGGCACCCCTTTTTTCAAAAAGTTCCTGACAGCACAATTTTACAGAACTCTTTTTAAAAAGTTGATAGTACTTCTAGATACATCAAAAGGAATTGAGAACTCTATTCAGATCTATTAGAACTTTTCATTTGGGTGCCAACACACTCCACTTTGTCTACCTACGAGTATGAGTCCAGTGGCCGCAAGGAGTTTGACGCAAGGAGTTTGATCCAAAGTGAGATGACCTATTACTTTAATCTGGCTATTTTATCTGCTACCCTTTTCTTATTTGCCACTGATAAGATTTTTTTTAAATTAACCTTAAAGTATGACACCCTTTACAAACTCCACGAAAGATTTCCGTAGACATATTATCGATAGTCAAATCTTGATTTGCACAAGAAAAACAAAACCTTCGTCTGCAATGTGTATCAAGCAAAACAAACCGTATGTGCTTCTGTAAGTGCGTCAAAAACAATCTGAACACAATACCTGACCAAACTATCAGGCGAAGATGTAGACTCTGCAATACAAATAAAATATTCACACGTTGAAAATGTTTTGATCAGTATTTTGTTCACAAGAGAATCGGTGTGAATCGAAAACGCCGAGAAGGCACCGCCTGACCAGTATCATAAAGAAGCAGAGATTGTGTCGTCAGTCTTTAACGATTTCAAGATCCAGTGTTGATGGAAAGGTTAAACAACAAAATTTTACCTCACGTCACTCATACGACTGATGTTAGATACCACAGAGGCTGGACAACACATGTATTCCACAGTGGCGGCTCGTGGAACATGTTGATGGTAGTGCCACTTATACAATATATCCCCCGAAACCCCGTTTTTGAAGAAAGAAAGAAAGAAAGAAAGAAAGAAAGAACGATTTATCTTCCTAGTTCAAGCTTATTTTGAGTTGTAAACAGGGATGTGGAGTCGTGACACAAATGTAGCGACTCGGACTCCGGCTCCGACTCCATTTTTTTTGTTTCGACTCCGACTCCGGCTCCGATTCCTCAATTTTTTTATTCCGATTCCGACTCTAACTCCGACTCCGGCTACGACTCCGACCCCGGCTACGCCTCCGAAACCTGCTCCGGTTCCGACTCCGACGTTAACAACGTCGTATTAGAATAACAATCAATCATTCATTTTGCGTATTATTTAAAAAAAGGGGAAGTACCGTTCTCTGTCGAATATTTGCGGAAGTACCGTTCTCTGTCGAATATTTGCATCGTCGAATTTCTGAATATTTTTATTTTCGCTAATGCAAGTTGTGTGAGCAGTTCGACAATTGAATGCGTAATAGAATCTTCTAACTTGTAATCAGGGGTGTGGAGTTGTGACAAAAATGAAGCGACTCCGACTTCTTATTTTTTTTGTTTCGACTCCGACTTCGACTCCGGCTCTGATTCCTGAATTTTTTTGTTCCGACTCCAACTCCGACTCCGACCCCTCAAATTTGCAGCCTCCAGCCTTCAGCCTCCGCCTCCGACTCCAAATATTCGCCGACTCCACCTCTCCCGACTCTGACTCCGACTCCACACCCCTGGTTGTAAAGGTACATAATTTCAAACAGCCTAAATTGAACAAGCTGAAATAGTTATAAATAGTTTATTTGCAATAATTTTAAGTTTAAATTCAAAAAAATAAACATCAGTAGACCATTTTTTAGAATAGCTGGAAATTTTTTTATTCTGAAAGTGACAATTCAAATGTAACTAGAAATAGTTTAGTTTTATTAACACACTTTGTTTTCAATTATACTTTGAATTTATAAAAAAAATTTTTTTTTAATAAATTAACTTTAAATTGCTTGATAGTTATTAAATATTTGTCTTAAACTTTTTCATTGAATCTACCGTATTATTTTTATTAATATATAAATTCAATGTAATATTACTAACACACTGCAACTGCTGTCTTATTTATGTTTAATTAAAAATATTTATAAATGTACGAGTAAATAATAATTTAATAATGTAAAAAACATGTGAATAACAGCGCGCGAATACACATGTATCTTTGTTAAGGCTCCTGGAGCGTACCTCTAAATTCATTAAAGACATTATTCACAAACGGATAAAGACTTAGAAGTGAAATTTTGAATTCACCTCTGTAAATATATTCTAAAGAGTAGCACGGATTTTTTTTTCTAATAATAATGTTTATAAACAATTTTAATACTAATATTTCTGTAATTTAGAAAAAAAAATCCGTCGTACCCTGGAGTAATTAATTTAAAATTTATTATTTAAATAATATTTTTTCATATTTTCGAAACTGTATCCGAAATTTGAATAATAAGTTATTCATTTTAATACTCTGTCGTGGTGCGCCCTCTGCAGTTTTCTTGTTTAACGGGCTGTGTATATGAGAGGAGGCGTTCCCAAGGCGGTCTCTTGCTGTAACTTTAGCCGCGTTATCTAAATTACACAGTGGTGTTACTAAACATATACATCTTTCGTGACAAGAGGGATTAACGACTCATACAAAAACAGTTGTGTGGAATTATTGGGTTTCAATAAATATATTATATTGCCAAATATTTATGATTAAAATTTCTTCTCTTTGGTCCTGACAACCGGCTATCTACCCGAGGGCTTTTCGTCGATTTCTGGGTATTTCATTGAAATATTTTAGATTAGCCTGTAATGTACTACAAAATTAAGAAATGAAATTAATAATTTGTATCTCGTACATCAATGCAAAAAATAATATGTTAGATTATCGCGGGGCGGAGAGTCAATTAGTTTATGAAACTTTCATGGGCCTACAAATGTGCCAACAAGATAAATTAAAAATTAAAAATTAAAAATTAAAAATTAAAAATTAAAAATTTAAAAATTAAAATTAAAAATTAAAATTTAAAATTTAAAATTTAAAATGTAAAATTTAAAATTTAAAATTTAAAATTTAAAATTTAAAATTTAAAATTTAAAATTTAAAATTTAAAATTTAAAATTTAAAATTTAAAATTTATAAGTGTATAATATGTTCCCACAAAATATGTTGCAATTTAAACGAGGAATCCAAAATTATAATAATATATAGGGTGTTCCATTTAAAATAACAAATTTGGTGCTAGAGAGTTAAAAATATTTCACATGAGGAGAACTGATATAATCTTGTGTTGAGCGACAATCCTGTAAACTTTTAACAAACGGTTTAGCGTAGACACCTTGATATACTATCTACTATTATTGTTCACTTTGAAAAGTAGGCCATGATGGTATCACATGTAGACGCCAATAATGTAGAATTGTTTTCAAATTTATTGTTGGGAAAAGAGTAAATTTTTCAAAACGTAGGCAATACGAAACACGATGTAAAGCAGCAGCAATGTTTCGTTTTCAGAACAAATAATGATACAATGAAATTAAATAGGAATAATCATTACTACCAAAATCAGGGACAGCTTAATATAACAGAAGGGTGATCTTGATATTTTATTATTCATACTCATCGAGGATTTTTCGTAGAAAATTAATTTAAAATGAAGATTTTTTGCGTGTTTTTTTTAAATATAGAATGCCAGAGATACAGAGATATGAAATAACAAAATGGTAAAACTTTTAAAATACTTTTTCCTTACTCACATGTCACTAGAATGAATAGACTCTATAAAAGGTAGAAATCACGTATTAGATAAATCAATTTCCCTAACTTCTCTTCTGAAATACAAATTAAATATGTTCTTTTTTACTTTCTCCGTTACGAAGTACGAGAAAGTATTGTGATCGTGATTTTTTTTTCAAATTTTTTTTTACGGAAATATCCCTGTTGGGGTCCCTAGATGCCATTTTAACAATTTCTGGATTTTTTTTTGTCTCTATGTGTGTCTGTGTGCGCTGTATCTCAAAAACTAATAGAGCAATTGATATGAAACTTTGAACATATTTGAACTTATTTGATAATCTGAAGAACTGAAAAGCTTTTGCTAAAATTTCGTACACCGGAAGTGGATGTTTACCTTAACTGTTTTTTGTTTTTTGCCAATATTTACTTAAATATAAAAAATGTTACAAGAACATTTAAACAAACATCGAAGAAATGAACATCTTTTGCTTGAAAATATTTTTCATAAAATCATTGCTATTCGAGAAAAAAATTTATTAATTTTTTTAAATTTTTGGTTTATAATTATGAAACGATAATAGTTACCGCAAATTTATGTGAATAATAATTGTAGAGAATGCCAAAATAAACAACTTCTAAAAAATAAGTTTTTTTCGAAATCTCGTTAGTTTTTGAGTAAACCTAGTTTTTGTATTTTTTATATATGTATATTGTAAGTATAATTTTTCCATCTTTCATGATTTTGACGTTTTAAACGTCAGTTTCATCCGAGTTTACGCAACGCTCGATGTACATTTAAAATATGATTTCAATTGAAAATAAACCCATGAAAACGTAAATATAAAGTCGGAGAAAGTAACATGATGGCCACATCACATTTTTTTTATTTAAAAAACGATTAAATTTAAGAAAAATCACTTGATATGTTTCACTTATTAAATTATTAATTCCGACTACTTTCGGCTGCAAGCCATTTTCAAGGAATGTACATATCAAGTTATTTTTTTACATTTAATCGTTTTTTAAATATTAAATCATGTTTTGTCAAGTGATCAATAAGAATCAAGTTTAAAAATAAATATGGTTATTTTTTAAGTGAAAAAGAGTAAGGTATACCGTCATTATATAAATATGTTTTTTTCTAATTTGCGTCTAAAACGGAGTCATTAACGCACTCATATGGGTTCGTTAATGGCTCGCCGAGTGCTTTAATAATTTTTTTTTTTAAGGTTGGCACCGTTCAAATTCAGAGCCGTCAACCTGTGCTAAATTTTTGGCGAGATAGTTTTGAGGGTATGTGATGTGTGGAAATCGCAAACTAATTTCAAATTGTAATGTCAATTATTAGTGCTACCAACCACCATACAATTTTCTAAATATTTATGGTCGATTTTTTTAATTTATAAATGGAATAAAAGGGGCAAAATAGAAAAATACTGTAAAAAACTCGTTCATAAGGCCTTTTCTTTGCACTTATCGAACTCGTTTTTATCATCATTACTTTCTCCGATTTATCTATAGTATTGTTTTTTCGAGATATTTTTCATATTTATCGATTTTATACAAAAACTGGTGAGATTTCGTAAAATAATAATTACTTATAAATCGTTAATTTTTGCGTTTTTTAAATTGTTTATTAAAATTTCATGCAACTATTACAATTTCATAATTGTACCAAAACAAAATGTTATATTTTTTTGTTTATTCGGAAATTAGTTAATTAAAATATTTATTAATTTGTTCATTTTTACTTTGTGTTCAACTTATGTTAAAATATTTTTGTAATATTTTTCATATTTAGAAAAATATTGGAAATAACCAAAAACTTCCTTAAAAAAATTATACGTCAATCTTGCAAAAAACAACAAGAATAGTGAATTCATCATCGAAGGCAACACTACGGAAATACTCAGAACAAGCGCGCTTGGAGCTGAGATTTTTCGATAATGAATTTACATAAATCTCTCGTCACTTCAGATAAGGCGGTCCCTCCCTTTTACAGACATACACAAGATTCTAATAGTCAGTCAAGTCAAATAAGTATAACAGTGCTGAGCGCCAAAATTTCATTTAAGTGGCTGGTCCACTGTTGACGACCACATCCTTGTCTCGCTACATTAATATCACATATGGTGCTCTTCTAGGGGTTTCGCGGGTTAGATGCAAGAGCAAGGGGTTGGTTTGTTTACATTTCTATTTCTTCGTCGGTATCCAATGCCCTTAAATGATCCAAGTGTGAGGCGCGATTATCATGATTCAAGTTTCAGGGAACTACAAACGAGTGCCGCAATCTGTTTTCGCGTTATCCGTTCTCAACGGTTTCGCACCGGATTCGCGCTTTCACATCACTACGCGCCAGGGGCGGCTTGTTATAAAGAGCCACGGAGCCATGGCACTACCTGTAGACTCAAGCTTAGCAAGAATTTTCAAATAATTCTTAAAAAAACTTTAAAAATGTTAAACAACACCAGTAACACCGCGTGAAGGTTCCACATTAATTTCAACAGATGGTTAAACTTTTGAGAGACTATTTCTGAATAATGTGTTTTTACAAATTCCCAAAGAAAGCAATTGTAAGTTTACCACAACAAAAATGGTTGCACTAAAAAAAAAATTTGGATGACCAAAAAGGCGCATTTTTCAAAATACAAGTAGGGATTGCACATTTATTTTAACAGATGGTTTAAACTTTGACTGACTAATTCTGAATAATGCGTCTTTACAAATTTTCAAGGAAAATCATCGCAAGTTAACAACAAAAATGGTTGCACTAAAAAGCAAATTTTGATGACCAATAAAATTTGCATGGGAATTCCACATTTATTGCAACAGATGGTTGAAATTTGGACAGACTAATTTTAAATAATGTGTCTTTACAAATTTCCAAAGAAAATAATTTTCTTCTAAATTTTCGATTTTTTTGTTAAAATTTACGGATTTTTGGTCCACAATTTTGATTTTTAGGATCGAATTTTAGGTTAAAGTTTCTCCTTTTTTTATCCTATATTTTAAATTTTTTTAACCTAAATGATTGCTTTTTATACGCAACTTTTTTATTTTTTGCCGATATTTTCAAGTACAGTTTCTGATTTCTAGCCCTTCATTTTAGATTTTCTAACTTAAATTATTATTTTTATGGGCGAATTTTTTTCCTTTTTGATTGCTTTCTGACTACCGTTTTCGAGTTTCTGTTCGGCAACTAATTTTGAGCTAAAGAGTTATTTTAGGAGCTGAAAATTGCAAATTAATTTTGTTATCCGTAATTTTTCAATTTTTTTGGTTTCCATTTTTTATTGAGACCAGCATTTTTGATTTTTTTGGCCTATATTGTGGATATTTGACCTGTATTTTTCATTTCTTCGTTCCAAATTTTAGAGTTTTTGCCCCAAATATTCTTTATTTTGGTTAAACTTTTTGATTTTTTTGTTGTTGAAATTTTCGGGTTTTTGGTCTGCATTTTATTAACCGTGAATTTTTGATATTTGTCTAAACTTTCCATTTTTTGTGCTTCTACTTTAGTTTTTTTACCTTAATTAAGAGCTAAGTGATGTCGATTTTTCAAAACATTAAGTGCAATTTCCGTTCCTTCCAGTGCAGGTTTGAGTCAATTCCTGTTGTTTTCAATAGCAATATTGCAAATATTTTTACAAGTAATGAAAAGTACACTCTTTCTGCATAGTTTAAGTAATTTTGGAGCTAATTCTACAAGTGATTAATTTTTACAATTTTTTAAAACATTGAGCGCAAATTTCGTTCCTACAGAGCAAATTTTGAGTTTATTCCCTTGTTTTCTGCAGGAGCATGTCGTTGTTTTCAGGAAATTAAAAGTAGACTATTTTTGAATGATTGAAGTTTGTTTGAAGCGAAACCTTCAAGTAATGAATTTTTAAAAAAATTCAAATCGTCGGGTGCAAATTTCCTTCGCTACAGAGCAAATTGTTTTCTGGGGCTAATCACCCCGAGTGCTGAAAATGGCAATTTTCGTACTTGAATTTTCAATCTTGTTGTTTTCAGTTTTTATCGTTAAGCCCGGATTTTGATATTTTGGTCTAAATTTTTAATCTTTTAGCCTTATTTTTTTTCTTTCGATTTGTTTGTTAAAATTTTCGATTTTTTGGTCTGCAATTTTGATTTTCAGGATCGAAGTTTTGGTCGAAGCTTTGAATTTTTTAACTTGAATTATAATTTTTTATGGGCGATTTTTTTTTACTTTTTGGGTACTTTTTGACTAAAATCGATTAAATTTATTTTTTTTGTTTTTTTTTTCAAGACTGAGACCATTCTTACACTATTTGTCCATAAAATGTTGTTGTGGGACTTCCAGGGACTGAGGTTTTCGAGTTTCTGGTCGGCAACTTATTTTGAGCTGAAGAGTTATTTTGGGGGCTGAAAATGGCGAATTATTTTCGTTTTCCTTGATTTTGAATTTTTTATTTTTAGATCAACATTTTTTTTTTTTGGCCTATATTTTAGATCTATGGCCTGTATTTTTCATTTCCTCGTTCCAATTTTTTTAAATTTTTTTTGTTGAAATTTTCTGCATTTTCTAACCGCGAATTTTCGAAATTTGTCTAAATTTTCGATATTTTAGTTGTTTACTTTAATTAAGAGCGTATTTTTAATTGGTCTATACTTTAGATTTTTAACGTGTGTGATTGATCTTTATGTGCAAATTTTTGATTTTTTTGCCGGTATTTTATTTGTATAATTTGTCATTTCCATCTTTCATAATTTTGAAGTTTCAAACGCCAGTATCATCCGATCTAATACATTGTAAAAGTGGCTCTACCATCAACATCTTCCACGAGCCGCCACTGCTACGCGTACGAGATGAACTAGAATTTATTTGGCACCAAATGCACGTTCAGTGAGCGATCTCTCTTGCACCCCTCCAACCGCGGATCTGCGCCCGCGGTAGCCTATATCCTAACGAAATGCCGTGCCTGATGTAAGCTGGCACCGTTAACGGTGCGCCGAGGCATTGCGTTGGGAAACAAATTGAGATTTTTCTCTATTCAACAAAGTTGTGCAAGCGTTGTTTAACATTTAAACTGGCGAAAATTGTTTTAAAAATTAATTTGCTTAGCTTGAAACTACAGGTAGTACCATGGCTCCTTGGATATACCGGGTGTGGCACTTAAGACGCCTCGGACCATAGCTCCTTTATGATAAAAGCTATCGAAAAAAATCTAAGAACAAAGTGGTGCATAGTTACCGTCGCTATGTTTTAAAAATATTTCTAATCATCAGTGGCGTGCCGTACTCCAGTGGCGTACCAAACTTATGTTTTTTTAAATGGAATGCCCTATTTTTTATTGCAGATTTGGAAAGTGCTCGACGAGTACTTATTTTTTTATCTAACATGTTATACCCTTCACTTTAGCGGTTTCGCTATTATAACTCCTTCTTTCAAAATTGCGCCCCATTTTTGAGATTTTTTTGTAGAGAAACTAATTGACGCCGGCGCCTAAATTTTGAATTGAGGTACAGGTTAAGACCTCGTATACCTTCACATAATTTTTTTTCGGGTAATTTATGGCAAAAAAATAATTTTTGATTGATCTTCGCATGTTGTCATTTTTTCCGAAAATTTCAAATGGCACCCCCCTAAAAAAATTACGGCGTTGTACAGCCAAAACTCTAAATTTTTCATTGGTGTAAAAAAAATTACACATTGCATAACACAATTTCGGAGAAAAAAGGAATTTCATCGCAAATGTCGGGAAACGTTTTCCGTTCCCAAGTGTGCCATGAGAAAACAAAAGATTGGTAATTGTCAAAGTAAATTATTAGACGTCAGTAGCAGCCATAAGTCATTTTTGATAAACGTTCTAAAAATGTTCCGAACTCAAGAGGAAATGGTTGACATGATATTTATTCTTGGAGAATGTAACAAGAATTTTTTCTTGGCATCACGAGTGTACGCTGCGAGATATCCGCACAGGGCACATCCAAATGAACGTGCGTTTCAAAAAGTGTTGGAGAGATTTACTACTACGGGAAGTGTGAAACGGCCAAGGAGAGTTAGAAAGAAGGCAGTTATTACCGAAAATAATGAACTGCGGTATATCACCAGAAGTTGCGGTTATGCCTCCAGCAGGAAGGTCGTCATTTCGAACATTTAGTTTAAGTTGTTAAATTTGCTTTATCTGCATTTTTCATATCATGTTGAATAAATAGGTACATACTATTATGTTGACCGTATTTGTGTATTTGTTTTGGTACTTTGACAATTACCAATCTTTTGTTTTCTCATGGCACACTTGGGAACGGAAAACGTTTCCCGACATTTGCGATGAAATTCCTTTTTTCTCCGAAATTTTGTTATGCAATGTGTAATTTTTTTTACACCAATGAAAAATTTAGAGTTTTGGCTGTACAACGCCGTAATTTTTTTAGGGGGGTGCCATTTGAAATTTTCGGAAAAAATGACAACATACGAAGATCAATCAAAAATTATTTTTTTTCCATAAATTACCCGAAAAAAAATTATGTGAAGGTATACGAGGTCTTAACCTGTACCTCAATTCAAAATTTAGGCGCCGGCGTCAATTAGTTTCTCTACAAAAAAATCTCAAAAATCTGGCGCAATTTTGAAAGAAGGGGTTATAACAGCGAAACCGCTAAAGTGAAGGGTATAACATGTTAGATAAAAAAATAAGTACTCGTCGAGCACTTTCCAAATCTGCAATAAAAAATAGGGTATTCCATTTAAAAAAACATAAGTTTGGTACGCCACTGGAGTATGGCACGCCACTGATGATTAGAAATATTTTTAAAATATAGCGACGGTAACTATGCACCACTTTGTTCTTAGATTTTTTTCGATAGCTTTTATCGTAAAGGAGCTATGGTCCGAGGCGTCTTAAGTGCCACACCCGGTATATAACGAGCCATCCCTGGATACATACAATAATAAGCAGAACACTGTTGAATCCAACTTTTTTTGATAAATTTTTTGTCAAAATATTCTTTTAATTGGTAAAGTGTGGGTCGTTTTTCCACCTTATTTTAAAATAATTCCGTATCAAACGGCATTTTTTGATGTAAAGGACTTGATAATAGAAACAAGAATGAACGAGAAAATGATTAGTAGGTAACTAAATAATCGACGGTACGCGTGGACTGGTTGATAATTGCGGGCAACTATTTGAGGTAAGCGCCCACTGATCCGCGCCGAACGAGCCTCACGCATCGCACGAATCGCAAGAAAATATCATTCGCATTGTTTTAAACGACAGTGCCCTGACTGCCTCGAGTGGCATGATTCGCACTTCCCGTAAATGCGGCCAGCATTCTTGAAAAGAACATTTTCTTCGGCGCGTGCGATGCGGACTGATGATATACGACGAAATTCAGGAAATAATGTGTTAAATTCAAATTTTTTTTTGCTCATACTTACTTTTTCATTTTTAAGTCACTTTAAAAATCAACTCTTCGACAAAAAAGAGTCATTTCGCCCATCTCTACTATCCGTTCCAAAAAGGGAGTCTCCTCACTTCAAAACCTCATATTTATGATTTAGAGGACACGAATATTCTGAAATTTATACCATATAAAGATGTATCATTTTTCTATATGTATATTAATTTGTATGGAAATATTTTGATAAATACGCCCTTTTTCCGATGTATTTGTTTGAAAATGTACTGTTTTGAACGACAATTTTCGAAACTCTCATCTTTGTGTGCATATAACATTGTTATTAATCACTTGAATATTATGAAAAAAAAATATATCTAATGCTATTCTATTCTGAAGGCGTAGAACGAAAGAAAATATTTTTGTTGTTTTTATTTTAAGAGTTCAGGCCTATAATCGAAATATCTGCTATCTCGATAATTATACAACGAATTGAAATGCGGCTTTCGCTTATAGATGGATTAATATTATTTAGGAAATAATTGCAAATAAATTTCAAGAAAAGAGTAGAACTTTTGTCAAAATTGAGTAATTTTCCCGTCGATGATTATTTTGGATCAGCGAGAGAGATGCAAATATGTGACTCAGGCGTTCGCTCGACGTTAGTACGGTTCAGTTTGACGGTAAGCAACAGATCCCGGCAGAAAATCATGCACAGTCATTAGAAGCGGCGTGAACGCATCGTAAATATACTGACACGATATTCCGCCCGCTTCGCCCCGCGCCTCTGCTGTGAGCGTAAATATTCTCTATTTCATTAAAAGGTTTTTAATTTATGTAATTAACAAAACTATATTTATTTACGATTAAATGATATATTTTGCATCAGATTTATATGAAGTACGTAATCTGAAAAATGCTTATACATTTATTCATTCATAACTGAAAAAACAATGCTCCGCATTTTACCAAATTACAACAAAACTTATTTAAAAAAAAAATTCACATTACACCACATAATAGGTAAAGGTACAATTGATCTCATGTAATTTTTTCAGATTTTTATAAACAGTAGCTTACTTTCTACAAGCTGTTGAATTTCATACATCTTAAAATTTGCTTAATTTCGGGTACTTTTTTATACTTTTTCAGTATTATCTCGACAAATAACAAACGTAAACACTTAATTCTATAGCAGATTGTAGATAATACTACAAAGAATGGTGACCAATTTTATATAATTTTAGAGTGCACTAGTTTTTGAAATATACTTGCTGAAACACAGGAGACTCCCTTTTTGGAACGGATAGTAGTTTAAATTAAAGCAAATGCTTACTATTCATATTGCTGCAACTGGAAAAATTTGAGAAACGGGGGAATTTTTTGGTATTGTGTGTTTCATAAATATCCATGATATATATCCGATGATATACCGGGTGTGGCACTTAAGACGCCTCGGACCATAGCTCCTTTACGATAAAAGCTATCGAAAAAAATCTAAGAACAAAGTGGTGCATAGTTACCGTCGCTATGTTTCAAAAATATTTCTAATCATCAGTGGCGTGCCGTACTCCAGTGGCGTACCAAACTTATGTTTTTTTTTTAATGGAATGCCCTATTTTTTATTGCAGATTTGGAAAGTGCTCGACGAGTACTTATTTTTTATCTAACATGTTATACCCTTCACTTTAGCGGTTTCGCTGTTATAACCCCTTCTTTCAAAATTGCGCCCCATTTTTGAGATTCTTTTGTAGAGAAACTAATTGACGCCGGCGCCTAAATTTTGAATTGAGGTACAGGTTAAGACCTCGTATACCTTCACATAATTTTTTTTCGGGTAATTTATGGAAAAAAAATAATTTTTGATTGATCTTCGCATGTTGTCATTTTTTCCGAAAATTTCAAATGGCACCCCCCTAAAAAAATTACGGCGTTGTACAGCCAAAACTCTAAATTTTTGATTGGTGTAAAAAAAAATACACATTGCATAACAAAATTTCGGAGAAAAAAGGAATTTCATCGCAAATGTCGGGAAACGTTTTCCGTTCCCAAGTGTGCCATGAGAAAACAAATACACAAATACGGTCAACATAATAGTATGTACCTATTTATTCAACATGATATGAAAAATGCAGATAAAGAAAATTTAACAACTTAAACTAAATGTTCGAAATGACGACCTTCCTGCTGGAGGCATAACCGCAACTTCGACTCACAGGCTCTAGACACTGCCCTAAGGACTTCTGGTGATATACCGCGGAAAGCCCCCCGGATTCTCTCCCTCATATCCTCGACAGTAGTTGGTACCGTCCAGTAAACCTCGTCTTTGATATGGCCCCAAAGGAAGAAGTCAAGGGGAGTGAGGTCTGGTGATCTTTGCGGCCACCTCACAGGACCCCCACGACCAATCCAGGAGTCCGGAAACGTTTCATCGAGAAATTCCCGAACGACACAGCTATTATGTGCAGGAGCTCCATCGTGCTGGAAAACTATCTGTCGAAGAGCGGCTAGAGGGACATTTTCCAAGAGATCATCCAAGTCGTCGCGAAGGAACCTCAAATAACTGTTGCCGTTCAAGTGCCCCTCGATGAAATAAGAACCCAAAAGGTGTTCTCCAAGTATGCCTCCCCAAACATTCAGCGACCATCTTTGCTGGTGGTTTATCATTCGCATGGCTTGTGGGTTTTCATCGACGTAATAATGGTAGTTGTGGCGATTGACATGCCCATTTATATGGAACGTTGCTTCATCAGAAAATAATACGCGTATAAGAAATGATTCCTCCTGCTCAATTTTGTTGATAGCCCACATGCAGAAATCTTGCCTCGCATGAAAATCTTGAGGTTGCAATTCTTGGTGCAGTTGAATCTTAAATGGACGGAATTTGTACTTTTTAAGAACACGATGTACGGATCGCGTTAAAATATCGTGATTCCTACTAATATCACGGATACTGGTATGAGGATCTTCAATAACTGCCTCCAGAACCTGCAGTTCATTATTTTCGGTAATAACTGCCTTCTTTCTAACTCTCCTTGGCCGTTTCACACTTCCCGTAGTAGTAAATCTCGCCAACACTTTTTGAAACGCACGTTCATTTGGATGTGCCCTGTGCGGATATCTCGCAGCGTACATTCGTGATGCCAAGAAACAATTCTTGTTACATTCTCCAAGAATAAATATCATGTCAACCATTTCCTCTTGAGTTCGGAACATTTTTAGAACGTTTATCAAAAATGACTTATGGCTGCTACTGACGTCTAATAATTTACTTTGACAATTACCAATCTTTTGTTTTCTCATGGCACACTTGGGAACGGAAAACGTTTCCCGACATTTGCGATGAAATTCCTTTTTTCTCCGAAATTTTGTTATGCAATGTGTATTGTTTTTTACACCAATGAAAAATTTAGAGTTTTGGCTGTACAACGCCGTAATTTTTTTAGGGGGGTGCCGTTTGAAATTTTCGGAAAAAATGACAACATGCGAAGATCAATCAAAAATTATTTTTTTTTTTCATAAATTACCCGAAAAAAAAATATGTGAAGGTATACGAGGTCTTAACCTGTACCTCAATTCAAAATTTAGGCGCCGGCGTCAATTAGTTTCTCTACAAAAAAATCTCAAAAATGGGGCGCAATTTTTAAAGAAGGGGTTATAACAGCGAAACCGCTAAAGTGAAGGGTATAACATGTTAGATAAAAAAATAAGTACTCGTCGAGCACTTTCCAAATCTGCAATAAAAAATAGGGCATTCCATTTAAAAAAACATAAGTTTGGTACGCCACTGGAGTACGGCACGCCACTGATGATTAGAAATATTTTTGAAACATAGCGACGGTAACTATGCACCACTTTGTTCTTAGATTTTTTTCGATAGCTTTTATCGTAAAAGGGCCATGGTCCGAGGCGTCTTAAGTGCCACACCCGGTATATCGTCCGAACCCTGACCCACACTTTTCGTTTTTTTTATATAATTTTCTCCTCTTCTGCTAACAAGCAACTGACAATTATTAATTCTTCCTCACTGTCAATCATTTTGCCCAAAACTGGAAAATCTTTCAGAAATCCACAAATTTGACTAGGAAAACTTTAAAAGTTAAAAGAATAAACTGCTCCTGACAGACGCCCAGATCGCACTGATGAACCTGATAGTAAAAGTCGTGTAGTAAGATACCGGTGAATGAGCGCATCTATGAAAAAAAAATGCGATTCGTGCGACGCGTGCGGCTCGTCCGGCGCGGATCAGTGGCCGCTTACCTTTACTCACCGTCGAAATAGCACGTGTTGCATTTTTTTAGTTGCTTCCATTTAAAAATCGCCTGTGCGCGGGCTTACGTTTACTTTAATGTGGTTGATTTCGGTGACTGAAAAGTTGCCTAGGAAAAGTTGCCAGTGCGTGCCAGGCCTAATTTACAAAGTTGAACGTCTGTAGCAAAGAATTGTTTCAAATTTAGCCGTGGATAGGCACAGATTTAAAAATGGTGATGTGGCCATCATGTTTCTTTTTCCGACTTGATGGTATCATTTATATTTACGCTTCCATGGTTTATTTTCAATTTAAATCATATTTTAAATGTACATCGAGCGTTTTGTAGACTCGGATGAATCTGGCGTTTAAAACGTCAAAGTTGTGGAAGATGGAAAAATTATACTTCAAATGAAAAAACTCAGTTTACTCAAAAACTAAAGCGATTTCTAAAAAAAAAAACGTATTCTTTATAAGTGTTCATTTTGGCATTATCTACAATAATTATTAACATACATTTGCTGTAACTATTATCGTTTCATAATTATAAACCAAAAATGAAAAAAAAATTAATAAATATTTGTTAATGTTAATTTCTTTGTTGTCTTTTATTGTATCTCAAAAACTAATAGAGGAATTGATACGAAACTTTGAACATAAGTATTATTTAATAATCTGAAGGACTGAAAAGCTTTTGGTAAAATTTCGGAAGTATTCAAATATTTTTTTAAATATGATAAATATGACAAAAGCATTTAAACAAATATTGAAGACAACAAAGAAATGAACATGTTTTGGTTAAAAATATTTTTCATAAAATCATTGTTATTCGAGAAATTATTTTTTTTTCATTTATGGTTTATAATTATGAAACGATAATAGTTACAGCAAATTTATGTTAATAACAATTGTAGAAAATGCTAAAATGAACAACTTATAAAGAATAAGTTTTTTTCTAAATCTCTTTGCTTTTTGAGTAAACTGAGTTTTTGAATTTGAAGTATAATTTTTGCATCTTTCATAATTTTGACGTTTAAAGCTACGCGCACACTTGTACGCGCACACTTGTCGGAATCGGACGGATGGCACGCATCGGCAAAAATTGCTTAACACAGTTGTAAACGAGTCAACGCACATTTATCGGTACGGCATGGAACGGATAAATGTGCGTTGACTCGTTTACAACTGTGTTAAGCAATTTTTGCCGATGCGTGCCGAATTACTGTACCTATTAACTAGATACAGAAAATGTACTCAGAACTCATGGATCTCTCAATAATTTTTTCTTTTCGGATTTTAAAATTTTCAAAATCATTATTTTTTTAATAGATTTTTTCTTAACAAATAATAACCAATTTGTGAATTTATGTCAAATGGGTCTGAGAGCATTATTTTATTTTTTTTGTAGTCAAACCCGTAATTTTAAGAGAAAATGCCAAGAGACAAAAAAGTTGCAGATTGAATCCCTCCAGTTTGCAGATAGAAAAATGTAGACGCATTAAAAAGTTCCGATGCAAACTATTATAGGGGTATTTTTTACATCTATTAAGCTGGCACAGCCACTTTAGCACAATCACATGGGACTAGCCTAAAAATTTAGTGCTATTTTGTTGCTAATTAGTTGCCGTATTCCCGATTTTGTTGCTCCAGCCGTTTTCGAAAAAACAATGGCTGTGCTAACTTAAGTTAAAGTTGGCACAGCCATACAAGAAAAAAACAATAAAAATAAAAAACAAAGACATATTTTTGAACTACGATTTTGTTGCTAATTAGTTGCCGTATTACTGATTCTGTTGCTCCAGCCGTTTTCGAAAAAAAAAACAATGGGAGTGCTAGCTTAAGTTAAAGTTAGCACAGCCATACGAAAAAAGAACAATAAAAATAAAATACAAAGACATATTTTTGAACCACAAATTTGATGCCAATTTGTTGCTGTATTCCCGATTTTGTTGCTTCCGCCAATAAGAAAAACAACGGATGTGTTGTTATCTTACGACAAAGATGTCTTAGTAATAGGAAACAAACTGACAAATTGGAATACAAAGACACATTCTTACAAAGTTGATGTGTTCTGAATTTCTTTGTTGTAGCTGTTTTGCAAAAAAATCATGAATATGCCAGCTAAGAGGAAGTCAGCCATTCGAAAAAAAAATAAAAACAAAGGCTTTGATTCTTAGATTATTAGATTGGTTTTTGACATACTTAGAGTAGTAATGTGTTCCTGTTTCCTAGTCGTTGAAGCAGCTGTTTTGCAAAAAACAGACTGCAAGCATTAGCAACCTGATACTGAAATGTAGCGAGCAACAACAATATTTTTTGTACCAGTTTATTCTCTTAGGTAGAGCAACAAAAAAATAAATATCAATTGTATTTATACGCATTGATGTGCTTCCTATTTATCTCTTATAATGTATGAATGACATAACATTTTTGGGAAGTACAGTCATATTTAATATAAAAGAAATAATTTAATTAAATAAAAGGAATTCTAAACATTTAGGTATATAAGTAAATGTGGATTTATATCATGGGTTCAAATATATCCCTTTGTTTTTTATTTTTATTGTTTTCTTTTTCGTATGGCTGTGCTAACTTTAACTTAAGCTGGCACGGCCATTGTTCTTTTTTTCGAAAACGGCTGGAGCAACAAAATCAGGAATACAGCAACTAATTAGCAACAAAATCGTAGTTCAAAAATATGTCTTTGTTTCTTTATTTTTATTGTTTGTTTTGCTTGTATGGCTGTACCAACTTTAGCCAAAGCTAGCAAAGCCATTGTTTTTTTATCGAAAACGGATGGAGCAACAAAATTGGTAATACGGCAACTAATTAGCAACAAAATCGTAGTTCAAAAATATGTCTTTGTTTTTTTATTTTTTTTGTTTTTCTTTCTCGCATGGCTGTGCTAACTTTAACGTAAGCTAGGAAAACCCTTTTTTTTCGAACACGGCTGGAGCAACAAAATCGGTAATACGGCAACTAATTAGCAACAAATTCGTGGTTCAAAAATTATCTTTGTTTTTTATTTTTTTTGTTTTTTTTTTCTCGTATGGCTGTGCTAACTTTAACTTAAGCTGGCACAGCCATTGTTTTTTTTTTTCGAAAACGGCAGTTCAAAAATATGTCTTTGTTATTTATTTTTATTGTTTTTTTTCTCGTAAGGCTGTGCTAACTAACTTAAACTAGCAGAACCATTGTTTTTTTTTTCGAAAACGGCAGTTCAAAAATATGTCTTTGTTATTTATTTTTATTGTTTTTTTCTCGTAAGGCTGTGCTAACTAACTGAAACTAGCAGACCATTGTTTTTTTTTTCGAAAACGGCTGGAGTAACAAAATCGGTAGTACGGCAACTAATTAGCAACAAAATTGTAGTTCAAAAATATATATAATAGTTTTTTATTTTTTTTGTTTTTTTCTCGTATGGCTGTGCTAACTTTAACTTAAGCTGGCACAGCCATTTTTTTTTCCAAAACGGCTGGAGCAACAAAATCGGAAATACGGCAACTAATTAGCAACAAAATCGTAGTTAAAAAATATGTCTTTGTTTTTTATTTTTATTGTTTTTTTGTCGAATGGCTGTGCTAACTTTAACTTAAGCTAGCAAAGCCATTGTTTTTTTTCGAAAACGGCTGGAGCAACAAAATCGGTAATACAGCAACTAATTAGCAACAAAATCGTAGTTCAAAAATATATCCATGTTTTTTATTTTTTTTTTGTTTTTTTCTCGTATGGCTGTGCTAACTTTAACTTAAGCTAGCACAGCCATTTTTTTTTTCGAAAACGGCTGGAGCAACAAAATCGGGAATACGGCAACTAATTAGCAACAAAATCGGGAATACGGCAACTAATTAGCAACAAAATAGCACTAAATTTTTATGCTACTCCCATGTGATTGTGCTAAAGTGGCTGTGCCAGCTTAATAGATATGTATTTTTTTCACCCCCTTATAATAACATTTTAGGGTTACAAAAATCGGCAAAAAGTGTCATTTTATTAGGAACAGTTACCTGCAATGAAATAAAAACATTTTTTTTTCCTCAACTTAAGAGGGCTGTAACTTGGAAAGGAAGAAGTTTTAAACAAAAAATTGTATGAAAAACCTTCCTTAATTTTTGCTGAAAAATCACCCTTTCAAATCTTTCGCGTATAATTTAGAAACACCCTGTATAACAGGATGAGCTTTTTAGATGTTTCGTAAACCGATCTCGGAAACTAGCGGTGATAGAGAGACGGTTAAATGGGGAAAGAATTACAGTTTTACAAGCCGAATAAAAATGACTCTCTAAAACTTTGCAGTTTTATTCTATCTTTTATAACAATAAAAAAATCGATTTAAAAAATAAGTACTTTTAAAACAAAAGTTAAAAATCTAGTTACCATTGACTTTTTCGAAAATTTTATGCGTGTCATTTTATTAGGCAAGTAAAACTGCAATTCTTCCCCATTTAATCGACTCTATCTGCGATAGTTTCCGAGATCCTCCTACCGAATTTGTCCATAAGGAAGAATTACTGTACCTATTAATTGAATACAGAAAAAGTACTCAATATACGGAAACAGAGTTCTGTTTTTCTCTTTTGCGACTTTTTTCAAAAAATATGTTTGATAGATCAGGTTGGTTCTGATTAGTGTTTCTCGTTGTTTTTTTATGAGTTAAATCCGTAATTGTTATGAAATATATTGATTAAAGGTACATTAAACGCTCGTCGATACATTGATAATGTCTTGGATCCCGTCGCGGTGCCATTTATGCAGACGCTACCTAATGGGATTTTCCAGCAAGATAACGCTAGACCCCACACGGCAAACATTACAAGGGTGTTCTTGGAAGAAGCTGAGTTGCAAATGTTGCCGTGGCCAGCAATGTCTCCGGATTTAAGCCCCATCGAGCATGTCTGGGACATAATGGGTAAAAGAGTTCGCAACGTGCCCTGACCTCCTGACAACTTAGATTATCTGAGATTTCAGTTAAAAGTTGCTTGGAATGAGATGCCTCAAGAAGATATAGATTTGATTCTAAGTATGCCTACAAGGGTAAATTCTTGCATTGCTGTGCGAGGCGATGTAGCTCATTTTTTTTTTCTGTAGAATTAAAGTTTTTTTCTTTTGATACTTTAATCATTTTGTACCAACGAATAAACAATTGTTTTCACCAAGTTTCGCATCAATCGTATTCTTTCTTGGTGGTGCATTTCATATGAAAGTGAGTGTATAAGAACTATTCACTGGGGTGCCACTCGATGATGACCTTTTTCTATTTTAACCCGTTATGTACCAGTGTCCTATTTATAGGACAGTACAAGAATTTTTTTTTCAAACATTAAATGTTTTTCAAATTAAATATAACTTTAGAAATACATTGTTTGTACATTAATAAACTATTCAATATTTTTTTCTTCAAATATTTTATAAATAACAAATTAATAAAAAAATATTGAATGTATCACTTTTTTACTTGATATGTTTAATAAGAAATCTATATCTGTATACGTTGCAAAACAATCGTATGATTTCTGTGTTTATATTTTTCTCATTGGAAAAGGTATGCGTTAACATGTAATAAGGTGTTTGTATCAAAAATATTTAAAATACGTGCGTAATTGTCGGGCTAAGACGGCTGTCCTATAAATATGACGCTGGTACTTACCGATATCAAAACGTGTGAGTTTGTCTGTCCATTTGCTTAAAACTTTCAGATCAGTTTATACACTTTATTCGTGTATTTCTTGTGCTCATAACCGTTTTTCATCATTTTTTCCTTGTTTATTTTTTATTTTTTTATTATAGCGTTGACAACTACGTCATCTGCCACAACCCTTGTTTATATTCGAAAGATTTTATTCATGGTAAGTAATAGTACTTACTTATTTATTTTTGGTGTGATATTTTCAGTTCATAGATTTGTTTGCTCACTCTTTTGTCAAGCAGATGTATCGAAAAGCATTGTCATTACAAGAGATAGAGGATATAATAAATTATGCCAACTTTATGAGAGCCGAAGAAGTCGATATAGTAGTTCTTCCGCCAGATCCTGATTCATTGGCTGATGAAGACGAAGCAGATGATAATATTTTAGGAACAGTGGAAATAAATGATGTACCTGGCGAACTTGTGCAATATAATTTACTTGATAATTCTGAAACTGCGAAAGTAACGATATAAGTATGGCTGGACCTTCAAATATTCAAATTTGAAAATCCGCCTCGCAGGAAAATCCACCGTTGAAGTTTTTAAAGAATTTTTTACGGAAGTTGTGATAACCCAAGTTTCAAATTATCGTCTAAAAAGGGCAGAGCATTTATCAGTTTTCTTTTATTTTCTGGATATCATCAAGTGCCATCCGAAAAACATTACTGGATTGAGCAAGTAGATCTTGGTGTAGGTATTGTAATAGAAATGTATCAGGGTTCGGAAAATATCCGATATTTATATAAATATCAATATATCGGATATATATCCGATATACCGGGTGACCCAGGGATCTGTAAAAGCCCCATAACTTATTTGCTATTTGAGATATCGACTTCTAGTTTTCTTGAACTGGTACCCACACTTATTCTACATATTTTAAAAATATGTATGTTTTTGTACAGGGTGTCCCAATATACATAACAGACCAAAGTTATGTTTTCTTAAATGGAACACCCTATATTTTATACCTTATTTTCAACCCTCTTGAGAAGCTGATAAAAATAGTATAAGATAGTATGGGTCTATTATGGACGGTTGGTTAGTTATGGGCAAATTTGTGGCAAAAACATGTACACATTGAAAACATTGCAGAAGCGTTCCTAGCAAAGATAGCATAATTATTTATACACCAGAAAATTTCTCACATCATAAAGAATAATACACATCGGCTTTGGTTCTCTTTTATTCATAGTGCTATACAGGGTGTCAACATACGCAAAACAATGGATAACTATTTTTTTTTAATGGAACATCCTATATAAATTGCCACCAATCTATGGCATTTTTAATAAGCTTTCCAATTATATACAGTTTGTACAACAAAATATTAAGGATTCTTGAGATTTATCAATAAAAACATATTTGTTTTGTCACCTTCTGCTGATTTTTGGATTTTCAGCCAAAACTATGCATTTTCAGGAAAAATTATAAGAGACCAAAGTTGTAGAGCGAAACATTTCCGATCGACATAGATATTTCAACTTTTAAGATAATGGGTGCATTGCCCGCCAGAGCGCATACAATCGTGACGTATATACATTTTAGCATTTTCTTTTCAAATGTTTGATCAATAAATTGCACTATACTTTATTTTCCACACCCTCTAGCGGAAAAACGGGAAATTATAGGGAAATTAAAATGGCCCATATCGATTGAAAATGTTCCGCTCTACAACTCTTAATAGAAGCAATTTTTGCCAAAAATGCATAGTTTTCCCTAAAAATACAAATTGAAAATGATGTATAAATTTTTGCGTTTTTCAATGGTTTTTTGCATTTTTAGCGAAAACTATGCATTTTGGGCAAAAATTGCTCTTTTTAAAAGTTGTAGAGCGGAATGTTTTCAATCGATGTAGATCATTTAAATAATTCTATAATTACCCATTTTTCTGCTAGAGGACGTGGAAAATAAAGTATAGTGCAATTAATTAACAAAAAATTTGAGAAAAACGCTAAAATGCATATACGGTCACGATTTTGCGCACTCTGGCGGACAATGCACGCATTATATGAGAAGTCGAAAGACCTATATCGATCAAAATTTTCCGCTCTACAACTTTGGTCTCTTATTATTTTTTCAGAAAATGCATAGTTTTGGCTGAAAATCCAAAAATGAGCAGAAGGTGACAAAAGAAAAATGTTTTTATGGATAAATCTTAAGAATCCTTAATATTTCACTATACAAATTGTACATCATTGGAAAGCTTATTAAAAATTCCATGCATTGGTGGCAAGATATATTAGGTGTTCCATTTGAAAAAAAATAGTTATCCATTATTTTGCGTATGTTGACACCCTGTATAGCAATATGAACAAAAAAGGACCAAAGCCGATTTGTATTATTCTTCATGATGTGGAAAATTCTTTAGTGTATAAAAAACTTGCTAGCATTGCCAGGAGCGTTTCTGCAACTTTTTCAATGTGTCCTTGTTTTTGCCACGAATTTGCCCATAACTAACCAATCGTCCATAATAGACCATACTATCTTATACTATTTTTATCAGCTTCTCAAGAGGATTGAAAATAAAGTATACAATATAGGGTGTTCCATTTAAAAAAACATAACTTTGGTCTGTTATGTATACTGGGACACCCCGTACAAAAACATACATATTTTTAAAATATGTAGAATAAGTGTGGGTACCAGTTCAAGAAAACTAGAAGTCGATATCTTAAATAGCAAATATGTTATGCGGCTTTTACAGATCCCTGGGTCACCCGGTATATCAACTTCTTGATATTTATTCTTGGTCATTAATATTTATGTTTATATGACTTATTAATTATATAATGCACATAATTTATTTGTATTATATTTATTTATTGCAAACAAACACAGTTGCTTACAAGATAGTAAAAAAATAACATTTAAATTGTAAAAATATTTGACATCAAATTGAAAAATTTTTGAAACAAGGACTTTTTTGCTCTTCACTATGTTTTCAGGAATAAATTGAAGGCTTTTCAAAGTGAGGACCTTTCTTTTTGTTTTTTTTTTGCTCACACTTACTTTTTCATTTTTAACAGAGTCGTGAGTCACTTGAAAAATCGACTCTTTCCGACAAAAAAGAGTCATTTCGCCCATCTCTAGTTTATATTAGAGCCAGTGGCGGCCCGTGGAACATGTTGATGGTAGAGCCACTTATACATTATACCCCCCCCCCCTCATTTTTTGAAAAAAGACAAAACTATTTATCTTCCTAGTCCAAAGTAACTGGAGAAATGTTTTAAGAATTAATTAAATATTCTTGCGGAGCTTGAAACTGCAGGTAGTGCCATGGCTGCTTGGCTCTATATAATGAGCCACCCCTGGCTATAATGTGTCAAATATTGAAGTGGATTATCAAAATTACATTCATTCTAAATGCATTTTGAAATTTTAAAGCTTAGTTCGGCCGAAATTATTTTTTTACGATTTTTAGAGGCACCGACTGCAATTTTATCTCTGCTTTTCAACTTTTGAGGATTGCCATTTTGTTTCCAGCCACGATGTGTCAAATATTGAAGTAGATTATCAAAGTTAGGTTCATTCTGGATGCATTTTGAAATTTTGAAGTTTACTTTGGCCGAAATGAATTTTTTACAATTTTTATAAGCGCAGACTGCAATTTTTTTCTCTGTTTTTCAATTTTTGAGGATTGCCATTTTGTTTCCAGTCACTATGTGTCAAATATTGAAGTGGATTATCAAAGTTAGGTTCATTCTGGATGCATTCTGAAATTTTGAAGGTTACTTTGGCCGAAATGATTTTTTTACAATTTTTATAAGCGCAGACTGTATTTTTTTTCTCTGTTTTTCAATTTTTGAGGATTGCCATTTTGTTTCCAGCCACTATGTGTCAAACATTGAAGTGGATTATCAAAGTTAGGTTCATTCAGGATGCATTCTGAAATTTTGAAGGTTACTTTGGCCGAAATGAATTTTTTACAATTTTTATAAGCGCAGACTGCAATTTTTTTCTCTGTTTTTCAATTTTTGAGGATTGCCATTTTGTTTCCAGTCACTATGTGTCAAATATTGAAGTGGATTATCAAAGTTAGGTTCATTCTGGATGCATTTTGAAATTTTGAAGTTTACTTTGGCCGAAATGAATTTTTACAATTTTTATAAGCGCAGACTGCAATTTTTTCTGTTTTTCAATTTTTGATGGTTGCAATTTTGTTTCCAGCCACTATGTGTCAAATATTGAAGTGGATTATCGAAGTTAGGTTCATTCAGGATGCATTCTGAAATTTTGAAGGTTACTTTGGCCGAAATGATTTTTTTACAATTTTTATAAGCGCAGACTGCAATTTTTTTCTCTGTTTTTCAACTTTTGAGGATTGCCATTTTGTTTCCAGCCACGATGTGTCAAATATTGAAGTGGATTATCAAAGTTAGGTTCATTCTGAATGCATTCTGAAATTTTGAAGGTTACTTTGGCCGAAATGATTTTTTTACAATTTTTATAAGCGCAGACTGCAATTTTTTTCTCTGTTTTTCAACTTTTGAGGATTGCCATTTTGTTTCCAGCCACGATGTGTCAAATATTGAAGTGGATTATCAAAGTTAGGTTCATTCTGGATGCATTCTGAAATTTTTAACGTTACTTTGGCCGAAATGAATTTTTTACAATTTTTATAAGCGCAGACTGCAATTTTTTCTCTGTTTTTCAATTTTTGAGGATTGCCATTTTGTCTCCAGCCACGATGTGTCAAATATTGAAGTGGATTATCAAAGTTAGGTTCATTCTGGATGCATTTTGAAATTTTGAAGTTTACTTTGGCCGAAATGAATTTTTACAATTTTTATAAGCGCAGACTGCAATTTTTTCTCTGTTTTTCAATTTTTGATGGTTGCAATTTTGTTTCCAGCCACTATGTGTCAAATATTGAAGTGGATTATCAAAGTTAGGTTCATTCAGGATGCATTCTGAAATTTTGAAGGTTACTTTGGCCGAAATGAATTTTTTACAATTTTTATAAGCGCAGACTGCAATTTTTTTCTCTGTTTTTCAATTTTTGAGGATTGCCATTTTGTTTCCAGTCACTATGTGCAAATATTGAAGTGGATTATCAAAGTTAGGTTCATTCTGGATGCATTCTGAAATTTTGAAGGTTACTTTGGCCGAAATGATTTTTTTACAATTTTTATAAGCGCAGACTGTAATTTTTTTCTCTGTTTTTCAATTTTTGAGGATTGCCATTTTGTTTCCAGTCACTATGTGCAAATATTGAAGTGGATTATCAAAGTTAGGTTCATTCTGGATGCATTTTGAAATTTTGAAGGTTACTTTGGCCGAAATGAATTTTTTACAATTTTTATAAGCGCAATTTTTTCTCACCTTTTCAACTTTTGATGGTTGTCATATTGTTACCAGCTATAATCAGTGGCGGTTCGTGGAATATGTAGATGGTAAAACCACTTATACAATGTAGACCCCCTCCCCCGCCCTCCTTATTTTTTGAAGAAAGAAAGAACGATTTATCTTCCTAGACCAAAGTAACTGATGAAAAAGTGTTTTAAGAATTAATTTAAAAATTTTGAAACTACAGGTTTGACTCCTTGGCTCTGTATAACGAGCTGCCCCTGATTAGAGCACATGCTTACTATTGCTTCAACTGGAAACATTTGAAAAACGGGGGAATTTTTTGGTATTGTGTGTTTCATAAATATCCATGATATATATCATCGAATATATATCACGATATATATCATGATATATATCCGATGATATATATCGTCCGAACCCTGAAATGTATATCAAGAAATGAGAATTTGAAAATAAAAAAGTACATTCATTTTGCTGATAATTAAATTACAAAATAAATGTATGCAAATATTGCATTTCTATAAATTATTTTAGTGGTATTAAATAAATAAATATATTTTTTGAAATGAACATTTTGATACCCCAAAGTGCCAGTGTCCTACTTATCGGACAGGTCATAACTCAAAAGTTTAGGACATTAAAAAAATAATTCAAGCTTTTTCTTGTTTATGTGAACTGTATTAACTAAAGTAATTGATTGAAATTTAAAATTTCAAAAAAAAAATAAATTGGTACTTAATGGGTTAAGTGTTAATTTATGTTCATGTTTCTGTTTTTATGACATGGCTTTCTGAAGTCAGTTGCTTGTAGGATTTGTGATTATGTTGAAAGTTGTTTAATTTCAAATACCACGAATGATGTAAACGTTGTAGAGGTTTGATACTAGAAGCGCCATTTGATTTACAGGAAGAAATGTTTGCTTTGAAAATCAAGATTTTCAAATTTGTCGATTAAACGTTTCATCCCCATCTCGTCTCGATTGCAGTCTCTACTTCATTGGTGATAGCTAATAGTATACATAAATTTGTTCCATATTTTCTAATTGTACCAGCAACTTTTACTAAATCTATAATAATGAAGAGGATCTTTTCATAATTACTACGTGGTAATCTACAATTCAATTAAAAAATTTACCATGTGTTAACCGCATCTAATGAACTAATTAGTTGAAGATAAAAGTGTTAAAACAGTGAATTTTTCAGTTCAGTTTAAATTTCTAATACGTCTTCACAATATATACCGGTTCACTTTTAATAACCAATATGTCTGATTGACCTCTTTAAAAAACATGACACGAAAGTAAAAATATAACAAACAAATAAAACCCATTTTTTAAATTAAAGCAATATTTATTCTATCATCAAACAATAAAAATAACGCGGAAATGATTCAATTATGAAATACATCGGATGTACGTACAAACGATAAACGGAAGACAAAAAAGATAATATTGTAATACCTGTCAAAGATTTCATAACGATTACCAAACAGGATATTAATTAAGACAATCGATTGCATGCATTGCCAAAACAGTTTCGTGTCTGTATCCACTTAGGTGTCTATACATCTGCGACATAGAAGTGGTTCGTTCGTGCGGATAATGAAATAAACGTGAGCGATCGCACTTATTGCATTATTCAGGCGGGTGAGAAAGTGCCATGTGATGTAAGACAATATATAAAAAAATGTACCGTATCTCTCACATACCATTTGAATAGATAAATAACTGGCGTGACACCGGCTAATACTTTTGTTTTCAACGCGTACCCGGTGTTTACGGAGAGTAATTGTTAGGCATTACACGAGTATTTGAACAAGAGATTACATCGTTGCTTGATTTGGAAGGCAAATTGTGAGGAGTATTTGAATAGTGTGATTGAACCGAACCGAATGGGAAAAAATGTTTAAACTACAAAACTGTAGCGTATTTTTTAAATTAAATCCATTCAAATTAGAAACCCTTACTTGTTGCAGATAAATTCGATAAATGTAATAAACACGAAATATAGTCAGAATATGTGTATATTCAACCTGGTAGTAAATCTACACAAAATTAAATCTAAGACTAAACAAAAACAAAAGACCAAGGGGCCCACTTGCACCATTGTAATTAAACTATGTTTAAAGCATTCTCAAAATTTAAGCAAGATTTAAGTGTGTATTTTGCTTGCACCATACTTTAAGCATAGCTTAAGCAAGACTTTAAATGAGTCGTCGTCATGGACCGCTTAAAATTTAAGTCTGCATACATAACCTTCAATTCGTCCCTTGTGACAGATATTTATGCACAATAAATTATTTTCAATAACAAAATTCCTAGTATATTTAAAATGGCACTTGAAGAATTAAACTTTGGAGTGGACGATATTTTTGAAGACGATTTAGACTTCATGGATATTATTAATTTCTGTTATCCCAGGTAACTAGTTTGGAACAGAGCTGACCATTATGATTTAGACGAATTGTCGTTCTTTCGGTGTTTTCGTGTCCGCAAATAAACTGTGTTAAATTTACTTGGGCTGACTTTAAAAATACTGGCTAATAATGCCATAACATCTCTTTTTTACGCACCGAGATTTCTTTACGCGCGCATTTGCCTTCAAAAATATTTAATTACGCATTGAATTCTTAACAATCACGGCGAGTTTCACTATTTCCCTGTTCGTACAGTAAAGCTGTTCTCGTAAAAAGACTCGCACGCACTTTATGTCAAAATCAGCTGATAAAAGGACATGAAAGGACACCTATGTCGCCAACGTTAAAAAATGAAAATTGCAAGATTTTGCGATGTTGCAACACTTTGAGCTTGCTTACTAAAGCAATTGTATTCATTTCTATGGTGCATGACGCTTCTCTTTAAGCATGACTTAAAATATAAGTCCTACTTTACAAAGTTAGACTTAACAAAAAATGGCGCAAGTGGGCCTTATTGAAACAACCACTTCGCTTAATATGTAATGTCGAATTAAAAAAAAATCCAAGGGATGCTGGCTAACTGACTTTCTATAGGATAACTGGCATTCATGACAGTCGACCATAAACTTGGCGTGCATAATAGCGGCGTTCACACGTACGCGCAATCCCGCAGTACGCTTGGACTGGCACGCTCCAATCCCGCACGACGGAGTTTACGTGTGAATGCAAGGATATCGCACATTCTAAAAACCACACTTTTCGTTCCTTACTTGGCGCGCGGGATTAGTTCCAGCGTTAACTTCTTATCACGTGCTTGGAGCGAGAACGGAGGATAAAATTGTATCCACTTTTGCTCAACACCCCAACCTGCGCCAGATTTCAACGGCCGCTAGTTGCCAGTGGCGTACGTATTTCAAGGAAACATTTTTAGAAGATTTTGGAAGTGAGAATCAACCGTCAAGTTTTTCTGTTAACACATTTTCGGTGTTTCAAAATTATTGGTACCCTTTATGCCACAGTGTCGTCACCACTGATTTAGTGACGGGCTAGTATTAAAAAAAAATAATGAACACACATTTTACCCACTTTTCAAAAAGGTACGCTGTCGCTGGTTTAGATTGGAGATGTACCGATACCGATATATGTATCCGCCAAGCGAATTTTGTGGTTTTTTGACTCATAAGTTTTTCGACGAAATTGGTTTGGTTTTCACGAATGAAATTTTCTTTGCATGTTCTTTGAGGTATACACGAACATTCATTGTTTGCGCTAAATCACGAATATCGCTTTTTGTAACTTCATTAACAAAAAACGTTATTTTAGGTTAAAAAAGGCTCACTTTAACGATCTCTGTAGGGTCGGAAAAATGTGGGCCTAACTCACCACCATTCGTCAATTTTTCCATTCGTCCAATAAAAACAAACAAATTACACTGACGGAAAAAATGAAACACTTGAAATTTGTAAAAATTTAGGTAATTTTCAAATGGCCATAACTTGGCTTCTATCCAACCTATTTCAACGATCTTTTGAGAAATCAAAAGCAAAATGTGTCCTCTTTGAGAGGGTTTATCCCCCACTCAAAGAGAGGGCTCTACGCCCCTCCAAACGAAAAAATAAAAAGACCACAAAATGCACTTTTTTTAAAACACCCATAACTTTGTGCCAAATCGCCGTAGGAACTTTGTTTTTGAGTCCTGCACAGGTAATTGAACACATTTCAATGCCGTTTTGGTGGATCGAGTCGACTCATTTTATCCAACTTGCCAGAGTTGGACGTGTTTTTTGCCCAAAAACGTGTTTTTTTTTGTTCGGGGGTTGAAGGGTTCGAAAAGAGATCATTCCAATCTGAGTTTACCTCCTTAAAGTAGGGCCAAAATGAGATTTTTTCCTGAAAGAATCATCAAATTTGGTTGATAAGTCGCTGAGTTATGTGCGAAAAATCTCAAAATGCACTTTTTTCAAACCCCCCATAACTTGGTGCCAAATCGTCGTAGGAACTTGGTTCCTTGAGTCCTGCATAGGGAATTGATCAAATTTTAATGCCTTTGTGGTGGATCGAGTCGACAAAATTTTTCCAGCTCTGTAGACATCGTCAAAGTCGGACATAGTTTCCTGAAAAAACATTTTTTTCACAGGGGCGGTAGAGGGGGTGGCAGGGGTTACGATTAATTTCGCGTAGGCAATTAAACACATTTTAATGCCCTTTTGGTGGATCGAGTCGACACATTTTTTCCAACTCGGTACACGTTGCCAAAGTTGGACGTTTTTTTGCCCAAACACGTGTTTTTTTTTTGTTCGGGTGTTGAAGGGTTCGACAAGGGAACATTTAAAAAAGACACTTTAAAGTTTTTCGCCCTCAAAGATTCATCAAAATCGATTGAAAATACGCCGAGTTGTGGCGGTTTGAAAATGGTCGAAATTGAGATTCTGAAGTTTGTTCATTTACACGCGACATTTTTTCCAAAAGTATCATTTTGTTGACAACAAATTGATTTTTTTGCAAAACTGAATTGGTTACAAATTAATCTTAAATTCATATATTAAGATTCTGAAGCCTGTTCATTGGTGTCGAATATCTTAAGCGATTTCCATGTGATGCAGTGATATACACGTGGCGCAGTTTTCAAAAATAGCAATTTGTTTATAACAAATTTGTTTTGGTATAAAAGTAAGTTCGGTGCAAATTCATCATAAATTTAGAAAGAGAGATTTTGCAAATTGTCTTATATTTCTTTGGCCGTGAGGATATGTTTTTCATTTCAGCGAAAATCACCTCTTAAAAATAAAAAAAACATCGATTTGTTTATAAACAAATTTTGTTTATAAAACAATATTGGTCATTCAAGTGGTTGAGATGTAGTGTGAACGAACGGTGGAATCTGCTTGGCGTAATACGAATTTTTCAAATTTTGCAATAAACAAAAATGTTTATAAAAAATTGACGGTCGTTACAAATTAGTCTTAAATTAGTTTTTGCCAGTCGTCCATATTTCAACTTGATCAGAGACAGTGGGGGTGCTGTCCTTACTAAAGTTAGCACCCCCACTTTTCATAGCGGTATACCGGCTAAACGGCGTGGGTACAAATTCTAATTTTTTGGGTACAAATTAGTCCTAAATTAGTCCTAAATTATAGACTACTTTTTATGCAAATCCAAAGAAGTGGGGGTGCCAACTTTATGGAGGTGCCAAACGGGTCTGATGATTCAAACGTCAAAATATGGCGAATTTAGTGTAATTTTAAAGTTCGGTGTCCGCCATAAAAGTTTTCTAAAAACAATCATGTCAGTTGCAATATTGTAACTTAACCCAGTGCAGAGATATTGCAATTAACGCTAATGACTTTCTCGTAAGAGTAACAGAAAATACAAAAAAGCACTTTTAATAAAGTTTGAATATAACGAAATCGCGATTTTGATATTAAAACTAGCATAACTCGCTGTTCGTTTTTGACGACGCCAACGTCAAAACGTGCAAAATTTAGTGCAATTCAAAAGTTCGTTAAGAAATATTTTCATAAAATCAAAGCAAAACGTCAAAATCGCACGTTTTCAAAGTTCCAAGTTTTTAAATTGAGGAGTTGGATGGAAATGCTCTTTCTCCGTAAATAGGTTTATGTCGCATAAGAAACCTTCCTTTACCCGCCTTTGGTTCTGATGTTTTCTTACTTCGTATATAGGTGGCACTGTGAGCCAATCTGTCAAGCGCTACAAGTGCCCTTCTTTCATAGAACGTCAATTTTCACATGTGCCTAACCTAATTTTTATGCAGATTTTATTGCTCAAACTTTATTATTTATAGCAAGTTATAATATACTGTTTTATAGGTTAAAAAGGCACAATGAGCTCTGAAAATGACTCAAATAGCGCTGAGGAGAGTAGTTACGAAGAAACAGAAAGTAGCTGTGATTTGGAATCTGATCATCTTGAAAGAAAAAACGTCGAAAACGAAAAATAAACAAGGAGCAGTGGACAAAGAATAGCAAAGAAATAGCGGAAAAAAGTACACTACTATCAAAGGTAATATATTTTATTGGTGGTCAATAATTTTTATACTCAGAGATTTTAAATTTTCAGGTGTGACAGTGCATGCTTTGCTGCAGTTCTTGTGTGCTGTAAGAAGAAGTATTATGAGGTTATACCAGACAGACTACAAGAATTTTTTGAAAATTTTTGGATCTTGGCAGATAAGAACGAACAGGATAATTTTCTTCTTGGTTGCATGTCTCCGTTTGAACCAAAAACAAGGGTTACAACTCCTAAATGTCAAGCACGGACTAATTGGAAATATGTTCTCAACATAAACAGTTCCTCGATTGAGGTGTGTAAACACTTTTTCTTGAATATTTTTCAAATTGGGTACAAACGTATACGGACAATCCACACGAAGTCGTTAAAAGACGGAAATATTTCTATTAGCGACAAAAGAGGCCAACATGAAAACAGGCCCCACAAAATAAACCCAGAAACTTGGTATTTGGTAAATAAATTTTTGGCACAATTCCAAACAAAGAATCTCATTATAATCGGTCGAAATCCAAAAGAAAGTATTTCGAAAATCCTGCTCTAAATGTAAAGAATTTGTTTACAGGATTCCAGCAGTATTTTTTTGAAAAAACTAGTCGTACACTAGGTATACAGTACTGTACTTTCCATCGATGGTTTCGCGAAAACTCCGAGTATTCTTTGCGGAGTCCACGATCTGATATTTGTGATTTTTGTGAAGAAAACAAAATGAAGCTTAAGTTAAACCAGGGTTCGGAAAATATCCGATATTTATATAAATATCAATATATCGGATATATATCCGATATATATCAACTTCTTGATATTTATTCTTGGTCATTAATATTAATGTTTATATGACTTATTAATTATATAATGCGCATACTTTATTTAAATTATATTTATTTATTGCAAACAAACACAGTTGCTTACAAGATAGTAAAAAAATAACATTTAAAATGTCAAAATATTTGACATCAAATTGAAATTTTTTTGAAATGAAGACTTTTTTGCTCTTCATTATGTTTTCAGGGATAAATTGAAGAATTTTCAAAGTGAGGACCTTTTTTTTGAGTTTTTTTTTGCTTACACTTACTTTTTCATTTTTAAGTTGCTTCAAAAATCAACTTTTTTCGACAAAAAAAGAGTCATTTCGCCCATCTCTAGTTTAAATTAAAGCAAATACTTACTATTCATATTGCTGCAACTGGGAATATTTGAGAAACGGGGGATTTTTTTGGTATTGTGTGTTTCATAAATATCCATGATATATATCATCGAATAAATATCATGATATATATATATATATATATATATATATATATATATATATATATATATATATATATATATATATCGTGATATATATCATGATATATATCCGATGATATATATCGTCCGAACCCTGAGTTAAACCCAAACGATTCTTGCAAAGTGATACAATTAGTACACGACAAAAAAGTGCAAGCATACAAAGACATTAAAAAAGAAATAATATAAAATTGTAGACATGATAAATCCACTTTAGTTGTCGAGTTTGATTACGCGCAAAATTTGCCTTTCCCAAAACTCATTGTCTCTCAACAGTTTTACAAACGCCTTTTATGGTTGTACGTGTTTAATGTACACTGTCACAATGATGATACAAGTTCGTTTTATTGCTTTACAGAAAATGAAGCAAAGAAAAACTCAAATTCGGTGATTTCTTTTGTTGATCATTTTTTTGCAAACTGCGGCGGGACATGACCCGAATATAAAAAATATCGTACTTTTTTCAGACGCCGCAGGGAGACAAAATAAGAATATGAATATGCTATACTACTGTTCATGGCTTTTATTAAGGCTTGCAAAAACAAAAAAATTAACATTCGGCACATTCGTGGTCATTCTTACTGCGTTTGCGATAGAAATTTTGGTGTTAACGAAAAGTTACTGACGGCGAGAAACGGTCAAAACTCCAAGCGTTTATTTGCAAATTATGCAACAGTGTAGAGAAAAACCGACGCACTTTGAGGTTATTGAAGGTGCGCCGATAATTAAAGACTGGGGCAAGGGCTTAAAAGATTTTTTTTGAAGAAATCTGTAAATACTAAAAAACAAAGTTTTACTTTAAGAAAGTATTGTCAGCAGGGTTCGGAAAATATCCGATATTTATATAAATATCAATATATCGGATATATATCCGATATATATCAACTTCTTGATATTTATTCTTGGTCATTAATATTAATGTTTATATGACGTATTAATTATATAATGCACATACTTTATTTATATTGTATTTATTTATTGCAAACAAACACAGTTGCTTACAAGATAGTAAAAAAATAACGTTTAAAATGTCAAAATATTTGACATCAAATTGAAAAAATTTTGAAATGAAGACTTTTTTGCTTTTCACTATGTTTTCAGGGATAAATTGAAGAATTTTCAAAGTGAGGACCTTTTTTTGAGTTTTTTTTGCTCACACTTACTTTTTCATTTTTAAGTCACTTCAAAAATCAACTCTTTTCGACAAAAAAGAGTCATTTCGCCCATCTCTAGTTTAAATTAAAGCAAATACTTACTATTCATATTGCTGCAACTGGGAATATTTGAGAAACGGGGGAATTTTTTGGTATTGTGTGTTTCATAAATATCCATGATATATATCATCGAATATACCGAGTGTCTGGGATAAGGGGCGAACATAGGGATTTAACATGTAAAATTAAATATGTGTAATTATTAGCTCCCCTATTCATTTTAGAGAAAAAAAATCGTAAAGGAATATTTTTTAGAGAATTAAAAATTGTAAATGAATCATCCATTTAATTTACGTTTGTACTAGAATCCACCTCAGAAATAATAAAAATAAGTCTAAACCATTTACCATTTAATAAAAACCCTTGCCATGACTTTGACAAATGTCATGTTACGGTGAGAATAATTTTGCTAGTCAAATATCAATTCACGGATTGTAATTACTATGAACAATAATCTGAGTTATTCGAATGAAGAAAAAGTATTCATTATCAAAACATTTTGCAGTGGCATCAGTTTACTCAGAGTTCGTGACATTACATGCAAACGGAACAGAAGAATCAACGATGAATTATAAGAAACAGTTTTGGGTTTGATAAATGCTGAACCAACAACTAGCATACGATGCATTGCTCGTGAGTGCAACGTGTCTAAATTCTCTGTACAGAAAATTCGGAAGAAGCATGGTTATCATTCTTAAAAACATCAATGTCATCAGGAGATACTGTTAGTGGATGAAGAAAGGAGGCGTGTATTCTGCGAAATAATGCAGGATCGATTAAATTCAGACCATAATGAATGCTAATAATTTACTTCCATATAACAATAAAACAGTAAACATTCAGTTTTTGAATAGAAAGACACCAATTGTTAATTTAAATCAGAACACCAAATTTCTTGGAATTGCTGAGGACGAGCAACTCACCTGGTGTCAGCATGTTGATTATGTGTGTAGTACATTAAATACTGCTTAGTATACAGTTCCTAAACTAAAACCAATTTTACCACCAGAGTCAATCATAACTCTCTACTACTCATAGGTATATCCTTATCTCTCCTATAATATACCAGCGTAGGACAGAAGTCATATTTAAAGGATATTCATAGCCCAGAATTTTTTAACAAAATTAGATTGGAGACTTTTAGTCTTTAGAGTTTATTTTAGGAGAACAACATACTTACATTAATATGCATTTACATATTTAAAGTGCAACATCTACTCCGAATTAATACACTATCTAAAAACTAAACTAAGCTTTTTGCCGTCTGTTTGTTTTGCCGAAAAATACTAGTTCACACTGTACAACGAGCCCAACGTTATTGTTCATAGTAATTACAATGCGTGAATTGAAATCTGACTAGAAAAATTATTCTCACCATAACATGACATTTGTCAAACTCATGGCAAGGACTTTTTTTAATGGTACATTGTTCAACTTAATTGTATTATTTCTGAGGTGAACTCTGATACAAACGTAAATTGAATGAATGATTCATTTACAATTTTTAATTCTCTAAAAATTATTTCTTTACGATTTTTCTCTAAAATGAAAAGGAGAGCTAATAATTACACATATTTAATTTTACATGTTAAATCCCTATGTTCGCCCCTTATTCCAGACACTCGGTATATCATGATATATATCGTGATATATATATATATATATATATATATATATCATGATATATATCCGATGATATATATCGTCCGAACCCTGATTGTCAGATAAAATATAATGCTTCAGGTATTCTGAGTACAGCAGGGTCATATAACGGCTTTTATACTTCATTTGATTTTTGGATTACAAGAAAAAAATATAACTTGGAAGTATATTTGGAGTCGGTTCCACCAGCTGTTATTAAATCTGATAAAATGCAGAACTTAAAAAATTTAATGAAATTTTTGGCGTTAGATGAGTTAGAGTGGTATAACAAAAATGTGTTTAAGGAACAGGTGAACCTGCCATCTACATCTACTGAAGAAAACGACCAAGAAAACAGTGACAGTGATTTAGAATGGTAGTGTTTAATATTTTTTTCACGTTTATGTTAAACAAGAGTTATGTTCAATAATATTTGCTAAAATTAATCTTTTTGTAGTATTTTTTAAGATCTATGGAAAAAGGGCACTATTTCAGCTGTTGTTTTTAACGATTTTAGGTATGTTGGGCAAAAAATAAAATGTTTTCAATAAAACCTACATGTGTTTTATAAATATAATTGGAAGAAATACAGGTTACCTTAGAATAACAAACTTCTGATGCTTCAAATACTTTCAATAGTTATAACTCAAAATGTCAAGTGCCCTTTTTCCATCCAACTCCTCAATTGCGACTTTGATTTTTCTAAATTGTAGAACAGCCAAAAGCGGCAGGTTTTGACGATTCGAACGTCAAAATATGCAACTTTAGTGTAATTTTAAAATGTATAAAATGTTGTCGTAAAATTAACAAAAAATGTAAATATTGTTTTTAAACTGCGGTTGCTTTGTGAGATTTTGATGATTCCAACGGCAAAATATACCGAATTTGTGCAATTTAAAAGTTGGCTTGGAAATATTTTTCTAAAATCAACGCAAAACTTCAAAGTTTCACGTTTTCGACGTTCGAATATTGTATATCACGATTTTTATGATTAAATTGCACAACTGCCGAACGATTTTAATGATTCCAATGTCAAAATGTGGAAAATTTAGTACAATGAAAAAATGGTTCGAAATTGCGCAACTGCCAAACGCATGAATTGATTTTGATGATTCAAACCAGAGCTTTAGCCGAGAATTTTTAAATTCATTAACAATTAATGGTATTATCTTGTAGTTGGGGTCAAGTCATTATTTCAGAAAGACAGGGTATTAACCCATATACCAAGTGACGCATGTCACCTTATTTCCTGAACTCTGATTAAAAAATTGGAATATCCCTATACGACGCATCTTCATATTTTTTCAATATAACCAACAGGAAATCGTTATTTATGAATCAAGGACGAACAATTATTATTGGACGCGAGGTCGAAAGTTTCAAAAAACGAAAAAACTCGACCGAATACTATATAGTCTGAATACGATTTTTTGATCGGGATACATAACAAAATTCCTACGTTTGTAAAATTGGAATAAAAAGCTTACAAAATGTGATGTGACGTGACAGTGAACGCGAAATCAAATATTTTTAGAAAAAATCCTGGAACAGGTCGATTTTCTTTGATGAAAATACACAATTTTGCATAAAATTCGATCCATTTTGTTTTTAAATGACAACCCTCTATTTTTGTTCTTGATTCTGAGATATCTTTTCATTGTCGAAGTGGCAATATAAACATGTTGCTATCTTACATTTTTCGAGTGAATGACAATTGAAGGTGAGAACCCGATATTTTGAGTTTTTGCAAAATGACCTTGTTCCAGCGTTCTAACAATTTTTTCAAACAAAAATAATCTTGACCTTCCCTATAATACAATATGGTATCAACAAGACGGCACAACCTCGCACTATGCGAGTGTGTCAAGTTGGCACCCCAATGAAGAGTTCTGATAGTTCTGAATAGAGTTCTCAATTCCTTTTGATGTATCTAGAAGTACTATCAACTTTTAAAAAAGAGTTCTGTCAAATTGGGCTGTCAGGAATTTTTTGAAAAATGGGGTGCCAACTTGACACCGCACCCCAACATTGTTATCGAATAGTTCTGAACTAGTTTTAAGATGTGTTTGGGTCAGTACTATAGTTCCTGATACTTTTAAAAAAGAGTTCTGTTGAATTTCCAGAGATAAAAATTTTCAAAGTTGGAAATTCGAAATATTCAAATTCATATTGCTCACTTAATATTGCTCGAATCTAAATATTTCATAACAACTTTTCATAGAACTCACAAAGAACGACAGGAAACACTAATCAGAACTATCCGGAACTATCAAAAAAATTTTTTTGAAAAAAGTCGCAAATCAAAAAAAAAATTGAGAGTTCCAGGAGTTCTGAGTTAATTTTCTATATCTACTCATTGAGTACAATAATTCTTTGTTATAAACAAATTCGATACAATCACGATTTATGGCATTTTTAAATAAATTTAAAATTCGATAATAGAAAATTAAATTTTGAATTTACCCATTTCCTCTCATTTAATCGCAATTTGCCATTAGAGTTTTCATTAGAACTCCTTGAGGTCAACCCATAAGTCAAATCAGAACTCTCAGAACTATTAAAAAAAAATCGACATTTTGAAAATAATTCTAAGTCCGAAAAGAAAAAAAATTGAGAGTTCCAGGAGTTCTGAGTTAACTTTCCATTTCTACTCATTGAGTACAATAATTCTTTGTTATAAACAAATTCGATACAATCACGATTTATGGCATTTTTAAATAAATTTAAAATTCGATAATAGAAAATTAAATTTTGAATATACCCATTTCCTCTCATTTAATCGCAATTTGCCATTAGAGTTTTCATTAGAACTCCTTGAGGTCAACCCATAAGTCAAATCAGAACTCCCAGAACTATTAAAAAAAAATCAACATTTTGAAAATAATTCTAAGTCCGAAAAGAAAAAAAAATTGAGAGTTCCAGGAGTTCTGAGTTAACTTTCCATTTCTACTCATTGAGTACAATAATTCTTTGTTATAAACAAATTCGATACAATCACGATTTATGGCATTTTTAAATAAATTTAAAATTCGATTATAGAAAATTAAATTTTGAATATACCCATTTCCTCTCATGTAATCGCAATTTGCCATAAGAGTTTTCGTTAGAACTCCTTGAGGTCAACCCATAAGTCAAATCAGAACTCCCAGAACTATTAAAAAAAAATCAACATTTTGAAAATAATTCTAAGTCCGAAAAGAAAAAAAAATTGAGAGTTCCAGGAGTTCTGAGTTAATTTTCCATTTCTACTCATTGAGTACAATAATTCTTTGTTATAAACAAATTCGATACAATCACGATTTATGGCATTTTTAAATAAATTTAAAATTCGATTATAGAAAATTTAATTTTGAATATACCCATTTCCTCTCATGTAATCGCAATTTGCCATAAGAGTTTTCGTTAGAACTCCTTGAGGTGAACCCATAAGTCAAATCAGAACTCCCAGAACTATTAAAAAAAAATCAACATTTTGAAAATAATTCTAAGTCCGAAAAGAAAAAAAAATTGAGAGTTCCAGGAGTTCTGAGTTAACTTTCAATTTCTACTCATTGAGTACAATAATTCTTTGTTATAAACAAATTCGATACAATCACGATTTATGGCATTTTTAAATAAATTTAAAATTCGATAATAGAAAATTAAATTTTGAATATACCCATTTCCTCTCATGTAATCGCAATTTGCCATAAGAGTTTTCGTTAGAACTCCTTGAGGTCAACCCATAAGTCAAATCAGAACTCCCAGAACTATTAAAAAAAAATCGACATTTTGAAAATAATTCTAAGTCCGAAAAGAAAAAAAAATTGAGAGTTCCAGGAGTTCTGAGTTAATTTTCCATTTCTACTCATTGAGTACAATAATTCTTTGTTATAAACAAATTCGATACAATCACGATTTATGGCATTTTTAAATAAATTTAAAATTCGATTATAGAAAATTTAATTTTGAATATACCCATTTCCTCTCATGTAATCGCAATTTGCCATAAGAGTTTTCGTTAGAACTCCTTGAGGTGAACCCATAAGTCAAATCAGAACTCCCAGAACTATTAAAAAAAAATCAACATTTTGAAAATAATTCCAAGTCCGAAAAGAAAAAAAAATTGAGAGTTCCAGGAGTTCTGAGTTAATTTTCCATTTCTACTCATTGAGTACAATAATTCTTTGTTATAAACAAATTCGATACAATCATGATTTATGGCATTTTTAAATAAATTTAAAATTCGATTATAGAAAATTAAATTTTGAATATACCCATTTCCTCTCATGTAATCGCAATTTGCCATAAGAGTTTTCGTTAGAACTCCTTGAGGTGAACCCATAAGTCAAATCAGAACTCCCAGAACTATTAAAAAAAAATCAACATTTTGAAAATAATTCCAAGTCCGAAAAGAAAAAAAAATTGAGAGTTCCAGGAGTTCTGAGTTAATTTTCCATTTCTACTCATTGAGTACAATAATTCTTTGTTATAAACAAATTCGATACAATCATGATTTATGGCATTTTTAAATAAATTTAAAATTCGATTATAGAAAATTAAATTTTGAATATACCCATTTCCTCTCATGTAATCGCAATTTGCCATAAGAGTTTTCGTTAGAACTCCTTGAGGTCAACCCATAAGTCAAATCAGAACTCCCAGAACTATTAAAAAAAAATCAACATTTTGAAAATAATTCTAAGTCCGAAAAGAAAAAAAAATTGAGAGTTCCAGGAGTTCTGAGTTAATTTTCCATTTCTACTCATTGAGTACAATAATTCTTTGTTATAAACAAATTCGATACAATCACGATTTATGGCATTTTTAAATAAATTTAAAATTCGATAATAGAAAATTAAATTTTGAATATACCCATTTCCTCTCATGTAATCGCAATTTGCCATAAGAGTTTTCGTTAGAACTCCTTGAGGTGAACCCATAAGTCAAATCAGAACTCCCAGAACTATTAAAAAAAAATCAACATTTTGAAAATAATTCCAAGTCCGAAAAGAAAAAAAAATTGAGAGTTCCAGGAGTTCTGAGTTAATTTTCCATTTCTACTCATTGAGTACAATAATTCTTTGTTATAAACAAATTCGATACAATCATGATTTATGGCATTTTTAAATAAATTTAAAATTCGATTATAGAAAATTAAATTTTGAATATACCCATTTCCTCTCATGTAATCGCAATTTGCCATAAGAGTTTTCGTTAGAACTCCTTGAGGTGAACCCATAAGTCAAATCAGAACTCCCAGAACTATTAAAAAAAAATCAACATTTTGAAAATAATTCCAAGTCCGAAAAGAAAAAAAAATTGAGAGTTCCAGGAGTTCTGAGTTAATTTTCCATTTCTACTCATTGAGTACAATAATTCTTTGTTATAAACAAATTCGATACAATCATGATTTATGGCATTTTTAAATAAATTTAAAATTCGATTATAGAAAATTAAATTTTGAATATACCCATTTCCTCTCATGTAATCGCAATTTGCCATAAGAGTTTTCGTTAGAACTCCTTGAGGTCAACCCATAAGTCAAATCAGAACTCCCAGAACTATTAAAAAAAAATCAACATTTTGAAAATAATTCTAAGTCCGAAAAGAAAAAAAAATTGAGAGTTCCAGGAGTTCTGAGTTAATTTTCCATTTCTACTCATTGAGTACAATAATTCTTTGTTATAAACAAATTCGATACAATCACGATTTATGGCATTTTTAAATAAATTTAAAATTCGATAATAGAAAATTAAATTTTGAATATACCCATTTCCTCTCATTTAATCGCAATTTGCCATTAGAGTTTTCATTAGAACTCCTTGAGGTCAACCCATAAGTCAAATCAGAACTCCCAGAACTATTAAAAAAAAATCGACATTTTGAAAATAATTCTAAGTCCGAAAAGAAAAAAAATTGAGAGTTCCAGGAGTTCTGAGTTAACTTTCCATTTCTACTCATTGAGTACAATAATTCTTTGTTATAAACAAATTCGATACAATCACGATTTATGGCATTTTTAAATAAATTTAAAATTCGATAATAGAAAATTTAATTTCGAAAATGCCACTTTTAGAGGGTTCTCAAATGTATTTACTATCATTTTAGAAAGATACTTCCGTTTTGGCTTCTGATAAAAAATTGATAGTTTTTCACCGAGTGAATTTATTACCGTGATATAAACAAAATAGGGCCCCATTATTTTTAAGCACGTGAGACCAGATGAAGTAATTTTAATACCTAGGCGGGGCAAGGAAAGTTAGTTTCGGGTGGATAAACCCGAAGACGTTTAATTTGAAAATAATCAGTTAAAAATAGTCGCATTTCAGGCCCAAATACGCTATAATGCTTTAGATTTATGACATTAGATTTGAGGGTTCACAAGTGACTTTTTGCCTGATTCTAGACCCGCGTGGCCACATTTTACGTGTTTACAAACATTGCTGTGCGCCACGCCGCGCCGGCCGTCCACAGTAGAGATGGACGGAATTTGCGGGAATTTTAAATTTTCGGCCAGAGAGGGTCGACCCGAGACCAGATGGCAACCCCAACATTTAGCTCGATCAGACGCGTGATTATTTTCAACCAATCATATCGCATATAGGCTCATAAAATATCCCTTAACAGTTAAACCAAATTGGTGGGGATGCTCCGACGCAAATACTGAATATTCCTTGCCTTATTCTACAGATTACCTCATTCTCCAGTCATCGTTGATTTGGTTTGGAAGTGCGATTCGCTACATATTATCTTTTGTTTTATTCTGTGTTTCTTACTTGGTTTAAATTATCTTTTGTTTTATTCTGCGTGTCTTCCTTGATTTATATTATCTTTTGTTTATTCCGCGTTTCTTACTAGATTTATATTGTCTTTTGTTTTATTTTGCGTTTCTTACTAGGTTTATATTATCTTTTGTTTTATTCCGTGTTTCTTACTAGGTTTATATTATCTTTTGTTTTATTTTGCGTTTCTTAGTAGGTTTATATTATCTTTTGTTTTATTCCGTGTTTCTCACTAGGTTTATATTATCTTTTGTTTTATTCTGTGTTTCTTACTAGGTTTATATTGTCTTTTGTTTTATTTTGCGTTTCTTACTAGGTTTATATTATCATTTGTTTTATTCCGTGTTTATTACTAGGTTTATATTATCTTTTGTTTTATTTTGCGTTTTTTACTTGGTTTATATTAGCCTATGCTCTGTTATCTTGTATTACCGCATTACGAAGACATAGAAGTATTCAATACATTTGAATAATAATATATTTTCAATTGGGTATTGGGTTTTTTTATAAACGTTAATAATCTTCGTATTAACAACAGTTCAAATTAATATTAATCATGTATGACTTAACGAAACTTCGTGCAATTTTAACTATGGACGCAAATAGAGTTGTAAATGATGATGGAAAAGTTTTCCCCCCTTCAAATAGCATTTACAGTAGTATTTCGAACCAAATGGGTGGTTCGCCTAGTGCGAAACACATTTACACAATTGTTAGGTGCAACCGAAATAATATTTTGTTTGATATTTTGCGAGCATTCTCAGTGATCGACGAGTCGAAAATACATGCAAATGAGGACCGTTCCAATTGCGATATTAGCTATGATCCGGATTTGTCAACTGGTCAATTAAACAAAATAACACACCCATTTACTCTTAAATTGGATTGGAGTGAGTGGTTACAAATCAAACCACAGGAAAGGGTTTACGCGGACGGCCGCACATATCTTGTGCTTCAAAATTGGACAGATTTAATTGCGGAAAAAATCTGGGTTCAGCACCAAATTCCATGTGCATGGACATTCCGCCATGGAAAATGTTTTAATAGTAGTCATAAACGAAACTATTTAAAAATTAAGGCCGTATGTAATGAGTGTTCTGCTAAATTTAGTGCAGTATTACGGCATGAACCTATAGAAGATATACAATTCGAATGTCGCATTAAAAACGCTCGTTCGGATTTTACACATAAAAAACGAAGACCTCTAAGAGGTGCAAGACGAGCTGAAATTGCTAACACCCTAATTAATACAAAAACTGATGCTGTTACTTTCGTAAGAAATCAGGCATCAGAGTATATTCAATTTGGTGGACCGTATCCGCCGATAATTCCTACAACGGGTGTTGTTCGGGAAGCAATAAGGGAAGTGAAAAATAAACGTTGCGGTTATGTCAGTGGAAGTAAAGCCATTGTTACAAATCATTTCTTTGTATTTCCTTATTTTTATGATTATTGCTCTACCCTAGTAATCCATCTCAATTTGTAAACACGATTTTACTACGAAATACATTTCCATACCAAAGGAGCTTAACAACTATTCAACAGAGCTTAATGTTTATGAGTTTATTAGGGTAGAGCAATTTCAAATAGCCGTCCGTCCTCCTTGCGCAGCGGGGAAGTGTAGTTTGGTCATTCGAAATAATTAAAATTCCATTACGCCAGAATTGGCGTAATATATGGATTATGGTTCTAGGAAAACTCTACTATTACCACTCCATCCCACTCTTAATTTAAAATGCATCCCCCAATATTCGAATGACCAATCACAACGTTTTCCCCCATAATGTATCAAAAATTGTGTTCAAAAAATAGCTTTTGGCAATCGAAAAGCAAGCATTCGTGTTCCGACACTTAAACTAAAAACATCATTTCTTCTGTGTTAAAAACGACCGTGCTGTATATATGTTGTAAATATTCTGAATATACAAACAAGTGCAACGAAGTGTTTTATTACTACACATAAAAAATTCGCCTAGAGTGGTGATATCTTACCAGTGAGATAGCTTATTAAAATTAAACACACCACGCCGCAACAGCCATTGATAATCTTATACGATTAAAACACGGTGAATATGTTGGAAATATTCATAATATTGGATCCGATCCATTTTTTTGTCATTACTGGACCAAAGAACAAAAGATGATTTATAAAGAAATTTTAAAGCATGATAAAGAATCTTTTATGACAATTGATGCTACGGGATCAATCGTAAAAAAAATACGCTATGATCATGGAAAATCGAGCCATATTTTTTTGTATCAATGTATGATGGTATGGTTTGCAGGAAGTGTCCCTGTATTTCAAATGCTATCTGCTGAACAAGATACTGTAGCCATTACAACGTGGTTACTTCGAATATTAAGGGATGGAGTCGCGATTCCACGTACGGTTATATGCGACTTTAGTCACGCGCTCCTGAATGCCATTTCAATAGCATTTGGTAAAAAAAGAAACTTACAAGACTACATGCAAAGTTGTTTCGATATGTTGATGACTAAGCCAAGCGTACCACCCACAACATTCATTCGCTTAGATGTTAGTCATGTAGTGGCTATCATAAGCAGGTGGCATTGTATTAAAACGCTTCCTCTTGTAAAAGTTAGGCAGTTCTATATAAGGGCATTATGTTACGCGTATCAAATTCGATCATTTCAAGAGTTTGAAGATTTTATAGAATCTTTATTGATAGTAGCATTAAGTCAAACAGTCGGATCAATGTCAGATGTCCAGTTGGAATCGCAACGAAGGCTGGATAAAATAAATTCCGTAATAAAAGGTTTCAGAAATCTTGAAATGATCGAGTCGGCCAATACGGATTTTGAAAATGAGGAAGAGTATACCGATCTTGAGGAAGCGTGCCCAGCTAGCTGGCATGATTGGGCCACTACCATTTATAACCAAGCCTCTACTATTGCTTCGGAATGTGTCGATGGCGAATACTTGAATGCTTTTTGCAATGCTGAAGTGGCTGGAAAAGTTAAACAAATGGCACGTTATGCGTCTATCTGGACTGGTATTATGATTCCTTTTTTTTCTATGGGTTCTAGAATTGCGACTTCTTCTAGTGTAGAATCGGAATATGCCAATATTAAAGGAAGGCTGTTGAAGGGTGAATTGCCACTTAAAACGGACAAGTTTCTTCCGAGACATCTAGAATATTTAGACGGTCGAGTTAAAGAAGCTTCTACCAAGGACTTCCAACGGCCGTGCAACAAAAAAACTACCAAAGAAGTACTACAGAGTGAAAAGCGAACTGATGTTTCCGTGGAACACTCTAGCAGTATAATAATTTGGACATAGTACAGAATCCTGAAAACAATTCACTGCAAGCTACTGAAAATTGGGGTGGTTTTGGAGATCTTAAAAAGAACAAAAAAAAACCTAACTATATGGATGCGTGTCCTGATTGGGATCATGTAGAATCCTATAAATCTACTAAAATACCTATTTTAAAAAATGGCAATTTGTGTGAATCAGTTAAATTAGGTAATATTATGTTATGCCTTAAGAATACATGTGCGTACGATTCCCTAATTCAACTGATTGCACATGCCATTGGTAAGGAGGTGCAATACAAAAATTATATTGAAATGAATTTAAATAATAGCACATTTAAATTGGCATCAACAATTTTAGCTCGAGGGAAAATATCTTCTGCTGACTATGTTGCTCGAGCAACAATTTTAAGAACGATAGACATTTTCACTAAAACTGGTACAAGGAATTTACAGTTTATAGATGCGAAATGCAACGCTGGTCATCTTATTGAAAAGCTATTTAATGATATGCCAAGTGTCTCGAGAATCGCATCATGTGATGTTTGTAACAGTGTTACGCAAAGAGATATTACAACATTAAATATTAATGTTGATATTATAATGGAGAAAGGGCTCGGGACCATTCAGGATGCAATTAATGACACTGAAATGATGTCCTTTAGAGTGAAAGAGTGCAATACATGCAAAGGTGAAATGACAAATTCCCGTTTATATGGCCCTCATCTTTTTTGGACACTAGTGTGTTGACGGATCCGTATTATGCGAAAAAATGTGATGCAGATATGACGTTGCATTGCATTGCAAAAACGATTACACTGGATAACAGGGAATACAATCTTTGTGGATTAGTAGAATACTTTGAAAGTATCGAACATTATATTGCAATAACATACACAGGCAGTTACTGGTGCGAGTACAACGATTTGACAAAAGAGAGAAATTACATCAATAACAGAAGGGTATCGCCACACATAATCATGTACGCTTTAAAGTCTTAACTTGTTCTTTGGATTGATACCGGGTGACCCAGGGATTTGTAATAGCCCCATAACTTATTTGCTATTTGAGATATCGACTTCTAATTTTTATGAACTGGTACCCACACCTATTCTACATATTTTAAAAATATGTGTGTTTTTGTACAGGGTGTCCCAGTATAAATAACAGATCAAAGTTATGTTTTTTTAAATGGAACACCCTATATTTTATACTTTATTTTTAATCCACTTAAGAAGCTGATAAAAATAGTACAAGATACTTACTATCTGTCTATTATGGAGAGTTGATTAGTTATGGGCAATTTTGTGGCAAAAACATGTGCACATCGAAAACATTGCAGAAGCGTTCGTAGCAAAGATAGCATGATTTTGTATACACCAAAAAAATTTCCACATCATGTAGAATAATACACATCGGCTTTGGTCCTTTTTTGTTCATTCTGCTATATAGGGTGTTAATAAACACAAAACAATGGATAACTATTTTTTTTTCAAATGGAACACCCTATATATGTTGCCACTAATCTATGGAATTTTTGATAAGCTTTCCAATGATATACAGTTTGTATAATAAAATATTAAGGATTCTTGAGATTTATCAATAAAAACATTTTTCTTTTGTCACCTTCTGCTGATTTTTGATTTTCAGTCAAAACTATGCATTGCCTGGAAAACTTATAAGAGACCAAAGTTGTAAAGCGGAAAATTTCCGATTAATATAGGTCTTTCGACTTTTCAAATAATACGTGCATTGCCCACCAGAGCGCGCTTAATCGTGATCGTGTATGCATTTAACGTTTTTTTTTTCTTCAAATCTTTTAATTATAAATTGCACTATACTTTATTTTCCGCACCCTCTAGCGGAAAAATGGGAAATTATACGAAAATTCAAATAACATATCGATTGAAAATGTTCCGCTCTACAACTTTGGTCTGTTACAAATTTTCCAGGCAATGCATAGTTTTGGCTGAAAATCAAAAAATCAGCAGAAGGTGACAAAAGAAATATGTTTTTATTGATAAATCAAGAATCCTTAATATTTTATTATACAAACTGTATATCATTGGAAAGCTTATCAAAAATTCCAAAGATTGGTGGCAACATATATAGGGTGTTCAATTTGAAAAAAAACATAGTTATCCATTGTTTTACGTTTGTTAACACCCTGTATATCATTATGAACAAAAAAGGACCAAATCCTATCTGTATTATTCTTCATGATGTGGACATTTTGTTAGTGTATAAAAAATGATGCTTTCTTTGCTAGGAACGCTTCTGCAATCTTTTCAATGTGCACATGTTTTTGCCACAAATTTGCCCATAACTAACCAACCGTCCAAAAAAGACCCATAGTATCTTGTACTATTTTGATCAGCTTCTTAAGAGGATTAAAAATAAAGTACAAAATATGGGGTGTTCCATTAAAAAAAAACATAAATTAGATCTGTTATTTATACTGGGACACCCTGTACAAAAATATACATATTTTTAAAATGTGCAGAATGGGTGTGGGTACCAGTTTATGAAAAATAGAAGTCAATATCTCAAATAGCAAATAAGTTATGGAGCTATTACAGATTCCTGGGTCGTGGTTGGGAAATTAAGCGTAACCCCTTCCACCCCCCTCGACCACCCCTGCGAAAAAAAAGTTTTTTGTAGAAACCATGTCCAACTTTGACGATGTCTATAGAGTTAGAAAATTTTTGTCGACTCGATCCACCATAAAGGCATTAAAATTTGATCAATTCCCTATGCAGGACGCAAAGAACGAAGTTCCTACGACGATTTGGCACAAAGTTATGGGTGTTTGAAAAAAAGTGCATTTTGAGGTTTCTCGCACATAACTCTAATGGCAAATTACGATTAAATGACAGGAAATGGAAATTTTCAAAATTAAATTTTCTATTATCGAAGTTTACATTTATTTAAAAATGCCATAAATCGTGATTGTATCGAATTTGTTTATAACAAAGAATTATTGTACTCAATGAGTAGAAATGGAAAGTTAACTCAGAACTCCTGGAACTCTCAATTTTTTTTTCTTTTCGGACTTAGAATTATTTTCAAAATGTCGATTTTTTTTTAATAGTTCTGAGAGTTCTGATTTGACTTATGGGTTGACCTCAAGGAGTTCTAATGAAAACTCTAATGGCAAATTGCGATTAAATGAGAGGAAATGGGTATATTCAAAATTTAATTTTCTATTATCGAATTTTAAATTTATTTAAAAATGCCATAAATCGTGATTGTATCGAATTTGTTTATAACAAAGAATTATTGTACTCAATGAGTAGAAATAGAAAATTAACTCAGAACTCCTGGAACTCTCAATTTTTTTTTTGATTTGCGACTTTTTTCAAAAAATTTTTTTTGATAGTTCCGGATAGTTCTGATTAGTGTTTCCTGTCGTTCTTTGTGAGTTCTATGAAAAGTTGTTATGAAATATTTAGATTCGAGCAATATTAAGTGAGCAATATGAATTTGAATATTTCGAATTTCCAACTTTGAAAATTTTTATCTCTGGAAATTCAACAGAACTCTTTTTTAAAAGTATCAGGAACTATAGTACTGACCCAAACACATCTTAAAACTAGTTCAGAACTATTCGATAACAATGTTGGGGTGCGGTGTCAAGTTGGCACCCCATTTTTCAAAAAATTCCTGACAGCCCAATTTGACAGAACTCTTTTTTAAAAGTTGATAGTACTTCTAGATACATCAAAAGGAATTGAGAACTCTATTCAGAACTATCAGAACTCTTCATTGGGGTGCCAACTTGACACACTCGCACTATGCGCGTTTTTTGGACAAAAATACCATAAATCGTGATGGTATCGAATTTGTTTATAAGAAAGAATTATTGTACTCAATGAGTAGAAATAGAAAACTCGGAAGTCCTAGAACTCTCAATTTTTTTTGCTTTGCGACTTTTTTCAAAAAAATATTTTTGATAGTTCCGGATAGTTCTGATTAGTGTTTCCTGTAGTTCTTTATGAGTTATATCCATAGTTGTTATGAAATATTTAGATTCGACCAATATTAACCGAGTAATATGAATTTGAATATTTTGAATTTTCAACTTTGAAAATTTTTATCACTGGAAATTAAACAGAACTCTTTCTTAAACGTATCAGAAACTAAACACATCTTAAAACTAGTTCAGAACTATTCGATAACAATGTTGGGGTGCGGTGTCTAGTTGGCACCCCATTTTTCAACCAATTCCTGTCAGCCCAATTTTACTGAACTCTTTTTAAAAAGTTGATAGTATTTCTAGACACATCAAAGGGAATTGAGAACTCTATTCAGAACTATCAGAACTCTTCATAAGGGTGCCAACATGAGACACTCGAATTTCTACATGTTCGAATTGCAGATGGCAGTTCGAACATTAATAATAATTAATAATTTAATAATTGCATTTGCTTGCTAAGGAGATTTTTGTTTGTTTTGTGTTAACAATAAAATTTGCAGTTTCTCACTCTTAATTGCCATTTACTCTAAAAATTTCTGTTTATGATTAGTTCAGTGAACGTAAAAGATGATAAACAAATATTGAGCAATCGAAACATACCCATACGAACAAATTCCGGAAGCTGTACTTAAAAATCAAGAGTAAATATGATGACGATGGTGGTAATACAACACAGGAAACCCCCAATCTTAATGCATTATTAAGGGTTTCCTAATACCGTAATCTTAACGAGCAATTAACCACCAATTGCTCAAACGTTGACGAAGACCAGGGCCGGCGGGTCACTCCTTAATTAACGACAAACGATTGTTTAATGACACTTTTTAACATGCAGCCCATTAGAAAAACAAGAGATATTAATGGATTTTAATGATACATTTTGCGAAACGGCGCGGTCACGCTTGCTGGCGACCAAGCGTCTAGCGGGGGAGGGATCGAGCCTTAATTAAGCTTGGGAGGAAAGCCTAAAAATACGCCGCGCCCGAAAACCCGAAACCGTCACCAATTAAGATGAAATTTTTCCGTCTCAATGTTCACCGACGAGGCAGACATGAAGAGGGGGAGATTTCACAGAAGGGGGAATTGAACGGATGAATGGGGAGCAACGGCTGTTTTGAAGAATAGAGTTTAAATGGAATAAGAGCATAATCGAATCACCGGACAATTGTTGAAAAACAAAGGGAACTGCATGAATCGATAGTTCCGAGTTTGAATTAGAGGTCGTGGTTATTTTTAGCTTGATAAAGAGTGCCTCGGCGGCGATGAGACGAAGTTATATTCGATGGTGTAATTTATTTCGGTGATTCATGAGCTGAACGTGTATTCGGAATATAAATTACCCATTGATGGAGGGGGTGTGGAATCAAACAGGTTATATGTTGTTACTAGTGATTTTTACTTTCTCCGTTACGAAGTACGAGAAAGTATTGTGATCCTGAATTCTTTTTAACGGAAATATCCGTTTTAAGGTCCCTAGTGGTGATTTCAAAGATTTCTGAAAAAAAAAAAAATTGTGTGTGCGTGAGACTGTGCGCGCTATATATCAAAAACTAGTAGAGCAATTGATATGAAACTTTTAACATAAGTCTTATTTGACAATTCGAAGAAGTGAATAGCTTTTGGTAAAATTTTGTACACCGGAAGTGGGTGTTTACCTCAACTATTTTTTTTCAATAATCTCTTAAATATGCAAAATATTACAAAATCATCTCAATTGAAGATAACAAAGAAATAAACATCTTTTGTTTGAAAATATTTTTTTTTTATTTTTGGTTTATAATTATGAAATTATAATAGTTACATCCAATTTATATTAATAATAATTATAGAGAATACCAAAATGAACAACTTATAAAGAATAATTTTTTTTCGAAATATCTTTAGTTTTTGAGTGAACTAGCTGTAATTTTCATCTTTCATAATTTTGACGTTTTAAACGTCAGTATCATCCGATCCTGGCAAGAGATCGATTTACATTTAAAATATGATTTTAATTGAAAATAAACCATAAAAGTGTATATGTAAATAACTATTATACCATCAAATCGGAGTAAGTAACATGATGGCCACATCACCATTTTTTAAATTAAATTAAACAAATTAAAACAACCGCTTCTAAATCTTTTTGTCACGCGACCCAACATATTTGTAATGGTACTGCGACACATGATACATGATATTTACTTTATCTATGTAATAATATGATTAATACCTATGATTTCACGATAGGTCAACCTTCCGAGAGTAACATCAGGTCTATGAGACCCACCGCTCCCAATCTGGCCCATAAAATCTGGTCCGATCCAGTTATCGCTCTGTTGCCTCATTTAGCTTTTCGTCTGGAGCAGCGGCAGCTCGTGGATTTTCGTAGGTGAGGCAAAGACAAAGATGCGGCTCGTGCTGCACTACTTACTCTAATAGAGGAAGCAAATATTCCGTTGCTTTTTCGGTCAAATTTTCTTCAGCTGCCTCACCGCCGAACATCCACGAGCCGCCGCTGGTCTGGAGGTTCCCCCGCATTGCTGATTTGTCTTTGCCCAGCGACGCACCGTTTCTATGCAGTGGGCGATTTCGGTCTCAGAGACTCTTGTTAGCCTTACTCATAGTATATTCCGTGTAACGTTTTCCGCATTTTGTGACAGAACAACGTAAATAACCTCATAAGAACTATTTATTTTTTTTAAACTAAAGTATATGCATATAATAAATGATGTGCATTATAACTTATGAATATTTCTAGTCAAATATGGTAGATTATGAGAAGAAACAGGCGAGGCTATCACGGCTGTACGAAGAAGTGATGATCGACTCTGAACCAGAAAGCTATGAAAGTGAAGAAGAATCACGTGATCGTTGAAACAGAAAATTTTGCTACAGAACAAATGTACCTATATAATCTGAAATGTACCGAAGAAGAACCGGTACGATCTCAAACACAAGGACGGTACATTTTGGAGAAAGCATGTAGGGAATTGCAATGCTCGAACATGTGGTCGTGATTTGATAACTTTGCTATCTGAAGTAAAAGGAGAAGAAATAAATCATTGCTTATCACTAAAAAAATGCTGTAACAAATAGAACTGCAAGGCTAATAAAAGAAAAATAAAGATACCAGAGGAGATGGAAGTAAAGAGAGTAGTTCAAACGAGCATGTTCGCATTCCAAGAAAATTTGACAAATACAAGAAAACGAAATGTAGCCTGAATATATGAATATTCAACCTGTTCGTTAATCTGCAAGCAAAAAAATAAGTCTTACTAAGACTATAAACAAATAACTTATTGAAACAACTACTTCCCTGGCTAGTGCCACGCCGGATATTGAATGATACAAAAGAAATTTGCATGTTATTACTAGTACTACTAGATAATAACATTGGTTTAAGATCGTTTATTTATATATATATATATATATATATATATATACGATTTGACGTTTTCGACATTCCGACGAAAAATAAAAATGTGATTGCATCATGACGGTGCTATTGATATTTCAACCGTATGACAATATGATATTCGATTATAATAGAGCTAAAGGAGGAGTTGACACTGTTGCTAAAGTCTGCGCCACTTATGTTAGAATAGCCCGCTGATGGGCTATGGAACATTGAACATAGGAGCTTTAATAGCTATTTATGTAACAAGTCCACAATATAGCACTTTCTTGGACGAGACGTTTTATGGCCGAGCGAGCGAAGCGAGAGAGGTTTATAATCAGGGTTCGGACGATATATATCATCGGATATATATCATGAATATTTATGAAACACACAATACCAAAAAATTCCCCCGTTTCTCCAATTTTTCCAGTTGCAGCAATATGAATAGTAAGCATGTGCTCTAATATAAACTAGAGATGGGCAAAATGACTCTTTTTTGTTGGAAAAAATCGATTTTTGAAGTGACTCACGACTCTGTTAAAAATGAAAAAGTAAATGTGAGCAAAACAAAAACAAAAAAAGGTCCTCACTTTGAAAATTCTTCAATTTATCCTTGAAAACACAGTGAAGAGCAAAAAAGTCCTTATTTCAAAAAAATTTCAATTTGTTTTTATTGATAAATCTCAAGAATCCTTAATATTTTGTTATACAAACTGTATATCATTGGAAAGCTTATTAAAAATGCCATATATTGGTGGCAACTTATATAGGGTGTTCCATTTGAAAAAAAAATAATTATCCATTGTTTTGCGTATGTTGACACCCTGTATATCACTATGATTAAAAGAGAACCTAAGCCGATGTGTATTATTCTTTATGATGTGGGAAATTTTCTAGTGTATAAATAATGATGCTATCTTTGCTAGGAACGCTTCTGCAATGTTTTTAATGTGTACATGTTTTTGCCACAAATTTGCCCATAACTAGCCAACCGTCCATAATAGACCCATACTATCTTATACTATTTTTATCAGGTTCTCAAGAGGGTTGAAAATAAAGTATAAAATATAGGGTGTTCCATTTAAAAAAACATAACTTTGTTCTGTTATTTATACTGGGACACCCTGTACAAAAACATACATATTTTTAAAATATGTAGAATAAGTGTGGGTACCAGTTCAAGAAGTTGATGTTTTTACGACAATCTACTATTACAAATATCGGGTGTGTATAAATTGGCAGAAAATCTACACGTGACGATATTCTTCCAGAGCTTCCTGAGCCTTCACGAGGTCCTCAAAGTTTGAACATCCAGTCATTAAATAGAGCGTGTCAAGTTGGCACCCCAATGAAGAGTTCTGATAGTTCTGAATAGAGTTCTCAATTCCTTTTGATGTATCTAGAAGTACTATCAACTTTTAAAAAAGAGTTCTGTATAATTCGGCTGTCAGGAATTTTCTGAAAAATGGGGTGCCAGCTTGACACCGATGATATAATCGGAATTGTATCGAATTTGTTTATAAGAAAGAATTATTGTACTCAATGAGTAGAAATAGAAAATTAACTCAGAACTCCTAGAACGCTTTTTTTTCTTTTTGGACTTATTAGAATCAGTAGTAGTAGTAAACAATGTTTTATTAGGGCTATCGACCTATCGGTCTTTCTGCCCTCAATTAGAATCATTTTCTAAATGTTTAACTTATAGATTGTACCCAAGGAGTTTTAACGAAAACTCTAATGGCAAATTGCGATTAAATGACAGGAAATGGGTATTTTCAAAATTAAATTGTCTATTTTCGAATTTAAACTTTATTTAAAAATGCAATTTTTCAAAAAATTCCTGGCAGCCCAATTTTACAGAGCTCTATTTAAAAAGCAGGGTTCGGACGATATATATCATCGGATATATATCATGGATATTTAGGAAAGACACAATATAAAAAAATTCCCCCGTTTCTGAAATTTTTCCAGTTACAGCAATATGATTAGTAAGCATGTGCTCTAATATTAACTAGAGATGGGCGAAATTACTCTTTTTTGTCGGAAAGAGTCGATTTTTGAAATGACTCACGACTCTGTTAAAAACGAAAAAGTAAGTGTGAGTAAAAAAAAAACAAAGAAAAGGTCCTCACTTTGAAAATTCTTCAATTTATCCCTGAAAAAATAGCGAAGAGCAAAAAAGTCTTTCATTTTTTTTTGTTAAAAATAAGGCGTAAACAAAAAAACTTTAAGAGTTATAAATTCCTTAAAAGTGACGAGTTGCATTGAAAAAAATATTGAATCGTAAAAAATGTGAAGAACAAAAAAGTTCTATGTAATAATGTAAACAGCATGTCCTCTGGAGCACCTTTGTGCTTGAAGAAATTTCTTGAAATTTTTAAACAATGTAGTACACCTAATGTAGTTGTCAGAAAAAAATAAACAAATCATTCTCATTTGCCATTTTCGAGATATAGATTAAAACATTTTAAAAATCTAAAACTTTGGCTTGCTGTATCTTGGAAAGTATGTAATTTTTCATATAGATAAATTTAGTTAATTTGCTTGTTTTTTGTCTCAGGAATACACCATATCATTTTGGTGGTGTCTTTTTTAGACACCTTGTATATCGTCCGAACCCTGATTGTAAGTAACAGTGTTTGTTTGCAAAATAAATAAATATAATATAAATAAAGTATTTTATAATATAATTAACAAGTCATATAAACATGAATATTAATGACCAAGAATAAATATCAAGAAGTTGATATATATCGGATATACCGGGTGACCCAGGGTTCTGTAAAAGCCCCATAACTTATTTGCTATTTGAGATATCGACTTCTAGTTTTCTTGAACTGGTTGCGACACTTATTCTACATATTTTAAAAATATGTATGTTTTTGTACAGTGTGTCCCAATATACATAGCAGACCAAAGTTATGTTTTTTTAAATAGAACACCCTATATTTTATACTTTATTTTCAACCCTTTAGAGAAGCTGATAAAAATAGTATAAGATACTATGGGTTTATTATGGACGGTTGGTTAGTTGTGGGCAAATTTGTGGCAAAAACAAGGACACGTTGAAAAAGCTGCAGAAGCGCTCCTAGCAATGCTAGCGTCGTTTTTTATATACTAAAGAATTTTTCACATCATGAAGAATAATACAAATCGGCTTTGGTTCTTTTTTGTTCATACTGCTATACAGGGTGTCAACATACGCAAAATAATGGATAACTATTTTTTTTCAAATGGAACACCCTATATATCTTGCAACCAATGCATGGAATTTTTCATAAGCTTTCCAATGATGTACAATTTATATAATGAAATATTAAGGATACTTAAGATTTATCCATAAAAACATATTTCTTTTGTCACCTCCTGCTCATTTTTAGATTTTCAGCCAAAACTATGCATTTTTTGAAAAAATAATAAGAGACCAAAGTTGTAGAGCGGAAAATTTTAGATCGATATAGGTCTTTCGGCTTTTCCTATAATGCGTGCATTGCCCCCCAGAGTGCGCAAAATCGTGATCGTATATGCATTTTAGCGTTTTTCTCAATTTTTTTGTTAATTAATTGCACTATACTTTATTTTCCACGTCCTCTAGCAAAAAAACGGGTAATTATAGAATTATTCAAATGATCTATATCGATTGAAAATATTCCGCTCTACAACTCTTAAAAGATGCAATTTTTGCCCAAAATACATAGTTTTTGCTAAAAATGCAAAAAACCATTGAAAAACGCAAAAATTGATATATTCTTTTTCAATTTGCATTTTTGGGGAAAACTATGCATTTTTGGCAAAAATTGCTTCTATTAAGAGTTGTACAGCGGAACATTTTCAATCGATATGGGCCATTTTAATTTCACTATAATTTCCCGTTTTTCCGCTAGAGGGTGCGGAAAATAAACTATAGTGCAATTTATTAATAAAAAATTTGAAAAGAAACGCTAAATGCATATACGGTCACGATTTTGCGCATTCTGGCGGGCAGTGCACGCATTATCTTAAAAGTTTAAAGACCTATGTCGACCAGAAATTTTTCGCTCTACAACTTTGGTTTCTTATAATTTTTCCAGGTAATGCATAGTTTTGGCTGAAAATCCAAAAATCAGCAGAAGGTGACAAAAGAAATATGTTTTTATTGATAAATCTCAAGAATCCTTAATATTTTGTTATACAAACTGTACATCATTGGAAAGCTTATTAAAAATGCCATAGATTGATGGCAAATTATATAGGGTGTTCCATTTGAAAAAAAATAGTTATCCATTGTTTTGCGTATGTTGACACTCTGTATAGCACTATGAATAAAAGAGAACCAAAGCTGATGTGTATTATTCTTTATGATGTGGGAATTTTTTTTGTGTATAAATAATGATGCTATCTTTGCTAGAAACGCTTCTACAATATTTTCAATGTGTACATGTTTTTGCCACAAATTTGCCCATAAACAACCAACCGTCCATAATAGACCCATACTATCTTATACTATTTTCATCAGCTTCTCAAGAGGGTTGAAAGTAAAGTATAAAATATAGGGTGCTCCATTTAAAAAAACATAACTTTGTTCTGTTATGTATATTGGGACACCCTGTACAGAAACATACATATTTTTAAAATATGTAGAATAAGTGTGGGTACCAGTTCAAGAAAACTGGAAGTCGATATCTCAAATAGCAAATAAGTTATGGGGCTTTTACAGATCCCTGGGTCACCCGGTATATACGATATATTGATATTTATATAAATATCGGAAATTTTCCGAACCCTGTTAAAAAGTTAATAGTACTTCTAGATACATCAAAAGGAATTGAGAACTCTATTCAGAACTCTTCATTGGGGTGCCAACTTGACACAGTCTAGGTTGTGGGGATTGCAGCCAGGCCGTTTTCGTGTTATTCAGTTGTTTATACAAAAATTTGAACAAAATTGTTAAAGTGCCCCCCTGAAACTAATAAAGATAATTCATTCTAATTTAGTGGTAAAGTTTAGTTGAACTTTAGACTTCAAAATTACTCTATCAACCAGAACATAACTCAGCGTATTATACAGGGTGATGGCTATTCGCAAACTGCACAATTTCTATTTTAATGGAACACCCGTATATTATTTCATAATTTATTGACCGTTCCCACAGCTCTGAAACACCCTGTATATCGGATATATATCCGATATTTTGATATTTATATAAATATCGGATATATTCCGAACCCTGCTATTAAGGAATATCAAACAAACAATACAAGATAGTTCTAATAATTTCTTTTTATTGAAAACTAGCGACGGAATTTATTTCTAAAATTAACCAATATTTTAAATACTTATACACCACAGTTGATATTTAGAGTTTTATTTATTCAATTCAGTGAGGTACTTTGATTTTCAATAGCTATCCTATTTTTCGGATGGATCACCCTGTATATTTGTACATTTTAGAATAGACACTTTTTCAACAATTGCAATGTTGTGCGGTTTGGTGGGTGTGCGATTTGTTTTTTTTTAAATATTAAATGTAATAATTCTAAATTTCAATATCAATGAATATACATGTTTTATTGTAAAAAGTCGCAAGTTTGACATTTAATGTCATTTGTATAGCCTCCAAATTTTCGGCAATTATTTTTGGTCATCGTGGACGAATTATAATAATTATTGTTTTTAAATATTCTCTGTACAGTTGAGGGTCAAACCAGGGTTCGGACGATATATATCATCGGATATATATCACGATATATATCATGATATATATCGTGATATATATTCGATGATATATATCATGGATATTTATGAAACACACAATACCAAAAAAATCTCCCATTTCTTAAATATTTCCAGTTGCAGCAATATGAATAGTAAGCATTTGCTCTAATATAAACTAGAAATGTGCGAAATGACTCTTTTTTGTCGGAAAGAGTCGATTTTTGAAGTGATTTACGACTCTGTTAAAAATGAAAAAGTAAGTGTGAGCAAAAAAAATTAAAAAAAAGGTCCTCACTTTGAAAATTCTTCAATGTATCCCTGAAAACATAGTTAAGAGCAAAATAGTCCTCATTTCAAAAAATTTTCAATTTGAAGTCAAATATTTTAACAATTTAAATGTTATTTTTTTACTATCTTGTAAGCAACTGTGTTTGTTTGCAATAAATAAATATAATATAAATAAAGTATGTGCATTATATAATGAATAAGTCATATAAACATTAATATTAATGACCAAGAATAAATATCAAGAAGTTGATATATATCGGATATATATATATATATATATATATATATATATATATATATATATATCCGATATATTGATATTTATATAAATATCGGATATTTTCCGAACCCTGGGTCAAACCCTTCAGACACCTTCAAATTTCAGAATACACATTCCGCATAATATAGAATGTACTAGCTGACCCGACAGACGTTGTCCTGTCTTAACTATGAATATTGAATTCGAATTGATATAATTAATTTTAAAAAATATTCAAAAACATAGTGTTCCCAGTGTGTGGCCCATTAAAATTAAGCAAATAAACTGGTGACGAACGACGGCTCCGCTGCGCTGCGCTGTCGTCAATACGTGGCTTATTACTGGACGTGCATGGTCCATATATATTAAGGCAGATAAATGGTGACAAACGACGGCTCCGCTGCGCTGCGCCATCGTCCGTGCATGGTCCATATATATTAAGGCAGATAAATGTGTGACCCATTAAAATTAAGCAAATAAACTGGTGACGAACTACGGCTCCGCAGCGCTGCGCCGTCGTCCGTGTGTAGCCCTTAGAAATTAAGCAAGGTAACTGGTGACGAACGACGGCTCCGCTTCGCTGCGCCGTCGGCAATACGTGACCTATTACTGGTGACGAACTACGGCGCAGCGCAGCAGAGCCGTCGTCCGTGCATGGTCCACATATATTAAGGCAGATTGATTGGCCCATTGAAATTAAGCAAATAAACTGGTGACGATAATGGGCGAAAACGGTTTAGGCTCTAAACGTTAGTGAGTGCTGGTTACGGGGTAAGAAGTAACACCGGTAGACGATTGGCCGGAATAACTGATCGAGCGGTCGATCGCCGAGACTAGAAAATTATTAAAGTACTAAAATTGCTATTAAAAAATAGGGGTTGGTGGTAGAAGAGTAAAAATTTAGGGTTGTATGTATTTTTTAATGCCGAATCATAAAAAAATAAAAATAAAAAATTTTGTCCAAAAAATAAAAATAAAAAATTTGGGGAGGACCACCCTTATCACTTAGGGGTATGAAAAATAGTTTACGTCCTATTCTCAGACCTACTCAATATACACACAAAATTTCATAAGAATCGGTCAAGCCGTTTCGGAGGAGTTTTGTTACAAACACTGTGACACGAAAATTTTATACAGGGTGTCAATTTGAAAACTTTCAATGCGAATATCTCTGAAAATAAAGGAGTTAGAAAAGCGCAATTTGGTACAAATGTTATACAGGTAAGGGGAACTAGAACCACAATATTTTGGTTATGGCGTGAGTGACCCCTTGGGCCCCATTCACCCTAACCCCCAAATTTTAAATGGCATCACCCCTTTTGTGATCCCTTAAATTAAACGTTTTTTCGAGTAGTATTCACCAGTACTTTTTTTTTTTAATTTAATACACAGCTGAACAAAAAAGTATAATTAAAATAAAATAAATTCTATGAATTGCTATTTTATTTAATTGGATTCTTATAATTCATTCCATTTTGGGCTACAAAAAAGGATAATAATTTTTTTTTTCTCCAATTACTCGAATCAGTGGGTCAAGTTTCAACAAATAACAATCACCTATTGCAGTCAGGTGTGTTAGATTATACGTCAAATTCAAAAACGATCGAAGTGAAATAATTTCAGACGAATTCACTATTCAATTTTCTTTTTTATCCGGTATTAGACATGGTTTACAGTATGGCTGAAAGAATTGCGATTTAGACACCTGACTGAAATAGGTGATTGTTATTTGTTGAAACCTGACCCACTGCTTCGAGTATTTGGAGCAAACAAATTTATTATCCTTTTTTGTAGCCCAACATGGAATGAATTATAAGAATCCAATTAAATAAAACAGCAATTCATAGAATTTATTTTATTTTAATTATACTTTTTTGTTCGGCCCTGTATTAAATTTAAAAAAAAATTCTTGTGCTGGTGAATACTACTCAAAAAAACGTTCAATTTAAGGAATCACAAAAAGGGTGATGCCATTTAAAATTTTGGGGTTAGGGTGAATAGGGCCCAAGGGGTCACTCACCCCATAACCAAAATATGGTGGTTCTAGTTCCCCCTACCTGTATAACATTTGTACCAAATTGCGTTTTTCTAACTCTTTTATTTTGACAGATATTCGCATTGAAAGTTTTCAAATTGACACCCTGTATATTAGATATTCCACAATTCCAACTGTCACGTTGAGTTAGGTATGTGACATTTAAGAGGTGAAGATCCTTCGAGATAATTTTTTTCATTTTATGAAAATATAGATTTCCAATATGACTCCTTCTAGAGTTAGGATCATAAAATTGCAATCCTTCTAGACTTTTGTTAATCAACATCCAGTGATTATTAGATAGTGATTAGATTTTTTTTGGTACCATTTTTCTAAGGACTCCACTTGGAGGCATGATTTTGTTATCTGGAAAAATGGGGAGACATTTTTTAATTTCATTTTCTTGATTTTGAATATGGTTTTATATCAAGAATTTTACAGAACATATTTTTTTTTAATTTCCTAAAATTAATTTGGGAAAGGCTTTTTGAAATTTCAATACTCGCGTATCCGTGGACATTCATCGATTAAAACATTAATAAGTTCACTATAAATTAATTAATGTAAGTTGCTTACTACATGCTGCCTTATACATTTAAGTTAAAAACTAGAGCGTATCTAGCGCCAAACCGCACTTTTAGAATTTTTGAAATTTTAATACTCTAGTATCCGAGATTAAAAATGTATAACTACTCTATTTCCAAAGGGCACTATAAACAAATTATTTTAAATTGCTTATTACATGTTGCTTAATACATTTATGGTAAAAACTAGAACGTATCTAGCGGCAAACGGCACTTTAAGAATGTTTGAAATTTTAATACTCGCCTATCTGCGGAAAACATTAATTAATTAGTTATTTCTAAAGATATCCACAACTAAATTCTTTTAAGTTACCTTATTCGTGTTGCTTATCGTGTTTATGTTTAAAAATCGAATGTGTAGCGCCAAACGGCACTAATAACTTTTTGAGGTTTTATTTTTCTCGATTTCTTGGTCGATTTAAAATAATCATTACTTAGTTGTTTTTGGAGGGGACTATTAGTTTAAATTGTTCGGTCGTTGTTGCTTGGGATATTTATGTGAAATTTGTTTATGCAAGTAGCGCCAAACGGCATGTTATGTTTTTACTGTGGTGTATAATTGTTGAAAATAAAGGATAAATTTAAAAATTCATTCCATCCCGAGTTTTGACGAAAATTCCAAATGAATTATTTTTAATTGTTAGTAGGATATCCCTTAATATGTTTGTGTAAACATTTGGACTGGGGTTACACCCTAACGGCTGTAATTAATATTTTATTGAGATTGGTCATAATTCGGGTGATAGTGGAGGCGCCAAAATCCGTGACTGGAAAGTCGTGGCTAACTTCTCGTCGGTTGTCACGTAGTATCATGTCCAAGAATCAACTACCGAAATTTAACCTGAGCGGACCAATAGGATCATTATTTCAACAACAATACAACGCAAAAGTCATGTGATCTGCTGTGCGCCTATCAACTGCTTGAGTCGACGAATACACGTCACCTGTCACATAACCTAATTTAGTCGCGCGCATATTTTGTTTCGGCACGCCGCATATTCGTTATATTCTCTTCCTAAATTGGTGTACTTAATAATCGAGATTTTTTTTTATAAATGTCACTCATGTGAATTTCTTCGGAATTTCTGTCGCTGGGATTCACATTCGCGGCATTCATAAAAAAATTCTCGATAATAATTGCACCACTGATTATAAGGTGTGAGCCACTGAATTTTGCTGCCGAGATGGCCATGCATGAGAGAAAAATAGCAGTCACGTCAGATTTGTTTGTATTCAACTGAACTAATCTAGTCTTCTATGACGTGAATTGTCAAATTAAAATCAAACTGACAAGTTGAGACAATTTGTGTTATTAAATAATGGCTTTCATGAAGATACAGGGCATACCCATCTTACAATTTTTGATTTTCTCCAACTAACCCTTTTATTCATAGATTTTAGTTCCAATAACCTGTAGGCTAAATTTGTAATATGCGACATTCCTAGTTTATCTCAGAGCCAACTCTGAATAAAACTCTTGTGGCTCACATGTTATTACCCCCGAAAATATAATTCAAATATAAGTCGAAAACAAAAGACTGTAGACAATTTCGTTTTATTTTCCCACCATTATTTCTGTGATAGACATGGCGAATTTATATATCATCATTAATTTTCCTTGATTTTGTAATTATCCAGTTTCCCCTATTTTGTATTCTAAATTTGCTCATTCTGAACATCGAGTTTTCCGTATTTTATATTCGAAACATCTTCACCCTGTACACTGCATTAGAATGAATAACGAGATAACTTTTGCGATTAATACATTCGTGTAACTTTTTCCTTGGTAAATTTTATTAAGCTATATATTTCCACCCCCTGGATTAACACTACAACTGCGGATTAACTATTATGGCTCAAAGTAAAAATCACAGATGCACGGCAAATACGAAAAAACACCGGTTTCGCATCCTTATGTGAAATCTAGCCGTTGGAAAACAAAAAAAACTGTAATACCATGTTGAATGGAATAGCAACACATTACTCGTTACCACAACATCGATCGTACGTACCCAGCTAATTCAATAAATGGCGATTTAATTGGTAACAGTGCATTCATTAGCAAAACATATTTAACGTTCGAAACGACGTTATTAATAAAACAACAAAACCACCGCAGTGGGGGGCAACCGCTATCCTTATCTACATCCAGATTAATTCTAAACTTATCTTATTTGATTGATTACACGCACAACATATGTTCCATTCATATCGATCTGACGTTATTTACAATACCAAAGTAAACCATGCAAATAGATAATTATTATTACAAAAGGAAAAGTAAAATTACGCAAATGGTCGACAAGTCTGAACACGTATGGGACAAGTTTTAACACGTATGGACCTGCCGGTTTGGGAACACGTATATATTATTGAATTCATTGCTAATCCGTACGTGCTGCTTGTGTTTCTCGCCGATGATAATAATAAATATGGAGGCGCATATGTTGATCGGATCTAGTATGGCCGTGTATCGAAACCAATATTTGTTTATTCGTGAATAAAAAAGAAACGTGTAAAGAGATCAGTTCGTACCATTATGTTCGGTGAAGATATTCGATACAATTTGTCGTCCATCTTTGGAAGGTCTAGGTCTATTTCTCGTGGTCCTTATAGATTGCGTTCCGGAGGTGATGGTCTTTTCCTTGGTGTTCTGCGCGCCCATGGTTTGCAGTCATTACCCAGATGATCCGGAAAGTCGCCAGGGAATCCCGACCGAATATGTATAACGGCGATGGTGCACGGGGCCAGGGTGGTACTTATTATTATTACTATGTATTTTTATCAACAACAAAACATGGCACTCGGCTACATAATAATCACACACGGGAAACACTACCGGATCGCACACGGGGGCATCGCGTCGCACTAAACATCCTTATTATCGATTGGTTTTATAGTTTTTTTACAGCACTAAATCGCGACGACACCAACCCCACTGGACCGACTACTCCGCCATCTTGAATCGACACTGCACCCCTCTCACTCTGGTCGTCTATTGTTGCTTTCACGGACACACACACGCGACCGTGTCGATTTAATGGTTTGCGGTTTAGGCCAGAGGTCGAGCCACTTGCGCGCTACTGCTGGGATTATAGAAATTTTTGAAACCACAAACCTAAAATCAATAACGATTAGTTTTAAAAATCAACTGAACATAAAACATTGTTGCAATTAAATAATTTCTGAAGAACACTAAATTTATTTTATGGCAAAATACTACAATTTGTGATTAAAGTAATTGTAGTACAAAAAATTAGTCATAGTGATTTTAATACTCTCAAAAATAATATTGACTGCTTACCTAATAAATGTGTGGTCGCAATTATATTTCTTATGCGTTCCCTAACATATTCTATTTTCAAATACATTTTATATTAGGCAATCCAATATACTTATGAAACAGCTATTATTATTTGAGCCGTTTATTTTGAAAGTGAGGCAAGTCCATTTTTGAAAAAAATTGAGATAATGATAATTATATATAAAACTTAGTGTAATCTTCTTATCTGTGAACAATTTATGGTAATAAGAAATAAGATTCTCCAATATTTGTGAGGTGGAAGTTTTAGATGTTAACACTATTGTAAATATATTTATTTTGAAAGTGGTGCAAGTCCATCTTAGATTGAATTTATTTTTAACCGAATATATTACGGCCGAATTTAGAATAATAATTTAGTATTTAATAACTTCAGTGTTTAGATGATATGTTTACTTGCAATACTGGAAAATTTTAGTAATATTGGCAACACTGCGAAAAATTGTAAATTGTTTAATATTCGGCATCGTGCTGTTTTAGGTCAGGTGCACCAAACGCCTTTACAGTTTCACTCTTATTTTAAAAATCAATAACGAATTCTGGTGTATTTTATAAAAACAAAAATGGCTCAGAACGATTTCAACTTTGATGCATCTGAAAGTGAATTTGGTAGGTAACTAAAATGAAATGAAAATACTTTTCTAAGTTATAACGACACTCCAATAAAGTCCTCATTTGCAAGTAATTTTATTATTTTTATTATGTTTGGAAAAATAAAACCCTTGAGAATCGCTAATAAAAGAAGAATCTTGGAATCAGGATCTGAATATGAAGAATAGTTGAAATATTAAGTTCGTCATCAGATGAGAATGATACTACAGAGGAACACTACAAAGAAAACAAGGTTACTTATGACTAAAAAAAATAAGAAAAGTCCATCGAAATAGTGGACAAATATAGAATCGGACAAAATAACATGAAATTCACACAATAAATGCCGAACTGGCTAGAAAATCTTTACAGGACGACAAATATAACAATTAAAAAAATTATAATAATAATAAATTAAATAATTCGGAAAAATATTTTGCATTCTACTTTGATTTAAAAAAGGCACTATCTTATCCTAAACTAACGGTATCAATTGCATATTATAAACGGAATATGGATATATTAAATAAAGGCTTCCACAATTTTCATACTGATCAAGTTAATATGTGTGTTTGGGATGAAACTATAGCATCTAGAGGATCAGAAGAAGTAGCATCTTGCTATTTGAAGCACTTAATGTGACCCAAAATAGCTTATACATTATAGCTTATAGTGATATGTGCATTGGCCAAAATAGAAACATAAAGTTGGTAAATATCATCGATCACAATTTTTTATTGTCAGGACATTCATTCTTACCAAACGATCGCGATTTTGGTGGGGTAGAAATGATAATCTGAAAAATCAATTCCTTGTATATCCCCCAGGATTATTATAAAGTAATACCACTTTATTGAAAACATAGTGATTTATCACCACAACGAGGAAGAAAAATAAAATTATCTTCTGTATATGAAGAAAACTAGATTTATTACATCTGACAGATATAAGGACATGATGATTTATAACTACATTTACCTCCTGTTCATCATGAATATTTAAAAATGTTAAATCCTAAGTAAATATTTTTACTTTAATGAACGATTACAATAATTCATTAATTTTGAGAGTGAGGCATGTCCATTTAGGTGTAATAAAACTTTTATTATTTTAGCCAACACTATAAACAAGGACATTGGATAATAAACTTACATTATCTAATACCACAAAATACAAAAAATATGTCCATTCATGCTTACCAATATTTTTAAATTTATTAAAATGCAAACCTTTAAGGGTAGGGTACCCATTAAATTAGCCGCTCAAGAAATCGAATATATCGTTGTAAATATAAACTTTTTCGAAAAGTTTATTTTGATAACATATTATATAAAGATCGATTATTATTTCTGTGTTTACGTTTTGGTTTCATCGTTATTATTAACAAAGTTAGCAACATTTCACTTTAAACAGACAAACTGCAGAACCAAGTAAGCAACAACAGTGAAATTTGACTTGTAGTCAACCAATACATACATCTAGGCAATGAAATAATTTGAAGGCAAAATCATTGTTACTAAAAAAATTATGAACGAATTAGGAGACAAATGAATAATAAAATGATGTTTTTTGTGTCTATTTCCATTAGTATTGGTCAAAACTTGATAAAATTTTGTTACTGTCTAGACAGGAACATAATTGACATATGTGCAAAATTTCAAAATAATCCTGTGGCAACTTTTTGAGATAGTCAATCAGAAAGAAATAAAAAAGTTATGTAGATATTTCTTGCAGCGAGTCTATTGCTCTTCAGCCTAGTACGGGCATTCGGCCACTTGAGCGTGATGGTCGAATGCGCGGGGTTTAGGGGATACGTTATGATAGGGGAGTTTATTTAGCGCGACGTTCAAATCGTTCTTCCGTGCTAGATTTCGTATGCCATATGCATATTCACCTGCATGCCCAATAACATCGCATGTTATTCATAGTTCTGCGTCACTCGCGACGGCGGCACTTACTCACATTAGTGTATCGAGTTACAACTGTACTAAAAAAATAAACAAGGGACCGGAGGGCAGGGTACCTGCGACGATTCCGATTTATAACATGTACATACTAGTTATGCGTTCAATAGAATTTATAAAGTAATTACGTCATGTATATTTTTGATAAAAAGAAGTTGTTGATCCCCTCATCATTGCGGAGTACAAAACCAACTTGAAAAGTATACAAGCTAATAAGAATATGCACATAATACATAATCGGGGAATTCCAGATATTTATTAGTAAATAATTTAAGACCGATACAGTGACGGCTCGCGGGGTGACTCATAGTACGGTCGAGGTAGCAATACAGATAGGTAGGGTCGGTTGCAAAGACGGCTGGCGGCGTGATCTATCTGTATTACCATCTCTGCTACCTCGGCCGTACCAGAGTCACCCCGCGAGCCGTCACTGTTCCGATAATTTATAGAGTATTAATTGGAAATTGTTTTTTTGTTTTGTTTGTTTTTGTTTAACGTTCGGCTGTTTATTATCTATTCCACATTTTTTTTTATAGAAAACATTTTTAGGTCTTTTTAAAAAGTATTTACCCACTGGTATCCCACTATATTGCCAATTAAATACCGATACCCCCAGCACAGTGGTCCAGCTACCCGAAAAAGCTGGCCAAAATCCCAAATGAACTTACATTCGTGCAGAAATTGGTATATAGGGATTTTTGACGTCGCTGATTACAAGTCCTAATTCAAAATTACTATAAACACAACGGCAGATCCAATATGGCGGCAAAATATGTGAAAATGACATAAAAAATTGATGAAAATTAGTATATGGGGGTTTTCGAAGTCGCAAATTACAAATATAAGTTAAAATTATTCTAAACAAAATAGCGGATCCAATATGGCGGCAAAATATGTGGAAATGATATAAAAAGTGATGAAAATTAGTATATGGGGGTTTTCGAGGTCGCAGATTACGAATCTAAAGTCAAAATGAATTTAAACAAAATTGCTGATCCATTTTTCATTCAGCGCGTTTTTCAATTTTTTTAAACTTCAAATAACTCCTATAGCAAACAATTTAGTGTTAAGTGTGATATTTCATGAATTTTGGGAGGTGAAAAGCTACTCAAAAATGAAATAAAAAATGATGATTATTGTGGGTTATCTTAATAACGAAACGTCGTATTTTAGAAATAAAATAATTTTTTGGAAGAGCTTAATATTGTAAGAAACATAATGCAATATAATTTTCCACATAGGCCTTCTGTATGCTTTGTACACAAATATGAAACATTTATATTCGCAAGCCGTATTATTATGCATTCAAAACACTCACTATATCTTACGGCTCATCATGGACTATAGGGTACGACTTTATTTTAATTATTAATATTTTATAATGCTATCCACGTTTATCTTTCAAACTACCTTAGTTTTGAAGCTTGTTTTCGACTTTGCAATTTAGGATTTTGGCCAGATTTTGAGTGCAGCTGGACCACTGTGCAGTGGCGTAGCTGTAATGAGGCAGAAGAGGGAACTGCCTCCGAACCTCGGGTCTAGAGGGACCCTGGCCTGATTTCGGGGTATAATATCCCAGCCGCACTGTAGTTCATATTGAATTTCAATGCAGATGAAGTTATGTTATGTCGGCGAGGTTTTACTTTGCACACATTTTGTATTTTTGATTTGATTATTAATTGGCCGTGGAAAACATCCAAAAGCATGTTACAAAGAGACATTCCCGTCGAGTAGTTTCAGGGTGCCTTCCAGGTGTGCTAGACACGTCTCCTCAAGTGTTTTGATGCAGGGGGAGAGTATTTTAAAGAATTGGAAGCATTTGTACCGGTACGATCAATAAATATATTTTTGCCAGAAAATGCGCATTACTTTTATAATGGGCCCATACAACAGATATGGTTTCAAACTACATTATAAAATCTATTGGTAGCTTTTGGAGATTTGTTGTATGACAATAATGAAAATGGTAAACCTGCAGGAGAGCTACTTCACCTCCGATTTCGATGAAACTTTGTGAAAATGTTCGTCTTATGCAAGTTAATGGTTGCAAATGGTAGGTGCTTATGCTTAGGTTAGGGTTAGTTTAAGCCCCTACCAGTCGGTCTAAAGGGGGGGGGGGACTTAAACTAACCCTAACCTAAGCATAAGCACCTACCATTTGCAACCATTAACTTGCATAAGACGAACATTTTCACAAAGTTTCATCGAAATCGGAGGTGAAGTAGCTCTCCTGCAGGTTTACCATAAAAACAAACAAACCCCGATTTCAAGGTCAAACAATTCCGACCGCCACTTGTTATTATTTTTCCCATAATGAGCTCGCTGAGACGAACATTTTCACAAAGTTTCATCGAAATCGGAGGTGAAGTAGCTCTCCTGCAGGTTTACCATGAAAATTTCAAATTATAATCCCCAAGAGATTATTTCTTGGGAATTACTTGCTTACGATTATGTCGCCCTTCAACTGTGTTTGGGCGACGCTCGCTAGACCGTGAATTGGTTGGGTTGGGCGGGGTTTGGTGTAAACGGTACAGCAGAAGTGTTTTTTTATAACTTCTCACCCGCCACCGATGCGAAAAAAATAACCACAATACATATTCTAATACGGTTCTCACGCTCGCGCTGTAGCGGAGTGCAGACGTATAATAGCCTCTCTCTTTTAGAATCGCAGGCGCAACCTTGAATGTATTAGATATACGGAAATAGCACTGAGTTAATTTACCCTCGCTGTAAGCTGGGTTGCCTACAGTCATACCAATTTGATTTAATCCCCCTCTCGCGGGCGTTTACCGTACTTTTGATGGATACCCTACCGTTAAATACCTCGCAATAACAAAAAATGGACTTGCCCCACTTTCAAAATAAACGGCTCATTTCGACCTAACTTCAAAATTGCTTTCGCGCATTCTCTTTCTCCATATAAATTTAAAAAGTGATACTTTCCGGACTATAATTAATAAACTATAAAAACACAAATATATTTGTTTCTAGAATAAAAACTAAAAAATCATTGCTTTTTAAGTTTAAAACTGAATAAAAATCAAATGTAACCAAGATGTATCACAAAGTAAATGCCTTTTTTAATTTGCAATTAGTAAGGATTGTGAAAAACATAGGTATAATTAGACTTTGGTGTTTTTTTAGTGTGAACTAAAAAAATTATAAATAATGAAGACGAAAAATAGCCTGAATATATGAATATTCAACCTGTGGCTCTGCAAGTAAGTAACACTAGATAAGTTTAGCACTGTGTGCAGTGACGGTTCGCGGGTTTTTTTCTGGTACGGCCGAGGAAGAAGAGGTGGTAATACAGATAGGTGCGGTCACGCAGCCAGCCGTCTCTGCAACTGACCCTACCTATCTGTATTACCACCTCTTGTTCCTCGGCCGTACCAGAAAAAAACCCGCGAACCGTCACTGACTGTGTGTCCTTGTCAAAATGTTTTCTGTTTTTTTTATTTTAATAATAATATTTACAGTTTAAAGTTTCACATTTCATTTTAGAATAATTTTCAAGTTAGTCCTGTTTGTAGAAATAAACGATCTTTAGTGGGTCTTGTTTACAGGTGTTACCAGTAGCGGATTTAGCACTTGAGAGGCCCCAGGCACAATTCAATTTCGAAGCCCCCCTCTAAATATTTTCACTATATAGTGTGCAATCTATGCGCACTTTTTTACCCTTAGTCCATAAAGAGGGAGGCAGGGAAGTAACATTGAAAATTAACCATTATAAAATGACAAGAGCTACATTCAACTGATTATGGGATATGACCACAGAGCATTAAGGATAAAGAGGGACAGTTCAATGTTAACTTTTGGAAACGCCATCAGCTCAGTCTGCGAGTCATCTGGCCAAACACATCGAGCCAGCGGGAAATTTAAAATTGCGACTTTACAATTCATTTTTCCAAGTGTTTCGAACTTTTTGGTTTTCATCAGTGCGACGCATCCAAATAAAAGCGGAAATCGCAGACACTTGCTTTATAAAGAGCTTAGACTTAATCCTCTTTGGTGATACTATAAGTGGGGCTGTGCAAAATAATTGATTAATCGATAAATTGTTATTTGTTAATTACTCGAAAAATAATCAATTAATCGATCATTTAATTAATCGATTATATGATTAATCAAATAATAGATCATTTCATTATTTGACTAATCGATTATACAATCATTTGATCATTTATTAATCTATTATTTCATTATTTGATTAATCGAACAATCTTTTACTTTTGAAAAGGAATTATGTTTTTATGCGTATATTTTCTGTTTATTAATAAATGTTCTCATGATTTTTTCTCATTGTGACTGAGTAAATATGCCATTTTTGACTGTTTATAGTTTGGCATCGTAACAGGTAAAATATGGCAATTCTCATTGGTAAAACGTACCATTGTTGACTGGATGAATTTGCCATTTTTAACAGGTAAAACATCCCTTTTTAACTTTTCAAATCTGCCACTTTTGGTTTGTAAAATATACCACTCTTGACCATTAAACTATGCCAATTTTTTTTTTTTTTTACTGTTAAATATGCTATTTTCGACTGGTTAAATATGACAACTTAGCTATACAAATATGTCGCTCTTGATTTGTAAAATGATCATTTTTAACGTTGAAAAATATGCCATATTTGACTGGTAAAATATTTTAATTTTGGCAATTAAATTACACCAATTTTGACTGGTTAAATATGCTATTATTGACAGTTAAACTACGATCGCTTTGATTGGTTAAATATGCCATTTTTGGCTGTTAACACATGCCATATTTGACTGGTAAATGTGCCAGTTTTGACCATTTGAAAATATGGCATTTTTGTATACCAAAATAGGCCATTTTTTACTGTTAAAATGACAAATGTTTTTGCCTTTCAAATATGGTATTTTCAACTTTTAACGGTAAGGTATCCATCAAAAGTACGGTAAACGCCCGCGAGAGGGGGATTAAATCAAATTGGTATGACTGTAGGCAACCCAGCTTACAGCGAGGGTAAATTAACTCTGTGCTATTTCCGTATATCTAATACATTCAAGGTTGCGCCTGCGATTCTAAAAGAGAGAGGCTATTATACGTCTGCACCCCGCTACAGCGCGAGCGTGAGAACTAGGGGTGTTCGATTATGGAAATGAATAATCGATTTTCGATTATTTTTAATTATCGATTATATCGATTAATCGAATTGATCGATTAATCGATAATCGAAATTATCGATTAATCGATAATCGAAATTATCGATTAATCGATTAATCGAAATTATCGATTAATCGAAATTATCGATTAATCGATTAATCGAAATTATCGATTAATCGATTAATCGAACTGATCGATTAATCGATTAATCGATTAATCGAAATAAAATTATCGATTAATCGATTAATCTATTAATGAAAAATCAAATTATCGATTAATCGATTAATTGAATATTTCTCGAGTAATAATCAAAACATCAAAGTTTTGCACAGCCTCGTGAATACTGTTTTTCAATCTAATTAATGTAAATTGGAAGCTGTAATCAATTCGACTGAATTAGGACATTATCACATATAACATCCGTAGTACTTCAAATATTACGGATCATGTTTTGCGAGTGCTTTGCGTTCATAATCACGAGGCACGAGACGAAGACAAGAACCGATTACAATGGTAAAAATGCACCAGCAAAAAATTATCCAGCACGCGGGATATTCGGAAGACTATCGCAGAATTTTAAATTAATGTAACAGACGTAATATAATAATGTCGCAATGCTTTTTGAGTATTGATTTGGAATCAGTTTAAAATAGTCTTGGCTTTGACAGAAGTTAAAATTAGGACTTCTGCGTATACTCAGCAATGTTCATATTGTGTTCATCAGCAACTTATGATACTGTTGGGGATACAAAATTCAAGCATTTCCCAAGCATTGAAAAATATTTTTCAATGCTTGGATATATATCCAGACAAACAAACAATGATTTACTTTAACCCAAGCAAAATTCTTGAAATTAAAGTTGCTGAGAAGAGAAAAATTCAATAGAAAATTTGAAGATTGAAAATATTGCACTATCTTTTTCAAATGTGTTTCAATAACATATCAACATAGAAGGAATTGTAAGTCAAATCTCTACATTAGTTGATGCAAATCAGAATTGATAGAAATGGAAATAATCAAACATCAAATTTATTTGTATTTGAAATACAAAAATTGTTTTAGGAAACACACTTAAGAAAAATACCCAATCTTGACAAATGTCTTGCTTTGGCTGGATTTATTTGGCGGAATCCTCATTTTCTGACGAGTATTCCAGAATTAAAAATAAGAAATTCTTTAACTAATAACTATTTAACTATCCGATCAGTGTCTATAAATATCTCTTTTATCGGATGATCCCGCCTTTGAAAATATTGCCAAAATGAAAGGCCAACGATCTCATTAGTATTAGCCTTATGTAAATATTTATAATGTTCCCAATTTTCTTTGTTTTCCTTATTATAAGTTCGTTTAGTCCGATAATTCAAATACATCTATTATTCAAAGGATCTAAAAAATAAATAATCTATTGATAGATTATTAAAATAATCATTACCAATAATGAATCAATTTATTATTCTCTGGACACTGGAGTCAAAATTCTGTAATTTTGATAATAATAATCTTTATTCGAATAAAAATAGACAATATTTAGAAACACGCACTTAATATGGAGACATTAATTCATATTAATAAATTATTATAAATTATTGTCACAGTATATTAATACATATAAGCTCGGCATCATAAAAATGAGATTTAACCGATAGACTACAATTGTTTTTCATTGATATGCATTGCTGGTGCAGACTTTTCTTCGCAGAAAGTATAAACACCGGTGTATTTATTTATATTCACATGATTTATAACTCTATTGACATACCAAAGTGTACATTTCACACATGGTTCTTATTACTTTTTTGTCGATTAAGCAACTTTAAAGTCTACGGTGGCGGCGGCCGAATCATGGGTTTCTTTATAAACGGACGTTTTTTTCTCGGATGAAACTCGAAAACTTGTAATACGCTTCCATTAGTATTTATACCCACATATTTACAGCTTACCAACTTAATAAATGTAATGAATAAAGTGGATATGATGGCTTAATGTTAATATAACAGATTGGGCGGTTATTAAAATAATCAAATAATCAAATGATCGATTAATTGATTAATCAAATAATCGATTAATCGATTAATCGATTAATCAATTTATCGATTAATCGATTAATCAAATTATCGATTAATCGATTAATCAAATTATCGATTAATCGATTAATCAAATTATCGATTAATCGATTAATCGATCAATCAAATTATCGATTAATCGATCAATCAAATGATCGATTAATCGATTAATCAAATGATCGATTAATCGATTATTTTTTAGAATTAATCGAACTGTCGATTAATCGATTAATCGATTATTTATCGATTAATCGATTATTTTGCACAGCCCTAGTGAGAACCGTATTAGAATATGTATTGTGGTTATTTTTTTTTTCGCATCGGTGGCGGGTGAGAAGTTATAAAAAAACACTTCTGCTGTACCGTTTACACCAAACCCCGCCCAACCCAACCATTTCACGGTCTAGCGAGCGTCGTCTAAACACAATTGAAGGGCAACATAATCGTAAGCAAGTAATTCCCAAGAAATAATCTCTTGGGGATTATAACTTGAAATTTTCATTATTGTCATACAACAAATCTCCAAAAGCTACCAATAGATTTTATAATGTAGTTTGAAACCCTATCTGTTGTATGGGCCCATTATACCAAGTAATGCGCATTTTCTGGCAAAAATGTATTTATTGATCGTACCGGTACAAATGCTTCCAATTCTTCAAAATACTCTCCTCCTGCATCAAAACACTTGAGGAGAGGTGTCTAGCATACCCGGAAGGCACCCTGAAACTACTCGACGGGAATGTCTCTTTGTAACATGCTTTTGGATGTTTTCCACGGCCAATTAATAATCAAATAAAAAATACAAAATGTGTGCAAAGTAAAACCTCGCTGACATAACATAACCTCATCTGCATTGAAATTCAATATGAACTACAGTGCGGCTGGGATATTATACCCCGAAATCAGGCCAGGGTCCCTCTAGACCCGGGGTTCGGAGGCAGTTCCCTCCTCTGCCTCATTACAGTTACGCCACTGCATAGTGGTCCAGCTGCACTCAAAATCTGGCTAAAATCCTAAATTGCAAAGTCGAAAAGAAGCTTCAAAACTAAGGTAGTTTGAAAGATAAACGTGGATAGCATTATAAAATATTAATAATTAAAATAAAGTCGTACCCCATAGTCCATGATGAGCCGTTAAAGTCGTAAGATGTAGTGAGTGTTTTGAATGCATAATAATACGGCTTGCGAATATAAATGTTTCATATTTGTGTACAAAGCATACAGAAGGCCTATGTGGAAAATTATATTGCATTATGTTTCTTACAATATTAAGCTCTTCCAAAAAATAATTTTATTTCTAAAATACGACGTTTCGTTATTAAGATACCCACAATAATCATCATTTTTTATTTCATTTTTGAGTAGCTTTTCTCCTCCCAAAATTAGTGAAATATCACACTTAACACTAAATTGTTTGCTATAGGAGTTATTTGAAGTTTAAAAAAATTGAAAAACGCGCTGAATGAAAAATGGATCAGCAATTTTGTTTAAATTCATTTTGACTTTGGATTCGTAATCTGCGACCTCGAAAACCCCCATATACTAATTTTCATCACTTTTTATATCATTTCCACATATGTTGCCGCCATATTGGATCCGCTATTTTGTTTAGAATAATTTTAACTTTAGATTTGTAATTTGCGACTTCGAAAACCCCCACATACTAATTTTCATCAATTTTTTATGTCATTTCCACATATTTTGCCGCCATATTGGATCCGCCGTTGTGTTTATAGTAATTTTGAATTAGGACTTGTAATCAGCGACGTCAAAAATCCTCATATACCAATTTCTGCACGAATGTAAGTTCATTTGAGATTTTAGCCAGCTTTTTAGGGAAGCTGGACCACTGTGCTGGGGGTATCGGTATTTAATTGGCAATATAGTGGGATACCAGTGGGTAAATACTTTTTAAAAAGAAGACCTAAAAATGTTTTCTATAAAAAAAATTGTGGAATAGATAATAAACAGCCGAACGTTAAACAAAAACAAACAAAACAAAAAAACAATTTCCAATTAATACTCTATAAATTATCGGACCAGTGACGGCTCGCGGGGTGACTCTGGTACGGCCGAGGTAGCAGAGATGGTAATACAGATAGATCACGCCGCCAGCCGTCTTTGCAACCGACTCTACCTATCTGTATTGCTACCTCGACCGTACAATGAGTCACCACGCGAGCCGTCACTGTATCGGTCTTAAATTATTTACTAATAAATATCTGGAATTCCCCGATTATGTATTATGTGTATATTCTTATTAGGTTGTATACTTTTCAAGTTAGTTTTGTACTCTGCAATGATGAGGGGATCAACAACTTCTATTTATCAAAAATATACATGATGTAATTAATTTATAAATTCTATTGAACGCATTACTAGTATGTACATGTTATAAATCGGAATCGTCGCAGGTACCCTGCCCTCCGGTCCCTTGTTTATTTTTTTAGTGCAGTTGTAACTCGATACACTAATATGAGTAAGTGCCGCCGTCGCGAGTGATGCAGAAATATGAATAACATGCGATGTTATTGGGCATGCAGATGAATATGCATATGGCATACGAAATCTAGCACGGAAGAACGATTTGAACGTCGCGCTAAATAAAGTCCCCTATCATAACGGGACCTGCCCAAAGTGCCGAATGTCCAAAGTGCCGAATCGGTATTTTGTCCAAAGTGCCGAATTTCTTACTACCGACCATGCCCAAAGTGCCGAACGACGCCTAGCGACGTCGCATCATACGTCAACAAGGCATCGGAACCGAATGAGAATCGGTACTTTGGTCATTCGACAGAACGTCTTCGCACGCACCTACCAGCAAGGCCCAAAGTGCCGAATGCTCACCCTAATGTATGTTCGGAATGTGCGAAAATAATTTTGGTAATACAAGTTTATCAATGGGAGGTAGATGGTTTCAGGCTTGGAGAATGTTTTTTTAAATTTAAAATAAAACAAATGTATTATAAACAGACGTATTCGGCATTTTGGGCCTTATTCGTAGGTGCGTGCGAGGACATAGTGCCGAATGTCCAAACTGCCGATTGACATTCGGGTCCGACGCCTTATTGACGAACGATGCGACGTCGTGTGGCATCGTTCGGCACTTTGGGCATGGTCGCTAGCATGAAATTCGGCACTTTGGGCAAAATACAGATTCGGCACTTTGGGAATTCGGCACTTTGTCCCGGACCCATCATAACGTATCCCCTAATCCCCGCGCACACTACCATCACGCTCAAGTGGCCGAATGCCCGTACTAGGATGAAGAGCAATAGACTCGCTGCAAGAAATATCTACATAACTTTTTTATTTCTTTCTGATTGACTGTCTCAAAAAGTTGCCACAGGATTATTTTGAAATTTTGCACATATGTCAATTATGTTCCTGTCTAGACAGTAACAAAATTTTATCAAGTTTTGACCAATACTAATGGAAAAAGACACAAAAAACATCATTTTATTATTCATTTGTCTCCTAATTCGTTCATAATTTTTTTATTAACTATGATTTTGCCTTCAAATTACTTCATTGCCTAGATGTATGTATTGGTTGGCTACAAGTCAAATTTCACTGTTGTTGCTTACTTGGTTCTGCAGTTTGTCTGTTTAAAGTAAAATGTTGCTAACTTTGTTAATAATAACGATGAAACCAAAACGTAAACACAGAAATAATAATCGATCTTTATATAATATGTTATCAAAATAAACTTTTCGAAAAAGTTTATATTTACAACGATATATTCGATTTCTTGAGCGGCTAATTTAAACTTTACAAGGGCGCCGGCACTCATTGAAAAGTGTATTTCAATATAGGTGTGTGTTATAGAGGGATTTCTATGTTTTTTTTCTATGATCAAAAAAACTCGATCTAATTAACCCATTTTAAATATTATTTTATTATACATTCGAGTTATGATTTTAAAATCAGTTAATACAATCATTATCAAAATTTCGATAAAACTTCTATAATCAATTTGATCGGCCGAAGGGGCGCGGTGAACTAGGGGGCGGGTGGGGCAATCGCCCCCCCTGGCCCCGTATACGCTGCGCCACTGGAATAACTGTAAGGGGGCAGTGATAATATAGAGGAAAGAAGAGAAGATTTAGTGAAACGTGGGTTCAGTGCGGTAACCAATTTATTAACAAACAAAAAAAACAATTGCAAATAGTCAATCTTGGTGATCCTATTAATTGCTTTTAAAATTTAAAAAAAAATCCAGGGGGCGCTAAGTAATATTTTTTCTGGAAAGGGGGCGTAGGACAAAAAAGTTTGGGAATGATTGCTATAGATGCTATAATAAACATTTATCAAAATTTAACTTATTATTTTATTAAAATATTTATCTAATTTAATGTTATTGTAACTGTTGTCTTATTTGTGTAATGTATATATTTCACTCAAATATACGATATATAATATCGCATTTCCGGGCGATTTCCATGATTGGTATTTCGGAGATGAAACGCAATGCGAATTTCTTTCGCACGGATTTGGCGCGGATTCACAAACCGCATCATTAGCATATGACGTCAGTTGAAAAGTACATCACGGCTAGGGCTGTGCAAAATAATCGATTAATCGATAAATAATCGATTAATCGACAGTTCGATTAATTCTAAAAAATAATCGATTAATCGATCATTTGATTAATCGATTAATCGATAATTTGATTGATCGATTAATCGATTAATCGATCATTTGATTGATCGATTAATCGATAAATTGATTAATCGATTAATCGATAAATTGATTAATCGATAAATTGATTAATCGATTATTTGATTAATCGATCATTTGATTATTTGATTATTTTAATAACCGCCCAATCTGTTATATTAACATTAAGCCATCATATCCACTTTATTCATTACATTTATTAAATTGGTAAGCTGTAAATATGTGGGTATAAATACTAATGGAAGCGTATTACAAGTTTTCGAGTTTCATCCGAGAAAAAAACGTCCGTTTATAAAGAAACCCATGATTCGGCCGCCGCCGCCGTAGACTTTAATGTTGCTTAATCGACAAAAAAGTAATAAGAACCATGTGTGAAATATACACTTTGGTATGTCAATAGAGTTATAAATCATGTGAATATAAATAAATACACCGGTGTTTATACAAAGAAAAGTCTGTACCAGCAATGCATATTAATGAAAAACAATTGTAGTCTATCGGTTAAATCTCATTTTTATGATGCCGAGCTTATATTAACATACTGTGACAATTATTTATAATAATTTATTAATATGAATTAATATCTCCATATTAAGTGCGTGTTTCTAAATATTGTCTATTTTTATTCGAATAAAGATTATTATTATCAAAATTACAGAATTTTGACTCCAGTGTTCAGAGAATGATAAATTGATTCACTAATGTTAATGATTATTTTAATAATCTATCAATAGATTATTTATTTTTTAGATCCTTTGAATAATAGATGTATTTGAATTATCGGACTAAACGAACTTATAATAAAAAAAACAAAGAAAATTGGGAACATTATGAATATTTACATAAGACTAATACTAATGAGATCGTTGGCCTTTCATTTTGGCAATATTTTCAAAGGCGGGATCATCCGATAAAAGAGATATTTATAGACACTGATCGGATAGTTAAATAGTTATTAGTTAAAGAATTTCTTATTTTTAATTCTGGAATACTCGTCAGAAAATGAGGATTCGGCCAAATAAATCCAGCCAAAGCAAGACATTTGTCAAGATTGGGTATTTTTCTTAAGTGTATTTCCTAAAACAATTTTTGTATTTCAAATACAAATAAATTTGAAGTTTGATTATTTCCATTTCTATCAATTCTGATTTGCATCAACTATTGTAGAGATTTGACTTACAATTCCTTCTATGTTGATATGTTATTGAAGCACATTTGAAAAAGATAGTGCAATATTTTCAATCTTCAAATTTTCTATTGAATTTTTCTCTTCTCAGCAACTTTAATTTCAAGAATTTTGCTTGGGTTAAAGCAAATCATTGTTTGTTTGTCTGGATATATTTTTCAATGCTTGGGAAATGCTTGAATTTTGTATCCCTTAAATTCGCTTTTAACAGTATCATAAGTTGCTGATGAACACAATATGAACATTGCTGAGTATACGCAGAAGTCCTAATTTTAACTTCTGTCAAAGCCAAGACTATTTTAAACTGATTCCAAATCAATAATCAAAAAGCATTGCGACATTATTACATTACGTCTGTTACATTAATTTAAAATTGTGCGATAGTCTTCCGAATATCCCGCGTGCTGGATAATTTTTTGCTCGTGCATTTTTACCATTGTAATCGGTCCTTGTCTTCGTCTCGTGCCTCGTGATTATGAACGCAAAGCACTCGCAAAAAATGATCCGTAATATTTGAAGCACTACGGATGTTATATGTGATAATGTCCTAATTCAGTCGAATTGATTACAGCTTCCAATTTACATTAATTAGATTGAAAAACAGTATTCACGAGGCTGTGCAAAACTTTGATGTTTTGATTATTACTCGAGAAATATTCAATTAATCGATTAATCGATAATTTGATTTTTCATTAATAGATTAATCGATTAATCGATAATTTTATTTTGATTAAACGATTAATCGATTAATCGATCATTTCGATTAATCGATCATTTCGATTAATCGATAATTTCGATTAATCGATAATTTCGATTAATCGATAATTTCGATTAATCGATAATTTCGATTAATCGATAATTAAAAATAATCGAAAATCGATTATTCATTTCCATAATCGAACACCCCTAATCACGGCATCTTTCAATGCATGATTCATGCGTCACTGGAGGCGCGTGAGGGGAACAACATATCGGCAGTAATTATATAAATGGCCCCACGGAACTATCGCAGACCTTCGAATGGATATGGTATGGATCTTGTTTGACGGTGTGTGAATCATATGAAGATAATAGTTATTTAAGCAACAAGGAACGTAAGGACGTATTAACATTTGAGGTAGGCGAATACGAACCGAGGCGGAGCCGAGGCTCGTCGCCTGCCGAAAATGTTAATTGTCATTACGTTCCGTGTTGCTTATTAATTTTTTTCCGCTACCGGAAATATAATACTTAAAAATGATCAGAAAATATTCTAAAATACGGCTTGTAACTTTTGGGATTCAAATTTTTATAGTCACCTATGCGTTCTATGCGTCCTATGGCAACCCAGCAACGGAGAAAACAATGTCGAATTTTGTTTGTTTGTGTCAATCCAGTGACAGTTTTTGCGGGCACGGATGCAAACGAAGCTGCGAATATTGCGTGTTAGAATGTGTTACCGACAAAATCTAAAAAAGTATGTGTCCTGTTACGACTCTTTTTAAGCAGTGGTTATGTAAAAAGGATGCCGATTCTGTAGGTATAGACGAAAATGTGTTGCTCGCCTATATGTTGGAGCGTTACGTTTCTGTTTATTATTTTCCTAGGTCCGTAAGTAAAAATTAAGTTCCGTCGTCAAGGACAACAAACACCACGAATGTTATCAGCCACTTACGGTACCTGTAACCATGCATGCAATGCGTATTTACGTTGTCGGTAGCGGAAAAAAGAAATTACATATGAAAATGTTATTTTACATTGTGGGGAGCGTATTGTTTAGAAGCGAAAACCTTTAAAACCGAACAGACCCGAAATATTACCCGAGAAAGTAAGGTATGTGTGTTGCCTATAATCACACTAATTTGATTTAATCCCCCTCTGGGCGACAGTCTTACGTACTTCTGAGGGCTACCCTACCGTTAAGAATTTGTGCTGCTGTAGAAAGATAATTGGTGCCAGTCTTCCATAAAAAGAAAAGAGAACCGGTTACTTTTTGCCATATTGCTGTATTAAAGATTTTGAAGCAGAACGGATAGCGTTCCTATGAAATGTCAAAAACTCAAGTAATCCCAAGGGGGGGTTAATTGAATAGGGAGAATTGGAAACGCGACATCCACACCATCTCACAGTCATCTGGCCCAACTAACGCAATGCAACGCTGCCAAATCTATGTACAAATCTTTGTAACCAAGCAAGATGGTCATATTTTTGTTGGTTAAATTTATTTTAGGCATTTAAGAACATCCAAATATCTGGTAATATTCAAAGTCCACTAGTGTCAATTGTTTGTTTAAGTCTATTTGATAAATTTTAAAGCAAAATAGACTTTTCAATAATTTCACAAATGAGATATGACAACATCTATTTCCCATCAAATTTCCGGCCTTTTTATACATAACCTCATTAACGTCACGAGTTGAATTGTTATTCGGCCAGGTATTTATAATTCAAATTTAATTTAATATTCTTAAAGCTAAAAGAGTGTGCAATGGGTAAATTAAGTACTCTTAAGGCACCTTATTGCAGTAACGTTTATACCCGCGATTCAAATATTAAAAATAAAGCTTTCTTTACATTTCCGAAGTGTCCTAATCGCAGAGATGCATGGGTTAATTCCATTGAATGGATTACTCTAAAAAAAATCCACTTTCAAAAGTTATGCACATTTGTGAGGACCACTTTTTAATTATTTATTAATTCCTGTAGAAAATATTTCAATTGGAATGGAATTCCGACAATTTTTAATATACCTTCTTGTAGTACTTCTTCCAGTACAGTTCCTGCAAAATATTTTTTAAAACGGCCCCTTCAAGAATGTAGCTCACTTCATGATTTAACATCTGCCCCAAAAAGAATTCGTTTGGAAAAAATTTCAACATGATTTAGAGCTTTACTTTTTGCGTTTGATTAAGTCTAAGCTCTTTATAAAGCAAGTGTCTGCGATTTCCGCTTTTATTTGGATGCGTCGCACTGATGAGAACCAAAAAGTTCGAAACACTTGCAAAAATGAATTGTAAAGTCGCAATTTTAAATTTCCCGCCGGCTCGATGTGTTTGGCCAGATGACTCGCAGACGGCGCTGATGGCGTTTCCAAAAGTTAACATTGAACTGTCCCTCTTTATCCTTAATGCTCTGTGAGTAATCCACTCCGCCGATTAAATAAGGCAAATGCAATTTTTTGAAGACGTAATGGAGAATCAAATAATGACCCGAATTTTCGAAGAAACGTTCTTTTTTCGGACGAATCAACTTTTCCAATAAATGGACGACACATTCCCTCAATTGCTCGTTGTTGGTTATGACATATTAAAAATAGTACCTCAATTGTTTTCAAATGCCACAAAACCATAATAGTAAAATATCCTTAATTGGCCCTAGCAGATTCTAATGACTCTATACATTCTCTTGTGGTATATGGCTCAATGCCCACAATTAAATCGAAGGCTTCAGATTTGAATGTCTTAAAATTTGTCATGTTTTTCAAACGTGACGGCAAACAGTTAATAGTATTTTATACAACGTGTGGCTAAACAAGTGCTTTATTTTACGCGTGAGCCGTTTAGAGTACGAGCGATAGTGAGTACTCTAAAGCTCACGAGTAAAATAAAGCACTGTTTAGCCACCAGTTGTATACATAATTTTTTGCAACACCATATTCTTAAGTTGAATTTCTCTATCTCGGGCCTTGAAATGTCGCTAGCGAACGCTGCGATTATAAATTTGGATTTAATCGAGTGTGTAGGAACGTCAAAATCTATGTTGGCACGGAAACAATATACACGCCATAGTCGGCTTTTTATGTCAAACTTGTCTCTGTGACAAACTATTTCTAATTTAATTTGTTCAGTTCAGTTCAGTTCAATGAGTGAAAACTTGATTAGTAGCGATGAAGAAATGTGCGGAACTCCACCGGAGTTAAGAGAAGCGGCGGAAGCGGCGAGTTTCGAGTTGTTGCCCTCCAAATCTCGTAAGATTTATATATAGAGTCATTCCATGCTATTTCAACAAAAGGTTGTGCTGCACCATTTTTATTTTGTTTTATATTTTGCACAGATATTTATACATGTATCTAGAGTACAAAACTAATTTTAGAAAAAAATAAAATGTTGCCGCGTGGCAGATATGTTCCCAGATGGAGCTTGAAACATGTATATTATTGTGATTACAAGCATTTGCGCAAAGTGGTATAACAATTTTTCGAATTGAGCAAATTTAAAAATTTGAAAATCTCCTAACGCAGATTAAAGTGGTGAATATTTTGGTTTAATTGTCTTTCATAATTTGATATGTTTTTCAAATTTATTGGCCCTCAAATTTACCATCAAGATTTGCATTTTTTTCATTATTCGATCCTGTTTTCGACTGGGAAGGGGGCAATATAATCAAACCAAATTTAGTTTGCAAGTAGAATAGTAACAATAGATTTTACCTGTGGCAAAAAATCTGAAGTGTTTTAAACCCTTCTATTTTTTTTTTTGCTGGTGAAATTAGACATTTTCAACAAAATCCGTATTTGTCTAAAGCTGTATCTCCAGTGGGGTACATAGTAAAAATCTGAAATTTATACTACCAATGCTTCTATCCGGGAGCAACACCATTATAAAATTTGGTAGCTTTGTTTTGCCTAGTAACAAAAATATTTATGTTCAAATTTGTAATAATTTTTATGCAATCGGATTAAAAATCGAACTTTAAATATTAGAAGCCGACACTAAAATGGAACTCACCAGTACTAGCAGTGATTATAATACACTTGTAAATATTATTATCACTGGTACTAGGCATTAAAATACCTACCAAGGGTTTCCGTACAACGAGATGATTGGCGACTCATTAATGCGTCATAGTCCTGGTGATGAAATGTAAAAAGGTACCGTGGACCCTAAATATAAACGTATTATTATCCAAAATGATTAAAGAATAAAATTGAATAAAGCCGTAAAATTTATTAGACAATTGTTTTAAATTTGCGGCTGTCGGGAGTCAAGCTGCTGATTACGTTCTAGAATTTCTGTGATTGTTTAAACCATGCGCGCGATGCTAATCCAACCTTAAGAATTTACTGATCTTGCGTTAAACAAATATCAACATAACCTATAATTACATCTGCAAGTTCTACCACTGAAACGCTAGAACATCTTTAGATGAAAAACGTAAGTAATTACAATTTTAAATCTGAAAATAGAATATTTTAGATTGCATAAAAAATACATTTACCTCAGCACTAAAGTGCCCTTTCATTAATATTATAGTTTAAATTAAATTCAAAAGTAATAAAAGGATTAACAGAATTGTAATAAAATGATTAACACAGAAATTCTAGAACGTAATCAGCAGCTTGACTCCCAACAGCCGCAAATTTAAGACAATTGTCTAATGAATTTTATAGTTTTATTCAATTTTATTCTTTAATCATTTTGAATAATAATAATAAGTTTCTATTCAGGATCCATGGTACCTTTTTTTTAAATTTCATCACCAGGACTATGATTTGCATTAATGAGTCGCCAATCACCTCGTTGTACGGAAACCCTTGGTAAGTACTTTAATGCCTAATACCAGAGATTATAATATTCACAAGTGTATTATAATTACTGCTAGTACTGGTGAGTTCCATTTTAGTACCGGCTTCTAATATTTAAAGTTCAATTTTTAATCCGATTGCATAAAAATTATTACAAATTTGAACTTAAATATTTTTATTACTAGGCAAAACAAAGTTACCAAATTTTATAATGGTGTTGCTCCCGGATAGAAGCATTGGTATTATAAATTTCAGATTTTTACTGTGTGCCCCACTGGAGATACAGCTTTAGAAAAGTACGGATTTTCTTGAAAATGCCAATTTTCTCCAGCGAAAAAAAATTAGAAGGGTTTAAAACACTTTAGATTTTTTGCCTCAGATAAAATCTATTGTTACCGTTGTACTTGCAAACTAAATTTGGTTTGAGTGTATTGCCCCCTTCTCAGTCCAAAGCAAGGCCGAAAAATGAAAAAAATGCAAATCTCAATGCTAAACTTTGACGGCCATTATATTTGAAAAAATAAAACAAATAATGAATGAAAATTACACTAAACTCTTCGGCACTTTAATCTGAGTTAAGAGTTTTTTAAATTTTTAAATTTGCACAATTGGAAAGAAAGTTATGCCACTTTGCGCAAACGCTTGCATTTACAAAAATGTACATGTTTCATGCTCCATCCGGGGACATTGCTGCCACATGGCAAGAATTTTTATTTTTCTTAAATTAGTTTTGAACTCTAGAAACATGTATAAATATCTGTGCAAAATATAAAAAAAAATTAAAATGGTGCAGCACAACCTTTTGTTGAAATAGCATGGAATGACCCTATAGTTACTTTTTAATTTCATAGTTACTTTTTTATTTCATAGTTATTTTTTTATTGCATAGTTATTTTGCACTATGAAAAAATGATATATTTTAGAGGCTGAAAACTATCAAATAATGACAACTTAAGGATATGGTGTTGCAAAAAAAAATTTATACACGCGTAGTACGCCGTTTTTTCAGTGAGTGTGAGTTTGTGTAACGGGCAAATTAAATTGTTTTTATTTCTGGAAGCATCTCTTCGCATCTCAGCAAATAGCTGTTTGTTTTTGTGACAAAATTTCAGACATTCAAAGACATACAAACTGTTAACAGGTTATGATCCCTGAAGTAGCCTCTACACGAGTCAAGATACTTGATTCCAAATATAATTCTAATTACCCTTTTTTGAATCAAAAAGACTTGGGTAATGTCATTCGATCCACCCCAGTGCATTATACCATATCTAATATATGAAACAAAAATGGCATGATACGCATTTACTACAAGCTGTAAGGATAGCGCTTCTGTTAGCTTTCGTATACAATAGCATTGAGCACTTAATTTACTGCACAAATTTTCAATGTGCGTCTTCCACGTAAGATTTTCATCTATGTGCACCCCCAAGAATTTCGTACTTGAATCCGGTATGATATTATTTCGCTCCCAGAAACCATCCTCTAAATTTGAGTCTGCCTCCCTGTTACTCGCTTTATACATTAAGTAATGAGTCTTGTCTTCATTAAGAATCATTTGATTTCCTGTGCACCAAGTCTGAATTTCATTAATTGATTGTGTTAGTTCCTTACGTAAGTCATATAAACAATCAGCGGAAATTATTAAATTGGTATCATCGGCATAACAAGTTATGTGATGTTTGTTGAAACACTTGAGCAGGAAAATGTCGTTCAAATAAATTACGAACAATATCGGACCCAGAACAGTTTGAGGGTCAAATTGTCTGATCTTACAGTTGCACTATTCGTTTTTAATTTAACTACTTGCTGCCTGCCCACCAAATATGAATCAAACCATTTATTGCACACTCCCCTGATACCATACTCATTTAATTTGTCCAATAAAATTTCGTGGTTAATAGAATCAAAGGCGCACGAAAAGTCCAAGAAGACACCACAAGTCTGCAATCCGTTTTTCAGATACTTCGTTATATGACTTACGTACTGGAAGAGAGCAATATCAATATTTTTATTAGGTAAATACCCAAACTGCCTTTCATCTAAAATGTTGTTTCTTGTAAGAAAATTTAACAGCCTGTCTGCTATAACTGATTCAAATAACTTAGAAAACACTGTTAATAATGTGATGGGTCTATAATTTTCAATGATTAATTTATCCCCTTTTTTATGCAACGGCTTGATTAAACCCCATTTTAACACTTCTGGAAATACCGCCACTTGCAATGATAAGTTAACTAACTCTGCAAGTGGTTCGGCTATTGAGTGAATGATACGTTTTAGCAGAACATTTGATACATCTATATCACTGCTTTTTTGTTTTTCATGTTAGCAACCTTAGAGATTAGCTCCTGCGCCGTGATAGGCTCAAAAAATAACGACTTGCTTTGCGTTGGAATACTGTTAATGTATTCAACATTTTGAATCTCAGCGACCCTTTGATCTGCTTTATCCGTGAAATAAGAATTAAAATCATTTGCTAACTTGAAAGCATCATGCGCTTCAATATTTATTGCTGTTTTCGTGTCTTTACCTTTTTTTTTTTTATTTTTTTTATTTTTTAAAAGTCTTTACCTATTAGTTCATTCACGATGTTCCACGCGGTTTTTATTTTGTTGTCAGCCGTACCAAGTATCTTCTCGTACTGTTTTATTCTTTTAGCTCCCTCTCATATTTATGTTTATATTTTTTGTATAACAGTTTGAACTCTGGGCAGTGGGAAGACAACAAACTGAAAATTGACAATTTATTTTTATAGGTTTTTATTCTTTTTGCGCAGAAGGAATACTTTCTTGGTTTTTTCTTTTTATTGTTTTCAAAGTTCACAATACTGACTATTTGAGCACAATGATCCGACAGTCCCGAGTTAATCACCTCAGCAGTATTAAGTTGGTTAAAATTAATTATTATATTGTCAAGGCAACTATCCTTTCTTGTTGGTTCCTTTATAAGCAGTCTTGCCCCGTATGAACGTAAAATCTGGCAGGAAGATTGCGAAACAATGTTATTTTTTAATGTGTTGTTATTAAAATCACCCAGAATCAAGTACGATTTTCCCAAGGATGCTAACATATCCAGCATAATTGACAATTTTAAGAAAAAAATATTTAAGTCCCGATCCGGAGTACTATATAGCGCAATTACCGCAATACTACACTCTATGCCCGCGCATTCAAACACTTGTTCTATCGCTATGTTGTTGATGCACTTCAGTGAAGTAACTGTTCGATCATTTTTGACATAGATTGCAGCTCCTCCTCCCCGTTTCTTCAATCTGCAGAAGGATGCACACAATTTATAGCCCTGGAGTTTTACATGTTTCAATAATGTACCATCGCACCAATGTTCTGTGATATATATAATTTCAATATTTTCTTCTTGTTCTGCAAAGTTTAATATTTGATTTGTTTTATTTTGTATTGACTGTACGTTGTGATCTAAGATTTTGAACCATTTCTTTTTAGATGTGTCAATATCACTCCTGTTATTTATGTGTTGGTGTTTGACAATACGCCCTGTTGAAAATTTTCACGCATATTGTTTGATTTGGGGAAATAGTATTTGTCGACAAATGTGCCTTTCGGCCAAAAACAGAGAGTTAAACATAGTCTCCAGGTGAAATGGAATTTCCACTGCCCACTTCCCATTCTTTCAGATTTTAGACTTAGTTTTTCACAGTTATAGTCCCCTTTTTCTTGCTCATTTAGACAGGCTATAATATCCTCATGCGTGACATCCTTACTAAAGTTTGCCAGAAATATCCATGATTTTCTTTGAATTACCTTTAACTTGGAGAAATTTCTAATTCGATTTCTTCGCGTAATTTGTGTATCCTTCATTGTTTCCATTTGTCGTCCGTCCCGGGTTCAATGTACTTAAATTTTTATTTGCCTTATCGTTGGTGTTCTTATTCACTATCTCACTCATGTTTTTGCGATTTGAGTGAATCCTCGAACGCATCTCGGCCGAGCGGTTGCGCGCACCTTTGTCTGCATCATAGCAATGGCACTACATTAATTATAATTCTAAAAAGCACTATTTTGTTATGGCCAGGTTTGGTGGTTAACGCTCAGTATATAAATGTCTTGGGGGGGTCAAGCCCAATAGCCAAACCCATGGGTGCGCGCCTGGTGCCCACCAATCCACCATTGGTCTTACCCACCATAGGGCCTACCACCGATACCATATGGTACATTCACCCACCACCATTCTCCGCATCAACTTTAACATAATCAACAAAACATTGCGAATGAATTAAATTCGTCAATTCATGTATGATGTTACATGTTTTACAATCACAAAATACAGGATTTGCAGTTTAAGTTAAAATGGAGGGTTTTGGGTGGGCCCCTCCGATCCTTAGAACACGAACGAGGGTTTGCAAGTGTAAATTAATTGATAAGAAAATAATCTTATAATTTTTTTGGCATCTGACGCTTTTATTTATAGAAACTCCACCACCCCCGGTTTAATTAAAAATTTTGTACCAACACACTTTTTTTATGCTTTTGAAATTATTACATCTCTCGTGACCTAACTAAGAAATCAGTACCATCAAACAGTGTCTTCTAGGTTAGGTGTTTAAGTGAAAACGAAGGGCGGTGGGTGGTCCCTATCCAACCCTCGAATCTCTAGAACACAAATAAGGGTTTCGTAATTGTAAATTAATTGATAAGAAAATAATCTGACGGTATTTTGGTCCTTTGACAAACATTATTATTTATAGAAATTCTTGGGTGCGTTTTAAGGCTTAGAGGGTGGGATAGGTTTATATAAATTTATGTTACTAAAAAGTCAACATTTTTCGTTTTTATTTTTCTCGAAAATCACTCTTTTTCGTGAGTTTAATCATTGTAAAGAATTGAGCTGTAAGTTGAATTATCGACCTGGAAGAGTCTATTCTTTACGCGACTCTATTAAAAAAATAGAAAGGTATGTCTGGAAAGAAAAAACCCAAAAAAATGTTGATGGGAAAAAGTATGTTCCAAAAATATTATATTTTACAAAATGATGAGCAAACCAAACAAAAATGTCCTCACTTCTAATATTTTATTACTCAAAATAATTGAAGTTTAATTTCTAAATATCTATTATTTTTCGAGATATAGCGCCCACAGGCACACACACACATACCCGAAGACATTTTTCAAAATTGGTCGGAATCGCAAAATGGATATTTTAGTTGAAATTTCGAATTCGTAAAATTAACAATACAATTGAAAGTCAAATTTATTTTCAAATCCATCTATTTTTAGCCTAGGAGTAGGAGACATTCTTATCGCACGAATTTCCAAAATCTGGCCATGCCCTTAAAAGCTATCATAAAATGCTTGAAAACAATTTAAGGTAAAATTTCAGATAAATTCAATTAAACACACATTTTTGCAGGCTAAAAAGCAAAAAAACATTATTTTCACCTAATCTGTATCCATTTGATTGGTAGAACCCTTTGCTTTGTGCCAAAAGCTTTTCAGTTCTTTGGATTGTCAAACTCATGTTCAAAGTTTCATATTAATTGCTTTATTGGTTTTTAAGAATCAGCGCATACAGACTGACACGATTTCATACACATAATTGATTTCCTCCAGAAATCGTTGAAATCGCCTCTATGGACTTCAAAACGAATATTTCCCTTAATTTCCATTTTGAGAGCTAAGCTTTGAGGCCTCCTGAATTTATTAGGCCCGAGGCCTGTTCCTTGTGAGCCTGTTCGCAAATCTACCACTAGGTGTTACCATACTTTGACAGTAACACGTTTAATTTAAATAGTCAATGAACCCATCTTGAATTTCATGATAGTTCAATTGGTGCCAAAACATGATTACAATTATGGCCTGATACTGGTAAAAATGTCGGCTCCTATTTAAAGATCCTTTACACAAAAGAGCGTTGCAGCCAGACCTTTGTCAATGAGAGGCAGAGTTTAAACAGGGAGTTTTAGGAAAGGTTTTGAATAAAAAAAACAACATTTTACCATTTTACCAACCCTACTTTACAATGCGAACAATAAATAATAATACAAATGCTGAATTCAAAGTCATAGAATAAACTACTTCAAGACTCTGTGGTCTCTTTAAAATAGTCCATCAAAAGACTTTCAACTTTAGTCCGATTGCGCATTGCAGTTACCTTCGCTTGAAATTTGTTTCCCTTCCCAGCACCTTTTCCATCCAACAGCTGGCATATCCTGAAAAGTAGGAATCATGAAATAATTTCGGAAAAGTTTCCGGTGGCTCATCAAAATGACTTCAGCTAAATCGGATCTTGAGTACTAAAACGCCACTTTGATTATAATACAAAAATCAAAAATAAAAATTAGACATTAACACTTAACGACCATGACCATTGATGATATTAGAATTTTAGGCTTAGAAAAAATTAGAAGACAGAAGCTTCACTAATGTATTGTGGTCATTATTATTTTTTTTAAAGAAAGAAGAGATCTCCGTCAGTGCTGGAACTGACAATAAATGCGAAGTCCACAATATTACACTTTTATGCTCACCTTCATCTTTAAATGTGAGTTATTTATTAACGAATGTTTAACATTTGGTTGGAATTTAAAAATGCATCTTCCAGTTGTAATCCTCTGAGTATTAACTACTTACTGATTTCCTAGATCTGCAACTGCCTTTTCATTTCCATACAGAACAATATTTCCAACTTCTTTCTCATCACCGGTGGACAGAAATAGAAATACTTCAGTAGAATTTACTTCCCGAATAATGGTGTTCATATAATCCGGCTCGGCCTGACTCCGATGAAAACAATAATACTTTGGTTTTGGGTCCACAGTCTTAATCTTGTGTGCATCGTTAACAGCCATCTCTTTCAAAATCACTTGCAGTTTCTTGTTGTTGACTTTAGCTGATTTCAAGAGATTGTCAACTAACTCAACGTGTTGTTTGGATCCATTACTGGAAACAATTGATAACTATTGAACCTCTTAAGCATTACATGGCGAAAACAAATTAAAGTGATGCTTGCAACTGTTATCAGGTTACTTGAAATTTAACTGTGGACGTTTTTTCAACCAACCTGAATTTAATAAACATGAAACATAGCCTGAATATATAAATATTCAACCTGCTTGTAAATGCAATATTCATATATTTGTAAATTTTTGTAGAGAAGGCAAAGAGAGGAATGCCAACGAATTTCTAAAACAAGCGCTTGTTTTTAGAGCTGCACTACTTACTCTTATAAAGGTAATATTGGGCTACTTGTTTTTTCTGTAGGCTTCTCTTCGAACATTCACAAGCTGGCACTGATTCAGGTTATATTTATTGTTTATTGAATTTATCTAATGCATCTGCATTGAGCAACGACTTACTTGAGTAAACTTGTTAGTTTCTGTTCTCTCGACAAGCACTCTCCCAACCTTTTAATAACACGATTACCAACGAGAAAATAAAGCAAACACTGATTCTTCCGCTTACTCTTCTCCGAGTGTAGAAGTTTAATGACTTGCAGTTGACTCAAATTTGACACGTGGGTACCACAGCACATATTTGTATCGATACCATCAATATTGATAACCCTGATGTCACCTTTATGATCATCTGGTAAACCCCTTGTACTTCTAGCCTAATAAATGCAATTTTAATATTACGATTGCAACACCATATCCTTAATACCTCATCCAATTCCTTAGCTGGAGTGTTTTCTCCATACACCTTGACGCTAACTTTTCTTGAAGCACGGATGAAGTCGTTACACATTAACTCAATATCTAGGATTTGTTCAGGTGTTACAGTTGGACTTTCTAAAATATTAAACTGGGATAATTTTCATAATTGTATAAAAAAAAAGTGACAAACATACCAAGTTCAATGTATGAATCCTCTTCTCCCATCCACCAGGATAATGTTTTCAAATTAAATTTGGTTTCTAGTAATGCAGAAATTAAGTGTTGACCTAAAATATTTAATAATAATTGGACACAGATATGAACCAAGCATGAATTGATCAATAAAATTAAAAATAACATGTTTAATAAAATACAAAGGAAATATATCGATCTTTTTCTGTATGGATTAATTCGATTTAATAATAAAAGTTTTCAACCGAGTTTAAAATATTTGTATTTTTCGTGTATATATAAATAATATCAGAGAACTTGTCACCCACTTTTTTAATCACCCTAAATAAAACTAAACCTAATCTGAGAAATTTTCAGCAAATACAGGTAATCCGCAACTTACGACTGTTCGCACTTACGACACTGTGTTTATCTCTCATACATGTGCACATACATACATGAAACAAATAGTTGCAGTGATTCCTCTAAAATTTAATACATGTACAGGGTGGGCAAAATTCAATGTTTGTATAGGGGATCTTGATAACTATAATAGATAGAGAAAAACGGATGGCGCATCCTCGATCTCTTTTTTCGAGAAAAACTCGATATATTGAAATATCTCAGTTGTTTATAATAATAATAATAATATATCTTTATTTCTAGATTAATGTATACAGAGATACAAATTAGAAACATCAACAACCCAAAATATAGTACGAAAACAGTGTGTACATATTAAAAGTATTAAAAATTTGGAAGAAATTCCGTTATTTTGTAGTAAAGCTTATCAAGTAGGAAGGTATATAGCGTTTCCTTAAATAGTGATAATGACGAGTTGGTCTTAATACTAACAGGAAGGTTATTAAGAAAAGAAGGCCAGATACAAGATGGATAACACCTGAAATAATAAATATGGGAAAACAGTTGAAAAATTTGCATTGGTTATTCAAAACAACAAATGACCCAACACTTAAAACTAAGTATATGGATTTAAAAAAAATATATAGTACTCTTGTGCAAACTACAAAAAAACATTTCTATGCAGAAGTAATTACAAAATCACACAATGTTACAAGGGCAGCTTGGACTTTAATTAAAGCAAATGTTAATATGTCTAAAAACACAGCACAGCCCGAGAATACAATAAGTCTTACGGTTAATAACGAAGAAGTGATAGATCCAAATCGCGTAGCAGATATATTTAACGACTATTTCGTGGATTCTGTTAAATTACAAGTTGGTCAAGAAAGTGAAAACAATTTTAATGATACTGAAAACCTGACAGACAACAAATTTAATTATCCGATAATGAATGAAAATGAAATTCTAAAAATTATAGAGACAGTAACTACTAAAAAATCATCAGGGTCAGATAATATCCCTTGTAATATTGTGCATGATGTGGCAGACCTTGTAGCATATCCATTGACGCATATTATCAACTTCTCATTTAAGATGGGAAAATATCCAGAAAAACTTAAAATAACAAAGATAGTCCCTATACATAAAAAAGAGGATAGGAAGGATTATAAAAATTACAGGGCCATAGCAATATTATCTGTCTTTGCAAAAATAATTGATAAAGCTATGACTAGTAAACTGGCAAAATACTTTCAAACAAATCAGTTACTATCCATTACGCATCATGGATTTGTGCAAGGAAAAAACACATTATCGGCATTGTACCAAGTAGTGCAGTTTATAGCTGACAACTTAGACACTAATAAGAAAGTCTCAGGTATCTTTTATGATTTCACTAAGCCTTTCGATACAGTAGAACATAAACTACTTCTCGTTAAACTAAAAATGTATGGTCTTTGTGAGACTACAATTGCATGGTTTGAAAGTTATCTTGAAAATAGAGAACAATATGTTGAAATTAAGAAAGGTACCCCTAATGAATTATTTGTGCCTTACAAATTACAAAACCGAATTACAAATATCTGATTGGCACAGGGAGGAATTCTGTCTCCGTTACTTTTCTTAATATATAGTAACGATCTGTCAAAATCATGTATTACAAATGAACATACAAAATTAGAGCAATATGCAGATGATACAGTAATTCTAGTACAAACAGTTGATCAACAACAAACTACTAACCATTGTAATTCGGTAACAAAAAAACTTGAACACTGGTGTCAACAAAACAATCTGTATTTAAACCCAGTAAAATCAGTAGTAATGACATTCACTCTTTCAACTAATACAGCGAACCCTTTCAGTATCCTTGTCAAGAGCGAAGATAGATCAATCCCTGTGGCAAGCGAAATGAAATACTTAGGTTTACTTATAGATAATAACCTTATTTGGGGAAGTCATATCGACCAGATTGTAAAGAGGCTAAACAAAGGACATTTTTGCTAATAAACCTAAAAAAATGTGTTAATTTCAGCACTCTTCTTACATTCTATAATGCACATATTAAGTCACATGGAATACGGGATTATAATATGGGGGAGCTCGGTGCACACACATAGCCTCCTGAAAAGTCAGAAATTAATTATTAGATTAATAGCTACCTTATCATGGTCAGAGCACTGCAAACCGTATATTATAAAATTGAAGATAATGACAATTTATTCATTATATCTATACAAAATTGCTATGTATATGTTCGACAATACCCATAAATTCAAAACGAATTAAGCGATCGGGGTAAAAACTACCCGAAACGCGTTGGCGCTGAGTACACCAAAACATCGCACAACAGCTTAAAAGGGCACCGATTTTATGGGTTTAAAAGTAATTAATAAATTGTCGACTTTAAACATTAAGGTAAATACAAGCACAACCAGAAAACATTTTAAAACTACGGTGAAAAACTACTTCCTGTCAAATCCGTACTACTCCTTACAGGAATTTCTATGATGCGAGCTTTACAAAATGATATTAAGTTATTGATTGTGCTGTATATATATATTGTACTTGTCTATTAGTTGTAATTTTGACTATTAATTTGAAATTGTTATGTAAGTAGTATAATACTAGACGTTGTAATATTCCAAGCGAATCAAACTACATTATATCATTAATAATAATAATAATAATTAAATAGCAGTCCCCCAAGTATTGAGGGAGAGTGTTGAGTTAAGTTCAGACGATATTGAGGAACGTAGATATTTTCCTTGTTACGAGTGGCATGATTATGCACTTGTTTTGCTACTGTAAAATTGGTTAGGTTTTTGTAGGTATACAGTGGCGTATTGGAGGGAGAACGTGGAGGAACGACGTTCCCACACCTTTTTTCAGAAACGGAACGCGTTTGTGTTTGTTAATATTTTGTATAGTAAGAATTAAAAAAAAAATAAAAAAAATAAAAAAGCCTACAAGGAAAACAATAGTTTGCTTAAAATAAGATGATCTCCGAAAAACTTTCATCAAGCTGATTGTGGAAAGTCGCGGACTATTTTTTCGATCTCACCATGCGTTCCCTTACTTCTTTGCTCTCACCATGAGTTCCCTTACTTCTTATTTTACCAATACACCACTGGGTATATACACAAAGCTCGTAGATAGCCGGGCAAGGCAGGGGAAGCAATTCGAATCTCTTAAAATATGGCCTGCAGGAGGTCTTACTATACCCTATTTTTCTTAAGATTGCAAACACTAGAAGACTGATTTACACCATTAACATATGTGAATCTGGTGACAAATATTGGTGCGAAATTTAAATCTAGTGGATTACATGTATAATGGACAGTGTGAGGGAAAAGCATGGGATGAATTTATCAGTCATGGTACAAATACAAAATTAAAGAAACACGACACAGCAATAAGGAGAAACACTAAACAAAACAAAACAGTAACACGTGAACGGTGAATCTATAATGGCGGACGCTCGTACAGCTGGCGTGTGTACACACTGCGCATGTTTACGCTTCATGAGCGTATGCGCAGCAATACTCCTTAAATTCATATTTTCTTAGAATTCAACATTTCAATTAAGTGCAAGAGTTTAATTCATTGTCGATTATGTTATTTAAATATAGTACTCTTATTTTATACTTCAATTTTTTCGGTAATACTACATTAACAGTATAATATTTACCCCCTTATGCTACGCTTGTGCCAACTAGTAAAATGAAAGAGACCAGTCGAAAAAATGAAGATGGAGAATTAAATGTCTCCGGTGTGAGTTTTCCCAAAATTTCAACCAATCACTGAACAAGGTCATATTTGCCCTATCCTTCCCTGTTTACAATCTTATGAAAAATAGACTATAGTTGTATTTGCCATTAAACAAATAATTTGCTTTTGAGCAATAAAAACTGATTCCCATGATTTTGAAGTGCCCCAGAAGCATAGTCCGCATCTCAATCTTGATTCAATTGTCGCAAAGTAATATGTTCTCAATTGGTTGTTTGTCAAGTAGCATTTTAATGTTCTGAACATGAAACAGAATTTATTTGTCATACTAGTTGATGTTAATAAATTCTGATCAAGAGAAATATTAATTTTTAGATCTTGTTTAAACTGTTTAGTGTGAAATCTGAGGTAAACTGTTTTTGAAGCATTGACTAGAAGCCCGTTTTGTTTGAACCACGATGATAATTGTTTTAATATGTTATTGCACTGAACTTCTAGCCGATGCGACAAAGGACTACTTAAAATTGTAGATGTGTTTTCGGCGTACATGATTACATTGCCTGAAATATATTTAGTTATATCGTTAATGTACAAATTGAAGAGGACAGGACCAAGGATGGATCCTTGAGGGACCTTCATATTTATTATTACGATATCTAAATGGTATGTTGAGACTACATTTTTTGAAGTGTGACAGATTTTGACTTGTTGCCTCCTATTGTCCATATAAGTACGAAACCAGTTATGTGCTGGTCCTCTTATACCGTACATGTAAAGTTTATCTAATAGAATATTTGTATCTATGCAATCGAAGGCTCGACTTAAATCAATGAATATACTGGTTGTTGTCCAGATTCCAGATGGTCAATTGTGGATTTATAGAAAGAATGCAATGCTGTACTGGTTGACAATTGTTTGCGAAATCCATGTTGTGCAGGTGACAAGATGTTAAACTTATTTAAATAGCTTTCTAATCTACAGTGCATGCAGAGTTCAAAAAGTTTATAAAACACAGATACCAGAGCGATGGGTCTATAATTTTCAGAGTTTAACGGTCTCCTTTTTTGAAAATTGGAACTATGATCGAATGTTTTAACTTCTGGAAATATTCCTAATTCCAAGGATAAATTTATTAGATAAGTCAGCGGTTTTATTATATAAATTGCTGATAAGTTAAAAATAAAATCAGGGATCTCATCGAAACCATGCGATTTTTTGTTTTTTAACTTATTGATTATTAGTAGCAGCTCATTTTCTTCAAAGGGTTGAAGAAACATTGATTGCAGGCAATTAAATAAGTCACTTGCTGTGCTGGTGGTAGTGGGGGAGTGTTGACGAAGAGATAATGGCTCATTAAAAAAAAAATGAAAAAAAAAAAAAAAAAAAAAAAAAAAAAAGAACCTTTATTGGCATAACCATATATACAAAACAAAAGACAAATTAATTCCTTACATCCCTCACCCCCCCCTTCCACCCCTCCCCTCCCTCCCTCTCCCCTCTTTCTCCCATCCCACCTTCTCCAGCGTCTTCACTCCTGCCCCATCCTCTCTCATCCATTCCGTCACCCTTCTATTCCCTCTCACTCCTACCCATTCTTCTTTCACCCCCTCACATTCTTCCGCCAAGTGCTTCCATGTATCCTTCCCCCACTCGCACAGCCCACATCTCATATAATCCTCCCCCATCCACCTCTTCCTCCCTTTCTCTCCTGACCCACATCTCGCCCTCGCCAACCTCACCCTCTCCTCCCTACTCCATCCTTCTTCCCCCCAATACTCTGGTATTCTCCCGTACACCTGCCACCTCCCATACATATCATTATATTCACTCCTTTCTATCCGCCCCTGTCTCTCCTGCATATCCACCTCTCTCATTTTTTCCTTCACCCATCCCGCCACCTTCACCCCCCTCCCCATCCACTCTATCACCTTTGCCTCCGATAACCCCACCCTCTCATACATCTTCCTTCTCTCCCTTCTCCATTTCCCCTCTTCCCCATTCACACACCCCCACCATACTGCCTTTACCAATCTCTCCTCCCCTAAACCCCACAATTTCTCTTCGTATTTCACCACCCTCCTCATCGTTTCACACACCATTTTATCCCTGTTCGTCTCCTGCCTAAGTATATAACTCGGTGTCGACCTCTCCACTCCCAACATACATTTTATAAACCAACCCTGCTCCCTCTCCACCCATTCATACTCCCTCGTCCCCCATACCTCCACGCCATACATCATCACCGATCCCACACACGCATCCCATACCTTACACATCACTCTCATATTATTCTCTATCCATCTTCCCCATTTCCCCCATGCTATCCCCCATGCTCTCCTCGCTTTGCCTTGCACCCATCTTACATGCTCCTCATATCCACCCGTTTCCTTAAATACAAACCCCAAATACTTAAAACTCTTCACCCGTTCTATCAACTCTCCCTTCCACTCTAATTCTTTCACTCCTCCCACTCTCCCTCTGTTCCTGAATCTCATCCATTTCGTTTTTTCTACATTCACACACATACCTCTTTTATCCATATACTTCTCTACCCTCCTCATCATTCCTTTCATACCCATCCAGTCCTTCGCCACCAAAACCATATCGTCCGCATATGCCAACATCCATACCTTTCTCGACCCACTTACCACCCCTCCCTCTTGACCTTTTTCCAACACCCAATTCAAAAAAATGAATTGAACTTATTAGATAATATAACTGGATCTTCAATTATTTGATTATCTTGCTTTGAAGTAGTGTTCTTAGGTGGGCTTTTTTATTAGTTATTTCATTTATTAGTTGCCGTGATTTATGAGCAATATTTGTAGAACCTATTATTTTATTTTGATAATAATTTCGTTTTGTGTTTTGAACACATTGTTCATGTTGTTTCTTAGATGTTTGATGCACTGATTTTAAGATAGGGTATTGCTTTTGTTATACCGAGTGTTTGGGATAAGGGGCGAACATAGGGATTTAACATGTAAAATTAAATATGTGTAATTATTTGCTCCCCTATTCATTTTAGAGAAAAATCGTAAAGGAATATTTTTTAGAGAATTAAAAACTGTAAATGTATCATCCATTTAATTTACGTTTGTACCAGCATACACCTCAGAAATAATAAAAATAAGTTTAACAATTTACCATTTAATAAAAACCCTTGCCATGACTTTGACAAATGTCATGTTTCATGTTATAGTGAAAATAATAATATTGCAAGTCAGATATCAATTCTAGTTATTACGATGAACAATAATCTGAGTTATTCGAATGAAGAGAGGGTATTCATTATTAAAACATTTTACAGTGGCGTCAGTTTACGCAGAGTTCGTGACTTATTTTCGGTTACATTTAACAATCGACCAATTCCGTCTGTATCAACAATTTCCAAATTTGTGAAAAAGTTCGAAAATACAGCAAGTGTAGCGGCAGATGATTCAAAAGGTATTTCAATAGTCCAATTTTAACAAATATTATTTCAAAAACATTAACATTGCAGGCAAACGGAAGAGAAGAAGCAACGATGAATTGGAAGAAAGAGTTTTGGGGTTGATAAATGCTGATCCAACAACTAGCATACGATGCATTGCTCGTGAGTGCAGCGTGTCTACATTCTCAGTGTATAAGATTCTGAATAAGCATGGGTATTATCCCTACAAACATCAATGCCATCAGGAGATATTGCTAGTGGATGAAGAAAGCAGGCGTGTATTCTGCGAGATAATGCAGGATCGATCAAACATAGACAGAAACTTTTTGCAGTCTATCTGTTTTACGGATGAATGCACGTTCACACTTAACAACGAGCCCAACACTCAGAACACGCGATACTGGACCCAAGAAAATCCGCGGATATGCCTTAGAACTAGAACCCAGTTCCCGCAAAAAATCAATATTTGGGCTGGTATTTTTAAAAATAATATTATTGGGCCGTTTGAAATATGTGGAAATTTAAATTCGAATTCTTATTTAGACCTTTTAATCAACCAGGTTGGCCCTGCGTTAGAAGAAGTTGCACGTGACAATCAGGAGATATGGTATCAGCATGATGGATGTCCAGCCCATTATGGTTTAAATGTAAGGGAATATTTAAATGCTAATTTTCCCAATTGCTGGATTGGTCGCGGTGGCACTATCAACTGGCCACCAAGATCTCCTGATTTAGCACCATGTGATTTCTTTTTGTGGGGTCACTTGAAAAACAAAATTTACAAAAAACACCATCCAAATATTGAATCTTTGCGGGAAGCAATTTTTGCGGAATGCACATTGATTACAGATAGGCAGTTGGCTAATGTTACATGCATTTTATAACCGATTGGGTTATTGTTTACACCAGAACGGAGAACTTTTTGAGTACTTGCTCTAAAATTTCCCGTTGACCGCTGGTTACGGTAAAACCAAAAATATATCACGAACTGTGTGTAATCTGACACCACTTTAATTCAATTCATCGTTGCTTCTTCTGTTCCGTTTGCCTTTAATTTTAATATGTTTGAAATAATATTTGTTGAAATTGGACTATTGAAATACCTTTTGAATCATCTGCCGCTACACTTGCTGTATTTTCGAACTTTTTCACAAATTTGGAAATTGTTGATACAGACGGAATTGGTCGATTGTTAAATGTAACCGAAAATAAGTCACGAACTCTGTGTAAACTGACGCCACTGTAAATATTTTGATAATAAATAATACCCTCTCTCCATTGGAATAACTCATATTATTGTTCATAGTAATAACAATGCGTGAATTGATATTTGGACGTGGATGGAACTGCGGGTTAAGGAGATTGAATGATTCGGGAAATTGGCGTCGGCTACGAGGCCATCTGCCATAATCATTGTATTGTAATATATCAGAAATTAAATGAATAACTGAATAATGAAAGACAAATGCAATGTCCATGGTCCCGAGCGAATATTCCGCGACCCCGAAATCGTTCGCCCGGGCTGGGATTCGAACCCTCGCGGCACGCGGTGCAACCGGCATAAGCGCTCGCTTGTACCCACTACACCAACGGGCCGCCCGAATTAATGTTTGACTAGTAAAATTATTCTCACCATAACATGACATTTGTCAAAGTCATGGCAAGGGTTCTTATTAAATGGTAAATTGTTAAACTTATTTTTATTATTTCTGAGGTGTATGCTGGTACAAACGTAAATTAAATGGATGATACATTTACAGTTTTTGATTCTCTAAAAAATATTCCTTTACGATTTTTCTCTAAAATGAATAGGGGAGCAAATAATTACACATATTTAATTTTACATGTTACATCCCTATGTTCGCCCCTTATCCCAAACACTCGGTATATAAAGATCATGCAATTTACGGCTAGATAGCTTAATGTTTGCATTTACCCATGATTTATCACAAGCAGATTTTCTTTCACCGAGCGGAAAATTGGCATTAAAAATACGAGTAAAAGTATTGTGAAACGGAATAAATTTATTGTTGAAATCTTATTCTGAATAAACTGATACCCAATTTTGAGACTGCAGTTCAGTTATGAAATTGATTATATCCTCTTCTCTAAAGTTCCTACTCAAAATTTTACGAGTTATCTTTTCGTGATTTAGTTCGAAATCATACAGTAGTGTTTGAGAATAAATTTGTGTAAATATGATTGAGGCAAGTTGAAGTTGTTGAAGTGTTGCGAGTATTATCCTCATTGATTTTAATCAAGTTGTAGGTTACGAGTAAATTTTTTAAAATGATTTTTCTCCTCATTTATACTTGAATTCACATTAAAATTGCCATTGACAATGATATTGACTTTTTGAGTGTATACTGAATCAAGAATATGCTGTAATTTTTCTAGAAATAAGTTGAAGTTGCCTGCTGGAGGCCTATATTGCTATTATTACAACTAGGGAAATATGAATAGTATATTTCCCGAGGTTGGCTAGTTACATCCCGAGGGCGGAGCCCGACCAAGGGAAATGTATTCATATTTCCCGTGTTGTAATCAATAGTTTATTTCTGATTGAAAGAATATTGTTCTGTAAATGGGAAAATATTGGAATGAAAATTATTGAATTTATCGGATTGGTAACGTTGCTAAGGGCCTTGTTTGTAAATATCATGGTTGACTTTTTTGGTATTTGCGTTGTTTCATAAATTGGTGAAATGTCAAATTATGTGTTAACGCAAGCGACGAAAGACCGTGAATGTTTGGTTCCCGCAAAAACCAAAGCTGTAATATCCATAAAGGATACCTTCCTAAGAAATCGGAGGTGTTGTCCCGAGAGCAATTAAATTCTTGCGAGAAGCTCCTAATGACAATTGTTTGATGTCTATATTTCCCTAGGGAAATATGAGCACTTCATATTTCCCTAGGGAAATATGAGTGTGTTATGACATATTGTAACTAAGGCAATATTACTCGATATTGTTTCAATCAGAAAAAAACATGTTAAGATGTATGTAGTTTGTTTATTGCATACCCCAGCTACACCACAGATTTCGATGACGTTGTCTATACAGTAATTATCTAGTTTCAAATCGGTAACATCTAGGTATAAGTTGTGCCAGATTGCGAAGCCACCACCGCAACCTTGCCTGCAATACTTAGAACCTAAAGCAAAGGAGTTGAGCTGTCTAACCAAGTTTCAGTGAAACATAAAAAATTTAAATTAAAATGGCCATAATCAAGATGGATTTGATTAATTTTGTTAACATTAATTGATCGAATATTGAGTAATAACATATCCCAAGTTGAATTTGTTACTTCTTCGGATGATTTAAGTCCGGCTTCAGTTGAAAATTTACGGGATTATTGTTAGTTTTCTTATTGTTGAAAAACTTGTTAAAATAAATGTGTTGACTGGTCAAAATTCAGGAGTAATTACATAACTGGATAACTCATCTGGCACACCAATCTTGAACGAGGAGTAATCTCCATCCTTAAATTTGGGTTGAAGTTGCTCCACTATAAACGAGTTAGAGAGATTTCCCTGCTGATTTCATGTTTTTTCATTTAGGTAGTTTTTGACCTCTTGTGTTGTAACTTCTTTAGTCAGTCTTGATACAAATATCCATTTTCTGTTATTACGAGCGCATGTCTGGAGTATGTTGGTGTGTGTGTGTGGATTTGGTTTTACGCCTCTTGACTGGTATCCATTCTTCATCTTTGGATGTGTTTGAGCAAATTATAGTTGCTGGGTCCATCTGTGGGGTTTCGGTGGTATTTACAGATGTTGGTATAATTGGATATATTTTCTCATTGATATCTTTATCTTTGGATGCACGTCGGGTTGCCTGAGTTGAATCAACAATGGTTGCGGCGTTTGGTTTGTTTACAACTTTATTTTAGTTCTTTGCTTGGTTATGTGTAAGAGTAGTAATTAACTCGTCTTTACGAGCAATAATATATAGTTGTTCAAGTACCTTTTCCTTTAGTTCACTTAGCTCTTCTCGCATCTTGAGTACGATCTGTAGGGTTATCCGTTGCACGCCTTGTTTTTTTGCACCGAGAGCAGGTGGTTAGACCAAACTTGTCCTCGGATTTAAAGCACTCCTCGTGAAAGTCTTGTAGGCAAACATTACACTTAATGCTGGTAACACTTGATGGGATAATTCCAACACATGATGCATAATTTACTTGGTTGCTATTAATTATAGCGCTATTTAATATATCACTATCGGACAAAGAGCGGCCGAACGCCGCCATGTTTAATGGTATTATCATTTGACAATAATGAAAGTTATATGTTGTTCATGCACTGTTTTGAGAAAAATTAAATAAGCTTAACAGAATTCCTCTATCTTCATTAATATGAAAGTTATAACATAAAGTTATGTTTTCTTAAATACAACCTATAGTTGTCTTAGGCCTATTTTATTGGGTTATTTTTTTTTCTTTTTTCAACGATATATAGCATGTGGGGGTTGTATTTGTAATTTTATTAAAATCTATTAAAAATTATTATTTTTCAACCATTGAGTAAATTTTCTCACTTTCTCATCAAAGTTGGCTTGTGTTATTTATAGACAGATTAATTGTTTTATCATCTTCTGTTTTCGAGTTATAGTCAATTTTTTTCTATTTTGATATATCGCAATTTCTCAGTTGTTTATCATTTGACAATAATGAAACTTATACAGGGCTTTTATTTTAACACTGAACATACAATTATTGCCTATGTTCAATCGTAAAATAATCACATCAACGCATGGAATTTAATTGAAATTGTATGCAACCAAGTACACAAAGGTGACAGTGACACAGTTTAACGCATTACAAATAAAGTTAGTTTAATTCAATTAAATACGGTTTCACAGAACTCCGTTCATTTGCTTTGGTCTTCATTTGATAATTGCTGATGACTTGAAAACTTGTAAGCATTATATTTCAATTCTTTTAATGTCTTATAAACGGAAGCTCAACTTATTTGAAACTGTGCTGCAATAACTCTTAAAGATGATATGGGGTTCTGTTCTACGTAACATAAAATGTTGAGTTTCATTTCTTCTGTTAAAATGTGACTTCTCTAGCCCTTTTACTATGAAAATTATTCATGCAGCCAGTATTATCAAAATTATGAACAATATTAAAAATTGTTCTGATGGATGAAAATTGTCTGGATACGCAAGCAAAAACAAATCTCTAACACCTCGAGTGCTGTTCCTGCTCTTATACCAATTAATTATTTGTATTTTTTCTTCGGTGGTGTAATACATTTTTATTAATAAAACAATTTTGACAATTAAATAAAACTGAGTAAGTATGGTTGCCTACCTATTAATGCGTTGATATTATTATTTTAGGACTGAACATGGCCATTAACAATCATATGTTGAGTTAAAATAAAAGCCCTGTATGTTATTGAGGCACTTTTTTGAAAAGAATAAAATAAGCTTAACAGAATTCCTATATCTTAATTATTATGAAAGTTATCCTTTTTAAATATAACCTAGTTGGCTTTGGTTATTTTTTTTCTCTTGTATTTGTAGTTTTATTAAAATTTAATAAAAATTATCATTTTTGAATTTTATATCGAATTTTGCCGAACCTGTACATATTTTGGTTCGAAATTATTTCTCTCTCCTATTAATAACAGTGTAATTAGCGTGCTTGGCTTAGGTTTAATTGGCAACCTATTTTTTGTAGCCTTTTTTATAAAATTCAGCCTCCGTCTGATTTTCTAACTCCTGAAAATTTCATAGTTGTACACATTTCAGGAATTCATTTAAAACCAACCTAATTCCCATCTATAATTAAGCATTAAGTTATTAATGTACCAGAATGTTGTTGCATGTGATCAAATCGTCGGTCCCAGTCAATTTTCTGTTGAACCACCTCTCCCGGCTGAAAACTGTCTGTCAAGTAGTGCAGGGCTTGGTCCGATTTTCTGATGACTTGATACACTCTCTTGTCATTTAAGTAACCTTGATCGAATGGCTGAAACACGAAACCAATCGCCAACGTGCAAGTTCTTATACCAAGCGTAAAGACAATACAGCTGGCAAGGCTCATTCATGCAATCTTCAGTAAACCCCCTCATAGTGTTCCGAGAATGAAGCTACGCGAGAGGTTTAGTTTCAACACGTTCTTGATGTACACCACAGACCAATGCTTTCAGTGTAGATCACTGATAGGTTATTTACTTCCTTTATAGTGCATCCGAAACCAGCGGCGGCTCGTGGATTTCTGTTAGGAGGGCAAAGACAAAGATGTCGCTCGTCCTGCACTACTTACTCTTATAGAGGAAGCAAATATTTCTTTGCTGTTTCGGTGCCCCACCACAGAATATCCACGAGCCACCACTGTGCCAACCGGAGAAACATTAACGTCTCCTTCTTAGCACATAGTTAGTTCAGGCATGTTGCAACATTCAATACACTTTTACCTGTCCTCCACCCTCGGGAAATAGTATCGTATCTTTGCATATCACCTCGTAACCCTCAACTTCAGTCCTTTTGCCATTGATGGTAGTGACAAATTTAGTCGGAGAACACGACACCACTTCAGATGAAAACTGAAGGAAAGACAGTTGTCATTTACAAACACAAATTATTTCACACACTAACCTCTTTTAGAAAACTATCCTCCTGACACTTGAAAACCATTTTATTACATCAAACAGACGCAAACCAAATTGGCATTTGAAGTGCGAAGATATAATCGAAAAAGTGAGGTTACGTATAACCATAGATAAAGTAAAATAGATCGGCGACTCTCTGTAAAAAACATTTATCGCATTTTTAATTCGTCACTGTAGTCATAGGATGGCGCTGGTGAAGCAAAAGCAGGTGCGGATAGAACGGGTTGCAGAGGTTTCCAAAATTTCACAGTACTTGATTAAAATCAAATGTAGGAGCAATAAGAAGTCATTGATTAAAATAATATATTTATTGCAAATTGCACAAATGCTTACTTACACTATAATAATAATAATACTATATCCAACCAGCAAGAAGAACATTTTGTTTCCTTCCATTTGAATGTGGCATGGTATTTCATTAAATTATTACTCACACACTTTAGAAAATGAGGAGAATCAAACGATGGAATTATTTCCTCGTCACCTATGAGAAATAAACGATAACAATATTTTGTCCCAAAAAATAATAATATGGCATTCAAAATTTCATACAGACAATAAAGAAATGTACTTGTAATAAATATCACTTACCGGTTCCTTTCTAGTGAAGGAATGCATATACCTAAGTGTTTCTGTTACAATTTTTGCAGGATTTAATGGCACAATAACGACTCATTATTTATAATATTTTTATAACGCGAAGGGTATAGACGACTTTCTTTTTGTTTTAACAGACGAAAAACTGAAAGGAATCGAATATTCACATGCTTATACCCTAGGCACACGGAGGTAGTTTATGATCATTAGCCTTAATGATCTTTAAGAAAATTGGCAATTTACAAATGTAGGTGACACACGGGATAAAGCACGCCTGCGCAGTATACCTACCTAAATACAGGTGTTTATATTTGGTTTTATATAAAAAAAATTCATAATCATTTAAAAGGTTGGATTTAATTGATGGGTTACATTAAACAACGCCCCCCAACACGTGCTGATTTTTATATCAACCAATTGTATTCGCCCAAATGTGTGATTTCACAACAAAGAGTTATAAGGAAAGACAAAGTGGAGGAAAACTACGAGGAACTCACGAGTACAATATACAGCAAAGAAAAAGTTTCCACGTTCACATATTTCTAAAAGTAAAGTAATATCAGCTGATCGCGAACTGTCATTCATGACAGCGATATTTTTCAAATGACTGGCGATGTTACACGATTACCGGCGATGACCTGTTTTAAACGTCGTCGCAGATTTTATGATCATAAGTTTATATGGCGTTATTAATGATCATTAGTATTATGTTGATGTGACACACGGCGAAGTTAATGATCATTAGGACTTAATGATCATTAAATAGCTCCGTGTGTCTAGGGTATTACGGATTTGTTTGTTTACATATACTCGGCCTCGCTGATTATCGCTTGGTGTTGAATGATTTACGGACGAGATTTTAAAATGTATTAGCAGGTTGGGCCATCTAGCGTCATTTGCTGTAACAAATTCTAGCCTGTTTGGCGATACTTACGCCATCCCATGTTTCGGGTGCGAAGCTCCAATGCGAACAATTTATTTCGTATGGAGTGCGCAGGGCATGACGTATAACATGTACATGTCTGCGCACTCCTTACGAATTAAATGGTTCGCATTAAAGCTTCGGCTAAAGGGCCACCGGATGTCGCAAGTATCAAGAAAAATTTCAAAACGGGTGAAAAATTATTACAGAAATTGACGCTAGATGGTACAATCTGCTAATTTAATTGGAAAATCTGTGATCTGTCTGAATTAACGCGAATAAAAAAAGCAGGATTTGAGATTTGTTTTTTTAAGTATAACTCCCAATTAAACTTTCTTGTTCGATCTTTAGGAGTTTTCGAAATCGACGCACTCAAGCTGGAAGCCGACACCACAGTCTTTATTTCGTTAATCAAATTAGGCAGAAGTTTAATTTGGATTTTTTTCTCAATAGTGCATGAGCAAAAAGGCTCATTTCGTAATGATCTAATTTAATTCATTGTGTAATGAGCGTAACGGAGACTGATAGTTTTAGCTTGGCGAAATATGCCCAACAAGTATACGTCGTCGTCGCGCCACGAGATGAGCCAGAATTTATTTGGCTCCGAATGCAGGTTCAGTGAGCGACTCTTTCACCCCTCCAACCGCGCACCTCCTCGCAGTAGCCAATATCCTAACGAAATGCCGTGATAGATGGAAGCCGGCGCCGTCGCGTCGGGGCGTTGCAAATGCATTGCGATTTTTCTCAATTCATTAAAGTTATGCAGGCGTTGTTTAACATTCAAACTGGCGACAAAGTGTTTTTAAAAATACCTGATGAGCTTGAAACTACAGGTAGTGCATTCATGGCTCCTTGGTTCTATATAACGTGCCGCCCCTGCTCAACGCTATTTATGGAAATTTATTTAAAAGACTAACAACATAAATACAATTCTAGAAGAGGAAGGGTTTTCAGTTTGGATGATTAATTCTGCATGCATGGTTACGGTATTCAAGAAGTGGCAAATAGTGATATAGAAAAGAATACGAAAAACGAACATACAGAAGGATTTCCGTATGGAATTGGGACTAATAGTCGATAAACCAAAACCTCTTTTTGTTAACTCGAATGACGGGAATACCGCTCGACGATTTTTTGAAAACTTGTTGAAAGCATTTTCTGTTGATGAGGGCCTGATTGGGCAGGTTTTTGAAGATGCTCAAGAGTATACCAATGAATATATTAAGAAGTTTCGAGAAGATTTTGCAATAACATGTTTCCGACTCAAAACTATGGAACATTATTTTACGCTTATTATGTATCAAATCCGTTTATTTCGAGTTTGCGTAAATTACCCCGAAAAAACTTAAAGTCGTTGCTCCCAGAAGCAGTTGCGCCAATCATACCAGTGGGCACAGGAAGCTCCAGCGATCTCAAAGCTGAATTAACTGATTGTGAATCGAATTATTCTTCGGATGACGATGCATAAACTTTTAATGAAACGATTGTATGTATTTTTGTTGTTTTTGTCTCCCCCGTGTGTGCTCACCTTGACGTGGTGGGGGGGCTTGCGTATTCAGATGATCCTAAGTGCTACAGGGCAGAAGGGGCTCTCAGCTGTAGTGAAGGCAACCCTTCTAGGGAAGGACACCCGAACAAACCAAAAAAAAAACTACTTCTCATGAATGGACACTACTACCAGTAATGAAAAGATTACGGAGCAGGAGCTCGGAACTCCAGTTCCGGTCGGAGACGGGTGCTCCGGCGGGCACCCACCGACCGTCATCCACTGACTGCCCTAAAACAACAACCCAGTTGGGCTCGCCTTTGGGTGGCCCACCACTAACCCACTACACCGCGAGTGCAAGTGCACTGCACCAGTCCCCCCTGCTCAGGGTCGGCCAACAGTTTGCCCCTGACAAGGACACTGGGGCGGCGCCTTGCATGAGGGTGAGGCAACAGCTCTGCGGGGTTGAAAAGAAAAGGAGGAGGAAGCTGAAGGGACTGGCAGTACAGCTTCCACTGCGGAATGGGCCACCACGAGCTTCAAGGTAAGTCCCCAAGAAGGGTAGCCAGGGACGAGTGGCACAAGTCACAGCGGCTTCCCCTCCAAAAACAAAACCAGAGGGGGTGACGGCAGCAGACCGATCTCCAAAAAGGGGCCTTCTAATAAGCAAGGCCCTTTGCCGGGAAAGGTCAAGCAGACCGTACCCCCCACTAAGAAGCGAAACAGGTCGGATGACTCTGGGAATTCGGCTGGGCTCAACGCCAGGAAAAAACCCAAAGACACCAACACAAAGCCCAGAACATACACGGAGGCCATCAACAGACATCTGCAGATGGCCATCGTAGACAGAAGCAACCTCCTGGGCAAACTAAAGGAGGAACAGGAGAAGCTAGTACGCGACTCCCTCATGAGGGCGATCCTGGGAGTGGACCCGACCAGCACGGTCGCGCCACATTTCTTCAGGTGGTCCTACTCGGGGGAGATACTGCGTATTACCTGCGCGGACAACGACTCCTTGAAATGGTTTGAGGAAACGGTCAACAGACTAGGGCCTCTTTGGGTGGGAGCCGAACTCGCAGTGGTGCAGGTTGACAGCCTGCCTAGGCCAGTAAAGGCTTCAGTCTGGCTGCCCAATGACAAGGATGAAGCCTTGACCTATCTGGGCGTCCAGAACAGAGAGCCCCAAATAGCCAAGTGGTGTATGTTCCACCACGAACAAAAAGAAGACGGCATCCTGGTGGTTTTTGGGATACCGCTCAAAGTAATCGAGCTGCTGAAGGGTAAGCACACTCAAGGCAAATGCTAGCTACGGTATGGCCTGGGGAAAGTGACCCTTCATCTGAAGCAGCCAGAAGAGAAAGAGACCACCCCGAAAAATGTTGAGGACCCTCCCACGGAGACCGCAGCAGTCATCCGAGATGGCCCCCAGTAAACAGCACCCCAGCTCTCGTTTTGCTTATAAGCAATTAAGCACTAACCATACAACCAAGACATTGATCTAACCTTCACAGGTACACTTGTGCCAACATCTACACAACCACGAGGATAAGTTAGCTCTCAAACAGGAACCCTGGCTAGCAAGCGAAAGGGTTGCCGATATAGGCACTCTAAAAGGAAAGGTGAATTACTTCACCTCCACTAAGCCAAGAACATGTATCTACACTCCAAAGAATGTGCAGTGCGTGTTCCTACCACAACTAAGCTCACCGAACCTCTCAATGGTCAGTATAGAGGGTGCTGAGGGCAGGACTCTGATACTGGCATCTGCCTACCTTCCGTACGACAGTGAGGCCCCTTCTCCCACAAAGGAGATGGTGGCACTCATCAAACACTGTGAGGACGGCAAACTAGATCTGATAATAGGGTGTGGCACCAATGCCCACCACATAGTGTGGGGTAGCAGCGGCCCCAACCACAGATGAGAATCTCTTCTAGAGTACCTCTCAACTACGATCCTAGAGATAGTGAACAGGGGTCGCGAAGTCACTTTCGTGACCCCCACTAGACAAGAGGTCATAGATATCACCCTCGCAAATGCGAACGCAACAAAGCAGATAGAGAACTGGCGCGTCCACCAAGACATATCTTTCTCGGATCACAGATGGATCTACTTCAGTATAGGAGTTACGACCGTGGAACGAATCCTGGCTCGAAACCCAAGAAAAACGGATACAGAACTGTTCAACAACTGCCTATCCAAATACCTAGAAGAAGATGTCTTCAGGCAGGACCCTGTAAACAGGGAGGCGGTTGAGAGACTGTCTCTGAAACTACAGACCAACCTTTTAGACTATTTTCACGAGGCCTGCCCCGCCAGGAAGGCAGGCACATCTGCCAAACCTCCCTGGTGGTGCCCAGAGCTTAACCAAAAAAGGTCCGATCCTGGTAAAACCTTTAAAAAAGCAAAGAACTCCCGACTTGAGGAGGACTGGGCCACATTCAAGAGAACCCAAAGGGACTTTAAAATGACCCTTAGGAGGAACCAAAGGGCCTCATGGCGCAACTTTTGTGAGGGCATTAACTCCGTATCGGAAACAGCTCGCACCAAGAAAATACTATCTCGGTGCCGCCAGGCATATTTAAAAAGGAGGGCGGCACCTATACTGTTGACCTCCGAGAATCCCTAAGTCTGCCTCTGAAGTCACACTTTCCTGACTCCAAAAGCGAATCTGATGCAAACCATCAAAATGATTCAGAATACTTCCCCATAACGAAGGACTGGAACGTAAGCATGGAAATCGTCACCGAAAGCAAAATAGAATGGGAAATAAAATCATTCTCCCCTTTCAAATCGCCAGGACTGAACGGTGTTTATCCTGCCCCACCACAGTGGGGTCTGGTGCAGATACTGCCGCTACAGTGCAGACTGTTTCGGGTATGTATTGCAATGCAGTATGTACCGAGACCATGGAGGGAAGCCAAAGTGATTTTTATTCCCAAATCAGGAAAAACTGACTACACCGCAGTCAAATCGTTCAGACCAATCAGCCTCACGTCTCTTCTTCTAAACATCTTAGAGAGGCTGTGCGACAATTATATCAGGAAGCAGTGTTGCTTGAACAGCAAACTGCACCCAAGCCAACACGCCTACAGGCCAGGGAAATCGACTGAGTCGGCCCTTCATCACGTGGTATGCAGGATTGAAGGATCGCGACGTACAGTCAGCCCTAGGACCCTTCATAGACATCGAGGGAGTTTTTGATAAAGTCTCCTACGCCAATATAGAACAAGGTCTAAACAAACACGCGGTCCCCACAACCATCATTGGATGGGTCGGGGCCATGCTAAGGAATAGAACTGTAACTGCCTCAATAGGTAAAGAAAGCTAAACAGTAGCTGCCACAAAAAGATGTCCACAGGGCAGGGTGCTATCTCCGCTTCTGTGGAATGTCGTTGCGGATGGCTTACTACGGCAACTAAACAATGCAGGATACCATGCTATGGGTTACGCAGATGACGTGGTAATCTTACTCATTGGAAAACACGAGAGTGTTCTGTTTAGCCTAAAGCAGAATGCTCTCAAAATCATAGAGGAATGGTGCGAAAAATGTCTCTATCGGTTAACCCCAAGAAGATAGAATTAGTACTCTTCACAAGAAAAAGGAAGATCAACACAGGTAGACTTCCCAAACTTTTTAATAACCAGTTATGCTTGGCAGACGACGTGGAATACCTCGGTATTATATTGGACTCCAAGCATAACTGGAAGAACCACCTAAAACCCAAGCTTATAAAAGCCTGTGTCATCTTCTGGCAGTGCAGGGCCGCGCTAGGACCAACCTGAGGTTTTAAAATAAAGGTGGCCTGGTGGCTCTATACTGCAATTGTCAGACTAGCTCTGACATAAGGAGCGTTAACCTGGTGGCCGAGAACTAACCAATCGGTAACCAGGAAGAAGCTAAACCACCTACAATGATGGGCGTGCCTGGCTATGATGGGTGCAATGCGCACAACACCCACGGCTGCAATCGTAACTCTACTGAACATGACGCCCCTTCACATACATGTAAGGGAGGTGGCAGTAAGCACAGCCTTAGGACTAAAGGCAAATGGCACGTGGAGCCCGACAGAAAACGGTGTGAGACACGGGAGAATACTGAGAGAGGTGAGATCAACCATGCCTGAACTCAAAGAATCCCTCGACAGTGTCCCACCGAGACATCTGTTTAAGCGGCAATACGAAATAAAAGATCAGATTGATGATAAACCAGAAATTACCGTATATACCGACGGGGCTAAGAATCATGAAGGCGGATGGACAGGCATTTACTGCCAGGAACTTGACCTCAGACTCAGCATCCCCCTAGGTAGGAATGTGACGATTATTCAAACGGAACTTTTCGGGATACTTGAAGGTACTCGGAAACTATCGGAACTGGCAGTCTCGAACAAATCCATTCTGTTCCTCACTGACAGCAAATCAAGCATAGCTGCGCTATCGAGACCAAGGGTGGCCAGCAGCATAATACTGGAGTGCAAGCAAGCTCTATACAAACTCGCCGCAACCAACAGAGTCACAATATCCTGGATTAAGGGACATTCAAATAATGAAAGGAACGACTGGGCCGATAGGCTAGCCAAAAGGGCTGCCCTGAAAAGGGAAGGCTCTAAGGCTTTGCCACTGGCACCACTCACTATCTCCCAAATACTTAAAGGAAACTCCCTTGAAGAACACAAAAAGGAATGGCTACAAACTGACAAGTATGTGGTCGCCAAAAAATGCATCCACTCACCAACACCGAAGCTGAGCAGGAAATATATTGAATTACCAAGAAGCAGTTTGCGGCTGCTAATCGGTACCCTTACTGGGCACTGCAAACTAAACAAGCACCTCAATAACATAGGGGTGGTAAAAGATCTTCTATGTCGGAAATACGAGCAAAAAGAGGAGACCCTAAGACACATCCTGTGTGAATGTGAGTCACTCAAACAACTCAGGTGGTCCGTATTCGGAGAGGAGTGGCCAGATTGGTCACAACTCAGCAACACTCCACACGGCCAACTACTTGACTTCACAATAAGATGATTAGGTTGGTTTGAGGAGTAGGGCTCAGGAGGTGGCACAAAGGACCAACGAATACGCTAAGTGCTGCGACCTCCACAAACTAACATCATCGTCATGTATTTTTGTATTATACAATATATGGATTTATTTTGTACTTTTTCTATAAAAATGGTTCATGTTCAATCCGCCATTTTGGTTTTATTTCAAATTTTGACTTCGGATTCGTAATCAGCGACCCCGAAAATGTAATCAGCGACCAACGTACGGACTGACGTTCAGCCAAATTTATAACGATTTTAACTCTTGGCCAGCTTTTTGGGATTTGGCCCCATTGTGCGTCGGAGCCAAATGTGATTCGACAGTTGCCCTCGATCGCACCTACAAGTAAGGCCCAAAAGGCCAAATGCAAACAAGGATTGCGGAATTAACTGTTACAGCCGAAAGGACGATAACACGCCTGCTGTATATACTTATATTTGAGCCGCAGATTTTGAAAGTTTAAACCTCTTGGTTTAAGCAAGACGACGCATCCCCGTAATGAGCGCTTTTTTCGATCAAATATAAATTCTTTTTGAACATTTTGAATATTTTCCAGGCGAATTCTGCGTATTCATTTCTCTCGCGGGCTATTCTATCGGCCCTCGCCTGCCTATCCACCTATTCATAAAGCAATTGTAAAAACGCACAGAGTGCTTGCTGAAACCATATTGTATTATATGGAAGGTCAAGATCATTTTTGTTTGAAAAAAAAGCGCTGGAACAAGATCATTTTGCAAAAACTCTAAATATCAAGTTCTCACCTTCAATTGTCATTTACTCGAAAAATTTCTTATGTAAGATGGCAACATTTTTATACTGTCAGTTCGACAATGAAAAGATCTCTCAAAATCAAAAATAAAAATAAGGGGTTGCCATTTAAAAACAAAATGGATGATGTCATTACTCAAAAACAAATGACGACTGAAAATCGACTTTCATGCAAAATTTGTATTTTTATACAATCGAACTGTTTTTTCCGATAATATTTAATTTTGGTTTTACTAACTAAATATATTCCATGCTTTAGGCGCGCACTGTATTTATTAGTTTAGATAGCGAATATTTTTATACTATTCATGATGAATGGGAGGTACATGAGGTAATAGATCCATCATATCTTTATGTTTGTCTTTAACAATAGGCCTAATATTTTAATATAAAGATGATATTACTATTTTTCCGAAATTACTTGGCCTATCCTGTTTTAGTAATAAATCAAGAGTTCTAAATTGCGAATCTTTTTCCATCAAAGTTTTATAAAATGCGTATTTCTCGTAAATCTTATCGAGGAAATATTCAACCAGTTGATACTTTGCCATCAGTATTTTTTGTTTCTGTTAAAATGGCTTCCTCCAGAGGTTTGGTGGGATCAAAGTTTTCACTTTCCATTTAATGTTCTAAAAATATAGTGTTTCGACATTTTTCTGTTAATTTGTCATAATTCTGTGCAATATATAGCAAATTTGTTTTTCGAATCGCCATTTCTACAAAATTGCATGTTTGGCAAGAATGAATATCCTGACAATAAAATCTAAATAATTTTCGCTAGACTGGACAATTTTTCATCCACATTAAGGCCAACTTTATGTTTCTGTTTTGATCAGTGCACATATCACTATAAGTGATAATGTGTTTTTAAGTTTTCGCATTTGTTTTCACATTTTGTAGGTGCCTTAAACAAGAAGTTACTTCTTCTATTTCTCTGGATGCTATTACTTCATCCCAGATATACAGGGTCCTGCATCTCACCTCCTGCCTTCTATAGCTGAGTTACTAATTAAGTTAGGATTTCTATATTTTGCAGAACATATTTATATCTTAGGATGCATTTCTGGAAAATATTTTTGATTAAATTATATGCTATATATTTTATTGCTTATATGGGTACCTTTTATGGTTGCCTACATACTCCTATAATTTTATTGAAATCGATTCAGTGATATCAGCAAAAAAAAACTAATAAAACTAGTTTTGCACTATTGGTTTAAAAAATAAATCAAAAATAAAAATAGTGCCTCGCTAATAATATCGTACAAGGTACTTATTAAATAAGGCCTGATTGTCCAGTTAACCAAGTTTTATTGATATGAATTATACAGAGTGTCCAAAATTTAGTACGCTCTTCGACACTAATTAGATGTATACAACCTTTTAATTCTTTTTCAAGGATAATCTTTCCACTTTGAGTGCAATATTTCTTACCACCATTCCGTTTAGCTTTTCTAATCTTTTGAACATAAATATCATCGTCATCCTTGTTGCATCCAGAAACATTCTCATCTAACTGTTCCAAAATTGTCCTTCTTGTGGTAAAATTTATTGCAGAGTTTGATTTTGCTCCGAGCCATCTTCTCTTTCGTTATTTTATTTAGTGGCACACCTACCAAACCCTATATGATTGTAATTGATTAAAAGGTCTATTTGAAAATGTAAAAATATACAGCGTAATCCATTTAAAATCTACCAACGACGTCATATCTCGAAAAATCGGATAGCTGTTAAAAATCAAACTACTGAATAGAATAAATAAAACTATAAACATTTCTTCTAGGAGAAATTAAAACGTTTAGCCAGAAATTAGGTCATTTGCCCAACCTTATATAATACTCTAGGGCCATAAAACTTTGAAAACGTCTCATTTGGAAGAACATTAATCACGTTGATACAAACTTGAAATTTCAAAAATGACAGATATAACCTTTTCGCGATAGAATAGAAAAACCAGTAAGACATACAACTTTACATGCAACATAGGCATTACTTGATATTTATAACTCTCCGACGCCTTACACGCTTATCGCCCTCGTATGCATAAAAACATCTTCGTAATGCCCTTGGTACATAATAGTAGATTATGTATCAAGCGAGAGAAATGCGTGATTTTTCTTAACGTGCATACACACTGAGGGAAAAATACCATTCTCTCCCGACATATACAGGGTGCCCGTTTTTCGAGCGGCACCATGGGGATTGCAGTTATCTTAAGAGATACAAGATTGGTTAAATTAGGGCAAAGTTGTGTATTATAACGTTGATTAATAATCTGTTGAGAAATTTGAGTTACCTTTTTTTGTTTTAAAAAAATCGCGAAAAAATAAAAAATTTCAGTTTTCATTTTTAATTTTTTATTCGAAAACTATTACTATTACGCATTTTGCACTCAGACGTTATTAGAGCACTTTTTAATTGAGGATCTAAATAAGTTATTAGATTAAGGGCCGGTATTATAAAGGTCAGTTAAATTTAACTGAAGATTAAAATTTAAATGAAGTTTGGTTATGTGCAAAATACATGTAGGACAAATGTCAATTAAAATTTAATCGTCAATTAAATTTAAATGACCTTTATAATACCGGCCCTTATTGTAGCTTTCAAGATGGCGGAGAAACAATAGACAACTTTTGTTTTTCTTATGGACGCCATATTAAATTTTTACATTTTCTAATGCAAGATTTTTTTCTGTTTACGATGATATATCACACATCATGTTTTAATTTTACATTTGAGCCAAAATTTGAAATGTAATATTTTTGTAAAGAGTGCCATGCAAACATCACACTTTTCTACAACAATGAGTATTACAAATACTAAAACAAACTGTGGCATTTTATTTTATTATTTAATTCATCTACAATCAAGCAAGGGAATATGCATTCATTTATCAACACTTCTGTTTGGGTAAGGTTGGGTTTACATAAAAAAATACAATTTGTAAACGAATAACAATGTCAGGAATTTTTTACAACATTTAAAACTACTAGAAAACATAATGCTACAATAAGTGTTCAAATTATTCGCATTCACATTCCACTTCCAAACACAATTCTGCGGTTTTTCTTAAATTATAAATTGCCCTACTAATATCTCATTTTCTAATATTATTTATAGAATCAAAGATACTTCTACGCAGTTCATTAATATTGGCTGGAACGCTTTAATAAATCTTATTTTTCAAAGTTCCCCATAAAAAGTAATCCAATGGGGATAAATTTCTCGGATATTTCTGAAGATACACCTCCATTGAGACTTGCACATTTTTATGGGAATTGTAATAAATTTGTAACATATCGCGTTATTCTTCACTTGAAAATTTCATTTTTACGATAAAGTTACCAGTAAAGTAAATTTCAAGAATGAAGTTTAAATGGAACTGTCACATTTTGTTTTGAACAAAAGTGTTGATTTTGTTTACATGGCACTCTTTACAAAAATAATAAATTTAAAATTTTGGCCCAAATGTAAAATGAAAGCATAATGTGTGATATATCATCGTAAACAGAAAAAAATCTTGCATTAGAAAATGTAGAAATCCAATATGGCGGCCGTAAGAAAAACAAAAGTTGTCTATTGTTTCTCCGCGATCTTGAAAGTTACAATAAATCTAATAACATATTTAGATCCTCCATTAAAAAGGGCTCTAATAATGTTTTAGTGTAAAATGAGCAATAGTAATAGTTTTAGAATAAAAAAGTAGAATTTTTTTTATTTTTTCGCGATTTTTTGAAAAAAAAAAAGGTAACTCCAATTTCTCAACAGATTATTAATCAACGTTATAATACACAACTTTGCCCTAATTTAACCAACCTCGTATCTCTTAAGATAACTGAAATCCCCATGGTGCCGCTCAAAAAACGGGCACCCTGTATAGTAAAGTGTTTCTAAAACCTAACCTAGAAAAAAAAACGCCGTCAGCCGTGACAGTTAAAATAAATAATGGAACCTCGTAAGAAGAGAAATGTTATTTATTTCCCTAGGGAGAGAAGTAATGATTTCTCTCCCTTAGGCGAGAAATGTTATTTCACTCGCGATTTCGACTTTCTCTCCCGTTTGTGAAAAAATATAATTATATCGTCATACGCTCTTTTGTAACTTAATTTTTTTGTCCTTTTTTCAGCGAGAAATATGTGAGGCTGATAAACAAACCTATTTTGGTATTAGTTATTAGAGTAATAATTAGTAACACATGCAATGTAGGGTTAATATTATGCAACAAAAAAAAAAATATTTAAAGTGGATTTGAGTCACTTGACTCACTTTCAAAATCAATGCATTTGCAATATCGTTGGACAAGTTAATTTCTAGTATCTACTGATATTAAACGACATTTATTTTGAATTAATTAAAAACATAAATTTTAGGATAAGAATTTGTATTAAGATTTAGCTTCAACTCATTTTTCTCACAATATGGACGTGCAATATGACGTCAAAATTAAGGGCTCATTTATCGGATTTGTTCCGAAATTAATGCGAGCAATGAAAATTACGCAAACGGATCCGCACGTCAAACATAGTAATGCTAAATTTGGAACACATTTTGTGTGGAGGATAGTGACATTAAGGCCAGTTAATTGAAGTTTAGTGTGAAGAAATCTCGCGAGTGTTGAATTTAATTCGATTTTATTTTTATGCGAAAAATTGTAAATATACACAGATACTTAGCATAGATAAAAATGTCTAGACGATATAATACAATGTTTTTGAAAACACGAATTTATAAATAGATGAATATAGAAATAATACTTGTAATCTAGAAATATACTGGGTGTCCGCATTGCGCAATTTGTGGTGGAAAATGCGTTACACTTTTGTCCAAAACTAAATAGTTAAAGAGTTATGGGCAAAATTAAATTAAGAAAGCAAATAATATGCAGAATAAAGTAACGTTTTATTAATAAAAGTTTTTGTTCAAAATGCTTCCACACAGCACATTCTTGCTCTTCTAATAATTAAATACGTAGCTCTCTGAAGAGTATCTGCATCGTCTCTTATAGATGCAGGTTTTCATGTGAAGCCTAAAATAATAAGAGGTGTTAGGTCTAGTGACCTTGGAGGCCAGAGAACTGAACCTCCTCCTCTAAAAAGCTGGGCAATCGCAAGGAATCTTTTTATAATCTTAATAAAACACAAACGGCTAGATGGAATTTCATGATCTTGCATTTATTTTGTAGCCAAGAGTATCCGGTTATGCATGGAATATGACATCAGTCAAATGGTTGCCACGGCTGGCCTTACAATAGTCCATTCTCTCGACCCAATTTTTCAGAACTTCTTCCAACGTCTGCGGCTCTATCGCAGCAATGGCATTTTGGATATTGATTTTAAGATCGTCAATCGTTGCTGTATTGTAGGCATAACAACATTCTTTAATGGCACCCCAGATATAAAAGTCCATGGACGTCAAATCGCAGATCCTTGCTGGCCAATTCACATCTCCACAACGGCTGATTACACGATTTTCGAACTTTGACCGCAATAAGTCGATGGTTTCGTTGCTAGTGTGGCATGTCGCCCCATCTTGTTGGAACCAGATGTTGTCCATATCCAAACCAGCAATTTGCTCCCAAAAAAAGTTTGCTATCATGGTCCTATAGCGGTTTCCGTTGATCGTTTCGCCAGATTCAAAGAAAAATGGGCCGATGATGTTGCCGGCCCATAATCCGCACCATACAGTCACTCGTTCGGGATGCATTGGCTGCTCAACGATCACGTGTGGGTTTTCCGATGCCCAAATCCTGCAGTTTTGCTTGTTTACATAGCCCCTGAGGTGAAAATGCGCTTCATCGGAAAAGATAATTTTTCGCCAAAATTCACCATGGGCTTCCAGCTGCTCTAAGGCCCAATTAGCGAAGTTGTATCGAAGTGGATGGTCAACTCTCTTCAACTGCTGTGTTATTTGGACCTTATAGGCGAATAAACCGATGTCTTTATGCAAAATACGCCTCATGGTAGTGCGATTAATGCTAAATTTCTGAGAGCGATGACGAGTCCATGTTCGCGGTTGGCTTGCATACTACGGGCTACAGCAGCAAAATTCTCGGGTGTACAAACCGGACGAGCGTGTGGAGCTTTAGTACGGTCCATCAGCATACCAGTTTCACGAACGTTGTGCACAAATTTCTTCAGAACACTTACATTTGGTGCATATTCGCGACCGATTTTTGTACACGAATTACATTCAAGGTAAATTTTTAACATTTCCGAACGTTCATCAAGCGTATAGCGTGCCATTTCGTTTACCGCGTGTTGTATACTAAAGAACTGTCATACACCAGATGTCAAATATTATGAAAGTAAAAATAAAATGGTAGTTCAAAAAGATTTCAAGAGATGGCCCACCCTTTACAACGATTAGCAAACGTTATTTAAATATGTTCTTATATTTAAACCATAATGAGGAGGTGCGCCATCATGCTGAAACCACATGTTAACTATGTTAAGAAGTGGAACATGCCATTAACTCTGTCAACTCGTTTTGTAAAAAATAGATAATGCTCAGATGCTAAATGTTCTTGAAATACGAATGACCCAATGAGATTATTAAGAACACCACACCAAATATTCACCGAAAAACGATGTTGAAAATGCGTTTCAGATGTTTTCAAGTGCCCATGAATGTGAATTTCTAGTATTTGTTATTCCATCTCTAGTAAACGTGGTTTCATCCGTAAACAGTATTTGTCCACTAACCTGTTGGCCAACTAAAAAAGTCAATACACGCTGCATAGTCCGCAGCTTGTAAATCTTGATTGTGTGTGATATGGGTATAAACCAGAATTGTGTAATGTTCTCCACACTTCCATTCGACCGACATGAACACAATTCGATATTCTTTGTACGCTAGTAGAGGAACTATTTTCGATCATTCCTCTTCAACAAGTTCTTGCTGTACAGGACGTTCTGCAGTAGCTTTAGGAAAATTACCTGTTACTATCAAATGATGATGTACATTGATGAACACTTTCTGATTAGGTATTCTTCGACCAGGGAACCTCCGCTGATATTCCCGCACTGACGCTCTTGCATTTCCATAAATAAAGTGTATATCGGCATATTCTCGATTTGAAAACGTAGCCATACTAAATTAATCTGGCAATTGCCCTCATTTACTTATTGACCAATGAAATCGAATAATGTTGATGATATGATCCAATAAAATTCTAATTACCTTGCGTAACAAACCACGCTGCATGTTATGCAATCCAATTCACCCTGGGTGGTATCTAATCAGATAATCTCTCATGTTGGTATTGCCTAGCAACGCGTTACTACATTTTCTATAACATATAAAACGTCAGTTATTGCCGGACCATTAAACAGTTTGCTTCTAAATTCGATCTGTTTGTATTTTCGGGTAATGTGTTGGTGCTTTCATCAGTAATAGTATTCATGGGCATTTCTTGAAATCTTGGTGAGCTCATTTTTACTACAATTATTGTGGCGCAGATTAATACATACACTTGGTGTCACTAAATTTAACTTTTCAAATTATAAAGTGTGAACTTTCTGTTCGGCCAATTGTCTTCGCGAATCTAACTCGTGACTGATTTTTTCTAGGCAATTATTAGCGTCTGGATCACTCTTGCTTGTTGCTTCCAGAAAATCGTGATCCTGACGCTAATAATCATAGACACTCGTTAGATTACTGTTGAAAATGATAACGTCAAATAATAAACAATTAACCTTTTAGACCAATAACTCCTTGATAATTAGGTTTTGGACAAAAGTGTATAAGGCATTTTCGACTCAAAAATACGCTCTTAACCTATGCGCACCGTATCACGGGACACCCCGTATAATTTTATAAATAATGCTAATAAATTCAAATTAACGATTCAACTGAATTTATTGGGTATTTATGTGTGTTAATAAATAATGTTTATTCATCATTGTTTTCAACGCCGTAGACATTTATAAAGGGTGAGTTAATTGTAAAACTTCACTTGCATTCAAATCGTCGTGTAGTATTTCCGTGACTAAAGTATGACTATGAATAATTCCGGCTCACTCTTGTACAGTCTGGATGGAGACAAAAGCCGCGATGAGGTAAATACATGTATCATAATTTAACGTTTTGTAACTTAATATGTTAAAAAACTATTAAGTATATAGCAAAACAAGAAACATTAAAAATAATTAAAATTTCTCAGATACTCCTGCAGCCCTATAATTACATGACGAGGGTGCCTGAACCGAACACCACAAATCAGCTTTGCAGAGCTTTCAATCATTGGCTGAAAGTACCCGAGAAAAAATTTCAGGAAATAGACCATATAGTGTTTACACTATTTAGCGCCTATTTTATGTAAGTATCTGTAATTTTTAACGTTCTTAGTACAGTTTTGTGTCAGTGTAAAACTTTCATCTTATAAAAATACATAAACACACGTCAATCCGCTAATTAGTAGAGTATGGTGAGAGAATTTTCGAAAATTCTTCAATGATTCGGAAAAAATAAAAAAAAAAACAATTGCGACTCGAATTCGTGTTTTTCGCAGTAATAAATCAAAAGAGCGTGATGGTGAACAAATTAAAAAAAAAATCTTTAATGGTTTGTGTTCGAGCGTCATTGCTCTTCTCGTTCGGCGAAGAGTACGATCGAGGCTTACTGCTTTAGGTGAAGAATTAGCGACGGAGTTGGTCTTTGTCAGCAATTTTTAAGGTGTTTAAAGACGGGTTAAAAGGCGACCTACTCCTTCCGGCCAGATCGGAATTAACAATTTTATTTGTAATTCAACGTATATATTACCACTTAAGAACCGGCAGAAATATACATTTTTACAATTACTTTATTTTATTTTTATTCGATTTAATCTTTTTTATGTAAAATATTCTTAAAAGGTTTAACTCTGTTTTCCAATAATTATCAATTATCATATTTTAAAACGGAGGAGTAAATTTGAAATACTATAACGTGTGAGCCACAAGATTTTTATTCAGAGTTGGCTGTGAGATAAATTTGGTATGTTGCATATTAAAAACTAGGACATTTAGCCTACAGGCTATTGTAACTAATATCTACAAAAAAATGGGTTAGTTGGAGAAAATAAAAAAATGGTGATGTGGCCATCATGTTACTTTCTCCGACAAGATAATATCGTTTATATTTACGCTTTCGTGGTTTATTTTCAATTGAAATTATATTTTAAATGTACATCGAGCATTGCGTAAACTCAGATGAAACTGACGTTTAAAACGTCAAAATTATGAAAGATGGAAAAATTATACTTCAAATTCAAAAACTCGGTTTACACAAAAACTAACGAGATTTCGAAAAAAACGTATTCTTTAGAAGTTGTTCATTTTGGAATTCTCTACAATTATTACTCACATAAATTTGCTGTAACTATTCTCGTTTCATAATTATAAACCAAAAATTAAAAAAAAATTAATAAATTTTTTTCTCCAATAGCAATGATTTTATGAAAAATATTTTGAAGTAGAAGTTGTTCATTTCTTTGCTGTCTTCAATATTAGTTTAAATATTTTTGTAATATTTTTCATATTTAAGAAAATATTGGCAAAAAACAAAAAACAGTTAAGGTAAACACCCACTTCCGGTGTACGAAATTTTACCAAAAGCTTTTCAGTTCTTTGGATTATCAAATAAGAAATATGTTAAAAGTTTCATATCAATTGCTCTATTAGTTTTTGAGATACAGCGCACACAGACACAGACAGACACACACACACACACACACACAGACACAACATTTTTTTTTCCAGAAATTGTTGAAATGGCATCTAGGGACCCCAAAACGGATATTTCCGGTAAAAAAATTTTTGGAAAAAAAATCACGATCACAATACTTTCTCGTACTTCGTAACGGAGAAAGTAAAAATGGTGATATGGCCATCATGTTACTTTCTCCGACTTTATTTTTACGTTTTCATGGGTTTATTTTCAATTGAAATCATATTTTAAATGTACATCGAGCGTTGCGTATAAACTCGGATGAAACTGACGTTTAAAACGTCAAAATCATGAAAGATGTAAAAATTATACTTCAAATTCAAAAACTCGGTTTACTCAAGAACTAACGAGATTTCGAAAAAAACTTATTCTTTAGAAGTTGTTCATTTTGGCATTCTGTACAATTATTATTCACATAATTTTTCTGTAACTATTATCGTTTTATAATTATAAACCAAAAATTAAAAAAATAATCATAATTTTTTTTCTCGAATAAAAATGATTTTATGAAAAATGTTTTCAAGCAAAAGCTGTTCATTTCTTTGTTGTCTTCAAAGTTTGTTTGAATGTTTTTGTGATATTTTTCATATTTAAGAAAATATTGGCAAAAAACAAAAAACAGTTAAGGTAAACGCCCACTTCCGGTGTACGAAATTTTACCAAAAGCTTTTCAGTTCTTCGGATTATTATTTTCCTAAATATAAAAAACATCACAAAAACATTTAAACAAACGTTAAAGACAACAAAGAAATGAACATCTTTTGCTAGAAAACATTTTTCATAAAATCATTTTTATTCGAGAAAATATACATATTTTTTTTAAATTTTTGGTTTATAATTATAAAACGATAATAGTTACAGCAAATTTATGTCTAATTGTAGAGAATGCTAAAATGAACAACTTATAAAGAATACGTTTTTTTTCGAAATCCCTTTAGTTTTTGAGTAAACTGAGTTTTTGAATTTGAAGTATAATTTTTCCATCTTTCATAATTTTGACGTTTTAAACGTCAGTTCACACAACGCTCGATGTACATTTGAAATATGATTGCAATTGAAAATAAACAATGAAAACGTAAATATAAATGGCTATGATACCATCAAGTCGGAGAAAGTAACATGATGGCCACATCACCATTTTTTATTTTTGGCCTTTTTAATTTTATTAACCTGACTTGATTGATTGATTTTTATGCGCAATTTTTTATGTTTTTGCCGGTATTTTTAGGGTTTTTAATTACTTACCCTCTATAACATACAATATATAATAGCTATAATCTAAATATTGTTTTTTTCTGTGTGATTTATTTTTATTTTTCGAAAAGGAAACTTAGCAAAATGTTTTTAAATTTATATTAAATTGAAAAATTATATTGGGCTATAGAGTGATTTTTAGAGTGCCGAGTGATGAAAATGTCAATTCAATTTTTTTATCTGCATTCTTTATTATTAGTCCCGGATTTTTAATTTCTTTGGCCAACGTTTTAGATTTTAGTTGTTTTTGGATCTTTCTGACCTGCAATTTTGTTTCTTTGGGTTTACATTTGTGATCTTTTGACCTAGATTAAAATTTTTGATTTTTTGGGCCGCGTTTGATTTTTGGGCTGGAATGTTTGATTTTTGGCCCTATATTTTAATTTTATTAGCCCGAATTATTGATTTTATTTTTTGACGGTATTTTTAAGGTTTTTGATTTTGATTTTTAAAATATAGGGTTTTTAGATTTTTTTATGTTTGATTTTCTTTTATTTTTTTCTATTATTTTCGAGATTCGGGTCGGCCCCTTATTTTGCTTTAACTTGTATTCTGCATTTTTTTATTTTAAGACCAGGATTTTTGTTTTTGGCCTATATTTAAGATCTATTGTTTTTAGGCCCGAGTTTACGATTTTTGGTGTAAATTTTCAGTTGTTTGGCAGGATTGTTGATTTTTAATTTGATTGCTTATATTTTAGATTTTTGATCCGTATTTTTGATTTTTTTGATCTTCTGTCCTATTTTGTTTTTTATTTTGGACGAAATCTTCGATTTTTTGGTTTGCATTTTTTATTTTTAGGCTGGAGTTTTCGATTTGCAATCACTTTGATTTCTTTAGAACAAACTGATATTTTTAGCGCCCTGCGCCCTTATTAAAAATAATGTTTATAAATAAATTGAAAAAATGTAAAACCCGGGTAAAATTATATTCTTTTTTTTTACTTAAGGCTCCTGGAGCGTACCTCTAAATTCATTTAAAACATTATTCACAAACCGATAAAGACTTAAAAATTAAATTTTGAATTCATCTCTGTAAATATATTCTGAAGAGTAGAACGGATTTATTTTTTTTTAATAATGTTTATAAACAAATTGAATACTAATATTAAAATTTCTACATTTCGGTCCTGACAACCGGAAATAAATATTTTAGATTAGCTTGTAATGTACTACAAAATTAAGAAATGAAATTAATAACTTGTATCTGGTGCATCAATGCGAAAAATATGCTTAGATTAATTAATAGTATTAAAAATTAAAAATTAAAAATTAAAAATTAAAAATTAAAAATTAAAAATTAAAAATTAAAAATTAAAAATTAAAAATTAAAAATTAAAAATTAAAAATTAAAAATTAAAAATTAAAAATTAAAAATTAAAAATTAAAAATTAAAAATTAAAAATTAAAAATTAAAAATTAAAAATTAAAAATTAAAAATTAAAAATTAAAAATTAAAAATTAAAAATTAAAAATTAAAAATTAAAAATTAAAAATTAAAAATTAAAAATTAAAAATTAAAAATTAAAAATTAAAAATTAAAAATTAAAAATTAAAAATTAAAAATTAAAAATTAAAAATTAAAAATTAAAAATTAAAAATTAAAAATTAAAAATTAAAAATTAAAAATTAAAAATTAAAAATTAAAAATTAAAAATTAAAAATTAAAAATTAAAAATTAAAAATTAAAAATTAAAAATTAAAAATTAAAAATTAAAAATTAAAAATTAAAAATTAAAAATTAAAAATTAAAAATTAAAAATTAAAAATTAAAAATTAAAAATTAAAAATTAAAAATTAAAAATTAAAAATTAAAAATTAAAAATTAAAAATTAAAAATTAAAAATTAAAAATTAAAAATTAAAAATTAAAAATTAAAAATTAAAAATTAAAAATTAAAGAATACAAATACACTTACGTGAAGGTGATCTTGAACATGAGGAAGTTTTATACCCGAGTTGGAGGCGATTATTTATTTCTTCAGATCTGTACTTTCACTAATTATATCTTACGACGAAAAAAAAAAGTTATATTTAAGCTGAAAACAAAAGAACACTTCAAACTTGAACTGGGAACACGAAAATAATAATGCATTAACCGATTTTGGCAATTTTAAAAACATAATCAATTAAAGAAACTAGGAAAATGAAAAAATGCATTTAATGATTTGTAGAATTGTAAAAAAAATAATCAATGACGGAATTTGTTTTAAAAGCTCAAAATCCATATTAAAGTAGTGCAGTTTAACTTTAATTGTACTAATAGAGATTTTTAATCTATAAATTTATAACTTATCTACAATTAAAGTTAATTTGGGTGTTTATTCATTGTGTGGTAATGTTTCCACAATTTTACTTTTATAGTTGGAAAGAGTCAACACGTTAACAGCGTTACGGGACAATTGTGTCCCGTCATGGACTTCCGTATTTGGCAAAATAGAATTCCATCGAACTTCCCTATGGGCGGAGGTTCTAACTTCGTCGTACTTTGACTTAATTAAAAGTTGTTTGGTCCCGATCGCAGATTAATATTAATCTATGGTACCGATTAATTCCATGCGGTTTGCAGTAACACATTAAAAAAAAACTGTACAACACAATATGCGGTACGGGTCATATAGACCCCGTACCGCATATTGTGACACGAAAATCGCAGCCGCAGTTAACCTGTTAATTATATTTTACTTATTACTATTTAAATCATTAATGAGAATCGACTATTAAGATAATAGAGTTTATCTCGTATTAAATTTATATGTAGTATAACCAGTATTAACCGTTACTTAATTTCGTTTCTCAAAAACGAAAACGATATTTTTGTGCGAGAATGGAAAGAACGAAACCGAAAAGTTTCGTTGTCACTCCGATCAGAAACGAACGAAATATTGCTCGTTTTTAGTTCCTGATTTTGTTTGATATTTACATTAACAATTTAATTTTTGCTACTGACCTGATTTTTGTTTTTTTGTCTCTTCTAACGCGATCTTTATTTTTTTTTACTACGTATTCGCAAAATAATGTACTTATAATAATAGTAATATTTATTAACGGAATCTCCTTTTGCATAAATATAATATATAAATACAAACAATTCAAAGATATAAAAATAAAGTATACAAGTTTTAGTAAAACAATACGCTTCAAAAGTGTAATACATATTAGTTTTTAGTTTTCTCAACTGTCAACAATGCGGTTTAAACATTTTCGAAAATAAACGAGTTGTGGGCATCTGATTATTGTTAATACTGTGTGCATTTCTTTAGCCTAGATGATATTCAGGACAATTCTCCCTCAAGAAGGGGCATACCATCGGCACACTTGATCTATGGAGTCGGCAGCACACTAAATTCTTGTTGTTATGCTGCGTATATAGCCTTGAATAAGGCTTTCGAACTGGGACATCCCGACGTGAGTATTTTTTTTTGTTTTATTGGTTGGTTTTTCTAGCGTAGGTGATGGGTGCCCTTCCCCTTAAACAGTTGATCACGAAGCAGAGTTTTACCAATTGTTCAATTTTTAAAAGCACTGAAATTAAGAATTTTCTTCTTATTTCTTCGATTTCCGCAGAAACTTTTGCTGTTTAGTAGGGTAGGGCCCACCCAACGCTCTACAGTTTAATTAAATATCCACAAACCTTGTTTTTTAGGCTCTTATGAATTCATATTTTCTAATTAATGAACTATGAAATTTTGTTTGAACTAAACAAAGTCCAACTTTGGTAAAAGTGGATGTAACGAGTGGCGACTGGGCCCTGTCCCACCAACCAATCAGTTGGGGTGGTGGGTGGTCCCTATCCCACCATGTAATCAGTTGATCACAAAACAGAGTTTTACAACTTGACCAATTTTCAAATGTAGCAAAGTCAACATTTCTAGTATTGCTATATTTTTATCGCAGAAACGATTGTTTTCGGTTTAACCGATAGGATTATAGGATAGCGATCATTTTAAAGATAGAAACACTATCAACTATCTAAAAAGTTGCCTTAATGATGTTTCTATCCTAACAGTTTTTTGGTTCGTATTTAACTCCATCAGTTTTCGTTAGCAACCGTACTGTGCTGATGAGACCAATGAAGGTCGAAACCGGTCCGCAGTTGTTGTCCGGGAAACAATCATTCATGTTTGCTATCATTTTTAAGGTGTGGAGTTTGTAATTACGAAACCATATATTATATTATAGAATAGCCAGAATAAATGATTTATACGTTACATTACCTTATTACCTCTTTCCTAACGAATGCCCTTATATTCGTGACAACAAAAAAATAATTCCGAAAGTTCAAATTCGCGACATTAAAAATTTGTTTGTAAGATCGAGAGGATGACGTAAATTTATAATTTCCCGGCATACGATCAATTTAAAAATGAGTTGTCTGGAAAGCGATGTTTGCGACTAATACAAACTAGCACGTTAGCCAAGAGTTAATACAACGATGCTTATAGAATATTTGGTTGTGATTAAATGAGAATATTATTGAGAAATTTCAAATGGATTCTCATTATTTTCAGGCGCCACGAGTAATCGTGGAAAGTCTTGTCGAAACTCACAGGGGTCAAGGAATGGACATTTACTGGCGGGACAACCACATTTGTCCCACGGAGGAAGAGTACATGGAGATATCTGAAAAAAGTAATTATACCCAATAGTAATTATTAAGACAGTTTTACTTTCACGTGTTTGCTAAACTAACGAGAATCTGATCGGATCGTGTCTGGTCAGGCTTAAGTAACAAGTGATTGATGAGATTGTTTAATATAAATTGTATGTTTCTGTTTTTCTTTAGAAACTGTTTTCTATACAAATATCATGAGACTGCTGCAGTTGTTTAGTGAAAACAAGAAAGATCACACCAAACTCTCGGCTATGTTAGGAACATATATGCAAATCCATAATGATTACGAAAGTTTATCTGTGACACAAGTATGTAATTTAATTTATTCAATCATCACTGTATTTTATAAAATAATAGTAAAGTGAAGTAAAATAAAATTGATTAAATTAATTTTTAGTACATGGATCTAAAGGGCTACGGTGAGGATATAACAGAAGGAAAATTTAGTTATCCACTGATGCACGCCGTACATAAATATCCGGATGATAAGAGAGTGATTGGTATCCTTTTGCAATATCTATAAATCTAGAATCTAATGAATACAATGAGATGAAAATCCAATGCCAGGATAATTCTAACCAATCAAAAAATCAAAATAATAATTTCCTATACTCGGCGCACCGAATAGGTGGTATGATCATGTTGCGTTCACCCCGCGTCCTCGTGATAGTTCGTCGAGACGTTATAAAAAGCCTGATTCACACAGCCTTGCCACATTTTAGTTCTGTGCCGGAAATATAAATCTTTCTACTTTAACCCACAAATACTAACTAGGTATTTACCACTTCCTAATTAATTGTAATTGAAAAAGGCTGATTTAAGGATAGAACGTAATCACTACATTTAAATAAGACAGAAAAACGAAAACACATGGCATACAACGGGCGTGATAAAAAAATTCGGTTAAACCTAGGAAATTACAACAAACTTTACTGTTTCGAGCTCATAGTATTTTGTGCGTAAAACATTAAAATTCACTTTCATACTCATTTTGAAATTTTAAAATCTTGCTAGTTTGAACGGACAACAGATGAAAATGCTTAAATAAGATGGCGGTTTAAGCTAAATCTTATTCGGTTATAATTTCTGCGGCATTTTAAAACCTACACATATGTGCTCCTAAAGAGGTTAAAACCAATAAGGGCTCATATCCGAAAATTAAAATTTCTCAAGAAACTGAATTTCTATTGAACCATTTGACTCGTTTGAGCAGTTTTTTTCTTCTAAAATTACCGACCGCTATGTTCGTTATGGCAAAGCAAAATGGTATTATTGAAGGAAAATTTGATGGTGAAAATGTTCATTACAGTTTTACGAGACGAGTCCTTTTCGAACTGTGGTTTTAAGTAAAACGGCATTAGCAAAGAACGCACATTATTGAAACTAACAAAAATACTGTCAAAATACAAAAACAATGTTTTAATGAAAAGTCCTTTTCAACGTCCAGCTGTGATGTCTCTGTCGGCCACTAACTTTTGTTCATTTTTAAGTTATTGATCTGCAGAGTAGAGGAGTAGCATAGATATTCTTCAATAGTAGGACTGAACAAAAATCTTTCGTTTTTTCATAGGATAATAGTTTTATTATTAATTTACCACACACACTACTACCCAGTAAAACTACAATTGTGAAATAGTAAAAAAAATCCTTGCCATTAAATGTAATCCAATTATTTTCGTAAAATTTTTCTTAATATTACTGCAGAAATCGTTAAAAAGAAGACGACCGACAATGAAGTTAAGAAATATTGCATTTCTTTGCTAGAGGAATTCGGCAGCTTCGAGTACACCCGGAAGAAATTGGTGGACCTTGCCAATGAAATTAGAGAGGAAATGAAGGAATTCGGTGACAATCCTTACATTGAAGAGCTCCTAACATGGACTCAGAGTAAATTTTAGTTGTTTTTTTTTGTAATTTCACTATATCCTATTGCTATGAACTATTTTATTTCCAGCAAGTATATTTAAAAAAAATATTGTAATTGTTATATAATAAATATATTCTCAAATTGTTTGTACTTCTCTTATTCATACCATTACCATATCTATAACTAATATATCTTACTTTTTTAAGATCTTTGAAACAAAACACTGTTCAGTCTTTATAAGACTTAATTTTTGAGTTACGAACAGGTTGAACATTTATATATTCAGGCTACTTTTAATCTTTATTTAATGTATTTAATGATTCTGCAACAAGTAAAGGTTTTGAATTTTAATTACTGTTTTTCTAGTTATGATATTAATATGAAATAGAAATTAATACTACAAAATAAAATAAATGTTTAATGTTTAATATTCTTTATATTTGGAAATATTAGGATCTACTTCACATTAAGGTGCGTTTCAAATAGTATATTGTACAACGAGCATATAATGATGGCTATTAATCACGAGAAAGATATTTGCGGAACGAGGCGAGTGGAGCCAGTCGTTCGTCTGATTAATAGCCATTATATGCGAGTTAAACACCGTACTTTGTTTACGAAAATCCTATAATATCTTTGAGTGAACACTATACTTTGTTCTTGACAACAACAATATATAACACAACATTTATTATAAATATTTTTATCAAAATGAGTGTTGACAATTATATATTCACTTCTCCACTTATTCACTTTCAATATTCTGTGAGATAAGCTTTGCGATTTTTCGCGTAGCAGACACTAATTCTGCAGCTTCTCTTACCTTCGGTGGAGTGAGTGTTAATGAAGTAGATGGCAAACTGTCAATTTTTCCACAGAAAATTACTAAAAACAACAGGCGTCAGTTTTAATGGTCTGTTTTGTTTTATAATAATTTGACAAATAAATGATGACAGATTGCGGTATCATGATTTGAATATGTAATAGGGTCCGTAACTGATGTTATCATTAATCGCGTTCTGTGAAACAATCAAAGCACGAATTAGCGTGTTTAATAACCATATTAAACACGCTAAAATGCGTGTTCGAATAAAAAAAAATTAAACGAAGACAAGTCGTTTAAACGCGTACACGTGTAAACGTGAATATCCCTTTAAACACGAATATCCGTTTAAACGTTTAAAAACCGCTTGCTAACTAAGAAAACGTTAATCCGTGTAAACGTGTGTCTGTGTATTAACGAGTCCTAATTCAGATATCGTCAAAAGTGTTGACATTCATGACTATATTAACAAAAAAACACCCTTTTAAGCCGAAAAAACTGCTTGAAACTTTGACTATATACTAATGGACTGCTATTCCCCCTCCATTTCCCATATGATCACTGCTCCAAAAGTTGTCCACGAGCTGGAGCCCGATATAAGTCCCGCCCCGGAGCCGAAAATGGAGCGTAATTTAAAAACCGGAAAGCAAAAAAAATATTTCTCGATGTATTCATCAGCAACGTGGAGAATGCAAATGCGGGCATATTTCGGCAACTCCGGTCCACTTTCCTGACTGTTCTTTACAAGCAAAGCATTAACCCATAATTTGCGAAGTTCCGGATTTGATGGAAATCTAATACAGAATTTTAGGTTATAAGTCAAAAGTCAACTGACGTGTACATCAGCTGACGAGTATTATAACCGCGTTGGCATATATACGTGGACGTATTGCAGCCTTTCGAATGGCAATATTTTGACATAGTGTAAATATTTGACAATATAAATGTTTATGTATTCAAAGGTGTGAATAAATTGCAGGGTATCGCAATATGCAATGCGAGCTCATAGAGTCATATGTCATAGACACAAAATAGCTACCAATTTAGTAACATACCGCAACCATTTAGGATCCCGCCGCGCCACCGTTGCTTGGAGACACACATGAAGCGGCGCTAGCAGTCCAATAGTATATATTGAAAAATCATAAATCGATATAAAATGTATTTCACAACAAAAGATGCTAAATAGTACATTATTATACAGGTTTAATAAGAGGGTCAATTGTGGAGTGGGATTGAAAAAATATCGAATTTTAGGCACTCGGTACATAAGAAAATCTAAGAAACGGTTGAGATCGAGAATTTTTCTCGAGGCATAGATTGCTACTACAGACAAAAATAAAAATCGGGGTTTTTGACATAAGTACGGCGATTTCAATGGTGAATAGAGTAGTAAGTAGCAAATTACGCGTGAAAGATATTGTGTACGAGCCGCGTGGCGGCGAGTAACGCTATTTCACGAGCGCGTAATTGCGTTACAACTCTCGTTATGTACTATACCTTGAACCTTACATTTATTCGCTTTAACTAAAGACATATTGAAACTGAATCTCGTCAGGGTGACGTTTAAATTTGTATTAAATTGCCCGGTAATGGCAATGTAGGACGACTACCAACTAAACAAACGAATTACCCACAGAACACATACCTTTAGAAATGAAACCTGCATGTTAAATTTCGGAAACACGATTTTTGGCGCCGCCTGGTGTCGGGGTGGCAAATTACTTGGATTTCCGCCAAAATTTAAAAATGTTATACTCGTCTACACGATATATTTCAATTTAATAACACTAAAAATATAATCAATTATGTTTTTTAAGCACATAATTGATTATACTTTTAGATAGTACATAAATGAAGAAATTACTGGTTTTGTTAAAAGAAAAAAGATTGGATTTCACAAAATAAAAATAAAAATAGGCCTACATGGAAAAAATATATATTTAACAGAATAATTATATACATTATTATTAACAAAATTATCAAATATAAAAATATCACAACAATCGGGTATTAGGGTCTAGTCCAGGTGCAATGTTCCATCAGGTCTCTTCGTTCTTCTCAGGATATTTCTTTCAGGCGTCGTAACAGGTCAGTTGTTTGCTCGTATCCAGGATACATGACATTAAAATAGTTAAAAAGTAAATTAGTGTAGTTATATTGTCTTACTTCTTGGTGTCGGAACAGCATTGCAATTCAATTTTTTGCGGAAATGGTTAACAAAATGTTTATGAATAAAATGATCTTCACATGAATGAAAATTTAAACAATGAAGACTGTTCAATATCACAAATGGTTTAAGATATTCTTCATTTTTGGAAATTTATAGAAATGTTTATTTTTGTAGTCGACATTAGTTATAGGTATCGGAAAAGAAAGAATTTTGACATTCTGGATATTTACAAGAATATTTAATACGGCCATTTGATGTTTCCATTATTAATAAATACAATTGACGAGTTTATAAGACAGAATATATAATAACCTTTGACTATATACTATTGGACTGCTAGCGCCGTTTCATGTGTGTCTCCAAGCAACGGTGGCGCGCCGGGACCCTAAACGGTTGCGGTATGTTACTAAATTGGTAGTTATTTTGTGTCTATGACATATCACTCTATGAGCTCGCATTGCATATTGTGACACCCTGCAATTTATTCACACCTTTGAATATATAAACATTTATATTGTCAAATATTCACACTATGTCAAAATATTGCTAGGCGAAAGGATGCAATAAGTCCACGTATACAGGGTGTCCTAAATAGAGTAGGATTGCATGGGTATCTTTCTTATTCTTAAAGCTAGAGATCTATGCTGATTCAGATTATGTTGAGAAATTTTCAAAATTCCGAGCAGTTTAGAAAATATTTAAAAAAAACTGAAAATCGCGATTTTCAAAAAAATCAAATATCTCAATAATTATTAAAGATGCGAAAAAAAGTTTTAAATAAAAGTTACTTGGTTTAATTAGGCAAACATAGAAATCAAGTAAAAATAAAATTCAAGATGGCGGTTTCCGAGATATTAATACCAACTTTCTTATTTCAAAAGGCCGCCATATTTGATTTTTACACGCATAAATAGACTTTTTTTTTCTCTTTTCAACGATGTACAACAACCTATGTCAAAATAAAAAATAATGGAAATATTAATTGTTGTAAGTTTAAAACAAGTAGGCATAAATAAAAATAAAACAAAATTTGTTATAACGACTAACTGTCATCTTACATTGGTTTATCAGTTGTATTAATCATTCATACATGTGTATTGTCTTAAGTTGTTGTAATATCGATAAATATTAATTACTTGAAATCAGAGGCCTGCATGGGCCGGGCCGGGCCGGGTCGTATTTTTCAAACTCCGGGCCGGGCCGGGCCGGGCCGGGCTTTCCGATGGATAATTTAACCCGGGCCGGGCCGCGCCGGGCTTGGATAAATTAAATTTTATTACATTTTGAAAAGCAACAACAAAGTGAATTGAAAAAAAAATGTTATTAACACGAATTCAGTGTATTTTAAGAATTTTAAGGAATACATGGGTCCAGTAATTTTATTTATTTAATTCAACATTTTTCGGAGACGGGCTGGGCCGGGCCGGGCTTTGAATATTTAACTCCGGGCCGGGCCGGGCCCGCAGCACATTTTCGTTTCATCGGGCCGGGCCGGGCCGGGTTTTAAATTTTCACTGTCGGTCCGGGCCGGGCCGGGCTTTCGAAAACCCTCTTCTGCAGGACTCTGCTTGAAATGGCGAATTATTCAATATCTGAACAATACGATATGTTTTGTAATTACATCAAGTGTTTCAAAAACCCCCATCTTGCAGCACAAACGTACCAAGCAAACTTTCCTGAAAGAAGGCAGCCGGAAATTAAGGTATTTAAAAGATTGGATGAAAATATGCAATTGTATGGAAGTTTAAAAAAACCTAAGAGAAATAGAAATATGATCGTTGATGATGAAGAATTAACATTGGCTTGTGTGGCAGCGAATCCGAACATTTCATGTCGGCAGATAGAAAATTAAGTTAACGTATCTAAGTCTAGAGCATCAACAATTTAAAAAAAGCACAAGTTTCACCCTTATAAATTGCACCTATCTCAGACTTTAGAACCAAATGATAACATCCGTAGATTAACATTTTGCAGGTGGTTGATCAACAAAATTACGGAAAATGGTGATTTTATAAACACAATTTTATGGACTGACGAATCTTACTTTTCTAATTGTGGATTATTTAATTGTCATAACGAGCACTATTGGGCTCAAGAAAATCCACACATAGTTATTCCACGGCGAAACCAATTACGGTTCGGCTTTAATGTTTTTTGTGGCATAATGGGAAATCGTTTACTTGGTCCTATAATTTTTGATGGAACTCTAACTGCATAACGTTATTTGGAAATTCTTCAAACAACCTTAGAAAATTTATTGGATGATTTACCTTTGGCACAAAATATGCAAATATGGTACCAGCAAGATGGCGCTCCAGCACACAATGCCAGAGATGTTATTACTTATCTAAATGGACGTTTTAATAATAAAGTAATGGCGACTAATACACCTGTACAGTGGCCAGCCAGATCTGCAGACTTGACGCCTCTTGACTTTTATTTATGGAGCACTTTAAAAAATAAAGTTTATGGAAGTAACTTCAATTAAAACAATGTGGATGAACTTCGCGAAGCAGTGACAGAGGCAATAAACGGCATTAATCGCAACACATTGCGAAAAGTAACTGGCAATGTTGTAAAACGCTGTCAATTGTGTTTGGCCAATAACGGTCAACATTTTGAGCATTTTTTATAATTTATTGTTATTTTACTACTTGGTTGTATTACCTCTTTTTGTTTTGTTACATTTGCTTTAAAAATAATTTAAAAAATTAAAATTAAAATTTAAACAATTAATATTTTCATTATTTTTTATTTTGACATAGGTTGTTGTACATCGTTGAAAAGAGAAAAAACAAGTCTATTTATTCGTGTAAAAATCAAATATGGCGGCCATTTGAAATAAGAAAGTTGGTATTAATATCTCGGAAACCGCCATCTTGAATTTTATTTTGACTTGATTTCTATGTTTGCCTAATTAAACCAAGTAACTTTTATTTAAAACTTTTTTCGCATCTTTAATAATTATTGAGATATTTGATTTTTTTGAAAATCGCGATTTTCAGTTTTTTTAAATATTTTCTAAACTGCTCGGAATTTTGAAAATTTCTCAACATAATCTGAATCAGCATAGAAAACTACACAAAATTGCCCATTTAACCAGATCTCTTGCTTTAAGAATAAGAAAGATACCCATGCAATCCTACTCTATTTAGGACACCCTGTATATGCCAACGCGGTTATAACACTCGTCATCTGATGTACACGTCAGTTGACTTTTGACTTATAACCTAAAATTATGTATTAGATTTCCATCAAATCCGGAACTTCGCAAATTATGGGTTGATGCTTTGCTTGTAAATAACAGTCAGGAAAGTGGACCCGAGTTGCCGAAATATGCTCGCATTTGCATTCTCCACGTTGCTGATGAATACATCGAGAAATATTTTTTTTTGCTTTCCGGTTTTTAAATTACGCTCCATTTTCGGCTCCGGGGCGGGACTTATATCGGGCTCCAGCTCGTGGACAACTTTTGGATTATATTTAATAAACAGTAATATTATACTTTCATGAGTTATTATGACAAATATAAGCGATAATGAGTCTAATTATGTTTAAAACATAATTTTAATTATTAAAATTATTACTTTGTAGTGAAATTTTAAGATTATTAAAAACGGTAATCCCCATAATGAAATCTTTGATAAATCTGGCAACATCGAGGGAACCATCTTTACAAAAGCGGCAAATTTGAAATTCCCCCTCGCCCCACTGTCCTGGGGTGGCCCACATACTTTCGTGTTGCCGATATTCGTATCTCGGCTTCACACCCGTGGAATTACCGTCGAACACAGAACACATACCTTTAGAAATGAAACCTGCATGTTAAATTTCGAAAACACGATTTTTGGCGCCGTCTGGTGTCGGGGAGGCAAATTACTACGATTTCCGCCAAAATTTAAAAATATTATACTCGGCTAAACGATATATTTCAATTTAATAACACTAAAAATATAATCAATAATGTATTTTGAGCACATAATTGATTATACTTTTAGATAGTACATAAATGAAGAAGTTACTGGTTTTGGTAAAAGAAATAGATTGAATTTCACAAAATAAAAATTAAAATAGGCCTACATGGAAAAAAATATGTTTAACAGAGTAATTATATACATTTAAAATTAAGAAAGTTATAAAAATTATCGAATATAAAAATATCACAACAATTGGGTATTAGGGTCTTGTCCAGGTGCAGTGTTTCATCAGGTGTCTTCGTTCTTCTTAGGACATTTCTTTCAGGTGTCGTAACAGGTCAGTTGTTTGCTCCAGGATTCATGACATTAAAATAGTTAAAAAAAGTAAACTACTGTAGTTATATTGTCTTACTTCTTGGTGTCGGAACAGTATTGCAATTTAATTTTTTGCGGAAATGGTTAACAAAATGTTTATGTATAAAATGATCTCCACATGAATGAATATTTAAACAATGAATGGTCTCTTCAATATCACAAATGGTTTTCCATGTTTTAAGATATTCTTCATTTTTGGGAAATTTATAGAAATGTTTATTTTTGTAGTCGACATTATTTATATCGGAAAAGAAATAATTTTGACATCCTGGATATTTACAAGAATATTTAATGCGGCCATTTGATATTTCCATTATTAATAAATATAAGTGACTAGTTTAAAAGACAGAAAATATAATAACTTACCTTCAAACATGAATTACTAGCACTCACAGAACTATTAAGATTAGTTAATAAAAATGGTTAAACTTCATTAAGCTTTGCCGCATATACATCGAAGTATAAAATATACAATGCACATGATTATATTTAATAAACAGTAATATTATACTTTCATAAGTTATTATTACAAATATAAGCGATAATGAGTCTAATTGTGTTTAAAACATAATTTTAATTGTTAAAATTATTACTTTGTAGTGAAATTTTAAGATTATTAAAAACGGTAATCCCCATAATGAGATCTTTGATAAATCTGGCAACATCGATGGAACCATCTTTAAAAAGCGGCAAATTTTAAATTTCCCCTTGTCCCACTGTCCTGGGGTGGCCCACCTTTTTCGTGTTGCCGATATTCGTATCTCGGCTTAATTGAATGGTACTTGAAAGGTAGTTGAGTGATTGTATATTTTATTTTGTAACTTAATTTTAAACCTATTTATCATCTTTATATTTAGAACCGTTTGTTAAATATTATCTCCAATTTATTACTATTTTTTTGACCCATGCAAACCTTTCGGTAATGGCATGAATAAAGTTACTAACTATATTTTAAGTAAATTTAAAAAGTTGCAGATTTTTTTTTCAGTTCATGAAATTTGTAATTTGCAAATTGATAATGATGCTGATTTCGTGTATTTATTTCAAAATGTATATAAAGGGGTGATATTTACACTGAATCTTATTAATTAAAGTTAAATGAATTTTGAGTAAATTTTTAAAGTTTATTATTTATTCTTTTTCAGTTCATGAAAATCGTAATTTGAATATGAGCATAAGAGCGGTTCTCGTCCGATTCTTTAAAATCTAGAGAAAAATGGGAGTATAAAGTAATGAATATAAAATAATATTTAAAAATATTGTTACTTTAAGTAGAAATCACTGTTCAAGTAACAGACACAGTTTAAGTAACAATCACAGTTTGGGTAGCACTTGCAATTTTAAATAACAATTTAAGTAAAAATCGCAATCACAGTCACAGTCACAGCCACTGTGAAATTCGGATTTTAGTAACAGTAACTACTTGTGATTTTTCAATATCAGTGAAATATCACATGTACGTGAAATATCGCCCATCCCTAGTAATCGCTAGTTTTGTTTTTGAAATTTTCCATCAAAATTGCTGCTTTGCAAAATGAATGGATTTTAATACATTTTTCAGGAAACGTTCTAGAAATATGAGAAAATTAAATGTAGGTTATCACCTGTGTTTTCGGTATTTTCCATGAAAATTGTATTTTTTGCAAAATCCAAACTTTTGATGTTCTTGATCTTGATAAATTGTAATCAAATTTTGAATAAAAACAATTTTTAGTTAGTTTTATTCTTTATTTATATTAATTAATAGTAACAAGTTACATATCCAGATGCCTATTACAATCACAGAAATTAAATTACAGGTATTGTCGGGCTGTAAAAATAGTTGTCTACCATATCAGACAGCTAATATTATGCATAATAATATGTACATACATGTACAAGTGTAACAAACAACTTTGTTTTTTTTTTGTTAACTTTTCGACTCCACTCGAAGCTGAACAATCATTTTTTTTTAAGAGGCACATTAACGTTTTTTTTTCGCAGTCCTCCTCGTTTGTTTTTTTCTCAATTTATCATCATTTTTGATAAAATAGACAGTATAGTAAAAATATATGTATTCACAAATGCTATCATAACTGTACAACGATTAAGTGAGGGTTAGATGCTAAAAAATGGATACGCATTGTTACAAAGGTATCATTGACTTTAATTTTTAATTACTGAATGATTGCATAAGTTATTGTGATTTGGTGGTGTAATCAGAATACTTTTAAGGTATGTAATTATAAGTTATTGCGACCCTTTTAGAACCGCAACTGATTACAAATATGTCTATGGCTAGATGAATGCAAAATTCCTTAATAGGTGAATTTTGCATTCATCTAGCTGTAGCAATGTTTTTTTTTTTAATGAAGGATGGTTGACAGGAATTCGGGTTGAGGAAGCGCGGATGATTTGGAAATTGACGTAGGCAACTAGGACATTCTGCCACAACCGATAATTTGTATAATAATCATCTTTAATGATGAAAGGGACATACACTGAACATCCATGGACCCGCACGGCCATTTTTCGTTCCGAAAAAGTGACCGCGCGGATGGTATTCGAACCCACGACCACGAGGCCCGTAAGCAGGAGCTCTACTCAGTGGGCTACCGTGGTTAAAGTAGGCGGATTAATTGGGGTTCTGGAATGATTCTAAATCCTCGGAATAGTCGTTAATGATTGTTAAACACCCCAAATCTAAATAGTTAAGGGCTACAACAGAGCATTTGAAATACAACTTTAGATATTTGTTTTGTAGGAAGCTTCTACTTCGTTATACATGCTTTTATATAGAATAAAACTAAAGTCTTTAGTTTTGATAGTGGCAAGTTGAGTTGCCAAAACTGCAGTCAAACAAGTAAATCAAAATGTTATACAAACAAAGTAAAAAGTGTTTTATCCTATACAACTTTAGAGACATCTTTATGTTGACATTCAAAGTTTAAATAACTTTAGCTGGTGATGCGGTTTCGACCCAAAATTTTTTATAAGAACAAGTATGTCACTTGTTTTTCAAAATTTTTGTAGAAATCAATTGCTGCAATGATTTATTGTCGAAGGAATTCGATTTCTACAAAAGGGATGCTTGAAGTAATTTGAGGAAACGCCCATTATATATTGTAAATAGATTACAAGTTTGACTCCGATTCTCAAGAAATTTTAGAATTACCATTAATTACAAATTGTCGGTAAGAAGTTGGCTTAAACAGCTTGAGCATTTAGCCATGACAGAATTTTTTCAAATTTTAATTCTTATTTTTGATGAACATGAACCTAAACGGCAATTTCTCGAGTTCACAAAAATATATCGAAACTAGAAACTTGGGGTGTAGAAGCGAAGACAACCGAATTTGGTTCTCAAAAAAAAATTATAAATGCGTTTGGTGCGATGCTATTAGTTGCTTAGTTTCTTCGAAATATAAGTCATATAAGTGAGGTCTTGGTTTCATCTTCAGAAAGTGGGTCATCAGAAATTGTTGACCCACAAATTTCTAAAATTAGTGATAATCTTACCTTCTGAAAATTAACTTAGTTGTTTCTTGAAATCAAAATCTCTCAAGACAGCGAAAAAATGCACCTTTTGTATTTAATAGTCGGAGGGGTTTTACAATGATTTTCCTTAATATTTAGATGTAAGATTTGAAAATATCTAGTGCAATCATTCGGTAATCTATTCTTTTATGCATTTCTATGCGAAATATGTGTTTTTCTGCAGCCGTTTGGAAAATAAACTTGTTGTACACAACGTTAGCCTTCACCAAAATCGTCCAGTAATCTTCAACTTTCCTACCTGGTATGAATCAGGTAAAGTCGTTTCTAGATAACGAAAAAGACAAACTTTGACATGTCCTCATTGATCGTCACAAATTCTTCACATTTTTGCCCATGTTCCAAACGGTCGCAGAAAAAGTAGTATACCTTACTCGCCAGAAAAGAGGCTTTACTAGAATCAGAGCTTTTCGTGTAGTAAAGCAACATTTTCCTGCCTCTCAGGTAATCTACTATTAACGCTATATATATATTTGTAATTCTTAAGAGGTATTACATGTTACATAAGCTTTTTGCCTAATCGATACAATATGTACACAATATTATTAAAAATAATTTATTGTTAAAACTCGTTGTAAATTCTACACTCTATATATTTAACAACAAATAATGCTAATGCTTACGTACTTGTAAGTCGTCAAAACAGAAATTTTCTACTCGAATAATAAGAAAGAGCAAAGTTAAATCTACATTATTATAATGTAATAAGTGGAATTGGCTTATCAAAACAATTCCGTGTCATGTACAGAGTTTAAATGTTCAACAGTTAATTTTTTATGTAATTTCCATTAAACATTCACATATTTTAAGCAAGATTTAAGGATCATTGAAAAAAAGCAATACGAAGAAATTAGTCTATTATGAAACGCAACTTACTTATGATAAAAAAAATGTGTTTAACTTTTCATCTTGAAAGAGCAAAAAAAAATCTATTCGTTTTGAGTGCAGTGGCAGCTGGTGGAACATTTTGTTGGTAGAGCCACTTAGCGTACAACATATGCCTTCAATTCAAGGAAAAAAAGAATTGAAACAATTTCGCAGGCAATGTTTTAACATTTAAAATGACAAATCTGTGTTTTTAGAATTATTTAAAAATCCTAGCTGAGCTCGAAATTAGAGGTAGTGCCATGGCTCCTTGGCTCTACATAACGAGTCGCCCCTGTTTGAGTGTATTAATTAAGGGGAACACTTTTTTGATTATTTTTTTGTTTAAAATACGAAGCTTCTTTCCTTTCCCGGAATTCAAAATCTAAGTTTGTCTGCCGAACTTGTTTTCAAGCTTTAAAGTTGAGCTAAAGGCTCGGACTCGCCTTGGCGCGTATCTGCAACGGATTTCGGTCCAGTGTTGCCAGGAGTAATTTTTAATTTTCCCCAAATATTTCATAAAAACCCCCAGAATACCCCTCGCATAAAATACCCACCGATTGAAGTTCTCCAAAATACACACCAAAACCTTAATTTGGAGAACCCCCCCCCAATGTGACAACACTGGGATTAGAGAAGGCGCGCTGATAAGATTTCGGAATTTGCACAAAGAAAAGTTTTATAACTTCGTTTTTCCGAAAATATGTAGGTAGTACAAAAAGGCCATTTAAAAAATTAGAAAAATATTTAATCGTGCTGTGGTATCCTCCAAATAATAAAAATAATTCTTTAATTTTTCGGAAATCATCGCTAATTAAATACTTAAAATGGTTTGCATTTTTTTTCCATAATTTCCAAACAGTTCCAGTTATACTGGGTGATCAGTTTGATTCCGAGCCAAAGTATTATATTTTACAATTACTAAAAAAAACAAAATTGACTGCAAAAATTATTTTTTTGATTTAAAAATTTTCGAAAAAAAAATCAAAAATCGAATCTAAATATTTGAAAATTAAGTAATTCCTTAAACACAAATCGCGCAGTCTGTATTTTCTATTTAAATATCAAAGTACATTAGTTTTATCTTAAAACAACCACTAAAACAAAAAATTTCAAATGAAATAAATAACCTAAAATTAATACAAAAATCAAGTACAGGCCAAAAATATCAAAAATTCAGTCTGCAAAATCTAAATTATAGGGCAAAAAAATGAAAAACTTGGACCAAAAAACTCGAAAATATCGACCAAAAATTCGCTCATTAAAATCTACAAATAAACAACATTAAAATTAATAATTAGGGTAACAGAACTAAAAACATTGGTAAAAAATTGAAAACTCTTGGGAAAAATAAAAATGCAGTCAAAAAAAAACAGAAAATTTCAACTAAATCAAAAAGTTTGGTTTAGGTGCCAAAAACATCTAAAATATAGGCCGAAAAAACAAAAACTCTGGTCTAAGCAATAAAAATCAGAAATTCGCTCGTTAAAATGTATAATCAAGGTAAAAAAAAAAACTAAGAATATAGTCAAAAAATTTAGACAAAAAATCGTAAACTCTCGGCAAAAATAAAAAATGCAGACCAGAAAAAAAAAATTAACTAAATATTCGAAAATTTTGGTTTATAGGTCAAAAACTCTAAAATTTGGAATAAAGAAATGAAAAACACAGACTAAACATCTGAAATATAAACAAACAATCAAATATACTGATGTAAAAAATAAAAAATGCTAAAAAATTGAAACTCTATCCCAAAATAAATTGCCGAAACTCAAAACTCGAAAGTAATTAAAAAAAATCGCCCATAAAAACAATAACTTAGGTTAAAAAAATCTAAAATGAAGGACAATCAAAAACTTAGTACAAAAAACTCGAAAATACGCTCAAAACAAAAAAAAAATTGCACATAAAAATTAACAAAAGTGTAGACCAATCAAAAAATTGCTCATTAAAATTAATAATTAAGATAAAAAAAACTAAAAAAATCGAAAAATGAAAAATGTAGAAAATTTTAACACACTATTAAAAAAATCTTGACCAAAATCAAAAACTCTAAAGTTAGAACAAATAAAGAAATTAAAAATGCAGACCGAACATCTAAACTATAAGCAAAAATAAAAATAAAATTTCTGGTCTAAAAAATAAAAACATGAAAAATCAAGCAAAAGAAAAATAATTTGCCATTTTTAGTCCCAAAAATATCTCTGGATTATAATAAAATGCCAACCAGAAACGAGAAAATGTTTAAAAAAAGATAAAGGACAAAAATCCAAAACTCGAAAATACCGGCAAAAAAATCACGCATAAAAGTGAATATTTCAGGTTGAAATATAGAGCAGAAAATCAAATTTCGGGCCTAAAAAGAAACAAATGCCGATCAAAAAATCGAAAATTTTAACAAACAAATCGAAAATTAAACCAAAATGCAGAAAAATTATTCAGTTATACAGAAACTGCAAAAAATCAAAAATTCTGGCCTAAAAAGAAACCAATGCCCATCAAAAAATCGAAAATTTTAACAAACAAATCGAAAATTTAAACCAAAATGAAGAAAAATTATTCAGTTATACAGAAACTGCAGGTCAAAAATCTAAATCCAGGCCTAACGATAATAAATGCAAACAAAAAGATTGAATATTTAATATAATAATAATAATAATTTATTTACGAGCAACGAGTGTTGCCAGTAGCAATTTTTAATTTCCCAAATATTTAATAAAACTCCCCCAAAATTACGCCGCTGTCCCTCTCCAAAATAATAAATTTTGAAAATAAAACGTAAATACAGTACAAAATTAAAGCATTATATTTATAAAATTTATTAAAATTTATTATTCATCTTCATCCTCAATATTTTCATCTTCTTTTCGGCACACATACATATTTTTTAAATGAAAGTGCAGCATCTCATTGGGGGTGACAAAATTACGAAAACGGTAATAACAGAATCCCTATGACAACTTCCATAAATGATATTACAGGTTTTTCCTCATTGCTGAGGAAAATGACTGACTTCTGTGTGGTAATCGTGGTATCATGGGTTTGCGTGATTTTCGCGTGATGTAACGCATGTGAAGTATGTGTCACGCAGCCGAAATTTTTAATCAGGCCCGTTGTATGCCATGTGTTCTCGTTTTTCTGTCTTATTTAAATGTAGTGATTACGTTCTATCCTTAAATCAGCGTTTTTCAATTACAATTAATTAGGAAGTGGTAAATACCTAGTTAGTATTTGTGGGTTAAAGTAGAAAGATTTATATTTCCGGCACAGAACTAAAATGTGGCAAGGCTGTGTGAATCAGGCTTTTTATAACGTCACGACGAACTATCACGAGGACGCGGGGTGAACGCAACGTGATCATACCACCTGGTCGGCGCGCCGAGTATAGCAAATGTAATAACATGTTCATTAATTTCCCCAAAAATACCCCTCGTATAAAATACCCACCCTAAATAATACTCCATTGATTGAAGTTCCCCAAAATACACCCCAAGACAATAATTTACCGCCATTTTGGGGAAAAAACTTCCAATCTGACAACATTGTTTCGGTCTCCCCTTACCTCTTCCTTTAGTAGATATTAGTGTGGGTTTGATGAAAGATTATGACGATATATTACCACAAATGAAAATCCCAGACACGAGTATTGTCCAAAAGATAGTTGGTGCAAGTACAACTCCGCACAAGCATTGGGGACTCTTCATCCAGATATTTCCCAAACACATTCTGCCTGCATATGAGAATCTTTCGAGAGAAGATGATTGGAAGGATTCACCAAAATGCTAATGAATCTTTCCTTAGCACGATATGGAAACGGGGACAAAAACTATTGGATCATCTTCTATTGCACTATTGCTGCTGCTGTTTTTAATAAAGGATATTCTAACATATTAAGAATAACGAATGCTTTGGACATTACTTTTGGAATGGAATGTCGCGCATTTGCTGAAGAATTCGATGCCCACCGGACACAATTGCAATGCAAGATCCTCGCAGCAGAGATAATACAAAGTAATCGCGATCAGTTCGAAAACAACAACAATTACAACAATCTGAATGGTTTGAGGAGGCCGAAGGCATGCTATTTGGTCCAGGGCTAGTCAATCAGTAGATCAAAAGCTATAACTTCCCAACACATTATTGATTTGCCTCGATGTTTTTAAACCTAAAACTTTAAATGCATTTTTCTCAAAACTGTTTAAAAACTGCGTGCAGAATTACTCAAAAACTAATAAACGGATCGATTTCATGTTGAACATACTTCAGGAATGTATCATTAGCTTCTAAGTGAATATCGAGTTCTTTAAAAATAATTTATTTAAAAACATTTTGTTAGATATTTTGTCCGATTTTTTCATACAAATCCGCAATGTTGTTTTAAAACTGAGAATTTTTAATTGTTCAAATTTTTTTAGCTCTTTTACATATAAAAGTAATATATACAGGGTGCGGCATTTATGCTGGACACCCGAAATATTATGGAAACGAAGATTCCGAGAAAACAATGTTGCAATAAAAGGGCTAATGCAGCAGGTATATATGCCATCAATTATAAGTAGGTTTTCAAAGTAATTTCAAGGTCAACTTGTGATTTTTAAATGTAAACCAATAATTTTTATTAGGGCGTCGAAATCTACGAATTAAAGCAAATAGCTTTTATTAAACACATTTTTTCTCCGGTGCTTACTTTTTGCAATATTTAATTTTTAAAGAAAATCTGTGGATGATTTAAAAAATTATTTCCATCGCAATTTATGAAGATTACTGCAAATAAATTATTTTAAATTGTTTATTAAGTGGATCTTAACACGCCTGTATAATGAAGTCAAGTACAATTAGCGCCAAACGCCACTTAGGAATTTTTTGTCCCGGGACCCTTGGCAGAATTTAATTCGCCGACAATTTTTATTAAAATTTCAATCAATTAGTTATAAAATGTTTATTTGGTATCTCTTAATACGATACGTTTTTTACTTTTTCCGTTACGAAGTACGAGAAAGTATTGTGATCGTGATTTTTTTTACGGAAATATCCGTTGCGGGGTCCCTAGGTGCCATTTCAACAATTTCTGGAATTTTTTTTTGTGTCGGTGTGTGTGTGTCTGTGTGTGTCTGTCTGTGCGCGCTGTATCTCAAAAACTAATAGAGCAATTGATATTAAACTTTGAACATACGTCTTATTTAGATCGTATTAGTTATTATGTCGAGGAAGCACGTAAAGAAGACGGCGATCGGTGGATGTGCAATAAATGCACTCCAGACGAAGAGATGCGAATACCTGCGGCAATCGACAGCTCACAATATATTCCAAATAATGAATTAAATTTATCCGCGATACAAAATATTTTTGAAAAAGTAATGGATAGTCGTTTTTTGCATTCAATGCAATCATTCAAAAAACTTTGAGTGAATTTACTTCAACAATGAATACTATTAATATTAAATTGAATGATCTTGCCACCGAAAATAAACAATTAAAAGAGGATATTGCAAACCTTAAAGCCAATCATGGGGCCGCTCCTGAAATTAATAATGTTAATATTATTAATGAAATTGAGGATCGAAATGTTAGGTCAAAAAATTTAATGATTTTTAACGTCAAAGAATCTATTTCCCCTAATACCCAAACACGCATTAATGAAGACACGGCTGCAGTTCATACTCTGTTTAATGATGAACCAGAAATTGTTACCACTATAAAGAACGTTATTAGAATCGGTCACTGGATTGAAAATAAAATCCGTCCGATCAAAATTATTTTCACGAATGTTACCACTCCAAAGGAGATATAACGATCGCTAAATAAATTTTTATCTACAGACACGCAAATCAAGATTAAATCTGATTTAATGGTGATGCAAAGGAATAATATTAGAGATCTTTATAATATTTTAGTAGAGAGGAGGAACAACGGAGAAACTGGGCTATCTATTAAATATACAAATAATATACCAAGAATAATTAAACACAATGATGGGAATATAAATGGTGAGACCTCAAAAAAATCCGCGAAAAACAAAAAGACAAAAAACTAAGCATTTACCTACAAAATGTTAGTGGTATGCGTACAAAAATTAAGGATATAGCATTAAATGTGAGTGTATGTTGTTATGACATCATTATTCTTACTGAAACTTGGCTCTGTGAAGGAATAACAAATCTTGAACTTAACTTCTATAATTACAATATTTACAGATTAGATAGATCCCAGTTTAATAGTAATAAAATACGGGGAGGTGGCATTCTTATAGGAATCAAGAAAAACATTTGTGCACAGGAAATAACTATTTTAGAAAACCGAGTAGAACAACTTTTCGTCTTATTGACCTTAGGCAGAATGACTTTGGTTATTGGAAGCGTTTATATTCCTCCCTGTTCCACTTTGGATAAATATAGATATCATTGTGATACGTTAGAATATATAAATATGCAATATGATAAAGCAAAATTGATTATTTGTGGTGACTATAATATTCCGAATATTACGTCTTGGAGTTATTCATCTGTAGAACTTATGGACCCTGGATATTCTAGTGATAGTTTGGATTTATTTAACTAACACTTTCAGTTTTTTGAATTTAGATCAGATTAATAATATTCCTAATCACCGTGGTACTCTCTTGGATTTGGTATTTTCAAACTTGAAGGAAGTATATTTATCTGAAGCAGTGGATTTACTAGATCGAAACTCACTGCACCATACAGCAGTAGCTTTCTCAGTGAATATTGAGGATATGAAATCATTTAATCCAACACACAAACTATATTGAAATTAATAACTACCTAAGTTTAATAGACTGGGAATTCATATTTAAAGACTGTGATGCTAATAGAATGACAGAATTATTTTATGAACATTTATATGACATTATCGATTTATACGTTCCAACGAAGGTGATTCACAGTAACACTTATCCAGTTTGGTTCAATTCATCATTAATAAAATTAACTAAAGATAAGAAGTCTGCCCATGCAAGGTACAAACAACAAGGATTGGATGATGACTGGCAAATTTTCAACCACCTTAGACGAGAATGTAAACAACTCAGCAATCAACTACAAGACATCTACTTTAAGAAAATGGAAGCCGAAATCAATAACCAGCCGGAAAAATTTTGGCGACATGTTCAAAAGCTGAAGAAAGAGGAAGGTTTTCCAAGTGTTATGTTGTCTGGTAATGTGACTTTGGACAATTCAGTTGATCTAGTTAATTCCTTCGCGGACAGTTTTGCTTCTAATTCTAAAATATGTGAAATAGATTCAAACAGACTATCCGAACATTTATTGATGTGTAATGAAAAGGCGAGTTGTGAAAAATTTATTGTTAATGTAAGTGATATATATATATATAGTGAATTATCATCCTTGTCTAATAACTTCAGTAGTGGTCCGGATGGCATTCCAGGAGACTTTTTAAGTAAATGCGTCTGTACTCTTAGTAATCCTATTTATTTATTATTTCGTGCATCAATATCGCAGAGTATATTTCCTGATTTGTGGAAACATAGTTTTATAGCACCTATTCATAAAGCTGGTAAAAAGAACATAATAGATCACTATAGAGGAGTTGCTCTTCAGTCAGCGATTCCGAAAGCACTGGACAAGTAACACAGTAACAAACTTGTTAATCTACCAATCTTATATCTTAAATGCCTTGGAGAAAGGTCATCAAGTTGATGCCATATACACGGATTTCTCCAAGGCATTTGACAGATAGAACCATGTGTTGCTAATGAATAAGTTAAAATGTTTCGAATTTCACACCGATATTGTAAACTGGATCCAATCGTTCTTGAGCAATCGAACTCAAACGGTTAGAATAGGAAATATTACACCAGAGTACATACACATACCCTCAGGTGTCCCACAGGGAACACATTGTGGACCAATTCTCTTTCTATTGTTCATAAATGATCTCAGTAAGTCATTCAATAGTTGTGATTATCTATTTTTCGCGGACGACTTGAAGTTGTTTAAATCTATAAAATGTTCAAACGATATTAAACTGATTCAAGAAGACCTTGATAATTTAGTTAATTGGTGTGTTCTCAATGACTTAGATCTTAATATAAATAAGTGTAAACACATACGTTTTTCTAGAAATAACACTCATTTAGAATCCTCGTACTTATTAAACGATTCTAACTTGGAGAGTGTGAATTGTATTAAAGACCTAGGAGTTCTTTTTGACTCTAAATTAAAATTTGACAAACATATTGACATCATTTCACGTAGGGCAATGAATATTCTTGGTTTTGTGTTTAGAAATAGTTACATGTTTAGTGTATCAACTATAAAATTGTTGTATTGTTCTTTAGTGCGTTCACAGGTGGAATATGCGAGTATAATATGGTCACCATATTATATTACGTATATTACAAAACTCGAAAGAGTGCAAAATAAATTTTTAAAATTCATCTCTTATAAACTAGGGATTGCCTCAATAAATTTTAATGTAAACACTACGCTGAACAATTTAAACCTTAGTTCGTTAAAATCTAGGAGAATCGAACTTGTCTCTTTTTTTCACAAATTAATATCGGGTAATATCCAATGTTTTCAATTACTGAGTATGTTAAATTTTAACACAAACTCCTATTCAAGGAAATGTAGGAATACTATGTTGTTTCATGTTGGAATTTCTAGGAATAATTATTCATATCATGGTCCATTTAATCGAATTATGAGATCTATAAATGCCTACAATCAAATTAACCACTTTGATATTTTTGGGAGCGAACTTGGCAATTTTAAGCGTAAGTTAAAACATATTGTTTGATTTGAAATTTATTGCAATAGGTACATGTTATTTATAGTTTTCTTTAGGTTATAGCTTATACGCAGTTATGTTTACAAATATTATAGTTTAGTAATAGTATTACGTTGCGCAAGTATATACGTGCTGTTGTGTCATTATGACAATTTTATTTGTAATTTATCTGTAAACAGGTGTTTTCCGTATAATAAAATATTATTATTATTATTATTATTATTTGATAATCTGAAGAACTGAAAAGCTTTTGGTAAAATTTTGTACACCAGAAGTGGGCGTTTACCTTAACTGTTTTTTGTTTTTTGCCAATATTTTGCATTTTGAGGTTTTTTGCACATAACTCAGTGACTTTTCAACCAAATTTGATGATTATTTCGGGAAAAAAATTCCATTTTAGCTCTACTTTAAGGGGGTAAACTCAGATTAGAATAATCCCTTTTCGAACCTTTCAACCCCCGAACAAAAAAAAAAACACGTTGCCAAAGTTGGACGTTTTTTGTCCAAAAACGTGTTTTGTTGTTAAACTTCTGCACACAAGTTTCAGACACTACCCGTGCGCCTCGGGTATTTATTTAGCATGTAATCTCTGTGTACTTATCATCAAAAAATATATTAACATTTACTGGGTGTGCCATTTATAAAGTAAATAAATCAACGATAATAAATGATTTTTTTTTTTAAAATGCATTTTGAGGTTTTTTGCACATAACTCAGTGACTTTTCAACCAAATTTGATGATTATTTCGGGAAAAAAATCCAATTTTAGCTCTACTTAAAGGGGGTAAACTCAGATTGGAATGATCCCTTTTCGAACCCTTCAACCCCCGAACAAAAAAACACGTTTTTGTACAAAAAACGTCCAACTTTGGCAACGTGTTTTTTTTTGTAAGGGGGTTGAAAGGTTCGAAAAGGGATCATTCCAATCTGAGTTTACCCCCTTCAAGTAGAGCCAAAATGTGATTTTTTCCCGAAATAATCATCCAATTTGGTTGAAAAGTCACCGAGTTATGTGCAAAAAACTTCAAAATACACTTTTTTTTCAAACACCCATAACTTGGTGCCAAATCGTCGCAGGAACTTCGTTCTTTGAGCCCTGAGTAGGGAATTGGTCAAATTTTAATGCCTTTATGGTGGATCGAGTCGACAAAATGTTTCCAACTCCGTATACATCGTCAAAGTTGGACATGGTTTCCTGAAAAAACATTGTTTTTTTCACAGGGGGCGGGAGGGATTACGCTTAAGTTCGCATGCATGACTTTCAAGAAGACACTTCAAAGTTTTTCAAAATCGGTTGAAAATACGCCGAGTTATGGCGGTTTGAAAATGGTCGAAATTTCAAGAATTTCAAATGTTCCATTTTTTTTTTCTTCAGTATATTATACTATAAAATGAATTTCTTTCTTCCATTTCTGAAACACACAGTCCAACAATTAACGGATAGATTTTCTAAGCATCGAAAATTAATATCTGCTTTATCTGGTCTGTTACGGCAAAATTTTAACGCTGATTTTCAAACAGAAGAAGCAATACTCATTACTATGTCATGAAATAAATAAATGTACAGTTAAAACAGAATTTGAAGTTTTGAAAATGGCAATGAATTGCACTCCAAAATCAGCATTATAGTACAATCGCGCAGAGGTGACAGTGACTCATGCTTTTTGATCTAATAATCGCGTCTGGATAAATATCTATACTCGTTCGCATCTTAAGAAAAACGAAATGAAATACGAAACGTATCTCGATATGTAAATTCAAGGGCTAAGTGCAACGTATGTCTTTTCTCATTCTATCTATTCTAACCTCAAAATTCACGTACTTGTATCTGGTTTTGACAGTCTCCAATTTCGATTTAGTTAAGAGCAGAATTGATGGTATCCATTTCATTTATAAAGAGGTTAAATTTAATGACAAATTTCCAGTTGTCTTTACCGATTGCCGAAAAATACACTCGAAAAGTTTCGTCGGGAAAATATTTGCACGCTCGAGATTTTTTGAAGTTCCCGCCTAGACTGAATCGAATTATTTTATGGACATACGTTTACTATAAACTTAATTCAGGCAACATCACCTCTAGTCCAGTTAATGAAGGGTCCAAGGTAGGCAAATTTGCAGTGGATGTTCATTTAAGTTTTAATTAGTAGATTTTGACTGGTACTTTAAAATTCGAAAATATCCTGGGACAAAAGGTTATGGGGCAGACTCTGAAAAATGGCCCTAAAGTTCCAAGAGATCGGTTTTTTACCAACCCCTGCTAAAATACGGCACTTGAAGATGAAGATCAGTTGATTATCTACAAAAATAGTTGTTATCATTTTTGTCGAAAATTCGATAGTTTGCGAGATAACAGGACCCGAGCGTGCCCTGTAATTCTAGCTCCTGCCCTGATTCCAGAAGAACACGTTTTATGCATTTACTCGTAGCTGGACGGACAAATTATTCGATAACTCGAGTTAAAATTGACTTTTTTGATGATTCAAAATTCATTTGAAAGGGAAAATCCATAGCTATCATATGTTGTGACTTGAGCCCCATTTTAATTGTTCCAAAATATTGCAAAAAGTGGTAAAAGTTTTTTTTAAGAGATTTTTTTCGACTTTTATAAATTGACCCATAATTTTGTTATCATTAGTTATTTATTCAGATCCTTTTTGATAATAGGTCCTTGAACGGTATAGAAACAGCTGAGAAAGGTTGTTTTTGTTTTTTTTTGCATCCTAATATAAAGTCACTTTTTCATTTTCGTTTTTTTTTTGCTGTTTTCGGAGTTTAGAAAAATTTCGCGCACAATCGTGGATTAAAAATGCATCAATCATTGTATCGCTTTCTAATGCACATCACTGGAAAGCTTACAATGTCTCCTTTTTTATGGCACTTTTCTTTTTTTTTCTCACTTTTAGCAGTTTTTCAGAAATGAAGTAATTGGCCACGGAAGGGAAGTACGGTCATTTTTTTAATGATTGTTTCCTCTTAGCTCTTGATTTTGTTCACTCTTATAGCTTGTTCGACATAAAGATGAGATTCTAAGCTTTTCATTCATGTATATCAAGCATATGTTCCGATTTCGCAGGAAAAAATAAATAGCCCCAAACTTTCTCTAATAATTCTCACGCGGCGTAGATGCGCAGTACCAAACATTCTGTGTTTTAGAAGTCCTTGGCTTGTCCAGATTGTTCTTATTTTTCATTTGCAATAAATTAGAAAAAAAAAAACGAAAAAAGTGAAACAAACATTTGAGGTTATTTTTGTAATATAAAAAGGGGAGAATATTGGAAACTTTTCAATACTGGTGATTTGAAGCAAAAGGTAAGCCTTCGTTTATTTTGTCAATTGTTTGTGTATTTCTAATTTTGTATGAATTTTTTATAATAAATGTTATTGAAAACAAAATTTTCAACTATTTTTCCAAAAACCTTTGCGAAAAAAATTGGCGAAATTTTGCAACAAATGGGCAATGACTTATGGAAGAATATCTCTAACTCCTGAAACATTATAATTTCCCTTATACAGAACCCTGAGGACTTGAAGCTGTTGTCACCTGGCAGTGATTTTTGCAAGTTTCGGATCAATTTTAAGCCCCATCCTCATGTGATAACGCTTAAGATGTACTCAACCAATAAATGTAGTCTAAACACTTATCTCCAGGCAAAAAATTACGTATGCAATCCCAATAATTGTTGAGAAATCGACCATTCCCGGGGTTTCTGATTTATAGCCGCAATAAGTAGAGGAACGTATCAGCGCCATCTACAATGTGTCTTTACAGTCCAAAACATGAAGCTCAGCGTATTTTCAGATCCCTCGATCGCAAATTTGATAAGAAACTGCCATATTTTCTCAGTACCAAAATTATGGATTTTTAACCCCCGTTTGTGCAAAAAGTATTGATGTTCCGAAAAAAATCATTGAAAAAACTTTTGTAGATAATGAACTGATCTTTATTTTCCACCTTAACAAAATTTCTCTAAATGCCATATTTTTGGAGATATTAGTGAAAAACGAATTTTTGGAACCTTAGGGCCATTTTTCAGAGTCTGCCCATACCTTTTTGTCCCAGGATATTTTCGAATTACACCTTGAATGAACATCCTCTGCAAATTCCCCAACTTGGTGAGTTTCCGACCTTTATTTACTGGACTACTCTGGGCGATTGTACTATAGAATGTCTGGAGTGTGATCCAAAAATATACCCAAACATCTACGTCTTATTACGAGTTTTAACAATTCCTGTTTCCACCGCTACTTCAAACAGAACGTTTTCACGCTTGAGAATTAAAAATTATTTACACAATTCCACAAGTGAAAGTAGAATAAATCGGTTGGATCTTATAAATATTCACTATGGCGTACAAATTAACGTCGTTATTAATCAATTTGACAAAAAAGGAGGATATTTTTGTAAGTTTACGTAATTTAATCAAATTATTCTTGACGATCTGCCATTATTTTATTTTTGCAACCGTATCGTATATGTTGTACTAAAATTATCTTTTGCAATAAAATATTGAAACAACTTCATTTTAGGTTTTAGAGCCACCGAAGGGAAAATCTTATTTTTTCCATTCCCAAATAATTTTTATCTTGCACTTATAACACAGATGTTGTCGATGTTAAATCTTAAAAATTTAAACCCTCCTCAAATTAAACCCTGGCTACGCCCTTGGCACGTAGGTTTCAGACACTGCTGACGTGCCTCGGGTATTTATTTAGCATGTAATCTCTGTGTACTTAAATTATTATCAAATAATAGAGTAACATTTACTGCTTGTGCCGTTTATAAAGTGAATATATCAACGATAATAAATGAGTATACGATGGTTTGGCAATTAAATTAACTGATTCACGACCTATGTACTAGTTGCACGAAGTTGATATACTCAACTTGTATTCAACTCATTCGATGTTTGTGTGAGATTTTCGTGAAATTAGGCGAGGAATGATTTTATATTTTTGCCCAATATACATATAATATTAATCACTTCGCGTAGGATGTATGAATCACAAACTTGTAGCAGTTGTTAAAATACTTATCTTTTTGTTTAGCATCGTACCTGCCTAGGCGTGATTTTTGCAAAATTTACCGAAAGGATATTTTCATATTTTTACGAAACCTTATTGTATAAACAATTATGAGTAGGTTGTGTAATATGGACGCTTGTAGCAATTGTTTATACGTTTTTTAACCCTTTAACGACCATTAGCCACTATAGTGGCTTTCATATTTTTGCCTCTCTTACCTATTTTATAGTCGAAATAAATAATTAGTGAAATTTCAAGTATGTTTTTTCTATTTTCTATTCGCTCTTCTTATGTTGAGTTATTATATTATTCATAGAAAAGTTCAGAAATGCTTAGTTACTACGCCAGAAAAAACTCTTTGGTCGTTATAGTTATTTACGTATTAAGGGCTGTTAGGATAGCCGTAACAACCAAGGGAGCCGTTTGGGGCCCGACGAAGGAGGGCCCTAAAGCGACCGCGGTTGTTACGGCCCTAACTGCACGTGGTACGTACAACGTTTTTCGTCGTACTACTAATTGTGTCTAATTGACAATACTAAAATCGCCGATGACGTCGATTTAATTTTGGTTACCGTCAACATAAAAATCGCATATGTCGTTGTTTCCTTAACAACCAATAACAAATAGCATTTTATTTGTCAAAGTGCAGAAAATGGAGAAAGAGGCTTTACTTCTAGCGAAAATATTAGCCCGAGCTAAGCAAGCGAATGGTAAATTAGTACCAGAAAAATCGAGGGATAGGTACCAAAACGAAGGAAATTTATTTAAAACATGGCAGCAAGAAAATCATATTGAAAGTGTGTGCGAAAACGTAATAAACGTAATAATGGCCTATATTGATGAACTGGTATGTTAATTTTCATCCCGTGTAGCAAATTGTAACAATTTTTGATTTGATTGCAGAGCGAAAAGTATGCTCCCAATTCTGATCTAAATGAAAATGTTTCAACAAATGTACACGTTGAAAATAGAAATTTGTCTCGAGAAGCCACACCAATTTCTACCCGAAGAAATGTGAGCTTTCACAATTGCACAATAACAATTTTTTATAACTTCAAGTAGACTTTTTATAATTTGTATTGTTATTTTGTTCAATTTCCTGTAGTTAACTAAATTTATTTAATTTCATAAGAGTCGAACACTGTTTTCAAATTGATAATATTGTTTTAACAATTTGTTGATTGAGAGCGGGCTGTTAACAAAAAGCGGGCTGTTAAAAGCTCTTAACAGCCCGCGTTTTCGTTGCCAGGGAAATATGAATAGCTTAACGTTTGTCAAAAGTGACATCTTATAAACTACATAACAATATAGTGCGACGAAAAAGGGTTAACGATTGTTAAAATGATCAATTTTTTTATCTAGCATTTGTTCTGCTTACGCGTGATTTTGCAAAATTGTGCGAAAATGATATTTCACAAAATCTTTTAGAAATTCAATTTTGAGTAGGATTTGTGATTAACAAGCTTGTACCAACTGTTTTTGTATTTTTCTTAACGATTGTAAATCAAAATTTCAAATATTTACCAAGTTAGAAAGGGCCATCGACAATGTCTGTCAGCCGTGATATTTTTATATTTTATGAAATCGAAAAATACAATCAATTTTGAGTAGGTAGATGAAATTAATAAATTTCACGATTGTGAAAATTCCCAACTTTTTGTTTAACACCTCTATTCATGTAAGATTTCTGAAAATGTACCTAAAGAATATTTAATTTTTTCAACATGAAGAATCAATAAATTTAAAGTAAATTGTGTCAATGGCAAAAATGATTCCTATATTTTTTAAACGATTGTTAAAATACTTAATTCTTTGTTTAACATCGTCTCTGTTTACGTGAGATAAATACACCATGCTTAAATCTGAAGGTTATATTACCAATCATTCTTATCATAGAGTTCAATGCAGGATCCAAATTTGCAATAAAAAATATACAGGGTCCATTATAAAAGTAATGCGCATTTTCTGAGAAAAATATATTTATTGATCGTACAGGTACAAATGCTTAAAATTCTTCAAAGTACCTCAGCATCAATACACTCGCGGAGACGTGTCTGCCATGACTGGAAGGCACCCAGAAACGCCTAGACGGGAATGTCTTTTAGGAAGGTTGTAACATGATTTTGGATGTTTTCTACGGACTCCCAACTGTCAACTCTGCCTTTTTTTTGAGCAGGTGCTCAAGAGATTGAAACGAGGGGTCGCGCGCGTGAGTGCTGACATCAAAGCCATGGTTAGGCTCCACCATGACAATGCCCCCAGCCACACGGCCTTCATCGTTATCAATTTCCTGGCCTGGAGCAACCCCAACCCATTTACAGTATCGACTTGGCTCCATGCGACTTTTTTTTTTGTTTCCCTGACCGAAGAGAGAGAGAGCTGAAAGGAAAACATTGGGAGTCCATGGAGAACATCGAAAAGCAATGTTACAACGTTCCTAAAAGGCATTCTCATCGAAGAGTTTCCGGGTGTTTTCCGGCAACATTTGTACCGGTACGATCAATAAATATATTTCTCCCAGAAAATGCGCATTACTTTTATAATGGACCCTGTATCATTCCATTTATAATAAGGAAGTTGGGGTTGACTTCCGGTATAACCGTCTTTTAATATAGAAAATACGTTCATCGAAAAGAGCACACTCGATTACACGAAGGCTGCAAATCTCAATGCAATATATTAATTAGAAGTTCATGTACTACTATGTGCGGTTTCAGTGGGATACTCTGTATTGGATGTATGTTAGAGGTGAGTAAGTCATAAAGTGACTCGACTCAAAGAGTCAACTCTTTGAAGTGAGGCGCGGAATCGGGTGACTCCTTTATAAATTTGAAGCTCAATGTAAGTTTTCAATCGGTACTAAGTTGTTCGGGTTTAAATGGTAGCAAAAAAAAAACCTTTTATTTTCGTATTAGAAATAACTATTTCTTATTTTTCACTTGTCAGATTGGATCTGTGGCGTTTTCGAGGGACCATATCAAATGCTCACCATTACCCCTAAAATGCTAATTTTGGAATGAAAATTAAAATGCCAAACTAAAATGAAAAAATTATAATGGAAACCCTCGCTTTGTGCATTAAATAAAGATAATGAACATGAAATATAGCCTGAATATAACTAAGAAAATCAAGTTACAAATACGAAAAAACCAAAAACTTAAACGCCGTATTAGCCAGTTGTGTAGTTGTTTAAGTTTTTTGATTTTTTTCAGTCTTTGTTGACATTATTTGGTGGAGTAAAGGTCGAAGTTTTTGAAGATATTGAGTTTGTCTCATTATTTTCTATATCGGAGAAAGTTTTTCCCAAAATAAAGAACTTTTCTCGGTAATATTTAGATTTACTCGAACAAAAAACGTAAAACAATTTTCATTATTCAAATAAAAACGAATAACTTTGTTGGTATCACTTTATTAACTTGGAGTAGTAACTATAGTTTCGTCAATTTCAGCTTGTCATTTTCAAACTATGAATCAAATTCAACTATGAATCATATTCATGGTTTGAAAATGACAAGCTGAAATTGTCGAAACTATAGTAACTACTCCAAGTTAATAAAGTGATACCAATAAAGTTATTCTTTTTTATTTGAATTATTCAAAATGTATCACGAAGTGAAAGCCTCCACAATTACTTATTTAATTTTCATTATGGTGTACAGGAATTAAACTGCCAAACCTTGTATAAAAAAAACAATATTTAATTAGTTTTCTCGTTATCTAGACCACTTTGATTATAATATTAATATTATAATTAATGCCGTTAGCCATCAACGTTTGTAATTGTATATAATGCCAATTAAAAAAATAAATACAACACCCGAGCGGCAATTACTCGTCCAGAAAAATGTACCGCCCGGGTGAGATCATGCCCGCAAGATTTGGGAGCAACCACCAAGCCTCCCAAAAATAATAATTCGAATGAATTTGACAAAGCCGATATTCTTCATATATTTCCAAGCAATCTCATTTGTAAATAATCTTAATGTTTAATTTTATTATGGTAGGAGAATTAAATTGCCAAATCTGTATAAAGAAACAATTGAATTAATTTCATTGTTATGCATCTTCCTTACAAATTTTGCCCGACTAGAAAAATAAAACAGGAAAATTATAATTCGAATTAAATTTATAAATCTGATTCTTTTTTTAAACAAAGAAAAACAAAAAAGCGCAATTTTGACATTATTTTATTTCACATAAAATGCATTATTTAGCGATTACTAAAACATAATCCATGTTTATATAGCACTAAAAAATAAACAAAAAATAATTGAGGTTCTTGTTTTCACTATTTAAAAAAAAACAATTTTTATATAGCACTAAAAAAAAACGAAAAATAATAGCTGTACTTGTTTCAACTATTTATTAAAACATGCTACTTTGATATCCTAATTCTTAATAATATTAGTTTTTTTTATCATAATTATTATTATAGACATTAGACGGATCGCTGGTGACTAATTGTCTAAATGCCTATTCATCGGTGATTTCGTTACTTTTTTTTTTTGTTGCACAAAATCACCGCCTCTAGTGTTCTCTATTTAAGCGAAACGTGATGTTTTGTTTTTTTTTTGTTTGTTTTTTAATCCTTAATTGTTTTATTGAATCAATCTTGTTATTGAATTGTTTTTAATTAATTATTGATTATTTACAATCACAGTATTTTCATAATCCTTAATCCAAATGGAGATCAGATACGAAACTATATAAATATTTATTGTGCTACATTGTGGATTCGATATGTCACGAAGTTTTTTTTCTAAATAAATTTGTTTCTTTGAATTTTATTTATTTGGCACTATTGCTGCTCGTTTATATTTTGAAAATGAATAATAGAAAATTTAAATAGTTTATTTAATCTCCTTCAGTATACAGGGTATCTTATAGAAACCGTTCATCAAAGGCATTTATGTTAATCTTCCTAAATAAGGTAAAGAGAGAGGATTTTAAACATTGGGATAAATATACTATTACGGTGACATCTATTGTCTAAGACAGTGTTTCTCAAACTTTTGGGGCCAAACGCCCACTTTATCAAGTCCGCTTCTTAATTCGCCCCCTTATTATTTTTTTTTACTTAGGCATGTGCCATTCAGTCACATCGACTTATTAATTTTTGTAGTTTTAATTTTGGGATGAGTAAATGAACAAATGAATAAATGAATAATTTCAGAGTATACACAACAACCATGGACCCGACCGAATACTTCTCGATACTCGAAAAATCTTTCGCCCGGGCTGGGATTCGAACCCACACGGCACGCGGTGCAACTGGCACAAGCGCTCGTCTGTACCCACTACACCAACGGGCCGCCCCCTTAAAATTTTAATAGCTTAAAATAAAGTTTAAAGTTTCTTGATTATGATGACTTGTGTGCTAAATTTAAAGAATTTAGTATGATTTAAAATGATATTAAGAAATATTCATGTCGAAAACAAAAATTTTTAATTTTATAGAATGGCCAAGATATTGAACGTGTTATTGATGATTATGATGAATATTTTGTCAAAATGTAAAAAAATATTATTTTTTAAAAAGTACTATGAAATATTAATGATGGATTAACGAAAACAAAATCCTCCAAGTTCAAAGGCGACAAATTCGAGATTTCGATTTTCAAAAATTGCTGAGGCGTTAAAAGCATTTCTTGATAATGACAATTAATATGCTAAAAGTATAAAAAATACTTATGTCAAAATAACGAAAATTGACAAACTGAAATTTTTCAAGATCTACAGCCTCAAAATCGCGTTTTTTTCGAAAATTACAAAATGTAGCGAATATAGTGTGTTAAAAAAATATAAAGACATTTAATAATAGTTTAAAGAAAGTTGCAAAATCTGTTGTTTTCCAAGTACAAAGTCATTAAAATCGCGTTTTTGTTTTTGAAAAATAGCTTAACTTCCGAACGTGTAACTTCATTCTGATGACTTGAATTCCAAAATGCAGCGAATTTAGTGTATTTTAAAAAATATAAAGAAATATGAATATCGTTCAAAGAAAGTTGCCAAAATCTGCTGTTTTCAGAGTTCAAAGTTAATAAAAGTACATTTTTTATTCAAAAAAATTGCTCAACTTCCGAAAGTGTTCTTGCTTTTGATGATTTAAATTCCAAAATAAAGCGAACTCAGTGTGTTTTAAAAAAATATTAAGAATGATATATATCGTTCAAAGAAAGTTGCTAAAATCTGCTGTTTTCCAAGTTCAAAGTCAACAAATCACGTTTTTTTATTTTGAAAAATTGCTTAACTTCCGGACGCCTTACTTGATTTTCATGATTTAAATATTAAAAAGAAGCGAATTTAGTGTGTTTAAAAAAATATACATATTGTTTAAAGAAAGTTGCCAAAATCTGCTGTTTTCAGAGTTCAAAGTTAATAAAATTACGTATTTTATTTAAAAAAATTGCTCAACTTCTGAACGTGTTACTTGCTTCTGATGATTTAAATTCCAAAATAAAGCGAACTTAGTGTGTTAAAAAAAATAAGAATAATACCTATCGTTCAAAGAGAGTTGCCAAAATCTGTTGTTTTCCAAGTTCAAAGTCAACAAAATCGCGTTTTTAATTTTGAAAAATTGCTTAACTTCCGGACGCCTTACTTGATTTTCATGATTTAAATTTTAAAATGTAGCGAATTTAGTGTGTTTTAAAAAATATACATATCGTTTAAAAGAAAGTTGCCAAAATCTTTTGTTTACCAAGTTCAAAATCAACAAAATCGCGTTATTGATTTTGAAAAATTCCGATACTGCAATTTTGTTGATTTAAATGCTAGAATGAAGCAAATTTAGTATGTTCGAAAAAAGTATTAAGAGATAATAAATAATATTGTCGAGTGTATGAAAATTGCCAAAATCCGAAATTTTCAAAGTCAAAAAAAAACTCCCGTTTTCAATTTTTAAAAATTTGTAAGGCATTCCAAGTGCAAAGTCAACCAAGTCTCGGTTTCAATTTTAAAAAATTGGTAAGGTGTTAAACGCATTTTTTGATTATGATTATATGTTAAAAAGTAAAAAATTCAGTGTGTTTTAAATTGTATTAAAAGTATCCATGTCGAAACAATTAAAATTGACAAAATTCGAAATTTTATAAGTTCAAAATCAAGTTTTTGATTTTGATAAATTATTTAACTTACGAGCGCGATATTTGATTTTAATGGTTTAATGTTCAAAATGTAGAGAATTTTGTGTTTTTTTCAATATTAAAAAAGTTTCATTTAAAATCAACGCAATTTCGCAAATTTACAAGTTTTTACTTTCTCCGTTACGAAGTACGAGAAAGTATTGTGATCGTGAACATTTTTTCAATTTTTTTTTTACGAGAATATCTGTTTTGGGATCGCTAGATGCTATTTCAACAATTTCTGAAAAAACTGGTGATGTGGCCATCATGTTAGTTTCTCCGACTTGATGGTATCATAGCCATTTATATTTACGTTTTCATGGTTTATCTTCAATTGAAATCATATTTTAAATGTACATCGAGCGTTGTGTAATGTAAACTCGGATGAAACGTCAAAATTATGAAAAATTGAAAAATTATACTTCAAATTCAAAAACTCAGTTTACTCAAAAACTAATTTGATTTCGAAAAAAACTTATTCTTTATAAGTTGTTCATTTTAGCATTCTATACAATTATTATTAACATAAATTTGCTGTAACTATTACACTAGCCAACAGCCATTTTGTCATTGGGACTAAACCGGAATTTTTCGATTGCTTGGATGTAACAAAGTACCGAAATCGCGATGAAACCCCCGAGACTTTGGTTTTGAGGTTAGGATTCGCAAAAACCTCTGTTTTTACTTTTTTCACTATAACTTCGGAACAACGCAAGTTAATTTGAATTTGAAAATACTGTTTGAAAGCTTATAAACAGGGCTACATTTGGTATATAAATGATCTTGGTAGCGTAATCAAAACCCTAATTTAAAAGAAATCCGTAAAAAAACCTCAAAAATCACGTATTTTGAAACATTTTTGCGATTTCAATCGATTATAAAAAAAACGACGCTAGATATCTTAGATCAGTTTCGCTGACCTAAAAGCTTATTAAATGGGCTACAATTTCTCTATGGCACACCTCTGTGACTTAATGAGAAGTCTTCGAAATAATGGGTTTTGTTTGAAAAAATCGCGAAATTTTTTCGGCCTTTTTCCCCTTCAAATATAAAATTCCACAACGCATTTAAAAGCTGTCGTATGCATTTTAATGCCTATTAAAAAGGCTACAATTTCTACATCGCACACCTCTGTTATGTGATCAGAAAAAAAGGCCGAAAAAATTTCGCGATTTTTTCAAACAAAACCCATTATTTCGAAGACTTCTCATTAAGTCACAGAGGTGTGCCATACATAAATTGTAGCCCATTTAATAAGCTTTCAGGTTAGCGAAATTGATCTGAGCTATCTAGCGTCGTTTTTTTTATAATCGATTGAAATCGCAAAAATGTTTCAAAATACGCGATTTTTTACGGATTTTTTTTTAATTAGGGTTTTGATTACGCTACCAAGGTCATTTATGTACCAAATGTAGCCCTGTTTATAAGCTTTCAAGCAGTATTTTCAGATTTAAATTATCTTGCGTTGTTCCGAAGTTATAGCGAAAAAAGTAAAAAAAGAGGTTTTTTGCGACTCCTAACCTCAAAACCAAAGTCTCGGGGGTTTCTTCGCGATTTCGGTACTTTGTTACACCCAAGCAATCGAAAAATTCCGGTCTAGTCCCAAGGACAGAGAAAAAGTCAAATTTTGTTGGCTAGTGTTATCGTTTTATTATAAACCAAAAATTAAAAAAATAATAATAACTTTTTTTCCCGAATAAAAATGATTTTATGAAAAATGTTTTCAAGCAAAAGATGTAAATTTCTTTGTTGTCTTCAAAGTTTGTTTAAATCTTTTTGTGATATTTTTCATATTTAAGAAAATATTGGAAAAAAAACGAAAAACTGTTAAGGTAAACGCCCACTTCCTGTGTACGAAATTTTACCAAAAGCTTTTCGGTTCTTTAGATTATCAAATAAGACGGATGTTCAAAGTTTCATATCAATTGCTTTATTAGTTTTTGACGTACAGCGCGCATAGACAGACACACACACAGACACACAGCCACACACACCATCACACAGACACACACACAGACACATTTTTTTTTTCCAGAAATTGTTGAAATGGCATCTAGGGACCCCAAAACGGATATTTCTGTAAAAAAAAAATTTGAAAAAAAATCACGATCACAATACTTTCTCGTACTTCGTAACGGAGAAAGTAAAAATGTGTGTGTGTGTGTGTGTTTAAAAAAATATGCATATGGGTCTGTGCGCGCTGTATCTCAAAAACTAATAGAGCAATTGATATGAAACTTTGAACATGTCTTATTTAATAATCCGAAGAATTGAAAAGCTTCTGTACAAATTTCGTACACCGGAAGTATTTTTGTAAATATGAAAAATATCACAAAAGCATTTAAATAAATATTGAAGACAACAAAAAAATGAACATCTTTGGTGTGAAAATATTTTTCATAAAATCATCGTTATTCGAGGATAAAATAAATTTATGTTAATAATAATTGTAGAGAATGCCAAAATTAACAACTTCTAAAAATTAAGTTTTTTTTCGAAATCTCTTTAGTTTTTGAGTAAACTTAGTTTTTAAATTTGCAGTATAATTTTTCCCTTTCATAATTTTGACGTTTTAAACGTCAGTTTCATCCGAGTCTACAAAACGTTCGATGTACATTTAAATTGAAAATAAACCATGAAAGCGTAAATATAAATGATACGATCAAGTCGGAGAAAGTAACATGATGGCCACATCACCATTTTTTTGATCTTAGCAAAGGTTAATAACAAATGGTTATAATCTAATAACAATCCTAAGTCAGATTATTAATTTTTTTAGGCGATTTGAGCTATTTCTGATGACAGGTATTTAAAATGCATTCACCCCCGCAACATCACCGCCCCGTAAATGCGGTTTATCATAAAAACGGCCAATTTAAACGTCGATCGCCCACGTTGAGAAACACTGGTCTAAGACAATGGATGAAAATAGATTTTAGCACACAAACATTTTTGAGCAATGAAGCTTATTTTCTTGATTCGAAATTCACTCGATTGGGTTTTAAAATTGAATATTTATTTGATGTCACAGTTCTATTTTTGGTTTCCTAACATGTGCTTCGACAATTTATTTCCTCAAAGGAGTATAAAATTGATACTTAGATAGTATCACTTTTATACTCCTTTGAGGATGACAAGCAATTGTTGGAACACGAGCCAGGAAACTGAAAATAATATTATGAAATCAAAAAAGTGTTTAATATAAAAACCAAATAAAGGTTATTTTGATTTAAATGGCTTTGTAAATCGCCAAAATTGTTATTCAAGAAAAACCAATACATATACAGGGTTCCCCATAATAGACTACCCATTTTATTTTATTAATTAATTCCCTTCGAGATAACTAAATAAGTTTATCTCTGTGGGATTATGTTCTGTAGTCTTTGGGATTTAAGTTAATTATTGATCAAGTAGGCACCTGTCACAAATAAGTTTTATATTAATAATTTTGTGGAGTGTTATTTTTCTACGAGAAGTTTGTTAGTTTTCTTCATAATTATTTAACTTTCATGGATTACTCAGTCCAACAACGTGTGTTTTGTGTAGAAACTTACATAAGAAGCAATTCGATAGAAGAAGTTAGGCGTGCATTCCGGCGTCAGTTTAATAACAACAATAGAGGTCACGCGCCAAATCGTAAAACTGTTAAGTTATGGGTTCGTCATTGGCGTGAAAATGGTTCTGTACAAAATTTGAAGAAGCCTGGACGTTGAAGAACAGTTTGTACACTAGAAAATATTGAACGAGTTAGAATTGCGTTTACAAGAAGTCCTAAAAGGTCTGCTAATCGACAAACCCTTATCCTAGGAATATGAAAGGGAAGCTTAAATCGAATTCAAATCAAAGAGATTTAAAATTTCATCCCTATAAATACCAAATGGTACAGCAACTTATAAATCAAGATAAAGAAGCAAGGTTAGCATTTTGTCAAGAATTTTTGAATTTACATCAAGGAGCAATTCACAGTCTCTTAATGAGCGACGAAGCAAATTTTTATTTGAACGGCATGGTTAATAAACATAATTTTAGATACTGGTCAAATGAAAATCCTCGTGAAATCTTTACACAGAACCTCCATAATCCAAAAGTTGTTGTGTGGTGTGGAGTAGGATCTTATGGTATTATTGGTCCATATTTTTTTGAGGATGAAAATAACCGCGCTGTAACAGTAACATCCGAGCGCTACGTAAACATGCTAGAGACATTCCTCATTCCAGAATTAAATAGACGAGGATTACTAAACAATGCCTTACTATTCCAACAAGATGGGGCAACAGCTCATACCGCCAGAAATTCAATGCGGGTTCTGCGAGAAACGTTTAATGGCCGACTCATTTCTCGATTCGGAAATTTGCCTTGGCCTTTGAGGTCCCCTGACTTAACGGCACCCGATTTTTTCCTGTGGGGATATTTAAAAGCCAAAGTGTTTGCGAGTCGTCCAGGTACAATCGAGGAACTCAAAGTCAAAATTCGTGAAGAAGTTCAAGGAATAGACAAAGGTTTGCTACGCCGTGTAATGAACCACTTTTTATCTAATATTGAAAAATGTGTTGAAGTTGGTGGAGGTCATTTAGAAGTCGTGATTTTTAAAAGTTAGAATTAAATTAGCCAAATATTTATGTTATCATAAATCCCAAAGAGTTAGCTCTAATTTAGTATAATAAAAAGTTTGTTTTGTTAACTGAAAAAAAATTAATTCAAATATTAAAATGGGTAGCCTATTATGGGGATCCCAGTATAAAAATGTATTGTGTGTGCTGGAGGAATTATTAAATTATCGTTCTCAAAAAAGTACGACTTAAGTCGTACTTTTTTGAGAACGATAATTTACTGTTTTTTCAATAAAACCAACGACTTGACCTTCAATAATGAAAGGTTTCAATAAAGTGGAGCTACATGTCCCATGAAAATGCAGAAACACATCACGTGAAACACTTTATTTCAAACCGACTTTTCTGGTTATGTTATTCTCAAAAGGGTGATATCGATTGGACATCGAGGTCTTGCGATCTTACCCCATCAGACTTTTCTGAGGGATACCTGTTTAGATGTCAGAACGAAAAAAGAACATCAGATCTGCAATTGATGGAAAAGCGTTAATAAAATTTCTCTAAAAGAATGGTATCATGTCAGTACTAATCATTGACTAAAATAATGATACCTAATTGCTAAGTACTGATAGCAATAAAATTCGACCTGCTAAAAGAATGGTATCATGTCAGTAGAGTCGTTGACTAACTAATTGCTGAGTCTGTACTTTATACTGATAGCAATAAAATTTGATTTTTCTTAGCTTCTTATTTATTCAGAAAAGTTCAATCTACATTACTCTGTACCACAATCAAGGAAATATTTCGCCAATAAAATTGCCATATGAATCGCTTACATTCGATAACAAGAAGAGCAAGAGAAAGTAATAACGTGATTTTGTCGCTATATCTGAGACACCCTGTATAGTTGAAAGTGTATTCAATTGTTTTACAAGTAAATTCTTACGTTGAGAATCGGAATTCATTGCCAAAGAATAATTGAATTATATAATTATTTATTCGTGGTGGAAATAAATTTATCAATTTATTTATGGCGAAAATTAAACATTGAATACCTTTATTGGCAGCAGCTTGTATTACAAGAAATTTAATTTACATCCAATGCCTGTTTCTGTCAGTAACCATTTAATACGCTTTATTATTTTGTTTAGGTGAAGGGAATTGTAAACTAATTCTCGTACATTTCTCGTTTTGAAAATAATTGAATCCATCTTTAATATCTCCGGCAATCTCGTACATTTCGTGACGTAACGAATCGCAAAATAATCTAAAGTAAGTACAGAGCATGAAAATGAAATGCGCTTTTCACAATATATCACTAATTACACGAGTGTTGCTAATTAATTCCATCACTGAAAACTACTTTTGTGGAAGCGAACAGTTTTTTTAATCTCTTTCTTTAAAATACGCTTAGAAAAATATATCTGGACGCAATAATTAACACGGTCAATGCGAAGTTACTAAGTAGCAATGGATTTGTGGTGTATTTATTATTGATATCAAACTGTATCTTTTGCATATTTTTTTGTTTTGGAAATATGTGCGCTCATCAGGTTCGCCATTATCTTTGGTGACAGGATAAAAATGATTGACGCGCCTAATCGAAATCGTGACTGAAACGCCTTGGAACCTTAATTGACCTAAAATTGATACCGGTGGAACACCCATAATTATGTGATTTCCTTGACTGCTTATTTATAGGCAAATATATGATTTCTTAACAAATTTAATCAAAAATTGATACCGGTGGAACACCCACAGTAATGTGTTTTGCTTGACTGCTTATTTATAGCCAAAAATTAGACATAAAAATGATACCTGCAACAGTGCTTATTTTTTAACTACCTGATTGACAATGTATAAAGTTTAAATTATTATATATTCAATTCAATCATTATCAATTCATAATATCTTTAAAAATCCCAGTTTACTCTATTTTTCTACACACGCGTCTGTTGTCATAAATGAACTCCGCATTGAAATTGTTAATTATCGGTGAGGGTTGTTTAATTAAGCAAACGAAAAGTAGTTTCCGGTGATTTAACGCAAGAACTAGATCACCATCCGGGTTGGGTTTTCCTCGTTTGAAAGATTTCCGCCTGGTTGTTTTTTTAAAAGCCGGAAACTTTCATGAGACATTCCACGTCCTCGTCCTCGGCGGAACTCTGGTCCGACGAGGGCGACGATGTCTGCGACATCAGTGCCGTGCCCATGGACTGCTGCCTTCGCACCTGCAGCCTGGGCGTCTGTCTGAGCGGGAGCAGCCAGGATGGTCGTCGTGAGCTTCCGCTGCCGCAGCGCTCCTCGGGAATGGTGTCTCTAGTTATCGACCTGTTTGCAGGGAAAATATTTGTTAGAAAAAAATGGTTCAAACTGGGATTAATTAATTATTGCATTTGTTCGATTTTTTTTGTATATACAAGATTTTACATTTACTTTTGTATATACAAAATATTTACAAGAATTTTAACTGATGATATTAATAAGTTGATTATACTACAAAATAAAAAATCTAAAAATGTTTCACGTTGAAATTCGAAAAAAAAAATTAAACATTAATTATTGTTTGCCCGCCGAGCAATAAATGCTGATTGATTTCGATTTTATTTGATTTCGTCCGTTGACGGATAAACGGTATTTACTATCTCAGTTTTCGTCAGGATAAGTTCACTATTATGGTGACATCTGTGCAACGATTAAGACAATAGATGCCGCTGTAATAGTTTATCTATCCTAATGGAATATGTAAGTAAATAAAAACAAAACGTAAATTTCCTTATTATTCTTTGGTTTTAATTTATTTATATATGTTAACATATGTATGAGACCGTTTAGCCACTAAAAAGTCATCATTATTATATAAAAGTTTAAAATAATAATATAATAATATACATATATATGCATAAACTGAAACTTTGGTATTTATTTACTATTTTTTTGATATATGAAAAAAACAGTTGGAAATAAAGAGCGTTAAACTTATACAACTTCTTATTTTAAAAATATGAATTTCTAAATAAATTGGATTAAAGTTGTATGCACGATTATTAAGAATTGCAAGGCACTATTTTAGGAATCTGGTCTCTAGCATAAAATAAACAAAAAAGTTCACATAAACTGATGTTTAAAGATTGTGATGTGCAATATATGGTCGTATCGCCACTAGCACAGTTCACACTCAATCCCTACTCTCACCTCTAATGCCCGGTTTTTAATGCCTGGTTACAACTGGCGGTAGACGCCAACGCACCCGTGTAAAACGTTCGAGTTTTGGTCGTGCGCGTTCCGCCCTTAACCAGACATTATAAAACCGGGCATAAGCGGTGAACTTTATATAATGTATAATCATGGCTTAGGCCTTGCACAAGGTCTGTGTTACACAGATCCGACATATCGAATTCTGGCATCATCGCCAGGATCAACGTGGAAAAGGGAAACCATAAACAAAGCGGCGGCTCGTGGATGTTCGGCGGCCATACAAAGGAAGAAAATTTGACCAAAAAAGCAACGGAATATTTGCTTCCTCTATTAGAGTTAGTAGTGCAGCACGAGCGGCATCTTTGTCTTTGCCTCACCCAGTGGCGTCTCGTGGAACATGTTGATGGTAGAGCCACCTATACAATATACCCCCCCCCCCCCTCATTTTTTTAATAAACGATTTATCTTCCCAAACCGGCGAAAAAGTGTTTTAAGAATTAATTTAAAATTCTTGCCGAGCTTGAAACTACAGGTAGTGCCATGACTCCTTGGTTCTATATAAGCCTCTGCTTTCGACAGCGAAATATACTACTTTTGACAGCTGAAAAATACAATTTTTGACAATTCAAAAATGTTGAAAAAAAAACTATTTTTATTAGGTGAAAAATACTGTTTCTGACAGCTGAAACATACAATTGTTGACACACACAAAATACTATTTTTGAAAGTAAAAACGTACTATTTTTGACAGCTGAAAAATACTAATTTTCAACAGCTGAGGAATACCATTTTTGTCAGCTGAAATATATCATTCCTGACACACGAAAAATACTGTTTTTGACAAAAAATATTATTTTTTGGCAGAAAGACCTTCGGTCGATAGCCAATTGACATGAAAACTCCATGTATTGAATTGTTTATGTATTTATAATAATTTGTAACCTTTGTCAATAAAGATTTTGTATATATATTATTTTTGACAGTAAAAAATACTACTTTTGACAGCAAAATATATTACTTTTAATGGCTGAAAAATACAATTTTTGACAATTCAAAAATGTTGAAAAAAACTATTTTTATTAGGTGAAAAATACTGTTTTTGGCAGCTGAAACATACCATTGTTGACACACCAAAAATACGATGTTTGACAGTAAAAAATACTATTTTTGACAGCTGAAAAATACTAATTTTCAACAGCTGAGGAATACCATTTTTGTCATTCCTGACACACGAAAAATACTATTTTTGACAAAAATACTATTTTTGACAAAAATATTATTTTTGATAGTAAAAAATACTACTTTTGACAGCAAAATATACTACTTTTAATAGCTGAAAAATACAATTTTTGACAATTTAAAAATGTTGAAAAAAACTATTTTTATTAGGTGAAAAATACTATTTTTGGCACCTGAAACATAGCATATTTGGTAGCCGAAGAATACTATTTTCTACAATTGTAAAATACAACTTGAGACAGCTGAAAAATACTATTTTCAACAGCTGGGGATTACCATTCTTGACAGCCGAAAAATATCATTCCCGACGGCTGAAACATACCGTTATTGGTAGCTAAAAAATATAATTTTTAACAACAAAAAAAAGAAAAAATTGTCAACAAAATATACAGGTTTTGACAGCTGAAAAATGCCATTTTTGACAGTTAAAGAATGTCAAAAAATGCTGCTTTTGACAGCTAAAAAATACGATTTATATAGGTGAAAAATACCATTGTTGGCAGCTGAAAAATATCATTTTTGACAACTGAAACATTACATTTTTACAATTTTTGAAAACAAAAAAATACGATTTTTGACAACAGAAAGTACAGTTTTTGACAATAAAAAGTACAATTTTTAAAATTTTTGACAACTAAAAAAAATGTCGATAAATGCTGCTGTTGATAGCTAGAAAATACCATTTTTATAGGTGGGAAATACCATTGTTGACAGCAGAAAAATATCATTTTTGACTGCTGAATAATATAATTTTTGACAGCTGAAAAATATCATTTTTGACAGCTGAAAATTACCGTTTTAATAGCTGAAACATACCATTCTTGAAAACTGCAACAAAAATGACCAAAAATGCTGCCTTTGATAGCTGAAAAGTACCATTTTTATAGGTGAGAAATACCTTTTTTTGACAGCTAAAAAATATCATTTTCGACAGTTGAATAACACATTTCTTAACAGCTGAAAAATACCATTGTTGATAACTGCAACAAACCACTATTGACAACTGTAACATACCATTATTGCCTGCTAAAAAATACAATTTTTGACAGCCGAAAAATGACATTTTTGACAATTAGAAAAAATTGATAGCTGAAAAAATACATTTTAATAGGTGAGAAATACCTTTTTTGACATTAAAAAAAACATTTTTGACAACTAAAAAATATAATTTTCGACAGTTGAATAATAAATACATTTCTTAACAGCTGAAACATACCATTCTTGACAACTGCAACAAACCATTGCTGACAATTGCCACACACCATTATTGTCAGCTAAAAAATACAATTTTAGACAAGAAAGAAAGAATGAACGATTTATCTTTATAGACCAAAGGAACTCGCGAAAAAGTGTTTTAAGAATTTATTAAAAATTCTTGCTGAGCTTGAAACTACAGGTAGTGCCATGGCTGCTTGGCTCTATATAACGAGCCGCCCCTGGCCTCACCTACGGAAATCTACGAGCCGCCGCTGTCTCATTACGAGGTTAAGTAGATTAAGTTGAATGATGCGCGAACTTACGGGTCTATTTTATAAACAATCGTTACAATACGATTCGTTAGCTAACTATAATCGTTCGGAACGTCACACAGTGGTTCAGAATTCGAAAAAGCTGGCCAAAAGTCTAAATCTTGATAAATTTTAACATAAATGGGTAGATTATGAATTTGATGTCAAAACTGAAAAATTCAAAATGGCGGACATAAGTGATAAAATTATTATTGTCTTCACTGGAGAAATCCAATATTTTAGAAAACCAATGATCCCAGCTCTCCGGTGATTATTTTATAATTTAGTCAGGGTGTGTAGAAGGTCTTTTTTATACCATAAAATTGTATATATTTCGAGTAAATTTTGAAAATTTTAAGTTGGTCACAATTGTTTTTACATTTATTTGCCCACACTGAAGAAATTCGCAACTTTAACAACAATTTAATGATTGTTTTCAAAATTAGTGAAAAACCTCTATTCTTATTTACACCTATTACCATGGTTACGAACAGAATAAGCGTGTCATATAAATTACGATTATTTCTATTCTCTCGTATAAATTGTAATTTGAATTTTTTATAAATTAAAACTTAATGATATTAAAAAAAAAAAAAATGTACCAAAAAATCACCACGGATTAATTAATAAAATGGTTTTTGGCCCTAGGCTTCGAATCAGTGGCACTCTCCACCCTCGGGCCAAAACCATAACTTATACTATACAGCAGGCATGTCAAACTCGTTTACCACCAAGGGCCACATCAAGTATTACACACAAGCCGTGGGCCGCATTACCAACAAAAAAAAACTACAATTGAAACCAAACAGATATTTTATTAACATAGTAATTACAAACAAAATAATGTATAAGTATAAAAAAACCTGTCTTTTCAAAGTAATAATAATTAAATAAAACTGCATAAATATATCATATCATTTTTTTGAAGAAACTTCGCTACGTTTATCATGAACCAAATCTTCAAAATTTGGTAGAATTTGTTGAGCTGTAGCTATTTTTAAAATGGATTGCACGTACTGGTTTGTTAATTTTGATCTTTCCGCCGATTTATTATTTTACAAAGTTGAAAATAGTTGTTCCATATATTTTTATTTCAATATGGAACTGAATTTCGATTAATTCCAGTTGTAAATTATCATCAACAGTTTCAACATCAATTGATAGAGAAGTAAATAGGTGAAACTGATTTTTGCATTTATTGAAATCCAAAAATCTTTTTTCGAATTAATTTTCTAATAATTTAATTTGTTTGGCATATTCTGAATATTCTGAAAATGTCAATTCTGGTAATTTTTGTAATAATAGGTCTCAAATATAGGTATTATTGACTTCAGTTGTTTCCTTAAATTCCCGGCTATATCATCAATTCTGCTTGCAACGGTGTTTCGAGTTAAGCTAATATTTTTAATTTTTTTAAATTGATCTGGACACAAAATTTCTGCAGTTTTAATAATGCATTCGTAAATACATTCCCCTTCATTTATATATGAAATTTATTACTTTATGACACTTATAACAAAATATGATGTCTTGGGAAAATTTGTTGATTAAATGAAAAATAAAATTTTCACTTTGTATGGAAATATTTTTTTAAATATTTGATACCAACCTTGCCGGGCCGCAGATAACTTGTAGTCGGGCCGCATGCGGCCCGCGGGCCGCGTGTTTGACATGCCTGCTATACAGGGTGTGTGCCAATTGACGGAAAACTATTGTGATCGTAAAAAATTTAAAAAAATTTCTTTTTGCGGAAATATCCAATTTGTCGATTCCGACAATTTTCGAAAAAAACTGTGTGTCTGCCTTTATGTCTGTCTGTCATATTTATTTTCCACTTTATTCGCACAAACCACGGGAAAGTACTGTGATCGTAAAAAAAATCCAATATTTTGTTGCGGAAATAGCGATTTCGTTAATTCCTACATTTTTTGTGACAAAAATGTGTCTGTGTGTCTGCCTTTGTGTCTGACTGTCTTATTTATTTTTACTTTCTCCTTACAAAGTAATGGAAAATATTGTGATCATCAAAAATTTCCAAACATTTTTTTTTGCAGAAATATCCATTTCGTCGATTTCCACAATTTTTGTTCAAAAATGTGTGTCAGCCTTTCTGTCTATCTGTTTGTCTGTCATATTGATTTTTTTACTTTCTCCGGGAAGGGGTTGTGATTCTAAAAAAAATCCAAATATTTTTTTGCGGAAATATCAATTTCTTCGATTCTGACAATTTTTGTAAAAAAATATGTGTCTGGCTTTGTGTCTGTCTGTCTGTCATATTTAGTTTCTACTTTCTCCGTACAAACTACGGGAAAATATTGTGATCGTAAAAAATTTCCATTTTTTTTTTGCGGAACAGCCGTTTCGTTGATTCCGACAATTTTTGTGAAAAAAAAAGTGTCTGTGTGTATGCCTTTGTGTCTGTCTGTCTGTCTGTCATATCTATTTTTTTTATTTTGTCCTTACAAACTAAGGGAAAATATTGTGATCATAAAAAAATTCCAAATATTTTTTTTGCGAAATTATCCATTTCGTCGATTCCGACAATTTTTGTAAAAAAAAAAATGTGAGTCTGCCTTTGTATATGTCTTGTCTGTCAAATTTATTTTTTACTTTCTCCATACTAACTTCGGGAAACTATTGTGATCGTAAAAAAATCCAAACATTTTTTTTTGTGGCAAAATCTATTTCCGTCGATTCCGACAAGTTTTGTAAAAAATGTGTGTCTGTGTGTCTGTCATATTTATTTTTTACTTTCTCCGTGCAAACTACGAGAAAGTATGGTGATCGAAAAGAATTTCCAAACATTTTTTTGCGGAAATATCCATTTCGTCGATTTCGACAATTTTTGTTAAAAAAGTCTGTGTGAGTATCTGCCTTTGTGTTTATCTGTCTGTCATTTTTATGTTTTACTTTCTCCGTACAAACTTCTTTCAAATTCCTTATTTGTTCTGTTTTACTAATTTGACTAGGAGGAGATCTTTCCTCTAAAATGATCAGGGAAGATAATATTCCAATATAAAAAAATTAACATTGAAAATCCTATGTTCCGTTTTGTTCATCTACACCCTGTATACATATACACATCATAAATACAAGATATTTAATAAAATATAAAGTCAAATTTTTCAACGATATTGCACATCAGCAATAAAAATAATCCTACACTGAGGAATGCAAGTGAATGCAGCTAATTGTTGTTTATCACGTTAAAGGACACTATAATAAATAGTTTTATTGCTATAGGAACACAGGCATATACAGTCAAAAAAATATTTTCATGAATGTTTAAAATACATCTACCTATTTTTAAGGCAAATTCCTATAATTGCTAACAAAAATTTTACATGCATATTAAATGTAATAACCATTAATTTACCTTCAGGAAGATCCATAATAACAAGGAAAAAATCCCAGCACATAAAGATTAGTATTTATAGTGAAAAACCGATGCCAAACTTTCACCGCGTCCGAACGTCTCCCACCCGTTTAACAAAGTAACAAGTTTGAACGCGAATTACGAGGCATTTTGAAGTAGATAGAATCATATTCTTCCAGTGTGGCATCCCGGGAGCCCTCTGGATACGACTATATTGTACCAAACTCAAAATATTAACTTTCATTTTTCGACTTTTGGCCAGCTTTTTCGAATTCTGAACCACTGTGCGTCAGTTGCAATGTTGCGAACAATTTAGGTTAAAATGTTATTTTGTAACCAACATCGTTAGGCGTTGACCTTGAATGCTTATTCGAAACGATGAACTTGTGATTTTAGAACGAATAGTACACTTGTAGCTCACTTCATTTCTAATTTCGTCAATGTCGTGATAGTTGACGTTTATATTTCAAATCTAAACATTGCGCTTATTTTTGTGGATACTTTCAAAAATCAAATTATTATTGAACTGAATTAATTTAATTAAGTGATGAAGTGTTAATAATGACTGGAACTGAAAGTCGAAGTAGTGTCGTGAAAAATCTTGCTCCAGAGATCACTGCACAGCAGTATCAAATATATCTAGAAGAGTTACAATGGAATGAAGCCCTTCGAAGGAATAAATAGTCCCAAAACCCGGATATTTTGGATGAATCATGGAGGTCATTAGCCCTACAATTAAATGCAGCAGGACGACCAATAAAAAAAGTTGAGCAATGGATTATAGAAGTATTTCTTAGATTTATCTATACATGTTTCTAAAGCTTTCTTCGAGAATAAAGAAGGACTTGTGTCTCATAAATACAAGTTCATGTGCTGACTTCTTCCACGGAAAATATATTTTCTAGATTTGTAAATAATTTTTTAGTAATATAAGAATAACAATTTTGCATTGTAACACAATGTACAATGATATTATGTAGTTAAATAAAAATTAACTTATCTTCGTTCCAATATATAATTCCTATCCACCACAAATTACATGAGAAAATTAAATATAAATATATAATTCATATAGTATCAGGTCAAAATATCCGTTAACGATTGATAGCGGAGCTGTCGTTCCCGAACGATTACAACGGAACGATTTCATCGTTTCGTAACGATTATGAAAAGTTACAAGATTGAGTTTCATTGAAAAATCGTTATCGGAACGAGAATCGAATTACAACTACATCGTTACGAGTTATAAAATAGACCTGTTAGTCCTATTAAGCGGATTCTGGGTACTAGGCGCCCTCCAGTTTCTATAGGGCCCTGCTGTAATAGACCTTTATATTTCCTAAGCTACTTGCGGAAGGAAACATAGAATAATATAGTAGTCAACTCTCCACTGTTCAAGAATGCTGGAAAGGATCCAAATAGTGATGATCCCGCGAAGACTTGAGCTGTTGAAAAACAGTGACTAGGAACTTGCCGTTAACCTTAAAGGTCGCCGGATATAATGCCGATCAAATTTGCCTTCAAATTGCGCTTTAAAGTGACTATTGACAGTCGCAAAAATAGTCCGCGAGTCAAGAAACTAAAACAAAACCCCATATTCAGGCAAACAGATGCATACAAAATTGAGGTGGGCACAAGCATAGGCCTAAACCTGGGGAATCAGTTTCTGTCGGACAAGGCCTTTATGTTTTACAGGCTGAAACAATAGCCTTTAAAAGATGTGTCCAAGTGCGGGAAAAAAGGGCCACAAAGGACCACACATAAATCTGTTCTTGAGAACAAGCTCACTTTAATGTGCCCTAAAATAGTGCCGTGCAATTCTCAAATAACTTATATACAGGGTGCCTACGCTAAACCGTTCGTTAAAAGTTTACGGGGTTGGTTTTGTACTAGAAAATTGAAAAAATCCTCGTCACACGGTTGAATCAGTTCATTTACAGGTACGTTTACAGGGGAAAAACGGACAATGCGTAATAGAAATTAGTGAATTTAGTATGTATATTTTTAATTTTTGCTCACATTTGCAATACGTAGTAGCTGACAATATAGAAACCTGTGTTGTATCAAAACTTGAAGAAAAGTTTAAAAAGACAGAAAATAAGCAGTTACGATTGAGAATCTTGGCCATCTTTACAGATTGGTCTTATCAACAAATTCGGAATTTTTTTTATGTATCTAACTACATGATTAAAGTGGCAAAAAAATTGTCTCGACAAAAAGGAATTCTTTTCCGAATCCCAAACCAAGCAAGAATCTTGATGAAATCGTTGTAAAAAATTATCGAATTTTATGAATCTTAGGAAATAAGTCGTGAAAATCCGGGAAGAAACGATTGTGTCACCTTAAGAACTGATAAAGAAAAAGTAAAATAACAGAAGAGATTAGTTCGGTGAAACTTGAAAGAAGCCTATGTTAAATTTAACCCTTTCAGCCCTGGATTTTTAAATTAGTAAAAAAAAATGTTTGTTAATTATTATTGATGGGGAGCTTCTTAAGATCATAAATACCAAATTTAAACTGAATTGATTAATTAGTATAGGAATGAATTAGTGAGGCTTTGTTGAAGTGACATCAAGTGGTAAACAGCAAAAACATGGATTGTCATAGTAAGTAGAGACATGTAAATGTTGCGGTGGCAATTGCTACCACCAGGGTCGAAAGGGTTAAAGAAATTAATGCACACTTAAAAGTACACTTTTCGACGTTGGCTGCACTTTGTAGCAACATAAAACCGTTATTCACGCAGATGATTTTGATGTAAGTGCAGAATGGCACTTTTTCGCCACGTCGGCCGTCGCATGGAAAAGGACCTTGCCACGGTTGGGTCGACCAAAAGATTAGCTGCAAAATCCAGTTTGCAGAATATTAATGACCCTATAAATTAAAATACCCTTGCAAAATTTTTCATGTGGGTTCACAACAATATTAAGAATGTTAATGCTGATTTGTTTTCTCTTCAAGATTATAGAACGGAAGCTCAAGCACTTTAAGGCCATTTCGAGAAAACTCCATGACAAACTGGAAAATCGAAGTAAAAATCACATCGTTAGCCACGACGTCGACGATTACAAATGTGTGAAAAGAAATAAAAATAAACATACTTCTTTCATTAATTTGTGTTACGTATTTTCTTTTTTTACATATCGTCTCTGTAAATGTGCGATTCCTTTCTCGCTGAGCGACGAACGCGGGCGAAGGTCGCGATACACTGCTACAATTAAATTCTTATGACGCCGATGCCTCTGGAGCGGCCGAGGACGCATATCCAACAACCACACGTCCGTACTGCTTCGTGAGCAGTCGAGACGCGGACGCACATGAATCCATTATGGTGTTTTATTTAAAATAGGCGGCGTTTTAAAATATTTCGAAAACGCGATGTTCAATTGTTTTTCTGTTTCCGCCGTTTTACCCAGAGAAAAATATGCTAATTTAACCAAAATCGTGGCTCCAATAATAAAGAAATTAGTACTAGTGCACACTCCGCTTGAAATGCTCCATATTCATAACGTATCTGATCATATTCGACGTCTTTCTATGCAGACAAGAATTACCGGAATGTAATTACGAAAATACGTAAATACACATGCAAAGTCGCTTTCCTTCACGTGGACGCTATATAACACGATTGTGAAAAGACGCACAATTGATACCGACATGTACATATATACCGGGTGACCCAGGGATTTGTAAAAGTCCTATAATTTCTTTGCTATTTAAGATATCGACCTCTAATTTTCATGAACTGGTACCCAATTTTTTACATCATGAAGAATAATACACGTCGGCTTTGGTCCTTTTTTGTTCATACTGCTATACAGGGTGTTAACATACGCAAAACAATGGATAACTATTTGTTTTCAAATAGAACACCCTATATATGTTGCCACCAATCTACGGCATTTTTGATAAGCTTTCCAATGATATACAGTTTGTATAATAAAATATTAAGAATTCTTGAGATGTATCAATAAAAACATTTTTCTTTTGTCATCTTCTGCTGATTTTTGGATTTTCAGCCAAAACTATGCATTTGCTGGAAAACTTATAGGATACCAAAGTTATAGAGCGGTAAATTTTCGATCGACTTATGTCTTTCGACTTTTCAAATAATGCGTGCATTGCCCGCCAGAGCGCGCTAAATCGTGACCGTATATGGATTTAACGTTATTTTCAATTTTTTAAATTATACATTGCACTATACTTTATTTTCCTCACCCTCTAGTAGAAAAATGGGAAATTATAGGAAAATTCAAATGACCTATATCGATTAAAAATGTTCCGCTCTACAACTCTTAATAGAAGCAATTTTTGCCCAAAATGCAAAGTTTTTGCTAAAAATGCAAATTGAAAATGGATGTATCAATTTTTGCGTTTTTTAATGGTTTTTTGGAGTTTTAGCAAAAACTATTCATTTTGGGCAAAATATGCTTCTATTAAGAGTTGTAGAACGGAATATTTTCAATCGATATAGGTCAATTTAATTTTCCTATAATTTCCCGTTTTTCCGCTAGAGGGCGTGAAAAATAAAGTATAGTGCAATTTTTAATTAAAAAATTTGAAAAAAATGCTAAAATGCATATACGGTCACGATTTTGCGCACTCTGGCGGGCAATGCACGCATTATTGGAAGTCAAAAGACCTGTATCGATCTAAAATTTTTCGCCCTACAACTTTGGTCTCTTATATTTTTTTCAGAAAATGCATGGTTATGGCTGAAAATCGAAAAATCAGCAGGTGACAAAAGAAAAATGTTTTTATGGATAAATCTTAAGAGCAGTGGCGGCTCGTGGAACATTTTGATGGTAGAGCCAAAGAGGATTATATAAAGAGTGGCAATGTAATGGACTGAATATGAAACCGAGTTTTCGATCCGATGATATATCTGTTTCAATCATTCTTCTCCGTCGCTCAATCCGTGATTGGCAAAATAATGGGAGAGATAACACCCCGCTGATGATTGGCAGTGAAACCATCTAAAACTGGATACAAAATCAGTCCATTACATTGCCACTCTTTATATAATCCTCTTTGGTAGAGCCACTTAGCATATAATATACTTTTTGAGAAAAGAAGAAAAACGATAATTGTTGCGAAAAAAATATAAAAACAATTGTCATCCACTTTAAACTTCACAAAATCACTTAATATTAATTCAAGAGTGATTTGGTAGAAAATTCCAATACATTCCGTCGATGGCTTTGGCGATTTTTCATGTAAATTTATGAAAAATTGTAATCATTTTTTGTTCACGCGAAAAAAATATAAAAACAATTGCCATCCACTTGAAACTTCACAAAATCACTCAATATTAATTCAAGAGTGATTTGGTGGAAAATTCCAATACATTCCGTCGATTGCTTTGGCGATTTTTCATGTAAATTTATGAAAAATTGTAATCATTTTTTGTTGATGGGAAAAAAAAATATAAAAATAATTGCCATCCATTTGAAATTTCACAAAATCACTCAATATTAATTCAAGAAGGATTTGCTATAAAATTCCAATACATTCCGTCGATTGCTTTGGCGATTTTTCATGTAAATTTATGAAAAATTGTAATCATTTTTTGTTGATGAGAAAAAAAAATATAAAAATAATTGCCATCCATTTGAAATTTCACAAAATCACTCAATATTGATTCAAGAAGGATTTGCTATAAAATTCCAATACATTCCGTCGATTGCTTTGGCGATTTTTCATGTAAATTTATGAAAAATTGTAATCATTTTTTGTTCACGCGAAAAAAAGATAAAAACAATTGCCATCCACTTGAAACTTCACAAAATCACTCAATATTAATTCAAGAGTGATTTGGTGGAAAATTCCAATACATTCCGTCGATTGCTTTGGCGATTTTTCATGTAAATTTATGAAAAATTGTAATCATTTTTTGTTGATGAGAAAAAAAAATATAAAAATAATTGCCATCCATTTGAAATTTCACAAAATCACTCAATATTAATTCAAGAAGGATTTGCTTTAAAATTCCAATACATTCCGTCGATTGCTTTGGCGATTTTTCATGTAAATTTATGAAAAATTGTAATCATTTTTTGTTGATGAGAAAAAAAAATATAAAAATAATTGCCATCCATTTGAAATTTCACAAAATCACTCAATATTGATTCAAGAAGGATTTGTTATAAAATTCCAATACATTCCGTCGATTGCTTTGGCGATTTTTCATGTAAATTTATGAAAAATTGTAATCATTTTTTGTTGACGTGAAAAAAATATAAAAACAGCTGTAAAATGCTTGAAACTGTCTAATTTACTTAAAATACAGTAGTTTTAATATCCCTCCAAAAACTCAAAATACCCCATCACAGGTTTTCAAGATAACTGACCGAGAACAACGTTTAAGATTTTTTTTAATTTGCACTTGTTCCGAGTGAAACAAAAAAATTATAAAAACAACTGCAACACACTAATTTTCCAAATTTACTCAAAATACATTAATTTTAATAATCCTCCGAAAAAATCAAAAAACCTCATCACTGGTTTTCAAGATTTTAAGTTTCACTTCTTCTGAGTGAAAAAAAAAATATAAAAACAAGTGCAACACACTTGAAATTTTCCAAATTTATTCAAAATACATTAATCATAATAATCCTTGAAAAAGTCCAAAATTCCCCATCACAAGTTTTCAAGATAACCCACCGAGAACAGCGCTTAATATTTTTTCAAGTTTCACTTCTTCGGATTGAAAAAAGAAATACAAAAACAACTGTAACACACTTGAAGCTTTCCAAATTTACTCAAAATACATTAATCTTAATAATCCTCTAAAAAACATAAAATATCGCATCACTGGTTTTCAAGATAGCCGACTGAGAACAGCGCTTAAGATTTTTTTTAAATTGTACTTTGTCGGAGCGAAAAGAAATACAAAAACAACTGTAACACACTTGAAGCTTTCCAAATTTACTCAAAATACATTCATCTTAATAATCCTCTAAGAAACTCAAAATACCCTATCACTGGTTTTCAAGATAACACACAAAACACAATTCTGTAAGTATTTTTCAAATCTGCTAATTTGTTCAAGAGATATATTCTCAAATAAATGCATTGCCACTTTTCTCGTCTCAAAAAACTTTTCGCATTTTAACATTTAAAATGACAAATCAGTATTTTTAGAATTAATTAGCTTCATAAATAAAATAGAAACAACCTTACTTGTTGCAGAGAGTATTAAATAAATTCAAAAAAACGAAATATAGCCTGAATATATAAATATTCAACCTGTTTGTAACTCTGCAAGCAAAATTAAGTCTTACTAAGACTATAAACAAATAACTTATTGAAACAACTACTTCCCTGGCTAGTGCCACGCCGGATATTGAATGATACAAAAGAAATTTGCGTTATTCAATATCCGGCGTGGCACTAGCCAGGGAAGTAGTTGTTTCAATAAGTTATTTGTTTATAGTCTTAGTAAGACTTAATTTTGCATTGCAGAGTTACGAACAGGTTGAATATTTATATATTCAGGCTATATTTCGTTTTTTGAATTTATTTAATTAGCTTCGTTTGAAATTAGAGGTAGTGCCATGGCTCATTGGCTCTACAAAACGAGCCGCCCCTGCTTAAGAGTCCTTAATATTTTATTATACAAACTGTATATCATTGGAAAGCTTATCAAAAATGCCATACATTGGTGGCGAGATATATGGGGTGTTCCATTGGGAAAAAATAGTTATCCATTATTTTGCGTATGTTGACACCCTGTATAACAGAACGAACAAAAAACAACCAAAGCCGGTGTGTATTATTCTTCATAATGTGGAACATTCTTTAGTGTATAAAAAATAACGTCAGCTTTGCTAGGAACGCTTCTGCAATTTTTTTAATGTGTACGTGTTTTTGCCACAAATTTGCCCATAACTAACCAACCGTCCATAATAGACCCATAGTACCTTATACTATTTTTATCAGCTTCTCAAGAGGGTTTCAAATAAAGTATAAAATATAGGATGCTCCGTTAAAAAAAAAACATAACTTTGTTTTGTTATTTATACTTGGATACCCTGTACAAAAACATACATATTTTTAAAATATGTGGAATAAGTGTGGGTACCAGTTTATGAAAATTAAAAGTCGATATCTCAAATAGCAAATAAGTTATGGGGCTTTTACAGATCCCTGGGTCACCCGGTATGTATAAATATATATATTTATTTATATTATTATAATACCGTTTCAGCTCTTTAATTAATGAACATTTTTAATTTTGCATTATAAAATAATTGGCTCGACGTCAAAACATGCAATAGAAAAAATAACAACATAAACAAAAACAATACAAGAACAAACGACAATAAAACATAAAACAATAGATGTTGTGTGTGAGTGTGTGTGAGTGTAGTGTTCTGTCATTCACGCAATATCATTTTTTCAATGAGAGATGAACGATGACAATGAGAATCTACGAAAAAATTACAGTTCTAAAAAAATTATTACGTAACTACGTACTTACATGTCACACAACTCTATTCGACAAAAACAATAGGTACAAAAAAAACCGTCACACTGGTACAAAGACTGATCCACGAACACGTGACACAAGACAAGACTGGTACAGCGTACAAAAAAATTACAAAGAATAATATACAGAGCTAAAATAAAATTGTATAAAATCTGTGAAGGTAAGCGTGGCCAATTGAAGATTATATATATAAAAGTATACATGATGTTTTTAATATCGATTTTAAGAGTTATCAGTTCCAGGATTTTCAAATATGATTGTAACTGATCTGTGTAGAATCTCAATTGAAAATGGAAACTTTTTGAATTAGAATTTAGAATTTAAAATAGTTGGTTATTCAGGAAATTATTTGATTAAATTATTCCGATTTAAAATAATGGCTTCCAGCATCAATCATATTAGATTTTCAAATTTTTTGAAGAAAAATTATTGATGTTAAACATATTCAATATGTTGCATGCCATTATCATACAACCCCTAATCTAAAAAGGGGGCCAAAAAAACGGTACAAATTGTAAATATTCATATTTTCAATAATAATTAACGCATTAAATATTAGGTAGAAACGCCAAAGTGGCGGAATCTATTGCCTGAATGCTGTACTGAACCAAATCCGGGTGGCTTTAACACCGACAAGAGACAATACCTACTTTTTGTGGATTGCAAAAATGATTAATTGCATTTTTGAAAATATTTTGTATCGAGGATATTTCACATTAATGAAGGCTCTGCAAAAATGGGAGTTTATAATGCACCTTTCAGGAATTCGTACTGTACATGGTCTTCCACTTATTTGTTTGCGATTATTGTTACCGTAAATTCTGAGTTTAATTATTAATCACTGAATACTTGTAACCGACCAACCCTTTTGTGGGTATTTGTTCACAATCTTTCGTGCACATAAACAAATGTTTAATGTCGATATAAAGAAAACACTTAACTTTTTTATACCACTTTCATTTTACTTTACGTGACTAGTTTCAATTACACGGTAATCATTATCAAACTGAGTACTTAAAATACGAAATACAAAGGTATTGAACGCCTCCAAGATTCAAGGAAATGTTTAATGAATATTTTATCTTCTTTACTTAGGCAAACAATTTTTGTGACAACAACTAAAATGACTGATAGAAGTGACAGCTTATTCATTTAAGAACAAAAACAAATCACGGCCCACTCATTTTGATACCTACAAATGCGACGCGGCGGTGCATTTTAAACTCTCGTCTTTGCAGCGCCTCAATTAATGTGAAATATCCTCGATAAGAAAACTTTTCAAAAATGCAATTAATTATTTTTGTCGTCGACTTTGGACCATGGCTTGGTGTCAGAGAAATACAATACATTAATTGAAATACATACAAATTCTTAAAAGGTCTGGTCTGGTTAATGATTACGAGTATATTATAATCTGTGTAAATAAGGTGAAAAATAACCCCATATAATTTTGATGTAAAATAAAATCGGAATAATAAAATAATATACTTATGTAGGTATATAAAAACACCATATATACTTCTTTATATATAGCTATAGGTATAGATATAGATCTTTCCAAAGAATTGGTTAGTGCAATTTAATAGAAAAGAAAAATGTGACGAGCAGACAGACGGAACTGAACAAACCTCCTTACATCAGTCATCGTGTACTAGTGTTACTGGTATCATCATCATCAACACACCCGCTTAGCTCGAGCATTGAGCCTCGCCGGGCCTGCCTCCGCTGTCCGGAGGGTGTATGCGGCGGTGGGGGGATGGCGCCGGGCTTGGGCAGCAGCCCCAGCGGATCGGAGGGCGGCTCCTCTATGAGGATGACCGCGTTGGGTCCCGCCGAACCTCTGCGCTCCCTCTGCGGCGAGGATTCGTTGCTGCAACTGTGCGTCGAGCTGTTACTCTCCCTCCTGAAAAGGCCTATCACCGACGATCGAGGGTTTTCTATGCCACCTGAAAATAGTCGTACAATTCATGGAGATGAAAAGAACAAAAAATTTACAGACAAATAGGACTTGAAAAAAACAAAAATCAATTTATGAACAAAAATTAAATTGAATCGTCTTTTTCCACATTTCCTGTCTAGTTAAGCACTATCCATGAAAAAAGTAATTTTGCGTATCTCGGTTCCTGTAAGTCCCACAAAAAAATTGTACAAACAAATAATGTTCAGAATGGTCTCCTGGACTTGAAAAAAAACAAAAATAAATTTATGAACAAAAATTAAATTGAATTGTTTTTGGCATTTCCAGTGGATCTAAGCACTATCTGCGGAAAAATGCCGAAAAAAACGATTTAATTTAATTTTTGTTCAAAAATGTGTTCATAGGTGTGAAAAAATAACAATTAAGAATTTTGTAAATTGAATATTCAACTTTTAAAGCAAATTTCCTTTAAATCGTTGAATGCATTTATAATTTTTCCAGTTTGTTTTGTTTACAGCTAAGATTTACCAATAGTTTGTATGGGAAATCAGGAGGGCTCCCTCAACTTAGCCCCACGAATTCGACATTTTTGAAAAAAACTATCGCACCAGAAGGGCCTTAGCTAGCGCCACAAAAATTAGAGCTGGCGCCCCCACGACGAGAGGTCAGGGCTTTGAAATTTTGGGGGCAAGTCGACGGTTGCCCCGCGAACTTTGATTTTTCAAGTTTCTTACTTGATTTGGATTTCCCAGGGTTAGCGCCATCCTCACAACCCAAAAAGATTAAAAAGTATTTTTGACCCCAGCCCGCCGAATTCAGTTTTTTTTTTTACTCAAATTGTGTACAAATTATAGATTGCGTCGACGGAATATTAAAAAAAAATCAAAAAAATCAGGATGAATTATTCACATCCAAATTTTGATGCGTAAACATCACAAATCCATATAGAAATATTGTATTTTTGACTAACTAGAAAATGATCGATATACCCCCGCTGGAAACAAAATGTCAGCCATCGAAATTTGATTTTTAGAAAAAACAGAATTTGCATCTTGTGATTTAAAAAATTAAAAAAAAATAGTGACTGCCAGAATTAGCTTCAAATTTCCCAAATACATCCAGAAATATTGAATTTTTGACATACTGGAAAATGATCGGCGTACTCCCACTGGAAACAAGATGTCAGTACTCAAAACTTGATTTTTGAAAAAATTTAATTTGCGTTTTGTGATTAAAGAAATTCTAAAAAATGGTGATGTGGCCATCATGTTACTTTCTCCGACTTGATGGTATCATAGCCAATTATATTTACGTTTTCATGGTTTATTGAAATCATATTTTAAATGTACATCGAGCGTTGCGTAAACTTGGATGAAACTGACGTTTAAAACGTCAAAATTATGAAAGATGGAAAAATTATTCTTCAAATTCAAAAACTCGGTTTACACAAAAACTAACGAGATTTCGAAAAAAACTTATTCTTTAGAAGTTGTTCATTTTGGTATTCTCTACAATTATTATTCACACAAATTTGCTGTAACTATTATCGTTTCATAATTATAAACCAAAAATTGAAAAAAAAAATTAATAATTTTTTTTCTCGAATAGCAATGATTTTATGAAAAATATTTTCGAGGAAAAGATATTTATTTCTTTGTTGTCTTCAATGTTTGTTTAAATATTTTTGTGATATTTTTCATATTTAAGAAAATATTGGCAAAAAACAAAAAACGGTTAAGGTAAACAACCACTTCCGGTGTACGAAATTTTACCAAAAGCTTTTCAGTTCTTCAGATTATCAAATAAGACGTATGTTGAAAGTTTCATATTAATTGCTGCATTAGTTTTTGAGATACAGCGCACACAGACAGACACACACACACACACACACACACACACACACACAGACACAAAATATTTTTTTCCAGAAATTGTTGAAATGGCATCTAGGGACCCCAAAACGGATATTTCCGTGAAAAAATTTTTTGAAAAAAAAATCACGATCACAATACTTTCTCGTACTTCGTAACGGAGAAAGTAAAAACAGTGATTGCCAGAATTAGCTTCAAACTTCTCAAATCCATCCAGGAATATTGTATTTTTGACATTCTGGAAAATACTCGACATATCCCACAGTATTTTTTACGGTAATCAAATCAGGCAGAGGCTTTCCTAATTATTTTATTTATGTACTCGAAAGCAGTGGCGGCTCGTGGATGTTCGGCGGCGGGGTAACGGAAGAAAATTTGATCGAAACACCAACGAAATATTTGCTTCCTCTATAAGAGTAAGTAGTGCAGAACGAACGACATCTTTGTCTTTGCCCTCCCGACGGAAATCCACGAGCCGCTGCTGCTCGATAGTACATGAGCAAAAATGCTTATTCCGTAATGAACTAATTTTACTCATCATGTATGGCGCGGAAAATACGACAAGTGTCGTCGTCGTCGCGCTCACGAGATGAAACAGAATTTATTTGGCTCCAAATGCACGTTGCGTGTAAAATACTATTTCATTAAAAATTCTTGCTAAGATCGAAACTAGGTAGCATTGACAAAGTATTTTTTTAAGAAGAAAGAAGGAATCTACTATAAAAGTTACGTAACGTCAGTGGCGGCTTGTGAATCATGTTGATGGTAGAGCTACATATACAAAGGGCCCTATTCTGTTTTTATGACGGTGATAACTTTACGCCTTGAAAATGTATCACATCGTTTTCGATCGAACGGCAAATTGGTATTCCGTTTCTAACGTGATAAAGTAAGTGTGACAACACTGTAAAATCGAAGCAAGTGAACTAATAACGGCATGCTTTCGCCATTTTTCAAATTTGCGCGGGAAAATCAGTACCGAGTGCACTTGAAGCGAACTGTAATTAAGTTAATTTGGAAGAATTATGGAATTGAAAACTACTAATCACCATCTAATATTGGTATGTTGATTCGAAACACTCACAAATTTGTTGTTTTTAAATTCATATTTCGGCGTCTCAAATGGATTGCTAAATTCCGTAAATGTCGTTAAAATTGCAGCAAATAATAATTTTCAGCTGCTGCTTCTTGTTCCCGCAGCAATAATAAAGCGAAATAAAGACCATATTCACAATTTTATGGTTAACACACACTTATCACCTGCTCCGAACTCGGTGATAAAACTGAACCTTACTTTTCGACTGACGTCATTCGAAACTCGATCGGTGATAGAAACAGAATCGGAAACTTGCGTGAAGTGAAAAGTTTCGATGATAATCGAAAACTTTTCGAAAGTGATAAAAACAGAATAGGGCCCAATATGCCCCCTCCCCCTCTTTTTTTGAAGAACGATTTATCTTCCTAGACCAAAGTAACTGACGAAAAAGTGTTTTAAGAATCAATTAAAAATTATTGCTTAGCTTGAAACTACCGGTAGTGCCATGGCTCCTTGGTTCTACATAATGATTGGGAAAACTTATCAAATTCTTTTATATAAGTGCCTTGCAACTTTTTCGCAGTGAAACTTAACTCGGCTTCTTCAGCTTTTTTAAGAACATCTTCACACAAATCCATGTCTTTAAAATGAATTTTGTGCAAATTACAATTTGACACTTATAACAAACAAACCATAGCAACCACATGCGGCCGCTCATAGATTGCTTTCTAATTTTAAAAACTTAAATCATTTCTGAAATTGAAACGCTACTTCGACGATAAAATAGCGTTTGAAATTCGTTTATAATGAGGGATTAAGGCATTCTCGAAATTATCGATAAACATTCACTCATACCATAATCCCTTAAGGTGCGTATACATTTGCGAGCCGAGCGGTTCGCGAGCCGTTCGCGAACTGCTCGTGAAGTGCTCGTTGAATTTATTTTTACGACGAACCTCATGCAAGCTATGGGAAAGGAACGCCACTACCGCGAACCACGATTAGTCACCAGTACGTAGACTCCATAATCAACTAAATGCGACTGGAGGTTCGCGAACCAATTATAAAACTACGAACTACGCTCTACGCCGTCCAAATATACAAGCGCGAACGCCTTTGTGTTCGTCGAAAAACCGACAGGAGATGGCTCGCCGCGAGCGGCTTGCGAACAGTTCGTGAGAACTTCCAAACCCCGTCCAAATCATAAGAACATACGTCACTCGAACGGCTCGCGAACCGCTCGGCTCGCAAATGTATACGCACCTTTACATTATAAACTAATTTCATATTATACTATTGTGTGCTTAATTTTATTGCACAGAAGTGTACATTTCACATTCGTATAACTATTAATTAATCTCTGATATGACTGCTATACCTCATTTAATAACCAGGCGGACTAAATGCGAAAGTCATATTTACACTATAAAAAGTCACCAGAAAAGTAACCAGACATGTTTTGGCGGTAAAAATAAAATTATTTCAAATTCTTTTATCCATAACATTCATTCAACAATTATATCAACATATAAATTAATTCTAGGCAAACTTTCTTGATTATACCGAGTGTTTGGGATAAGGGGCGAACATAGGGATTTAACATGTAAAATTAAATATGTGTAATTATTTGCTCCCCTATTCATTTTAGAGAAAAATCGTAAAGGAATAAGGAATATTTTTTAGAGAATTAAAAACTGTAAATGTATCATCCATTTAATTTACGTTTGTACCAGCATACACCTCAGAAATAATAAAAATAAGTTTAACAATTTACCATTTAATAAAAACCCTTGCCATGACTTATGTTATGGTGAGAATAATTTTACTAGTCAAACATTAATTCGGGCGGCCCGTTGGTGTAGTGGGTACAAGCGAGCGCTTATGCCGGTTGCACCGCGTGCCGCGAGGGTTCGAATCCCAGCCCGGGCGAACGATTTCGGGGTCGCGGAATATTCGCTCGGGACCATGGACATTGCATTTGTCTTTCATTATTCAGTTATTCATTTAATTTCTGATATATTACAATACAATGATTATGGCAGATGGCCTCGTAGCCGACGCCAATTTCCCGAATCATTCAATCTCCTTAACCCGCAGTTCCATCCACGTCCAAATATCAATTCACGCATTATTATTACTATGAACAATATGAGTTATTCCAATGGAGAGAGGGTATTATTTATTATCAAAATATTTACAGTGGCGTCAGTTTACACAGAGTTCGTGACTTATTTTCAGTTACATTTAACAATCGACCAATTCCGTCTGTATCAACAATTTCCAAATTTGTGAAAAAGTTCGAAAATACAGCAAGTGTAGCGGCAGATGATTCAAAAGGTATTTCAATAGTCCAATTTCAACAAATATTATTTCAAACGTATTAAAATTAAAGGCAAACGGAACAGAAGAAGCAACGATGAATTGAATTAAAGTGGTGTCAGATTACACACAGTTCGTGATATATTTTTGGTTTTACCGTAACCAGCGGTCAACGGGAAATTTTAGAGCAAGTACTCAAAAAGTTCTCCGTTCTGGTGTAAACAATAACCCAATCGGTTATAAAATGCATGTCTAACATTAGCCAACTGCCTATCTGTAATCAATGTGCATTCCGCAAAAATTGCTTCCCGCAAAGATTCAATATTTGGATGGTGTTTTTTGTAAATTTTGTTTTTCAAGTGACCCCACAAAAAGAAATCACATGGTGCTAAATCAGGAGATCTTGGTGGCCAGTTGATAGTGCCACCGCGACCAATCCAGCAATTGGGAAAATTCGCATTTAAATATTCCCTTACATTTAAACCATAATGGGCTGGACATCCATCATGCTGATACCATATCTCCTGATTGTCACGTGCAACTTCTTCTAACGCAGGGCCAACCTGGTTGATTAAAAGGTCTAAATAAGAATTCGAATTTAAATTTCCACATATTTCAAACGGCCCAATAATATTATTTTTAAAAATACCAGCCCAAATATTGATTTTTTGCGGGAACTGGGTTCTAGTTCTAAGGCATATCCGCGGATTTTCTTGGGTCCAGTATCGCGTATTCTGAGTGTTGGGCTCGTTGTTAAGTGTGAACGTGCATTCATCCGTAAAACAGATAGACTGCAAAAAGTTTCTGTCTATGTTTGATCGATCCTGCATTATCTCGCAGAATACACGCCTGCTTTCTTCATCCACTAGCAATATCTCCTGATGGCATTGATGTTTGTAGGGATAATACCCATGCTTATTCAGAATCTTATACACTGAGAATGTAGACACGCTGCACTCACGAGCAATGCATCGTATGCTAGTTGTTGGATCAGCATTTATCAACCCCAAAACTCTTTCTTCCAATTCATCGTTGCTTCTTCTCTTCCGTTTGCCTGCAATGTTAATGTTTTTGAAATAATATTTCTTAAAATTGGACTATTGAAATACCTTTTGAATCATCTGCCGCTACACTTGCTGTATTTTCGAACTTTTTCACAAATTTGGAAATTGTTGATACAGACGGAATTGGTCGATTGTTAAATGTAACCGAAAATAAGTCACGAACTCTGCGTAAACTGACGCCACTGTAAAATGTTTTAATAATGAATACCCTCTCTTCATTGGAATAACTCAGATTATTGTTCATCGTAATAACTAGAATTGATATCTGACTTGCAATATTATTATTTTCACTATAACATGAAACATGACATTTGTCAAAGTCATGGCAAGGGTTTTTATTAAATGGTAAATTGTTAAACTTATTTTTATTATTTCTGAGGTGTATGCTGGTACAAACGTAAATTAAATGGATGATACATTCAGGGCCGTGCGAAGAGAAAACTGCGCCCGGGGCGAAAGTAAAATTGGCGCCCTTCTATCCCAAAAAAAAAAAAAAAATGTTGCGGAAAGTGTTACTTATATTGCTGCAAAAAAAAACAATTATTCTAATTCTAAAATTGTCTAGAGCTTCGGAGATTCTATCGATTCCTTGACTTGTATGATCTAAAAAAAATAGGCTACGGAAATCTGGAAAATATGAAGTCAGATTGACGATCAGCCGACCTGACCGCGCGTAGCTTGGAATAGCCAACCGGGCAATCAGTTCGGACAAAAAATGTCACAGCATCTGGATTATAGGTATGTCTTGTCGACGGAGTGTTAATTAACGATATTTTCACAAAAGAACATTTCTAAGAATATTATATAACATTTTAGTATGTGACAAGGGAGCCATTAGAAATAATTTAGTTTTATTTATTTATTCCCCTTTAGTATGTAATCAAGAAATTTAAGGTAAAATAAGAAGAAATTTTAGATATGCTGACGTGTGATAAATAATAAAAATACATTAATTAACACTTTTATGAATTTTCCGTCATTCCGATGTAATAGCGATTTTGGCGCCCCCTTCGCCCCCCCCTTCGCACGGCCCTGGATACATTTACAGTTTTTAATTCTCTAAAAAATATTCCTTTACGATTTTTCTCTAAAATGAATAGGGGAGCAAATAATTACACATATTTAATTTTACATGTTAAATCCCTATGTTCGCCCCTTATCCCAAACACTCGGTATAGTCAATGATATAGTATATAATATTAAAATAAGTACGAGACCCTCTTAAGAATTTAGGGGCACACTGAAAAAGTCAAGTTGTACATATATTTATTTACATATAAAGTGGATTGAAGTAGTAGGTGAATTTTAAAAATACATATGATTCTGTAAAAGGTAGATTGTCGTGAAATAGAATTTTATTAAATTAAATCAATTTGCTATTTAAAAACGTATAATAATTTACTTAAAATAAATCTCTTTCATTAATGTATTAATGACTTGCATTAAAGTTTTATATAAGATAATTTTAGATTGTTTTTCCTCGAGCGTTAATGCTCCAAAATGCAACCATTTCCGTTTCGTGGGGGGCGAAAATGACACCAAACTTGTGCCGGCATATATCCATAGTTAAAAATAAAATATCTATTTCCAAGAAAATCGCGGGATGAGAGGAATCCATTCTTACACGATTAACAGAAGAAATAACTGACTAAAAACACAGAAACTGAGCCGAAACGCGTGGAATCGGTGGGACACGAGCAACTGCGAGCGATCAGCTGATCATAACAACGGCCATTACTGTTTTATGCAATTTGGGCCTGTGTAAAAACGGCGCCCCTTTGGCCAATCACAACAACGTATTTTGGCGGCAATAATTTGATTTAGTCCGCCTGGTTATTAAATGAGGTATAGTTTATCTCTCCCAGGCATGGCCATCTCAACAGCAAAATTCAGTGGCTCACACTTTATATCTATAGATTGGTGGTGCGTACTAAGAACATAGCCCATGCACGACAATCATGCGTTTACACTATGCACCTTGATAATTTTGTTTTAATAAGTGCACTGTCAGTTTATTTAGTTGTCAAATTTATTTTCATTACGATGAGAATATAACTGATTTGAAATAATACAACTCAAATCTGGGACGCTAATTGGCTGGCACTGAAAATACAACTCAAATCTGGGACGCTGGTTGGCTGGCACTGATAATACAACTGATCCTTGAAGATACAACTCGAATGTAGGACGCTGATTGGCTAGCGCTAAACAAACTAGTAGCTGAAAGTGGCTGTCAAACGGCGCATTCATTACACGAATTTGTAAATTTCCGATACGTTTATACAAAATGCGGCTTTTTTAAAACCGCCTGCGCTACAGTTATAAAAGAAGTAAAAAAATACGTTCCGAACATACAAAACCAAAACAAATTTTATATGTAATTCGTTATATTCTCTAACCGAACATAACGCGTGGGGAGATTAAAACCATTGCAATTTTTTTTTTTAATGAAATACACTCGTTATAATCTCGGATGAAAATGCAACGACTGCGAAGCATTAGAGACCATAACTCGTGATTTCATTAAAAAAAAATTGCAATGGTATAATCTCCACACTTGTTATATTATAACTGAATACATATGAGTTGCTTGTGAAATACACCGAATTGTGCAGAATTTTCAAAAAAAAGGATGCCTGTCTCACAAAAACCACAGAAAAAGGCCTCAACCTAAAACTGAGGGGCAAGAACTTGATGAATTAAGAATTTGTGCTGCTGCAGAATAGAATTCGTGTGTCACCCAGAAATATTACCGAACCGGTTAATTTACACCATACTATCATATTAAGGGTTTTGAAGCAGAACGGATATCGTTCCTATAAAGTGTCAAAAACGCAAGTAATCTACCCTGTCGATTAAATAAGGCGAATGCAATGATGTGAAGACGTAACGGAGGAATCAAATAATAACCCGAATTTTCGAAGCAACGTTCTTTTTACAGACGACTCAACTTTTCCAATAAATGGACGACACAATCCTTCATGTGCTCATTGCTGGTCGTGACATAACCCATGCAGACATTATAATTGGGTACCAAAATACTGAATTGTCACTGTAGATCCATTTAATAACCTGTATTTCTTAAGCAACTCATATGTATTCATTGTAACAAAAATAAAATTGACAAATAAATAAACTGACAGCGTACTTATTTAAACCAAATTATCAAGGCGCATTGTGTAAACGTATGACTGTCGTGCATGCCCTATGTATCTAGTACGCACCACCAATCTGTATATTCACCGTTTAAAAATATTTGGGCTTTTAAAGTAATCCCCTATTGCACTCCCTCTTACCCTCTTAAGCGACCCATGTAATGATTACCATTAATTTAGTAATTGCAATGTCAAAAGAGTATGCACACATATTTTTTTCCATTATTTACATTGACTATGAGATCTGAAAGCTCTCGCATCAAAATTTGTTTATTTATTTATTTATATCGTTAATATTTGCTACTAATACAAGTAAGTACAGATTCACTCTTAGTAGATATACAGTGCGAGTCTCTAACTTGGAATAAATTCAGTAAATCAAACAAAGTTTATTTTTCGGAAATATGCTCGGACACGTCGATTAGTATTTTAAATTGCGCTCTTTTTGTTGTAATAAAATTTTATACAGCGTGTCCCAAATTTGAGATATGACGTCATCGACTATTTTTTTTAATAGCAACCCTAATTTTTTATCACTATTTTTAAAGAGTATATCAAGTTACACATGTGTGCCAAATTTCAAATTTTTATTTCCTGTCATTTAGAAGATATTTAACAAACAGTATCAAATTTGAAAAATGAATTCAACTTAATAGTCTTTCTTCAGTAAATGCTCAAAATGTTGTCCATTTTCTAACTGACAATACACTAAACGGAACTGAAACTCGTTTTGAACATTTCTAATTACTTCGGGGGAAATTAGTCTACACTCCTGTCTTATTCGTTCTTTCAACTCCTCAAGATTTGGCGGTTTGGTCTTAAAAACTTTGCTTTTTAAGTACCCCCATAAGAAAAAGTCCATAGGTGTTAAATCCGGAGACCTGGGTGGCCATTCAACTGGTCCTCTTCTGCCAATCCATCTTCGTGGAAATACATTATCCAGGTACTCACGGACACGCCTTGCAAAATACGGAGGCGCACCGTCCTGTTGAAACCAGATGTTTCTATTCGGGACGTCAGCTTCTATAGGGCAAGGAAACAAAATAGCCAAACTCGGAATTAGCTCTTCCTCCAAGAATTGTAAATATCCCGCTCCATTGAGATTATTTGGAAAGAAAATTGGTCCTAAAATTCGATCACCAACAATCCCTGCCCAAACATTAACTTTTTCTGGATATTGAGTGTGGCCTTCCCTCATCCAGTGTGGGTTCTTGTCTGCCCAATAACGGCAATTTTGACGATTTACCTCACCATTTAACATAAACGTTGATTCATCGGAAAACAATATATTTTCTATTTTTAGAACATTTCTATCTAGTAGATCCATCATTTTTTCGCAAAACTGAAGTCTTCTATTCGGATCATCTTCGGTGAGTTCCTGGAGGATTGTCATTTTATAAGGATGAAATGTTTGCTCTCTAAGGATTCTTGACACTGAAGACTGGCTAATTTTGAGTTCCCTAGCCATCTGCCTAGAGGAGACATGATGATTTTCCTGAACAGAGAGAAGTACATCAATTTTGACCTCTTTACTCAGCGCATTCTGACGATGATTATTCGTTTTTCTTAAATGCCCATTTTCCCGAAACTGACTTTCAATCTTGCTTACGGTACTTTGAGATATGGCTGGTAAGTCAGGATACTTCTCTCTAAATAAATAAATAACTTTATTTTGTGTTCTTGTCCTATCTCCATAGCCAATCATCATTAAAATTTCGATTTTGTGGGTTTCAGTTAAGTACGGCATGTTAGTATAATTTTTCGACCAACGGTGAACAACAGTCAACACAACAATGGAACGACTAATACTCTCCTCACTCGAATATGCGTGGAATGCGATGCTACACTTCTTACTTGTTTTTATAACTAAACGTCAAAATGATAAACGTCAGTTTGAAAAAAAATGACAAACCAGCACGTTTTGGCATTCCACTTTTAAAATGCATAAAAATTCGATTAAGGTGACTTGATTTCTTCATTCTACAAATTTGATAATGTTTGTTAAATATCTTCTAAATAACAGGAAATAAAAATTTGAAATTTGGCACACATGTGTAACTTGATATACTCTTTAAAAATAGTGATAAAAAAATTAGGGTTGCTATTCAAAAAAATAGTCGATGACGTCATATCTCGAATTTGGGACACGCTGTATAAAATTTTATTACAACAAAAAGAGCGCAATTTAAAATACTAATCGACGTGTCCGAGCATATTTCCGAAAAATAAACTTTGTTTGATTTACTGAATTTATTCCAAGTTAGAGACTCGCACTGTATATGTCAGTACACATACATATGAATTATAGCTACATAATATTCTTAAATTTATACAGACAAATGTCATTGTCAATTTGGATTAAAATAAAATACAATAATTAAAATAATAATAAATAGGACAAATACAATAAAACGAAATGTAGCCTGAATATATGAATATTCAACCTGTTCGTTAATCTGCAAGCAAAAAATTAAGTCTTACTAAGACTATAAACAAATAACTTATTGAAACAACTACTTCCCTGGCTAGTGCCACGCCGGATATTGAATGATACAAAAGAAATTTGCATGTTATTACTAGTACTACTAGATAATAACATTGGTTTAAGATCGTTTATTTCTACATACAAGACTAACTTAGAAAATTATTCTAAAATGAAGTGTGAAACTTTAAACTGTAAATGTTATTATTAAAATGAAAAAACCAGAAAACATTTCGACAAGGGCACACAGTGCTAAACTTATCTAGTGTTACCAGATGATCTAATGCTTTCTGCAACAAGTAAAGTTGTTTCTAATTTGTTTATTATTTAATCGTGTATTCGGTTCCAACGAAAACAAGATCATTTATTTCTTCACATCTGTACTTTCACTAATCACCTCAAAATCGGGTATGAAACCCGTTCAAACCTTCCATAATCTCCTCAGTCGTTTACGACGTCTTCACGTTCACGATCACCTTCACGTAAGTGTATTTTATTATTTAACATTCAATTTAAATGCAGATGGCCAAATTCTTAATTTTCATATATTTTTTTTTAATTCAGTGGTATTTTTAGTTATTATCAAATTTGTTTCATCTAGTAACACTAGATAAGTTTAGCACTGTGTGTCCTTGTCAAAATGTTTTTTTCATTTTAATAATAACATTTAAAGTTTAAAGTTTCACATTTCATTTTAGAATAATTTTCTAAGTTAGTCTTGTATGTAGAAATAAACGATCTTAAACCAATGTTATTATCTAGTAGTACTAGTTATAACATGCAAATTTCTTTTGTATCATTCAATATCCGGCGTGGCACTAGCCAGGGAAGTAGTTGTTTCAATAAGTTATGTGTTTATAGTCTTAGAAAGACTTAATTTTTTGCTTGCAGATTAACGAACAGGTTGAATATTCATATATTCAGGCTACATTTCGTTTTCTTGTATTTATCTAATGCTTTCTGCAACAAGTAAAGTTGTTTCTAATTTGTTTATTATAAATAGGACAATTAAAAACAATACATGGTATGTAAAGACACACTAAAAATCATTATCATTAATGAATTCGCTAAAACTATAATATGTTTTTTTGATCAGTAGTTGTTTAAGTTTGGTTTTAAAATAATTTAACTGTTTACATGGTATCAGATCTATGGGTAGCTTATTGAATATAATTGTGCTCGAGTATATAGCGGTTTTTTCGTAATAGGTAGTCCTGTGCGCTGGAACACGAATACAATTAGAATTACGAGTTTCGTATGAGTAAATTTCACCGTTCTTGGTAAAGCTATCGAGGTGTTGGTACGCGTATATGGCACATTTATAAATGAATATACATTGACATGTTAAAATATTATATGTTTTGAAAAGAGTTCGATACGATTCTGTTCGCTTTAAATGAAATATTAATCTAATGATCCTCTTTTGCAGTACAAATACCCTTGCTATATCAGCTCGGCCCCATATTTGTATATTAAATGAAATATGTGGATATACAAGAGCGTAGTATGCATTCATTAATGTACTCTTGGAAAATCTAGTTCTTAGCTTAGATATTGCATAAAACGCAGTGTTGAGTTTTTTAGAGATGTGATCTATCTGCTCTGACCATGACAATTTTTTGTTTAAGAAGCTACCAAAAAATTTAGCAAATGTTGCACTGTCAGCCTCACTTTCTTGGCGATTTTGATTGTAAAAGTGTATTTTAACAGTTTTATTATCATTTAATAATATGTTGTTTTTATTAAACCAGGCAGTCACCTCAGAATTAACCTTGGATATTTTGTTACAAAGTTCTGTTTGTGAATCTGCAGATATAATAACAGTAGTGTCATCTGCGAAATTGATGACGTGACCCTCATTAACAGATTCTCTAAGATCATTTATGAAAATTAAGAACAGCAGCGGTCCAAGAGTTGACCCCTGCATTATACCCTTTGATAGGCCGTGAATTTCTGATTTACTGTCCCCAACTTTAACATACATTTTGCGATTTGACAAGAATGATCTGATTAGGTCCAATGCCGGTCCACGGATTCCGAGAGCATCCAACTTCTCGCACAAAAATTGCAGATCCACTGTATCGAACGCTCGCGAGAAATCGTTTTTTCCCGCATCCACCTTGCTGCCCACTTTCTCCACCAGTTCTATTGCCGCTGTTTCTGTTGATCTGCCTTTTACAAACCCATGTTGGCAGGTAGAAAGAAGTTTAAATTTGCTGATAAATTCTTTAACACATTCCGCTAGTAATTTCTCGAAGATTTTTGAGAATATGTCTAGCACTGCGACTGGTCGGTAGTTATCGGTATCTGTTGTTGATCCTTTTTTATGGATTGGTGTAATTTTCGTGGTTTTTAATTTATCCGGAAATAGGCCTGTTCTGAAAGACTAAGTACTAAGTAAGTAAGAGGTTCAAGAATCTCTTCCGCTGTATATTTTATTAATTTTGTGGGTATTCCGTCTTGTCCTGCGCTATTAGTACTCTTTAAGGCATGTATTACTTGGAGGACTGCTTGTTGAGTTACTCGGCGAAGATACATTGATTTAGCTTGGTATTTATTCGTTGTTGTGCACTTATTTGAAATATTACCGCGAAGATGATCGTTTATTTATATAAGTTCTGTGATTGAAGAGAAGTATTGTCCAAATACGTTGGCTACTTCTTGAGGATCGTTGGTTAGAGTACCCTGTTTACTTTCAATATTGAGTTCTCCTAAAGTTCTCTTCGATCCCAAGTCTTCTTTAATCATTTCCCATAACATTTTTGTTCTATTTGATGCATTATTTATTTTGTAATCATTGTATTTGCGTTTAGCTTGCTCTATTAATTTTCTATGTTTTGTCTTTTCCATTTTGTATTTCTCCCTCATTTCAGACGTATTTATCATTAGCATTATATTGTAATGGTTTTTTAGATTCCGGCTCGATTGTATTACCTCATAGTTTATCCATGACGTTTTTCTGCTACTTTTTGGTGTATTTGTTATTATTGGGCAGGCAATTCGAAAATAATGAAGAAATATATCGATGAATTTTTCATAGGCCTTGTTTACGTCTTCCGATTTGATCATATCCCAATTTGCTCTACTTAAATAAAACTTCAATTCCCACATATTTTCCTCTGACTATCCTAACTGCACTATTTTAAATGGGAATATGTTTCTTATATCTGCTTTTGGATGCAGATAATATTTGACCTAAGTGGTCCGATAAGTTTAATTGCACATTTTTACAGTTGAAATATTGTTCCGGAATATTTGTAACAATATAATCTAATTGCGTGCTTGAATCACCATATTCTCGCGTAGGCTCTTTTAGCTTATTTAAGAGGTCAAATGACTCAAACATGTCCTTAAGTACTCCCGTTTCGGTGGTATCTGATTGAAAGTTGATATTTAGATCTCCACATAAAATTATGTATTCATGTGACTTTTGTATTTCATTTAATAAATTGGCAAGAGCTTCTAGAAATATATGTTTTTGGTTGGACGGTGGATGATATGTACATATAATGCATATTTTTGAACTACTACTTTTTATTGAGCATGCTACACATTCCATGATACCTTCTATGCAAAATTTATGTATATTTGTTCATTCTTTTATTTCATATGAGGAGTCTGTAAAGATCTCACATCACACCCTGTATTTAGTAATGTATTCTTAAGTAGAATCCAATTATCTTTCAGATTGTATAAGGGTTCCCTGTTCCGAATCTCAATAGTTTTCTTGTATTCGGCGATTATCATATCAGGAATAATTATTATAATCTGAAAGATAATTGGATTCTACTTGAGATTATTTTACTAAATACAGGGTATGCCATTTAAAAAAACGAAGTTATTCAACTTTATAAGTTGGGTTTTTCTACCGCATTTTTTTTTATCACCCAGTATAATTTTTTGTATAAAATCATGGTTGGCTCTATAGTTCGAACCTTCAACCAAATAATAGAAATGATTTTAATCGTTCAACGTCAATCACTGGGGCAAAAATAAAATTTCACCGGGACCAGACATTTCAACAAATCTTCAAATATTTCGAGAACGGCAAACAATAGGTATAGGGAGTATTGAAGTAACTCACCCTTATTTGCTCCATATAATTCAAAAATGACAAAAAATACGGGGTGTTCCATTAAAAAAAAACATAAGTTTGGTCTGTAACTTTGTTATGAGACACCCTGTATAAATTTAAATATTTTTAGGGCGTGCAGCTCACTATTATACACAACTTTTGTATAAAACATTTTTCGAAATTTTGAAAAATAAGCACGTGATTGACTGTTCCCAGAGCTCTGAAACACCCTGTATATTGAGTGATCAAATGAATTTCAGATTAGAGCAAGCCTTGGATGAAATATATAAAGTATGGAATATATTCAGTAAAACCGAAATAAAATATTTTTGGAAAAAATCCTCGGTCGATTTTCTTTTATAAAAATGCATAAAAGTCGATTTTTAATCATCAGTTTTCAAGTAACGTTGTCATGCATTTTGTTTTTAAATGGCAACCCCCTATTTTTGTTTTTGATTTTGAGAGATCTTTTCATTGTCGAACTGGCAGTATAAAAATATTGCCATCTTACATAAGAAATTTTTCGAGTAAATGACAATTGAAGGTGAAAACTTTATATTTAGAGTTTTGCAAAATGACCTTGTTCAAGCGCTTTTTTCCAAACAAAAATAACGGGTGCGCCATCTGTTGCGATAGCATTTGAAACTTGAATAGTTCCGCCTTTTTTTGACGTATTGACATATATAGTGGCTTGTTCGACGCGTCATTTCAGTCTATTTTGTGCCATAAATCAACTAACACCGAAACAACGAGTAGAAATCGTCAAATTGCATTTTGAAAATGGGTCCTCCATTGTCAAAACGCAACGTGCCTACAAACGTTTATATCCGCGTGAAACACGGTTTTCACACACAACAATTCGCAATTTGCACCCGTTATCTTGACCTTCGTTCCAAAAGTGAAACAAAAACGTCCCGAAAATAACTACTTTCGGTACGATTTATGTAAAGTGGTATTTTCGAATTAATAAATCACACCGAAAGTTTTATTTTCGGGACGGCTGCAGAAAATGTTTATTATTTAATTTATATTACATAACTACTTAAATAGAAATATAAATAACCAACAATTGAATTCTTTATTTGATAATCCACCCCAAAGGACATCCAATCAATTCAATTGCAAGTTTACCACGTAATTGCAATCCCTTACGGGTTTTGCTAAAACCATATTCCAAAGAGATGTCGAGAAAACAAGTACATCTGATTAAATACCCTACAATGTCTACAATGTTTTCCGATTTCCAGGATTAATTTACGGTATATAAGTTAAATAAAGGCTTGCTTGCTCCAATCCGAAATTCATATGATTACTTAATACATACGTAGTTTACTGTAAAAAAAAATATGGCGGCGAACTGTCCCGGCGGCGAAACGGCGAGTTGCCCCCCGGAATTTCAGACCCCCGTAACTCTCTTGCCTTAGGGGCATTGGCTTTAATTTTTGTGACGCTAGCTAAGGCCCGTCTAGCGCAATAATTTTTTCAAAAAAGTCGGGGGCTAAGTAGACGGAGCTAATCAGAAATTTTATTAATTTTGTCTTTTGAAACAAAATTCTCGGTTAGTACATCTTTTAATTTTCCCAGGTCAATTTAGGATGTTTAGCCAGTTTGTTTTTAGCTAAATTATAGCCTTTATTCTTATGAAAAATTAGAAATGCATTGTTTATTGTAGAAAATAGAATATATTTATTAGTATATTTAGAATGTAGCCTATTCTGTAATGTACAAAAGCTACTTAGACTTTCATGGTTGGTGGTAAAGTAAAATTTTGTTACGAGATTTCAATTACTTTCAACTTATTTTGGGTTAATACTTATTAAAAAACTAAAAACAAAATCTGTTAAAGAATTACTAATATAATATTACTAATATTAATAAATTCATAAATATGAAACTTTAAGAGAATAAAGAGAAACGTTTGTTTACTTTACCTACAAGCAAGTTTGTAGTTAATTTATGATAAACACAACTTTTAGACAATTGATCTAGCCTGGATTACTGGAATTATGCTCAAGTTTGTTACCTAAAAATGTTGCCGAAGGCGAGTTGTATGCCAGATATTCCTTATTGGACGCCCATGCCGGAAACTCGCTCTGCTGAAGGGGACCACACCCTTCGAGCTCGTCGTCGCGTTTCCATGGCAAGACGCTCTCCGTCGCCGTGGGCGTCGTAACACGCATCAATTCACCACCTAGAATAGTACAACACGTACAGATATTATGTTATTTAATCTAACGCACATTTATAGTAATGTGACGAGTGAGAAAGTAACAGAAAATTGTGGACTGTGTTATCTTGTTGTTATGTCTTATTCCTGATGGGTATAAAATAGATTGATTGAAACAGCATATATTTATAGTATAGAAACTCTTAACACGATAATAAAGAGTTTAAGCATTAAATTATCGATTCTCATCATCGATAAAGTTTTTAGACTATTAGTTTAGTCGGTGTACTATTACTACTAATGTAGTGACTATTACTGCAATTCTGTAAAAATGAACAAGTTTGTCGTGCCTCTCATGATAATATCAAAGAAGTGTCTTTAATGTGTTAGTCTTTACAGCTACTTGTTATTCACCTTTAACCTTAAATAAATCGGTAATAAATTAATTTGAGCTATGCGTTTATATAAACAGTTTTGCTTATTTAAAATAATGTTGTATAATTCTGAAATATATAACAAATCCGTAGTGCTCGAATTTACATAAATCAAAAGATTTTTCTTATTTCTAATTTTTCCATCAACACGATATCGACAGGAGGATATTATTATTTATTAAAATTCTTGACTTTTAAAATATTAACAGTAACGGGTTACTTTTTAACTCGTCCTCGTATGTACGCCGTAAATTAATACGTACCGTCTATTGAACCCTTCGACAACCGTTTTCCTGTGTCTGAGAAAATACTGTCATCTGTAACTGAACATAAAGCATAGATACATACAAGTGCGAAGTGATGAGATTATGTTTAAAACAAAAAAAAAAATGCTAGAAAGAGATAGGAATATTATATACTGAGGCTTGATAGCGAATGTACAGCCAGATTATGAGAGAGTAGATAGATTTGAATAGGTTTATTTACTTTATTCCATAGAGTGCTCATGCAACATTTGTTGATATTAATTAAATTTATGTATATTAAATTATTTCATACGAGTATATCAAATGTTTCGTTTGTTGCGATAATTGTTTGAGGTAATGTTAACTGAAATAAAATTATTCACTGAATACATTTATTTAATTTAAAATATTCTTTTGTCGTATTTGTTAAATTACATTTTTATTTATCTGCAATTTAATTAATATTTGTAAATAATATAATTTTAGGATAATAATCCAAGAGAATATTTGTTTTGATATCAACAAATGCGGAATGTAAATTTTGTGCTGAAAATTGGAAGCTGGTCTAAAGTGCGAAATAGAGAGAGGATAGAAAAATAGAAACAAAATGCTCGTTTAAATCATTTTCGGCGCAAATTTCCCAACGTACCATTCTTGTTTTGCTTTTGCAGGGCGTGAAAATTCTACGATTCAAAATTAGATACTAATAAAATTATTTTATTAAAAATTTCTTATGATATGGTATACTAAATAAATTATGTTTTGTACGTTATTATCAAGTTGAATGGTTCATAGTTGTGTTGTGGCACTTGCAGTTTCATCCCCAAGCTACGGCGATGGACATCGTCCCTATGACTGCATGGCGCAGGGTTCGTGTCGTACACAATTCCCTTGGGATACCTGGCGACATCCAACCTCCTATACGCATCGAGGGTTTGTGTATAGTGATGAATATTTTCTCAATACTCGTAGAGCAAAATATGAACCAAAACCAAAACAAAAACAGAGAACAGAAACTCAACTAACATCTGCGACAAAAAAGTGGCAACTTTCGGGGGCCACTAAGCGTCGCTTAAAAAAAGAAACGGGTAGGGATGCCTAAGCTAAATCAAAGAATTAGATATTTTGGGCTTAGATCTTACCAGACATTGCTTTGTTTACTTCTAACTGCACGTCATCGAACCTCATGACTAGAGAGGCATAACGGTTGCATTGAAACGAGGAATGGAATCGAGCCATATTTAGTGAAGAATCTGTTACATTGTAATACAATGTTGCGAGACCTTGGCAAGGCTCTTAATCGTTCTGAGACACTACCCAGCCACGTGGATTTCTTTGGAACAGTGCCTAAGTGTCTCGTGAATATAACCCAGTAACACTCACCACAGTGCCCAGTGTTATAGTGGCTGCCAAAAACATTACCTCTTCACTCGGTCTTGGACCCCTTTGGCGGATACCGTTATCCGCCGGTTGACTCCAGTGTTCAGTGCCTCACCTTGTCGTGGTACTGGAGCTCAGGTAGGAAGCGCAATGTCCAAACCTGATTAATCGACCCACTGAGTGCTAATCGACTAGCTGCGGTTGTTAATCGGTGCACCCTTGCCCCAACCCTCTATCCACTCAGTGGTCCAAAAAGTCCGACATGCGTTCCTTACTTGCTAACCTCACACGTGCTAGTCATTAATATCTGGTTTATTCACAGAGTCGTACCATCTCCCATTTGCTACCCTGCTGAGCTATGCCGGTAACAAATCTCAATTTTGTTTATGGGCTCATGATAATTGCAAAAAGGTCAGAAGACATCGAGGAGCAAGAAGTGATTTTTAATTTTCTATACAACGACATACGGCTGTAACCATTCAATCTGTAATGGTGTGGTCGGCCACGGATGTAAATCTCCTTTAGTAATTATTGACAGAATACTAAATGCATATGCGGTGTCACTGGGTGTTATCGGAGCACGAAGATGCTGTTGTCGAGACGGCGAAATAAGGCGTAGGAGCACGATATTCCACGTCAAGAGCGTTACTCGCGTTAACTAAGTGACAGGTGACCTACACTCTACCTATACATTCCTTACTTCCTTCTTAATTAAAATGGGGGAACAACTCGCTGACGGAGTAGTAAGTACAGGACGGCAAATATAAGTTGGCCAGACGCGCAGAGAGCAAGCGAAAGGTCTCTCTCTACAGCCGGCCGAGTACAGTCTCTGTAATAAGCAAGCACATATTCTTCGCGTGCGCTATTCATTTACAACTATCGGGCGCTCTCCTCCACATAATGGAATGTACTAGGCGCGCGAACTCTTCACGAAATCTATCGAGAGCGCCCTACGAAGGTTCCGCCCACAATTTTGCCACTGCGCAACGGCAAGTTACGTTTGCCGTCCTGTACCGTGAAATACAACCTTCCTACCATGTATGGACTAAATTCCTCGATTTGGTTAGTACAAATCGAAACGGAATTTAAAAATTCACGCATCACCACCTCGATTCGGAAATTTCTTAAGGTTGTCTCATTACTGGCCGACATAGAAATGGAGGTAAAGGAGCTTTTGGTAAATCCTCTGGCACAGTAGCCGCATGAATCACTAAAAACCGAGATTATCAAAAGAACGACTCTTTCCGAAAAAAAGGGGCTACAACAATTGTTATCTGACGAGGTTCTGGGCGATCAAAAGCCTTCACAATGTTTGCTGTTACAACTTTTGGCTGGAACGCGATAGATAACAATTTGTTCAGGGAAATTTTTTATAAAGATTCCCAAGCGACGTTCAAAATTTTTTAGTGGCTTCACGTAATACGATGTTAACCAAACTCACAGAAATAGCTGATCACATCGTGGAAATATCAACGCCTATCACGATCAGCAATAGCGAAATACCCTCCGTTAACCCATCACGTTATGCAAAATTCAACATTTTAATAACAATCGTACAAAATTTAGAAAAACAGATTTTAGAATTGACTAAAAATTTAACAGTGATGATGATGGTTTGTGGAGGGCGACCAAATGATCGCAGCACTTAGACTTGGTCCTTTGTGCCACCTCCTGAGCCCTACACCTCAAGCCAACCCAAACTTCTTGTGTCAAGTCGAGTAGTTGGCCGTGTGGAGTGTTGCCCAGTTGTGACCAATCTGGCCACTCCTCTCCGAATACGGACCACCTGAGTTGGTTGAGTGACTCACATTCACACAGGATGTGTCTTAGGGTCTCCTCTTCTTGCTCGCATTTCCGATATAGGGGATCTTTTACCACCCCTATGTTATGGAGGTGCTTGTTTAGTTTGTAGTGCCCAGTAAGGGTACCGATTAGCAGCCGCAAACTACTTCTTGGTAATTCAATGTATTTCCTGCTCAGCTTCGGTGTTGGTGAGTGGATGAATTTTTTGGCGACCACATACTTGTCAGTTTGTAGCCATTCCTTTTTGTGTTCTTCAAGGGAGTTTCCTTTGAAAGGTGCCAGTGGCAAAGCCTTAGAGCCTTCCCTTTTCAGGGCAGCCCTTTTGACTAGCCTATCGGCCCAGTCGTTCCCTTCATGATTTGAATGTCCCTTAATCCAGGATATCGTGACTCTGTTGGTTGCGGCGAGTTTATCTAGAGCTTGCTTGCACTCCAGTATTATGCTGCTGGCCACCCTTGGTCTCGATAGTGCAGCTATGCATGATTTGCTGTCAGTGAGGAACCAAATGGATTTGTTCGAGACTGCCAGTTCCGATAGTTTCCGAGTACCTTTAAGTACCCCGAAAAGTTCCGCATGAATAATCGTCACATTCCTACGTAGGGATATGCTGAGTCTGAGGTCAAGTTCCTGGCAGTAAATGCCTGCCTCTGCGCCTTCATGATTCTTAGCCCCGTCGGTATAAACGGTGATTTCTGGTTTATCATCAATTTGATCTTTTATTTCGTATTGCCGCTTAAACAGGTGTCTCGGTGGAACACTGTCGAGAGATTCTTTGAGTTCAGGCATGGTTGATCCCGCCTCTCTCAGTATTTTCCCGTGTCACACACCGTTTGCTGTCCTGCTCCACGTGCCATTTGCCTTTAGTCTTAGGGCTGTGCTTACTGCCACCTCCTTTACATGTATGTGAAGGGGCGTCAGGTTCAGTAGAGTTTCGATTGCAGCCGTGGGTGTTGTGCGCATTGCACCCGTCATAGCCAGGCACGCCAATCGTTGTAGGTGGTTTAGCTTCTTCCTGGTTACCGATTGGTTAGATCTCGGCCACCAGGTTATCGCTCCGTATGTCAGAGCTGATCTGACAATTGCAGTGTAGAGCCACCGGACCACCTTTGGTTTAAAACCCCAGGTTGGTCCTGGCGCGTCCCTGCACTGCCAGAAGATGACACGAGCTTTTTTCAGCTTGTGTTCTAGGTGGTTCTTCCAGTTAAGCTTGGAGTCCAGTATAATACCGAGGTCTTTCGCCTCGTCTGCCAAGCATAACTGGTTATTAAAAAGTTTGGAAAGTCTACCTGTCTTGAACTTCATTTTTCTTGTGAACAGTACTAATTCTGTCTTCTTGGGGTTAACCGAGAGAGACGTTTTTTTCGCACCATTCCTTTATGATTTTGAGAGAGTTCTGCATTAGGCTAGATAGAACACTCTCGTGTTTTCCAATGAGTAGGATTACCACGTCATCTGCGTAACCCACATCATGGTATCCTGCGTTGTTTAGTTGCCATAGTAAGCCGTCCGCAATGACATTCCACAGAAGCGGAGATAGCACTCCGCCCTATGGCCATCCTTTTGTGGCAGCTACTGTTTGACTTTCTTTACCTATTGAGACAGTTACAATTCTATTCCTTAGCATGGCCCCGACCCATCCAATGATGGTTGTGGGGACCGCGTGTTTGTTTAGACCCTGTTCTATGTTGGCGTAGGAGACTTTATCGAAAGCTCCCTCGATGTCTATGAAGGCTCCTAGGGCTGACTGTTTGTTTGCCAGCGATCCTTCAATCCTGCATACCATGATGAAGGGCCGACTCAGTCGATTTCCCTGGCCTGTAGGCGTGTTGGCTTGGGTGCAATTTGCTGTTCAAGCAACACTGTTTCCTGATATAATTGTCGCACAGCCTCTCTAAGGTCTTTAGAAGAAAAGACGTGACTTTGATTGGTCTGAACGATTTGACTGCCGTGTAGTCAGTTTTGCCTGATTTGGGAATAAAAATCACTTTGGAAGTCAGGAAAGTGTAACTTCAGAAGCAGACTCAGGGATTCTCGGAGGTCAGCAGTATAGGTGCCGTCCTCCTTTTTAAAAACGCCTGGCTGTATACTGCGGCACCCAGATAGTATTTTCTTGGTGCGGGCTGTTTCCGATACGGAGTTAATGCCCTCACAAAAGTTGCGCCATTTACAGTACTAACGCATAATGGCGACCAATAGTCCTGAAATACCTTCTGGTCGGCTTTTTTTGTCACTGACTCCAATTCCGGCACAGAATTTTTAGTCGACATCGGCGGCCAGGTCAGCATTTTGGCTGTAAACGAACTCTTTGCCATCACCCACCGTCCAGCAAAATTTTTATAGAGAACTGTAAGTGGAATTTTAATGCCAACTTTCGGCCTTTCCAAATGAATAGTTAACAGTCTTCAATTTAAATTTAAATAGCATTTCGTATTAGCACCAGTCACGCATCAGAGAAAGATTCCGCATTGTGAACTAACTAACATCGTCAAGTACTGGTCAATTCCAATTACCAGAATATTGCGCGGCGACATACTGAAAGAGCTACTATGAAATTTCTTGATAATTCTATTGGTGATCTGCTTCTAAGGCCTTCTTGTTCACCAATCGAACATAGTAAAGTAAAACCAATAGCAACAGCAACGCAACCGTGAAACCCGTTGCCACTAAAAAACAAGTCAAGGACACAACCTTTCGAGAATTAGTAAACCGGCGCGACAGAGGAGCAGCGGAACTAGGAATCTCAAATAAGAAGTACTTTAGGAATACGCTGGCGTGGATTGCGCCGGCAATCATTCCGGAGGAGTATCCAGAATACTATATCAATCCCAAGGAAGTCTAAGTAGCCAATACGATAATACTCCAAAGGATTGACGTACTGGAGAAAACACAAGCCTCGCCATGCTTTCACCCATAAAAGAGGAAAGGATTTCTGACAATAGCATGTGTATTACAGGCCGCCTCAGCTTGACTTAATGGCACATCGATCAGTAAAGTCCTTTTGAGGTACAGAGAAGTAAAGATAATTGAGCTGAAGGATCTACCGGAATCCAAAAAGATCATGGCACCGGGACCAGCCTTGAAACCGGCTACTCTGTTGAGAAGATATCGGTGCAGAACTGCATTGAGAGAATTTGCACATCGGTGGTGGAGCAAACTGCGGACTTTGTCAATAAAACTGCGCTGATAAGGCAATTTATAATGAAAACTTCATTTGAACGTTTTCTATTTCCGCATTCATCTGTACATTCTTTTTTTTTTACCCTCGTGCATATATCATTGCAATCCAACTATATCCGCAATCGACGTCATTATTGAAGGAAACCGTTGGAAAGCATATTTTTTATACAAGGGTCTGCAACACGATAACGCCATATTGCTAATCCGGCCTTTTTTGTTGAGCAGTATGTATAGCTTTGCATTGACTGTCTGGCTGGGTTTAATACGTCACACCCGGGAATGGAGTTCAAAATTTTGGGTTGGGGGGGGGGGGTTTGGGGGTTAATTTATTTCATTCTATGCACGACAAGAAGAAAATCATCCAAGATAATGCTGACCCAAGAGATAACATGGTCCCAGGGACGGCTACATATCGTATGCCATATATTTTGCATTAAGGGGGAACAGCACCTTGACCTTTTCAAAAAATCAATTTTTTGTTTTTTGGCTTAAAATATTCCTTGGAATGTGTACTTTAATTTAGTGTTCAACCCAAGTCCGCCAAAAACATTTAAATCGGTTAACGAAACGATTTTCTAAAAAAACGTCAGATGCTCCTGGCAGAAGGCGAAAGCCTTCATCGAAATTGTCCCATTTTTTGCAGGGAGCTAGCTTTTGACATCCTGAACAAAAGTCCTTATGGGCGGAACAAAGTCCTAGGATTTTGAGTTATTCGTCAAACAAGGTCTCATTTTACCGATACTCGAAAATCGTAAAAACGGAAGGAAGAAAACATCTTCATGTTTGGATTGTTTTGGAAGAAGAAGTTCTTGTACAATGCTCAGAAGTCATTGCTGGGGACACTGGGCATATGTGCCCACCATTAGGCAACTACTCGTAGGGCGCCATGAACATTTTCAGGAAAAAAAAACTAACCTTCAATTGAGATTCATTCTTTGTAGAGACTGATTTATTATGCCGCCGCCGGGTGCGTCAGTAAATAAATGCTCATAACTTTCACAGTTTTCATTTTCTTTAATCTGAAACTTTTCCAAAATAATCTCCAGCCACTGAGCAACTTTGTCGCTGGAAGTTTGTTGATAGACCACTTTCGTCACACACTTTTTTAAGTGAAACAAAAAAAAAACGTGGATTAAAACACTTTTAACTTCACATTGAATTTGTGCCCATGATGAACCATTGAGAGAACAGATGGCCCATCGATGGTCAGACCTTTTCAGGGCCTTTCCGCCCGTGAAATTGATCTTCCGGTCCAAAATACGAGTTTCAATTGAAGTTTTGGTATATTTTTTAAATTGCCCATCATGGACCATCGACGGACCACCATGCCCATTGTTGGGCAAGGGCTGTTCCGAGTTTGAGCGGGCAACAATAAATCATTCTTTACAAAGATTGAATCTCAATTGAAGGTTCGTTTCTTTCCTGAAAATGTTCATGGCTCTACGAGTTGCCTAATGATGGGCACACTTGCCCAGCGTCCCCAGCAATGACTGCTGAGCATTGTATAAGAACTTCTTGGTTCAAAGCCGTCCAAACATGATGATATTAACATTGTTGTATGCGTTCTTCACCTTGTTTTTACGATTTTCAATTATCGGTGAAACGAGACCTTCTTCGGCGGATAACTCAAAATCCTTACATAGGATTTTGTTCCGCCCATAAGGACTTTTGTTCAGGATGTCAAAAGCTAGCTCCCTGCAAAAAAAGGACAATTTCGATGAAACCCATTTTACATTGAAATTCCTTCAATGTCCTTTCTTTTGGTCCGCCATATTGGATTCGCCATCTAGAAATTTGCAAATTTGACCTCAGATTCGTATTCACCGATGCCGAAAACAGATAATACCTGATAGGCGTTGTGCAAACTGAACAAACGAGAAAGTTATCCCAAGTTAAACTTTCCCAAAACTTTCAACGCTTTTATCTCGAAACAGTATTTTTCAAAACTGCGGGGGAAAATTCTTTGGAAAGTTTACATCCGATTTCGATGCGGTTTTGCCGACTGTATTAAGAATTGAATTGTCTAACGAAATACGGGCTGGATTTTCGATATTTTGAAAATTCGATTTTTGGTGCACGTTTTTGTGACAATGAGTTTTTTGTTCGGAACACCACAATTTTCGTATAAATCAACTTTTTCAAAAAAGCTCCCGTGTTTCGTTGCGAAATTTTATGTAGAATAATATTCCGAACTGATTTTTATTGAAGGACGACTTGGGGTACTATTAATCTCCCCGCAGTGGGGCCATCTCGCGCAAGAAGACGTCCGCGCCACCTAGTGCAGCGGCCTTAAGGTGGCCGCAATCAGTGCGAAAAAAAAAATAGTTAGGAAGCCGGTTTATCACTAATTAAAACCATCAAAAACGATTTGTCCTCCTAACTTGTTTTCATGCCGAAAATAAAATACGAAAATGACCTATTTTTTTTCAGCGCTCAAAGTGGTGTTCCCCCTTATAGAGTGACTCCAGGCGACACGGAATTTACTAAAGTGACGCCATCCGGAGCTCCGGTGAAACTGAGACCAAATGAGACACCGCGTTGATGCCAGCTTGTCAAACCCACCAGACAAAAATCATCGTCTTGCGCGGATGCAAATCTTGTTTCGCGCGAGGATTTGTTTGTTGATCATGACTTTTCGCTGCTTCATATTCATATAAAGGCACCATTTTCGATCACCACTCATATGCGGTAAAGTTACCAATGCCTGTGGCCATGCGTAGTCGTTAACGCGCGAGCGAACGTTAATTTTTGTTATTTTAATTTGAAACATGTGGGTCCCACATACGGTCATGTGACTGCAATTCATCTACTCAACTAATTATATGGCGTTTTGAAGGTGATCTTCAAGAATAAGATGATTTAAGATGTCCTCATCGAATCTGAGTCCTTTCATTCACAGCATCTTTACCAAATACTTCGGAAATATCGCAGGTTTGGCGATGTTTTCCCTCGATTGATCGTGAACGGAATATTGCACCAGCGGTGCTATTTTTTGTCTCTTCGAACTCCGGTAATTGAATAAAGTAACAATGCAACGTAAAATCAAATCCAAATCGTGTGGAGCAGAAAATTTTCTTTCGACTTACATATATGGTGGCGCAAAAATAACGCATAGTACTTTGGAGGGAACTGGTTAGCGGCTGCCCCACCTGCCTGCATTCAGAAAGTCTAGTTTCAATAGCCCATGGAGCGGTGGAACTTGGAGCACCGTACTTTTGCAGTAGAGCAATAATGATTCTGTCATTTCTGTTCAACGTGTTTTCCATCGACATCTCAATATGGCGGTTGGCATCCGATCACTGATCACACAATAAATACTCCGAAGGGTTGCATCAGAGCCCCGGCCATTAAAAAAGACTTTAAACCGGTCTCAGCGTCCACTACAGCGCATTCTACAAAATAATGATTGTGAAAAAGTTATTTGAAGGCGATTTTATTCAACGCAAACACTTTTGAGAAATAATTATTGAAATATATGCTGCTGATGAGCGATGAGATAGTTACACCAGAAGCCGCTCCATAGTATCAAGGTAACAGATTAGTGCGACGTTTTAAAAACAGGAATCATTGAACCATATTTTTTCTACTGTAACAGTGACTTCTCAGCGCTATGTTGACATGTTGTGCAACTTTTAGCATATACAACTACGAAGACTACGGGTCAATATGGAAGAAATATGGTTCGAACAAGATGGGGGCCACACCCCACACAGCAAGCGTCTAGATGGAAGTTGTCCGACAAATGTTCCCCACCCTGTAACCTCGCGATTTGGCAACTTTCCTTGGCCCCCACGGTCACAGGAATTGGTCGGCGTGTGACTTCTCATTGTGGGGTTACCTCGAATCGAAGGTGTATGTTGGAAAACCTCGTATGCTGGACGAATTAAAACTTGGAGTTCTTGAAGAAATCGCGGCTGTCCCCTAAGCAATGTTGGTGAGCGCAATGTTAAACTCCATATGTGTGTCCAACAAAATCTTAGTGACATAATCTTTCATAATTAAATAATCTTGTATGCCAATAAAAACTAGATTTGTCACACATTATTTTCGGGGTAATACTTGAAAATTAAGAAAATTGACTCTTTTGAAATGTATGCGTTCTTTTTGCGCCACCTTGTATATCCGTTTGTATTACCTTGGGTGCGCAATTTTAAATTTGAAAAAAACGGACACTACTAATGTTAACACTTAATGTTTCAGATGCACTATCCGGGTTCATCTGTAACCGAAGTTCCCACACCAGAGAGCCTAGAAAGCGAAGTGCCAGTGAAAAAGTTTATCAACTCAGGTAATTTGGGATAAAGAATTAAAACATTCAAAATCTGAATCTGATGAGATATATTACAGACGAGGTTTTCAGTTGGCGGACTGTTAAGGAGGTATTTATACCAAATCCAAGTAGACGCCTTAGCCCCAGGCCAAATCTTACTGCTCCATCAGCTTGACATCATTCATACAAAAACTTCTTAGTCTTATCTTACAGTTATTTGCAGGTAGAACCCAGTTAGTGACCCATGCCTTGACGTGGCTCAAGTAAGTACAACAATTGAAGATCACGGGGCAAGAGCAGTTTATGTCCATTTTCCACCAAAATGGAGATTGGAACTCCATCTGTTGCATTTTTAGGATTACTAACCATTAAAAAATCATTAACGGGAAAAATCACTTCTCCCCGAGAATTATTAGACTGTGAAGATTGGCTGTGGTGGGGAAAAATGGTTCCTTTCCTTGCAACTGGGGAAGGATGGTTCCTGTCCAAATACGCCCGCACTTGCGGTTATCTCGAACGTGAAACAACAACTTCTGCTAACCATCGACGATAAAAAAAGGAATCATTACTGAATTTGAAGGTGATCGAAACCGAAAAACTATTGCATTTGAAGAAAAGTGAATAATTTTATTCCCTGAAAAAAAAAAACACGACTTGCAATGAAAAACGATCACATTGAAGCGATTGCGATAGATTTTCAAAAAAACTTCAAAGATTCCAAACATAACGTGCAATGGTGTTTACTATAAACGGCAATTAAATTTCACAAGTTTTAATGTGTATGCGTTGTCTACTTCTCAAGCATGTATGATGAGTCTGTGGCCAAGAAAGGATGCGACGACGTTTCTTCTATGAGTCCACAAATTTTTGTTATTCAGAAGTTAGAGAACTGCGTGTGTTCTCTGATTCTTACTTGGGTCAGAATAACAACTTCACTCTAATCAGACTATTTTACCCTCTCGTTGATGACGAACGCCATTTAGATGAAGTGAAAATGAAAATCTACTTTCCCAGAAGAGGCCACTCGTACCTCGAGTGCGATAGAGATATGTCCATTAAAAAAATCATACGCAGCAGTCTCCGAGGACTTGTGAGAAGTAACTCGTGAGCGGAGAGCAGAGTGAAACCCTCCCCTCTCCATTCCAAGTTATAGACTGCGACAAGGAGGTGGAATTTTTAAATTTAACGGAACATTTATCTGGTTTTTACCCCAAAAATGTCTATTTCCTACTCGGCCAATAAGGATACTCGAGGTGAGTGAAGATGACCCCTATATTTCCTTCAAAAAGACTTTTTTTATGGAAACTGCATTCCTGCTACATTCGCTACCAAAACTCAAAAAGAACAGCGATTTGCCCCATCTATCAACCCTTCACAAGGGCATTATAGAGCAAAATAATATTATTAAGCCATCAGCACAGATAACACAGAGGGAAATAATCTCCAACAAAAAAACACTAGAGTCCCAATAAAGGCGGCTAAATATCAAGATTGACAATTGCTGAAAAAATTCTTAGAAAAACCTAGAATTTTATAAAAATCTCCGTATTTGTACCTCAGAAAAAGAAAGGACGAGGAGACGGAAAGAAGAGTAAAGAAGAACATGGAAATACTAGTGATTGGGGAGGAATTTTGAAAACGGTTCTTGTCCAAACCAATTTTTAATTTTTTTTTTCCAACATCCAACATTATAAATTTTGTATTACAATTTTTTGGGGATGTAAATAATCACTTGTGACATTTGTATATATTTTATTATTACAATAACAATCGTATACTCCTGAAAGTTCTCAAACCTTTAAATTCGTTTTTCTCAGAATCAGTTCATGGACATGTACCGTTCTTCCCCCTACGTCTTCAATTGTGAAACTGTTTAATTCAACCTCTGGAAGCTAATCGACTAGGTGCCTTGCCGCGAGCATCTTGCCAGACACCCCCGTGGCTCCTAATTTGCCTATCCATCCAAACAAACGGACCCGCAAAGTAGCAATGTTGTACAGTCAGAGAAAATACAAGTGCGAAACTCGCTCGGCGAGGGAATGCTGCAGCATGTCGGTGCTTAGTTCTTTCAAAACCCCTGCTTAAAATACAATTATGAGGTAATAAAATTTACAAGCCTAGTTCACTTCTCGCCCTTAAGTGATCGACTGACGGAAAATTTTATTTCGTTATATGATTTCTATCAGTTAATGCTATATCTGTGATTTTTTCATCTTTCAATTTTTGGTGCATCATCTTCAAAAATTTGAATAACTAAAATATTTATTTTGATATTTTTTTAATATACTTATCAACAATTGAACAGTAATTTTATATAAAATTATTGGTAATATTTTAGTATGTATAATTTTCTTTTCAGTTTCGTATAAATATGTAACCCCATTTTTACCAAGATATGACCTTGAAACCCTCGAAAAATAAGATTTTATTTTTTTAATCATTAAAAATTATTATAATAATCTGAAAAATTTACATATATGTTTTACCCAAATAAAAGTTTATTTAGGGTATTATTTTTTTAAGTTTAACCATTTTTTTCGCCCTTTCTAACCTTGAAAACATTTACTTAATTTGCTTATACGAAACTGAAAAAAAATTAATACTAAAATACTAATTTTACATAAAATGACTGTTAATAATAATACTGTTCAACTGTTGATAAATATACAAAAAATATCGTAAAAATATATATAATATAAAAGTTGTCACACCAAACGTTGAAAGATGAAAAAATCACATACAACGTGTCCACGTAAGTATGCAACATATGGGAAACTGTTTTATTATAAATTTCTCAGAAAATTTTATTCTTTATAAAAGTTGGTGCTTGATCTTAAACATACAAAAAAGACAAAACAAATGACATTCGACGCTATATTAGCAAGATAATGAAAAAAAAACCTTATAACTTTTGCAATTTTTATGCGAATTTTATCAAGTATTCTCAGTTTTGACCAGCATTTCGAATTACATATTTCGGCAGAGTTTAAATTCAAAAAGATATTTAGAATTTTTAAATATGGAATTGGAAAATGAATATGACACGTTACCTTTGGATACAAGAAATTCTCTTTGGTTTGTGCAGTATGGGGCACCTGCACATAGTGCTCGTGTCGTAGTTGAATATTTAAATGAACAATTTAATAAGAAATTGATTGGAAGACATTCAAGATTTTCATGGCCTGCTCGCTCACCCGATCTAAATTCACTTGATTACTTTTTATGAGGGTGGTTAAAAATAGAGTTTATTCTGAGAGGCCTTTTGGAAATTTAGAGCATTGGGAAAATAAAATTCGAAATGGTGTAAGATATTTTAATAATTATCCTAATATTCTTGAAAATGTAATCAGAGATTTTAACAGAAGAACAAATTTATGTATTAAGATGGAAGGGGATCACATCGAGTGATTCTTATTTAATTAATAATATCGTTAAGGTTGTTAATTTCAAATAAATTAAATTTTTTGTTGATTAAAACCGTATGTCATTTGTTTTGTCTTTTTTGTATGTTTAACATCAGGCACCAACTTTTATAAAGAATACCATTTTCTGAGAAATTAATAATAAAAAAGTTTCCCATATGTTGCATACTTACGTGGACACGTTGTAGATGGTATTTCTTGATAGCAATCATATGACGAAATGAAATTTTAAATTACACTTTTTCAAGACTTTTTAACATTTTTTTCGGGACAATTTTTTTTAGTACTCTTAAAACTAGTTGGCATTTTTTTCAAGACATTTTTTTTCCAGTACTCTTTTAGGCATTTTTTTTCAGTTCACTTTTTCAAGACTTTTTAGAATTTTTTTGGGACAATTTTTTTTAATACTCTTAAGACTCTTTGGCATTTTTTCCAAGACAATTTTTTCCAGTACTCTTTTTGGCATTTTATTCAGGACAATTTTTTCCCGTACTCTTTTTGGCATTTTAGTCAGGACAATTTTTTCCAGTACTCTTTTTCGGCATTTTTTTTAGTGCACTTTTTCAAGACTTTTCAGCATTTTTTTTGGGACAATTTTTTTCCAGTACTCTTTTTGGCATTTTATTCAGGACAATTTTTTCCAGTACTCTTTTTGGCATTTTATTCAGGACAATTTTTTCCAGTGCTCTTTTTTGGCATTTTTTTAGTGCACTTTTTCAAGACTTTTTAGCATTTTTTTGAGACAATTTTTTTAATACTCTTAAGACTCTTTGGCATTTTTTCCAAGACAATTTTTTGCAGTACTTTTTTTGATATTTTATTCAGGACAATTTTTTCCAGTACTCTTTTTTGGCATTTTTTTTAGTGCACTTTTTCAAGACTTTTCAGCATTTTTTTGGGACAATTTTTTTTAATACTCTTAAGACTCTTTGGCATTTTTTCCAAGACAATTTTTCCAGTACTCTTTTTGGCATTTTTCAGGACATTTTTTTCCAGTACTCTTTTTTGGCATTTTTTTTTCAAGACATTTTTTTCAGTGCTCAATTTGGCATTTTTTTCAGGACATTTTTTTCAGTACTCTTTTTCAAGACTACTATGGCATTTTTTTTTCAAGACAATTTTCTTCAGTACTCTTTTCCAAAACTCTTTTTGGCATTTTTTTTCAAGACAATTTTTTTAGTACTCTTTCTCAAGACAAAATGGTTACTTCTACAGCAGGCTTTCTATGGCATAACATAATTCAAAAATTATATAATTACTTAACACCAAGAATGAGAGTCTCTTTTAACTAACTTATTTTAAGTTGGTTTGTGAATGTTTGAATTTAACTTTATGCATTTTATACCTGACGTGTCCAATATTGTAAAGGCAATATATTGATCTAATAAAATTATATTTTATTCTATTCTATTCTTATTCTCTTTTAGACAATTTTTTCGGTATGCTTTTTGGCATTTATTTTCAGTACTCTTTCAAGACTACTTTTGGCACTTTTTTTCAGGACATTTTTTTTAGTACAATCTTTTTAGTACTCTTTTCAGTATTTTTTTAGACAATTTTTTCCAGTACTCTTTTTGGCATTTTTTTTCTGGACAATTTTTTTCAGTACTCTTTTTCAAGACTAGTTTTGGCATTTTTTTTCAAGACAATTTTTGTCAGTACTCTTTTTTAAGACTCTTTTCGGCATTTGAAAGTATTGTGATCGTAAAAAAAAATTCAAATTTTTTTTTACGGAAATATCCGTTTTGGGGTCCCTAGATGCCATTTTAACAATTTCTGGAAACAAAAATTGTGCTGTGTGTGTCTGTCTGTCTGTCTGTCTGTGCGCGCTGTATCTCAAAAACTAATGGATCAATTGATATGAAACTTTAAACATAAGTCTTATTTGAGAATCTGAATAACTGAAAAGCTTTTGGTAAAATTTCATACACCCGAAGTGTAAAACTGTTTTTTGTTTTTTCCCAATATTTTTTTAAATATGAAAAATATCACAAAAACAGTTAAACAAGTATTGAAGACAACAAAGAAATTAACATCTTTTGTTTGAAAATATTTTTCATAAAATCATTGTTATTCGAGGAATTTTTTTTTTCATTTTTGGTTTATAATTATAAAACGATAATAGTTACAGCAAATTTATGTTAATAATAATTGTAGAGAATGCTAAAATGAACAACTTATAAAGAATAAGTTTTTTTCGAAATCTCGTTAGTTTTTGAGTAAACTGAGTTTTTGAATTTGAAATATAATTTTTCCATCTTTCATAACTTTGACGTTTTAAACGTCAGTTTCATCCAAGTCTATAAAACGCTCGATGTACATTTAAATTATAAATAAACCATGAAAGCGTAAATATAAATTATACTACCAAGTCGGAGAAAGTAACATTATGGCCACATCACCATTTTTTTCAGGACATTTTTTCGGTACTCTTTTTCAAGACTACTTTTGGAATTTTTGTGGGCAAATTTTCTTTTTTATATTTTCAAACATTTTTTTAATATTGTAAATAACGTTCAATGACCTTGAAAAAAATTTGGGGCTTCCCGGGTCATGTAGGAGTTTTTTGATATACGGCTGCTTTGGTTTAAGGGCACAACTAATGATATTTTTATATTTTTTAAAAATCCGTGTCGGGTGCCATCTTATCTCGAGATACCCTTTTATTACCTCATAAATGGATTTTAAGCAGGGAGTGGTTTCGACGGAACTAAGCACCGACATGCGGCAGCATCCCTCGCCGATCGAGTTTCGCTGACTGTACTTAGTTGCCAACGTTGGTCACAAGGTTACCTTAGTACGTCAGCTCTACCTGAGCTATGGCGGTAACAGGACGGAGGACTTAAGGCATGGCCTTTGCACTCATACAGGTAATTAGCAAATCACCAGAGAAGATAATACAACCGGTTCCATTATAGATTCAATGGAAAGATGCGGGAGGACTCTAAGCTTAGGAATCAAACGGTACTGCTTTATAGGGGAAAACTGTAAGTCTCTGCGGGTGACTTTAGGGAGGAGCTCTCTCTTCGTCTTGGGCTACGTTCATGATCACACCATCCTCAATTTGTATGTATGCAACCTAATTCAGTGGATACTAGTCACTATTAAAATGTGGTGTAAGAATGATGGTCTGTAAGTAAATCTAGTCAAAACGACAATCGTCACTTTTGCGGGGTACAAAGCCACTTTTCCTATTACACATGGGCTCACGCTTGTTACCATATTAATCTTTAATGCTTATTTGAATCATTTTACAAAGAAGGCCATGCGGGCGCTATTTGCAACCAAAAGAATAGTCGGACACACATGTAGACTGAAATCCTGAATGACCAGACGGTTATACACTATTGTGATAAGATCTATCTATCATCACGTACGGTACTCTAATATGGGGTAGAAAACCGCTATCAGGGCTCATCAATGTGCAAATATTGGCTTACAGAAGCGTTGAGAACTACTCATACAGCTCGGTAAGTAGGGGACGTAATATTTTTTATCTTAAACCAATCTTTGTTGAGAAGTACTGATGTAAAAGTGCGTATACCAATAGGAGCGAAGGACAGTAATAAATGTACGGGATGCAAATAGATCCACAGGGCGGACCGACCGACCGACAGATTCCACCGAATAGGCTATACCACCAATGCATCTCGTTGTAATGATAGAAGCAGATAAATAAACACGATTCCCTGGGGTTCATAGACTGGTAATCAGTACATCTCAATCAGACTTAATCAAAGATTATCACACCTCAAGGTTCTAATACCGCATAAGACTAAGTGAACTGACAAAATTTATCGGGAGGCAAGCAAAGGAACCATCCGGTATACAGACCGATACTATTATGTCCAACAGCCAAACAGCACTTAAAGCGCTAGCTTTACTATCGTAATAAAGTCATCAGAGTGGCGACCCCTGACAGCCCTACACATTACCCAGTCACTCAACACTCGACATTGCCCTTCTCAGCAACTATAACACCAATACAGGCCTGAGAGTGATCTCAGCTCCGACCACAATCCAGTCATACTTTACCTGGCGACAGGAAATCTGCTCTCTCCAAGAATAGTTTAGTCCACGGACTGGCGCAAATTTAGAAAAATAGTGGAAGCAGGCATGACCCCTGTTCCAATCATCAAAACTTTAGCTGACCTCAACACCGCTGTTGCTAATTTAACAAACATAATGCTCATAGCGGGAGATAATGCCACCAAAGACAGATCTGCAACACAGACTAAACCTCTCTAAAAAAAAACTGTCCGCCACAGGCCCACAGGCCCACAGGTGGCAGCATAATCACCAAGACCGTACAGAGTGGCATAGATTTTCAACTATAGGCAGAAGGGCTGCGTAAACTGCATAACCAGCGCTGGACCATCGAGTCCATGAAAGACTCAACTTCATCTGGAGCATTACCAAAGCGCTTAAACCCAAATCACACGGCAATGTTGCTATCCAAGGAGAGAGAGGTCTCGCATACTCAGATGGCGTTAAGGCAGAAGCATTTACAGGCTCGCATAAGCGCCAGTTTGAGCTAAACCATACCGATGACAGGAACAGGAAGTAGAAAACGCGATTTAGAACCACGTTCCGTAAACGACCACGACTCGTTAACTAACCTTAAAGAGGCCGAAGAGATGATCAAATCTATGGCCCTCGGCCTTGACGGCGCACATACGGGTATTTGCATTATCCACGCGGCCAAAAGTCGAATTCCTAGAATTCGCTATAAGTAAAAATAAGCAGCAACCCCTGGCAGGTAAAGGGTCTGGAGACAATAAGAAATTGTTATCGCCCGCCTCCATGTCCCCCCGACGGCTTGGTGGTAGTTCGAACTTGTTCTTTTATTGGAGTGCACGCGTCTATTTTAGATACTGTGTGTTATAACCAACTTCAACTGTAAATAATTTTTAAACGTATAATAATTTTGTGAAAACAATTATGGAACATGATCAACCTGGTAAGTTTACATTTAGTTTTGATTTTTAATGTTTAGTTCTTTTATTTTCTTTTATAATTTGGTAGTTTTGAAATTCATGTAATTTTATACAATTTTCTGTCAAATATAAGGGTATTTTTGTACTTCCGGGAACGTCTGGCCTGTTAGTTTTTCTAATTTACAAACTTTAAGGTCCATAGCAAAGAATTAATTAAAATTTAGCTGCGGATAGCCGCGGATGTTAATAATTCGGGACTGTTATACATGACATCGCAAAAAGTAATTTTTCAACTTCCTGATTTGATTTGTTTGAGAAATCATTTTGTTTTAGGGCCATGGCGTATGAGAATAGTGACCCGTGAACATTTGTTCGAGAAAATGCAGCAACAAGCTTTGCTCACTTTTGATTCCAAATTAGAATATGTGGAAAACTATATTCTAAGTTTCGAAAATTATTCCGAAAGAAAAGACGAAATTAAGAAAATCAAACATGAATTTTCCCACTTAAAAACAGAATTTAAACAAAAATGGTTAGCAGCACACAAAAAGGCAGATATATTTGTAAAAACAAATAACGACTGGCTTCAAAAAACTTTTGAGCTACCTACAGCATTGCATCGTGCGGGCCGACCTTCCAAACCCTTCGAAAAATCAAGGGAGAGAAGAAAAGGAGGAAAACAGAAAAGCTTTGTAGTACTGATGAGCAAACATTAACACATGCTACTCAGATAAAATTGAGAACATGTGGAAAGAGGGACGCTTCTGGAATCCGCAAGGAAATTACAACCTCTCCAAGGCGGGCTGGCAAATATAGGACAGCATATGCAAAGGCTCAGAAGGTTAAGGAGTTACAATTAACACTATTACGTGCATTATCGATGTTTGTGGAAGCATATCTTACCAGGTGACAATATGAGATTATAAGGAGCAGTAAAAAACAGTTGTACCCATGCTACAGCGAGCTACAAGAAAAACAAACAGTGTTACCCACTGTGAGTGAAACTTCCGCTGAAATAGCTTTACAAATGGGGCTGCGATGGATCCCGACAAGAACAATTCAAACAGAAGATGCAGAGTAATGCAGACGATTGTAGCATATTTCAAAGTTCTTTTGTGCCTCTCAAATTAATTTGTGGCAAAAAAAATGCTTTGGCAAAATCCAACTTCAAATTAAATATGTGGAAGATGCAATAAAATCATTGAAACCTACCAAAGTGATTCTAGAAGAAAGTTTCCATGTGCAGCATACCATGTTGCTGACAATGGTAGACACAAAAGTATGTAACTCTGCAACTCAAACCACATCAACAATGAAGTGCTACATTTGCGGTGCAACCTCGAAGGACTTCAACAATTTAGAGAAAATAGGGGCTCTAAATACGGACTCGTTAAGGTTTGGTTTGTGTTGCATGCCAGGATTCGCTTGTTTGAAAGCTTACTGCATCTTGCGTATAAATTACCAGTTAAGAAATGGCAACTTAGATTAGAGCATGAAAAAGCAAAGGATGGCCGACATACAAGAAAAATTTAGGCAACAAACAGGTTTAATTGTGGATATTCCGAAAGCTGGATTTGGTAACACCAATGATGGGAATGCCAGTAAAAGATTTTTTGCCGATCCAGAAGTAGCAGCTGAAATTACGGGAATCAATTTTAATGTAATCTACAGATTTAAAGTAATTTTAGAAGTAATATCAAGTGGCCACAAGATAAATATAGAAAAAAGTTGTAGAATATGGAAATGCAACAGCAGAACTTTATGTAGAAATATATGCCTGGCATCCGATGACCCCAACAATACATAAAATTCTCATTCAAGGGGCAGATGTTGTAAAAAATGCAATTTTGCCTATTGGACAGTTATCTGAGGAAGCTGCAGAAGCGCAAAATAAGCATTTTCGCCTTTACCGGCAGAACTTCGCCAGAAAGTTTTCAAGGGAGACATGCAACCTCGATATTATAAACAGATTGCTACTAAGCTCTGATCCTCTTCTAACGAGTATGAGGCTAACGCCAAGAAAAAAGACCAAGCCATTTTTAAAAGAGTCTTTGGAATTATTGCTACCTGTTGATCCAACTTCCATCAACAGCGAAACGGATTCTGAAGATTCTTCAGACGAAGAATATATCAGCTCTGGCGAAGAACCGTGGCTCTCTTTATCTCCATAAGTTTTTTTTATGTGGTATATATTATAAGTTATTGTATTATTTCAACATTTATGACATTAGAAAAGTTAAATCACAATCGGTAATTTATTTTTGGGTGCTACTATAGTGTTCAGACTATTATAAATAAATCCTGAAGCATAATTTTGGCCGCCTAAAACCATCAAATACCCATATGTGCGGCGTATCCAATACCATGGTCAAAAATCTCGGTCGAAAGGGTAGAATCGCTCTAATCAACTTTGCAAATGCTTCGATCAGCCTTGGCTGCTACCCGAGTTCCTAGAAGCTTGCACCCTCAAGCCAGGGAAATTACCGACATTCCCGAAAAATTATCGCTTGATTAGCCTTCTAAGCATCCTAGGCAAAATACAAAATCATTCCTGACACCCAACACGGGGTCAGAGCGGTACTCTTAGAAACTTATAAATTGCTTAGAGTCACCGAGCACATCACCGAGGGTCTCACCACCTACAACAGAGAAACAGCGGCGGTGTTTTTTGTTATGGCCAAAGCGTTCGACAAGGTTTTGCCCTCAGGACTTGTTTACAAAATGATCAGAGTACGAATCATCGATGACATCGAGAGCGGAAATTATGTTCTAAAGTCAACAGCAGCATTTAGTGTTCCTCTCAAAAACCAATAGAAGCCGGTGTCCCCTAGGGGTCCTGCCTATCACCTACGCTATACAATATCTACGTTAGTGACATTCCTGAACTAATAAAGGGTGTCCCAGCAAGAGCGCCGGATGTAATTTGAAAGAAAAATACATTTATTTTTTGAATTAAGCAAACATTTTTATTTCAACATAAAGAAAAATAGTTCCGATTAAACGTGAAATACAACATAAGGCAATTGGTCACCACGAAACCTCTGGCACAGGGTTATTCTTTTGTTTAAATTTTCAATAACGTTTGCGCATAATTGTGGCCTTTATTTCACCAATAACGCGCCGTATTTCTTCTTTAAGAAGTTCAACTGTTTCAGGCTTATTCGCATACACCTTTTCCTTCGCAAAAAGTCTATCGGTGTTAGATAGCACGATCTTGGTGGCCAATGTTGATCACCAAATCGAGAAATGAAAAAACTTGGTCTGCAGTAACACCATTGTTTCACGTGTTGTGTAGCAGGTCGCACCGTCTTGTTGGAAAAATATGTCTTCCCCATCAATTACATCGAATTCGGGCCACAAAACTCTGTTAACATTTCGCGATACCGCACAAGATTAACAGTTTCCAGCCGCATTTTCACACTCCGCCAGCCAAAAATGCACACCAAACAGTTACTCACGGTGGATGCATTGGTCGTTTGAGTATCACACGAGGAATTTCAGCACCCCAAATCCGACAGTTTTGCTTATTTACGTATCCGTCGAGTTAAAAATGTTCCTCATCTGAAAAAATTATTTTCTTCGAAAAATTCGCATTAATTTGGTGATGTTTTAATACCCAATCAGCAAATCCAGGGCGCTGCGCATGGTTCCTTGGCTTGATTTCTTGCACCAATTGAACCTTGTATGCGTGCAAAAGCAGATCTTTTGCCAAAATTCGTTGCATAGTGCTTCTGGAAGAAGTGCATCGGCACGATGCCGAATGGAAGTTTCTGGATTCTCGGCCACAGTTTCCCTTACAGTAGCTATATTTTTGAGTGACCGTGAAGGACGACGACAAACAATGATTTGGTCTCAAATTTTGTAATTAAACGCCTCACTGTCGATTCAGTTGGCGCATTATTGCGACCGAAAACTTGACGTAATTGGCGAACTGTTTTCGCAAAATTTTCACCATTTTTGTAATGTGTTTTTTCAATAATTAAACGTTGTTCGTTTGAATACCTCTCCATATTCTTAAATCGCGTGGTCTGTACGTGACAACTGTCAAAAAAATCACCGTACAACTTGTATTAACAAAATGCGGCGCTCTTGTTGGGATACCCTTTACCTGTCATTACCGCCCAGTATGCCGACGATACTGCGCTTCACCTGGCGGCAATAAAACCACTCGGCGCAGTAATTTAGTCGAATCAAAATTCTAAACAGCTATCATCTTCGAGGAATGGACCAATAAATGGTGCATCGCGATTAATCCTGACAAGAGTGTGGCGATGCAATTTAAATGCTCGCGTACTAAAAGACTAACCTAGACCGAAGATCCCATCCGCAGAAAAGTATTATACGTAGGCAGCGTTCTTGATCAACAGCTTAGCTAGTCCAAACATATCAAAAGGGCGGTTGACAAAGTCCAAGCGACGCGATTTTTGTCAATATATGGCCTCTCTCTCTCTCTCTCCATCTCAAAAACTATAAGAGCGACGGACGTTATGCCACAGATAACGTACACATCTTAAATCGTTAGCTACTACAAAGCCCATCAGCTCCATAAGCTTCAAATCCAGCTGAACAAATCAATGAGGCGGATGTTACATGAGAAATGCACAAATTCACCACGAGTGTCCAGGGGTATATGAAAGAGCTCGCAGTAAAATTTTTCGACAAGCTAGATTCAGATTCACCATCGGGCATAACCTTCCCTCTTTATGAACAAAGACGTAAAAGACCGAAAATTGTACCGACGCACAGTGGTTCAGAATTCGAAAAAGCTGGCCAAAAGTCGAAAAATGAAAGTTAATATTTTAAGTTTAGTACAATATAGTCGTGTCCAGGGCGCTCCACGGGATGCCACACTGGAAGAATATTATTGTATCTACTTTAAAATGCCTCGTAATTCGCGTTCAAACTTGTTACTTTGTACACATGCGATTATATTTTATTGTATTTGATTTTATTTTATTGTCATTAATGTGCTCGACTTTTGTAAACCTTTATGGTATCTAACAACAATAAACATTATTATTATTATTTGTTAAACGCGTGGGAGACGTTCGGACGAGGTGAAAGTTTGGCGTCGGTTTTTCACTATAAATACTAATATTTATGTACTGAGATTTCTTCTTTGTTATTATAGATCTTCCTGAAGGTAAATTAATGGTTATTACATTTAATATGCATATAAAATTTTTGTTAGCAATTATAGGAATTTGCCTTAAAAATAGGTAGATGCATTTTAAACATTCATGAAAATATTTTTTTGCCTGTATATGCCTGTGTTCCTATAGCAATACAAATATTTATTATAGTGTCCTTTAACGTGATAAACAACAATTAGGTGCATTCACTTGCATTCCTCAGTGTAGGATTATTTTTATTGCTGATATGCAATATCGTTGAAAAATTAGACTTTATGTTTTATTAAATATCTTGTATTTATGATGTGAATATGTATACAGGGTGTAGATGAACAAAACGGAACATAAGATTTTCAATGTTAATTTTTTTATATTGGAATATTATCTTCCCTGATCATTTTAGAGGAAAGATCTCCTCCTAGTCAAATTAGTAAAACAGAACAAATAAGGAATTTGAAAGAAGTTTGTACGGAGAAAGTAAAACATAAAAATGACAGACAGATAGACACAAAGGCAGATACACACACAGACTTTTTTTACCAAAAATTGTCGAAATCGACGAAATAGATATTTCCGCAAAAAAAAATGTTTGGAAATTCTTTTCGATCACCATACTTTCTCGTAGCTTGCACGGAGAAAGTAAAAATAAATATGACAGACATTCAGACACACAGACACACATTTTTTACAAAAATTGTCGGAATCGAAGGAAATAGATTTTGCCGCAAAAAAAAATGTTTGGATTTTTTCACGATCACAATAGTTTCCCGTAGTTAGTATGGAGAAAGTAAAAAATAAATTTTGACAAACAGACATATACAAAGGCAGACTCACATTCTTTTTTACAAAAATTGTCGGAATTGACGAAATGGATAATTTCGCAAAAAAATATTTGGAAATTTTTTACGATCACAATATTATCCCTTAGTTTGTAAGGATAAAGTAAAAATAAATATGACAGACAGACACAAAGGCAGTCAAACAGACACATTTTTTTCACAAAAATTGTCGGAATCAACGAAATGGCGATTTCCGCAAAAAAAAATGGAAATTATTTACGATCACAATACTTTCCCGTGGTCTGTACGAAGAAAGTAGAAAATAAAAATGACAGACAGACGCTCATAAAGGCAAACACACAAATTTTCTACAAAAATTATCTGAATCAACGAAATAGATATTTCCACAAAAAAAATATTTGGAAATTTGTTACGATCACAATATTTTCCCTTAGTTTGTAAGGAGAAAATAAAAAAATAGATATGACAGACAGACATATACAAAGGCATACACACAGACACTTTTTTTTACAAAAATTGTCGGAATCAACGAAACGGCTGTTCCGCAAAAAAATGGAATTTTTTTACGATCACAATATTTTACCGTAGTTTGTACGGAGAAAGTAGAAACTAAATATGACAGACAGACAGACACAAAGCCAGACACACATATTTTTTTACAAAAATTGTCAGAATCGAAGAAATTGATATTTCCGCAAAAAAATATTTGGATTTTTTTACAATCACAAGGATAAAGTAAAAATAAATGAGACAGTCAGACACAAAGGCAGACACACAGACACATTTTTGTCACAAAAATTGTAGGAATTAACGAAATGGCGATTTCCGCATCAAAATATTGGAAATTATTTACGATCACAATACTTTCCCGTGGTTTGTACGAATAAAGAAGAGAATAAATATGACAGACAGACGTAAAGGCAAACTCACACAGTTTTTTCGAAAATTGTCGGAATCGACGAATTGGATATTTCCGCAAAAAGAATTTTTTTGGAATTTTTTACGATCACAATAGTTTCCCGTCAATTGGCACACACCCTGTATAGTATAAGTTATAGTTTTGGCCCGAGGGTGGAGAGTGCCACTGACTCGAAGCCTAGGGCCAAAAACCATTTTATTAATTAATCCGTGGTGATTTTTTGGTGCATTATTTTTTTTCTAATATCATTAAGTTTTAATTAATAGAAAATTCAAATTACAATTTATATGAGAGAGAAGAAATAATCGTAATTTATATGACACCTTTATTCTGTTCTTGACCATGGTAATAGGTATAAATATGAATGGAAGTTTTTCACTAATTTTGAAAATAATCATTAAATTGTTGTTAAAGTTGCCAATTTCTTCGGTGTGGCCAAATAAATGTAAAACAATTGAGAGTAACTTAAAATTTTCAAAATTTACTCGAAATTTATACCATTCTATGGTATAAAAAAGACCTTCTACACACTTGAATAAATTATAAAATAATCACAGAAGAGCTGGGATCATTGGTTTTCTAAAATATTAGATTTCGCAAAAAAAAATATTTGGATCATTGGTTTTCTAAAATATTGGATTTCTCCACTGAAGACAATAATAATTTTATCAATTATGTCCGCCATATTGGATCCGCCATTTTGAATTTTTCAGTTTCACATATTCATAATCTACCCATTTATGTTAAAATTTATCAAGATTTAGACTTTTTTGCCAGCTTTTTCGAACCACTGTGCGACGGTCTAAACACAGCTCAAATTCATTAGACATAGTCGTACGCTCAGGTCCCGGATCTCGCAGCCCTTCCGATTTGGTCAATCGGGGAGAGGTTTTAGCTGATATGTCCCTTCAGGGAATCCAGCACTAACCCACTTTGACGATTTTCTCTCTTCTCATAAAAAAAGTAATGAAATCCTAACTAGTCATGATTTGCTTAGCTTGTTAAGAGTTTATTCCATATTACAGTTGCTGTAGAAGTTAATCCAATACAATTTGATTGTTTAGCATCAAATGATTTTTGATAAAATATATTAATTAGTATCTAACTGCCCATCGTACATTTCTCACATCCACCTTGACCTGAATACACAAAAATCCAATAAGAATCAAAATAGAGGTTACCTTTGATACACGTAATAAGACCACAAAAATTTAAATCTTCATTAACTCACGTAGGTGCTGCACAAGCGAGTGTTATCAATATTAGTAATCAGTTAGTAGTTTAAAATATTAATTAGTTAATCCAATTTATCCCAAAACATGCAGAATCCGCACAAAAAACTATAAACCAAATCCCTATCAATCTGTTCCAATCAATTTCGATGTCATTAGACTTTATCAAATTATAAAGTTGCTTGAAACTTATTTTTTTATTTTAAAGTCATTGGAACAAGTTAACGGGAATATCCAAAATATTAAAACAAAAGACACACATAAAAAACTGCAACTTGTTCTACTCTACCCATAAAATGTATATAACAGGAATATGTAATAATAATATGACTAGTAATAATAATAATAATATGCTAGGCTAGAATGGTTGTGTGGTGGCACCGTACCATTATAATTGGACTTTTCTCGTCGCCATGGAAGGCAGCCCTCGACGGCGACGGTGGTTTTTTGTTTAGTTTTGGGGCCCATCAAAGGGGTTAATTGACTATTGAGACTTCCACTTCCATCTGTACCGGCACTCAAGGGCGCTTCCTCGCTCGCTAAAAGACGGGACGACCCATGTCATGTAATCCATTCCCAAAAACTACCTCAACACCTACACTCTCTTCCTCTTCTTTCCTATTTTTCTGTTTTCCTTTTTTACACGTTTTACAAACTAAACAAAACCGCAAGGATAATTTCGCGTTTTCACAAAAAAAAAATTGAAATTGCTTAATAATACAAATGCTAAAAACACGTATACGAATACGCGATCAAGTCTAATGCGTGCAACTCACACGTATATTATATGAATTTGAAAAATACCAATGTTAATTGACAACGTTTTCTAAGACATAATTTTAGACACATTTTTGCTTTTTAATAATCAAAATTAAGCCACGCATTAAGGCGTTATCAATTAGATTTTTGCGGGTCTGTTGACTCATTTACTTTTCTATTATACCTTGTCTCAGAATAAAGTTGGTATTACACAGCGTGTGGAGTGGTACGCCCGGCGTGTAAAAAACGCGCACCGATATGTCGGTAGATCTACCGACAATTTATACCTTTCTACGATATTCTAACGATCTACCGATTTTGACTCAGATATACTGACAAATCAGGAAATGTTGATTGGTAAAATTTGAATTTGCTTTCACATACTTATCACTAGAGAGAGGATTTTATGCAAAATGCATAATTTTGCATATTTACCCCTATAATGCACATTTCGTCTTTTTAATGCATATTTTACATTTTCTTACACGGCACATTGCAACAAGTGAAATTTTCGATTTCGGGCATGAATAATTGCCAATTCGTCCTGCGATAAACGAGTTACAAATTTTTTAAATTTTTGATTTTCGAACTACTAATACTTGGATTTTTTTTCCAATATCCAAGTATAATAGGAAACGTGTAGAAGAAATTTTACATAAATTGAACCTAATTAGGAACATATCGCTCTGTTAACCAAACTTTGGTTTTTTGAAAATCTATTTGTTTTTAAGCGAGTTAGAAATTTTTGATTTTCGAACTTGGACGTTTGAAAATAAAAAAAATAAAAAATAATAGGAAACGTATTGAAAAAAAATTGCAAAAATTAAACCCAATTGACTCTTCTAAAACAAAAAAAATCCATTTATTTTTAAACGAGTTACAAATTTTTTAATTTTTTTATTTTGGAACATCTAATACTTAGGACGTTAGAAAAAAAAGGAAACATGTAGAAGAAATTTTACATAAATTAAACCTAATTATGAAAATATCACTCTTCTAAAATAACTTTGGTTTTTGAAAATCCATTTACTTTTAAACGAGTAACAAATTTTTGAAATGTTTGTTTTGCGAACAACCATACGTTGGAAAAGAAAATAAAAAAAAGGAAACGTTTAGAAGAAATTTTACATTAATTAAACCTAATTAAGAAAACATTACTCATCTAAAAAAAAATGGTTTTTGAAAATCTATTTATTCTTAAACGAGTTACAAATTTTTGAAATTTTTGATAACTAGTACTTGAACGTTGGAAAAGAAAAATAAAAAGAAAAAGAAAAAGAAAAAAAAGGAAACCAAGTCTAATTAAAAAAAACGTATATTCTTCTAAAATGAGTTGGGGTTTTGAAAATACACCTCTTCTCAAGATAGTTACAGATTTTTGAAGATTTTGATTTCTGAAACGTCCGACATTCGGACAAAAAACTGAAGACTTGTAAAAATGTTTTTCTTTTCAAAAATTATTCTCGCTCTTCTAAATACCTTTGGTGTTTGAAAATTCACCAATTTTCAAGCGAGTTGCAGATGTTTCAAATGTTTGATTTTCGAGTTGTCTAACATTTGGACATTTCAAGAGAAAAAATAGGAAACGTGTGTAGAAACAGTTTCACAAAAAATAAACCTAATTAAGAAAATATCACTTTTCTCAAAAAGTTCGGTTCTATCCACTTATTTTTAAACGAATTATTATTTTTTTTTAATTTTTAATTTTCGAACAAATAATACTGAGACATTGATATGTTGGAAAAGAAAATAATATTAAAAAAAAATAGGAAACGTGTAGGAAAAATTTATCAAAAATTAAGTCTAATTAACAAAACACCATTCTTATAAAATAAGTTGAGATTTTGAAAATTCACCTCTTTTCAAGAGAGTTGCAAATTTTTGAAATTTTTGATTTTCGAACAACTAATACTTGGACGTTGAAAAATAAAGAAAAATTAAAATATATAAAACACGTGGGAAAATTTTTACAAAAATTAATTCTAACTAACAAAACTTCAATCTTCTAAAATAAGTTGGAGTTTTGAAAAACCGTCTCTTTTCAAGAGATTTTTGAAACTTTTGATTTTTGAGATTCGGCCAAAAAATTTGGAAACGTGTAAAAATGTTTTTTTTTTTCAAAAATTATTCTCGCTTTTCTAAAATACCTTTGGCGTTTAAAAATTCACCAATTTTCAAACGAGTTGCTGACGTTTCTAATGTTTGATTTTGGAGACGACGAACATTCGGATATCGAAAGAGAAAAGGTAGGAACGTGTAGGAAAAAGAAAACAAAAATTATACCTAATTAAGAAAATATCACTCTTCTAATTCTAAAATAACTTTTAAAAATCCATTTATTTTTAAACGAATTGTGAATTTAAAAAAAAATAATTTTCAAACTTCGTATAATTGGATGTTGGAAAAGGAAAGAAAATAGGAAACAGAAAGTTCACATATTTTTGTCGGTTTAGTTTGAAATATGCGTAACGCAGCAGAGGTAGAACGAGTTGTTTCAAAAAGTGATTTGTTAACTGTAGTCTTATTAATAAGACTACTAATTACAACAAGTATGGCAAATTGTTAAGATTAATTAAAAAATCTTTTTCTTAAAAATGTTTATAAACAAACTTATGTATTTTTTAATGACATATTTCAATTTATATATTTGCATGTAATAATGCATATTTGTTGCATATTTTCGGGGTTTAAATGCATATATATGCACATATTTCAGCATTTCACAATGCATAAAATCCTCTCTACTCATCACCAATTCAAACAAAATCGCAAATCCATAAGTCGGTGAATCCCCTCGTTCTTTGTGCAAGCGCAGGTCCCATCGGTACCATACGGATGGGACCCGCGGCCTCGCGTCGAAGAATTTCCCAGTCTATTTTAAAAACTAACGATATCTACCGACATTTCGTTGGAATTTAGACCGACAATTACTAAACACAGGTTGGCAACACTGGTGGAATATCGTCGTGTTAGTCCGGACTCCACACACTGGCGTGACACTCCATACGCCGTGTATGATTCAAATATTTCGCCAAATTGGTACATTTTTTTAAGAGATTTAATTGGTTCCGGGTTTTAGTGAGATATTTGATCATTCCTTATTCCGAGACAAACTATAGTGCGACAGAGATGTGTTGTCCCAACCAATATTTACCTTCACTGCCTGTACCATATACTGGTTTGGATAATGTATTTTTCGTGAATTTTCACTAGCCACCATTGGTAATTGGTATAAAAAATATTTTCACGGTTTCTTTTTTGCATTAAACGAAATTATCCTTGCATTCTGTATGACGATCACAAAATTAAAATCAGAGATTAGTTCTTATTAATAAAATTAAATATATGAGTATAATCAGTATATAAGACACAACTGCATGCGCTTACAGAATAACAACATGAAGATATCTAAAAGCAGACTTGATAACGAACAGCCAAAAAATGATCACTCCACGTTTACTCAAATAAAAAAAATCAACATATTATATACTTCACTCCTTCAATTACCTACTCTGAATTGCTGATTGAAATTCGTGTGAGTTTCACTAAAAACAAGTTTCGCGCACGGTAAACAAACGATACTTACGCGAAGATTTCGCCGTGAAGGTTATCGGACTGTCCCACTCTTCCTTGCTAGACTTCGGCTCCGTGGTGTCGTTATCTTCATGAAGGACTTCGTTTATGTAATCTGGAATGTTAATGGTGGTTTTAAAACGTTTGCCCATTGTTTAACCATCCGGGTTAAGTGTGATTTTAGTATTTTTAGAAATTTTAATTAATCGTTTTTAGAATTTTGTTATGAAAAGGATTTTGTTTTTAATTCAATTATACTGCGGTGTGGACTTATCATGGCGGATGGATGCGAGATAAATCATAAGATAATCGGTTAGAAAAAAATAAATATAAGAATGTTGGCGAATACAGACCCTCGTATTTACCATGGGAGAACTGCTTGGCAGTTCCGTTTTGCTGGAATTCTGGGAAACTGACGTGGTTGTGTTTTCCATCCTGAAAACAAAGTTATTTCAATTATTTATAGTGCAATCAAATTGATAACTATACAGGGTGGGAATGTGGGATTAGATCAATCAATTAAAATCGCGGAATAAAACTGATTTAAAATTTGTACATTTTGGTCGATTATTATGAGTGGTTAACTCCTTAACCAAAATTTAATCATCTTAAATCAGTTTTCTCTTGTGCTCCTTAAAGACTTAAGAATATATCATTAAAGTAATATTAAAATCTATGGTTTTTTTAATGACTCTCACAATCAGGTATGTAAGAATGTTATCGGCGCTTAGTTTATCTACCCGTCTCAACTTCGGAAGGATCCACCTTCGTGATGACACACCCCCGACAACGACTCCAACTGGCAGCTATCATATGTACATACTTTTCTACGCACTCTCTCTCGTTTTCCGGGGCCGTTTGTTATCGGTGCTTAGTTTATCTACTCGTCTTAACAAATGCGTAATTATCTTAATTTACATTTTATGAGCTGACCATTGCTCATTTTCAATATTAACATAAATTCCGCATTATTGAAATTTACAAACGAGATAATTTTCGAAGAAGTACAGCTGCCAGTAACTGCACAATGAAGATGAGCCTCTACCCGCTGTGCGCTGATTTACCGAGGGCATCGTTAAGACCGTTTTCGCAGAACAATTAGTGAAAATGTGCAGTTACGAGGACAACACAATGAACTGTTGATCCGCCGGTTTGAACACGTGCGCCGGCCTCGGCGCTCCTGTCACACCCTAGCACCACCACCACCCGCAACCCGGAGAAGAGTAGGGTGTGGACCCTGTAAAAGGCCATAGAGCGCTCCCCAGACAATCAGATGAAACACAAACATTCAGTTCATCATTCGTCACAACACCAAGTCCACGCCGCCGCCGACGTCGCCATAGCCGCCGCCGCCACTTCCATTGCCGTCGCTTTCGTCTCCGCCACCACTGCCGTTGCCTCCGCTGTCATCGCCGGCGCTGCCATTGCCGACAGTCATCCATCCGCGGACTTGCCCGGCATCCCAGTGCTGCGCGAATATTAAGTGTTGGTGACTATTTACTCTTGTGTGACTTTTATTTTGTGTCGTGACATTATTTTATTAACTTGTTTTATGTGTAAATATTCTTAAACATTGAACATTTTATGCTATTGTAAATTTTGGCTGTATGTAAATAATAGCGATTGTTATCGCGCCAATAAGACTATCTCTGCCTTCACCCCATCCTTGTGTTCTTGTGCTGTTTCATAGCGACACCGACCCTATGAGCTACCTGGAGGTCATCGAGGGCGGGTTTCCACCTCCGCGCTGCGACCCCCCCCCCCGTGACAAGTGTTGCCCAACTCGAAGCCGAGTCTACGCCCACCACCCGAGGGCGCCAGCTACAAGGACAAGGAGATGCAGAGATTTACTTCGACGAAGCGATCGCCTCCATGAAGCAGAGGTTTGAAGAGCAGATGCGCCACCTCCTAGTCAAGAGTGAAATTCTGTTGATCCGGGCGAAACGAGACGAAATTTGACGCCAGCGCGACGAAACTGGCCGCGCATCTGAACGCCTTCGTCTCGACTTACCCGAGTGGACCTTGCCACCGAAAACGCCAGCACCACAATTGCAGGTCTGCATCGCCTCCACTGGGATACTGTATGAGCCGAAATTCGAGAAAGCGACGCCCCTCGCCACGGACCGCCCAGATGTTGGCGCCGCCGCCTCTCGAGAGTATTTATCCTGCCGTCACCACTACAGCCATTACCACCGCCCGCCTCTAGCAGCCGAGCCTCCGCCGAAGGAGGAATCGCCGGGGCCGTGCCACCACGTGACCACACCACCGAAACGACGTCTGCCAGCGGTGCCAAAATTGCCAGCCAAACGACACCAGCCGACCAAGCTGCCACCAACCACGACGCCGCATCTTCGACCAGCCACAGCTGCTCGCCTCTCTCTGGCCTCAAAGAGGGACTTGCCGGGGCCGTGAGACTTGACAGCAACCGTCTTTGCGCTCACATGGAACACACACAGCTCCGTCCGATGCCCTTGCCAGCAGACGACGTCTGATGAAGCGTCTCCGCCTGGTCCAATAAGACGCCCACATACACCGCGTCCAAAGATGCCGCACCAGTCGTCCAAATTCGAGACGCCGCAGCTCCTTCAGACGCCGCAAGCAGCGACCGCAAAATCGGACAACCACGACTACGGGTCGCGAGTCGTGATGCGTTACAGTGACCGCATGAAGTAAACAATTTCCGATTAGTACAGGGTCCGGCAGAAAAACCTCCCCTATTAGGGAAGCTTATAAAAACAAAATGTAAGTAAGATAGGAAGTTTTTATTTTTATTCACTATAAGTACAGATTGTGCCGTTAAAGACTACTAATTTGTTTTAAACAATACGTCCCTCAAATGGTTTCCCCCATTGTTTACACACTGGTTGAGTCGTTCTCTGAAGTTGGCCATTACTTTACAAATCATGTCAGGTGGAATGGCTTCAACTTCTCGTGTTATCGCTTCTTTTGGGGTTTGTAAAGTTTGAGGACGATGTTCGTAAACTTTGGATTTTAAATAGCTCCAGAGAAAAAAAAATACAGGGCGTTAGGTCTGGCAAACGTGGTGGCCAGCCAATGTCACCACGCAAAAAAGTAACGTGTCCAGGAAGCATTTCCCTCACCAATGCCAGTGACCGCCGCGCTGTGTGGGCTGTAGCGCCATCTTGTTGGAACCACACGTTCTCAATTTCATCAAAAAGCTCCCTTAGTTTAGGCTCGAGGAACTCGTGGAGCATGGCACAATACCGTTCACTATTTACTGTTACATTCTCGCCATTTTTTTCGAAAAAGTACGGACCTATCACTCCAGAATTAAGAACAGCACACTATACTGTTACTTTGGGGCTATGGAGCGGTCGTTGGTGGAGTTCTTGGGGGTTGTGCTCAGACCAGTACCCGCAGTTTTATTTGTTCACTGTTCCGGAAAGATGAAAGTGTGCCTCGCCAGAAAAAATCACAACATCTGCTGGGCGATATTCCGAAGAAATTCTTGGCACAATGTTACACGTACACCACAGTCTCGTTCACTCAGTTCCTGAACAACAACAATTTTGTAAGGATGCATTTTTAAATCCCGATGCAAGATCCTTCTCACACTTCGATCAGATAATCGTAATGCTGCCGCATGATTTTTCGCGGATCGTCGAAGAGATTGTTGAATTGACGCTCTAACTGCATCAACATTTCCTGGGCCTGTTGCAGTCCGTGGTCGACTGGGTGGTTTCCGTTTTAATGCGGAACCTGTCTTACGAAAGTTAGATACCCAACAATGAATTGTTTTCTTTTCGGGAACAAGGTCCCGTTGTCCGAGCGCAAAGCGATCGCGGAAGGCGCGTTGAGTATTAATAGGCGATCCGCCATTTTGGAGAAACTGTTCCACGACGAACGCACGGTGTTCACCCGACCACGCCATGGTGTACACTAAAAACGGCACGTTTGCTGCTACTCAAGGAGACGCCCCCCACTACTCTACCCCGTCTCTTGTCTGCGCAATGTTACTTTCTAATCGGGGAGTTATTCCTGCCAGACCTTGTATTAGTGCCCCGCGAAAAGACGCAACAAAAACAGTTTAGTGTTAAGTTCCCTCATGAACGTTCCAGTGCGTCATGAACAGTGACCTGAACAACCCCAAGAACCCACGGCCGCCTGACGACATGCAGGCACCATCTAGGAACATGTCGTGACGTCGCCCCCGACCAGCTGGCAGATATCTGGAAAACCGTTCCAAATGACGAAGGCGTTGGAACCAGCACCGCCCACAACACCAGCCCAGAAAATCACCTACAACCACCCGCCTGCATGCGGGAATACATGCAGTGGCGCCCAGAAAACCGATTGACGACATCAACATCTTCTAGCAGACCAGCTCCAGCCGCTCCGTGCTCCGCCCTGGTGTCCGATGCACCAGTGGACTGGAGAGACCGACCGCACGTCTTGGTTCCCGCCGGGCCAGTGCACACCAGGATGTCGGCTCATCCCCGGCCGGACCAGACGTAATTGCTCCTAGGATGCGGCCACCTAGGCATCCAGTCACACCTCAACCTCGGAAGGATCCACCTTCGTGATGACACACCCACGACAACGACTCCAACTGGCAGCTATCATAAGTACATACTTTTCTAGGCACTCTCTCTCGTTTTCCGGGGCCGTTTGTTATCGGCGCTTAGTTTATCTACGCGTCTTAACAAATGCGTAATTATCTTAATTTGCATTTTATGAGCTAAACATTGCTCCTTTTCAATATTAACATAAATTCCGCATTATTGAAATTTCCAAAGGAGATAATTTTCGAAGAAGTACAGCTGCCTGTAACTACACAATGAAGATGGGCCTCTACGCGCTGTGCGCCGATTTACCGAGGGAATCGTTAAGTCCGTTTTCGCAGAACAATTAGTGAAAATGTGCAGTTGCGAGGACAACAGAATGCACTGTTGATGCGCCCCCCCCCCCAACTGCCTACGTACGTGATAAAATTGGCTCGAACCCAAATTGTTCTTGGAAGAGCAATTTACCTGTTCGAACATGTGCGCCGACCTGTCACATCCTACCACCCCGTAAAAGGCCATGGAGCGCTCCCCAGACAATCAGAAGAAACACAAACATTCAGTTCATCATTCGTCACAACACCAAGTCAACGCCACGTTGAGCCAAGGCGCCGTCACTTCCGTCGTCGCCGCCACTACCTTTGCCGCCGCTGTCATCCGCGGACTTGCCCGGCATCCCAGTGCTGCGCGAACATTCAGTATTGGTGACTATTTACTCTTGTGTGACTTTTATTTTGTGCCGTGACATTATTTTATTAACTTTTTTTTATGTGTAAATATTCTTGAACATTGATCATTTTATGCTATTGTAAATTTTGGCTGAGTGTAAATAATAGCGATTGTTATCGCGCCAATAAGACTATCTCTGCCTCCACCCCATCCTTGTATTCTTGTGCTGTTTCATAGCGACACCGACCCTATGAGCTAGCTCGAGGTCATCGAGGGCGGGTTTCCACCTCCGCGCTGCGACCCCCCGTGACAAGAATGACGACAATTTTGGAAGGGTAACATTTTAAATTAAATATTAAAATATTTGCCAAAACACTTTATCCTACATTAAGAAAGACAGCAAGAGTTTTATTTCAAATGTTACATGTAAGGTTAATATTTGAATACGTGCTTCATCAAGTGTGTAGCATCAAAAGTATAAACACTTAGCTAACGAGCTAGTTTGTAATAGTATGCAACCTGGGGGATCCTGTAACTCCTAACAGGCGCGTCGCCCTTGCACCACAGCCGTCCCGGAAGATAGGCGTTTACTCCCGTGACAACAGGACTCGTACCACCCCTAACCCTTCTCTTTCCTTTACCCTTTTCATCCGGAAGAGATAACCTCTCTAAAAACGTAACTCAGTAGTGTTAACCACACCGTCCAGGAATGACCACAAGTCTCATTAAGGGTTCCACTGGCGTACTGCCTACAGCGACTTTTAGTTCATCCCAATTCAAGGTAAATCTCAATGCAGATGCTCCCCGAGAGTAGATCAGAAAGGAAATGGCGGAACAAATTCCCCGATTTCTTCTGATTAAAGAATCTGATATTACTGATCAGTCCTTTCTTAAGGGCACTGTTCGGTTACATCGGTAAAGTCGTTAATATAATAAAAGTAAAAGAGGTTCTGCTGGTAGAAACTGTGCAATTGTACAATCTCTACAGTTATTACAAATGATACGATGCTCATTTATTCGAAAGGTTTCGTTTTCTGCAGATTTCCTCAACTCTACAGTTGATGCAATCACTGAAGGCCTGGAGTGATCGACTGACGAAGGATAAAACGCAGAAGTAAAATCGGAGAGGAGGACACATCTATGCATATCCTCACTTTTAATTCTTAAAATAAGAGTAGCGTTCGAGATGTTTGATGTTAGACCCATAAATCTCAGTGCTTTTACAATATTTTAACTGTCAACGATTCGAACACACATCTGCATGATGTGAAAAGTCCCTTAAGTGTATCTGCGGTCATGATCTTCATGAAGGGCAGCCATGCATAAAGAATCCGACATGCGACAACATAATGTTCATTTCTCCACGACCATTGTAGAATTTAAGCATTCTGAAATCAATTTTGATCATAGAGTGTACACATTCTCACTCTTGTTATGGAACAAAACACTATGCGCTGATGCGTTTTGCAGGTAATTCATTCCATAACAAGTAATAGAATGAATATTCTCACACCGTTCCGAATAAAACAATTAGCCTTGGATATCACAATTGTCAAAATACTATAAACATAACCACAAACGTAATAATAAAACGTAAGTTCTTTGTGTTTATTACTTTATTAGTCTATTTTATCGGGTCGATGAGAAAGTATAGTCTGCTACTCGGTAAGAATGGAAATTCTGATGCTCGTGGTTCCTCGCGCTCCCAATATCCCACTCGCATCGAATTTCCATTCTAACCTTGTTACAGAATATACTATTCTCCACGACCCCCATAGAATTTAAGCATTCTCAAATCAATTTTGATTATAGAACGTACACATTCTCACTCTTGTTATGGAACAAAACACTATGCGCTTATGCGTTTTGCATGTAATTCATTCCATAACAAGGGAGAGAATGAATATTCTCACATCGTTTCGAATAAAACAATTAGCCTTGGATATCACAATTGTCAAAATACTATAAACATAACCACAAACGTGATAAAACGTAAGTTCTTTGTGTTCATTATTTTATTAGTCTATTTGATCTGGTCGAGGAGAAAGTATAGTCTGCTACTCGGTAAGAATGGAAATTCAGATGCTCGTGGTTCCTCGCGCTCGCCTCACGGCTCGCGCTCGAAATAATCCACTCGCATCGAATTTCCATTCTAACCTTGTTACAGAATATACTATTCCGCAACTGTGCAGTATATAAAAAGGTATTCGCGATACAAGGAATTACGGACACGAGATGAGATAAGCTTCTCTGAAAAAAAAACAACGTGTTGATAGCGAATACAGGAAGTACCTTACTGCTACCGCGATGTCATCAATGTAATAATAATTTGTAGATTGGTCGATTAAGCGTTTTGCTATGCGTCTCTAGCGTCAATAACCGCCGTAGTTGTGAATTTGCATTCCACTCTCTGCTTTCCGTTCAGATCGAACTGTGCTAAATCTAAGCTCAGGGATCTGTAAGAGTGACACCTGTCCGTCTATATTTCGAAGCAGGTTTTGTGAAATCCTCGGCGAATATGAATGTAGTTGAGTATATTACATTGACAGATCGAATACTATTGCCGGCTTGGGATGTGCATTCTTCGGTGATTCTTCGTTGCTTCCGTAACAAGCCAGCGTATGTACTGCTGAACTTCAGGTTATCGATAGGTGTGTGCAATACTGCAACGAACAGGCCCAATATGTAATCTGTTCGAACTCCGAGAGTGCACTTGAGAGCATCAAAAATATAGTTTCCATCGATTTTCTTGTACAAACTATCCGTTTCCGGCTGTAATCGTTCCAGTGCATTGCCGGCATTGAAAAAGCGGACTGTGAGGTAAGAATCGCAGCGGCGGAAAATGTGATCGATGTTAGTACAATACCCATCGACGCACAGTGTTCCGAAACGGTTGAAACGCGGTCAATATCCTGCGAAAGTCGGGACAAAAAGAGGTACAAATTTATTTCACCAAGCGATCGCACTCCTGTCGTATGAACAATTAAATGATTTCGATGATGACTTGATAGATAATGACAGCGATGATAATAATAGTTTCAATAGCGATTATTGTATTTTATAGATAAAACCAGGGATAAGTACATTGCATTTTATCAGAAACCCCAAAAATTCTTACGGTGGATGTGCCAGGAACTTAAAATTTACGTCAAGCGCTCGATCTTACAAGAATATTTCTATTATGTCGCGAATACAGCCGGTTTCGTTATAGGCAAGGCAATGGGTAGGTTCTGACTTACAGAAGGTCAAGAAAGTTATCATTTGGTAGATTTGTATCATCAAGCGGCCGTCAAAGCGAAAACCAGTTTTTCGAGAATATACAGAGTGGTCCATTTAACGTGACAAATCGAAATAACTGTAAAATACGCATCTAACAAAAAATGTGCCGAGGCAAACTTTCATAGTACGAAGGGGAACATTCGATTATGTCAAAAAAAAATTATCCCCACTCCCAAACGGCAGGGGAGGGGGGTAAAATTAAAATCTTAAATGGGAGCCCCTATTTTTTATTTCAAATTCGGAAAAAACATAAAAAATAAGGAAGATTTTATTTAAAAAAAAAATTGTATACCTGATAGATGGCGCTGTATTTGTAAAAAAAATGTTTTAGAAGTTAAAAATAGCGTTTGGCCTTGAATTAAATTTAAAATAATGGCTAATGGCTCTTTAAAAAAAAATTCTCTTGTGAAATTATTTACAAGTTGTGACCTTTCTCCAATTATCATAGATGGCGCTTCGGCCGAAAATGATAGAGAAAGAGTGATACAATTAGAAAAAAGGTGTTTTACGTAAAATACATTTTTCAATCAAATTAATTGCGGTCAATAAATGTATTATTGTTTAGAAATTTAAACAATAATGTTCATGAGTATACATAGAAAATATGGATACGTATGAGTAAATTTTATGCGATTAGTATTCAGTTTTACCGATTTGTATTTGTGTTTTGGCGAATGAATGAGAACGTATGAAAAGAAAAATTGAGTCCCGTGCCTAACGAAAACCTAAACGATGTCCGTTTCTGCGAATTGCATGTAAATAGAATTTGTTTTTACTTTATTAAAACAAATTCAACTCAGTTTCAATTTGAAATTGAAAGGAGCAACATCAAATGTAGTTTTGCATGTACATAAAAAATAATGGAGTACACTGTTGCCGAGAAAGTAGATATGGCGTTAATTTATGGGGAGTGTAATAAAAATACACTGAATGCATCTCGGGAGTACGCGAGACGATTTCCTGATCGAAATCAACCAAGTGTTTCGACGTATAATCGTCTTGTCAGAAGATTTACTGCGTCCGGAACTGTTCAGCCAGCAAAGAGGACCCGGTAAGTTGAGAATAACAAGAATTGCTTAAATTTTTATGATACGTCAGTAATATCGCGAAAAAAATTCCTGCAAAATTTCAAAGCCATTCACAGCATCTGAAAAAATATAGCAGGTTTAGCTGCTATAGAAGGTTTAACTGATTTATTATGTGTTCTTATGAACAAGTGGCATTTCAAAATAAAAAGTGTTAAGAAAAACGGATAAAAAATAATTAGAAAATTCCGAATTCCGGTACAACAATTTTTAATATCAAAATTGAATTGCAATAATAATTTTCTAATTAAACATACTGAAATTTGTTTGTTTACTGTCGGTTTTAATTAATTTTGGTGACCTAAATATATTAGACAAGGATAAAATGAATAGAACATCCTTAAACATAACCTCTAAATTTAAACCCGCGAAATTCACATCAGCGGAGGGGACACACATTTCCTGAAAGAGGGTTACACAGTCTAAAGCTGGCAGAATTACAATGCAGACTATCGTATAATCAGTTCATTTTTTTCAGCATAAATGGTTATTTACAAAAAAGTAGATACGACTTATTTCATTTTGTTTGATTCTATTAGAAGTAACACTGCGATGGGTGAAAATGCAGAGACCATGGTGTTGGCGGTCATCGCTCACAACCCTCTCGTTAGTTCGAGACAAATTGAGCGAGAGGCAGCAATCTCGAAACCCAGGATTCTGCGCATCCTTAAACGTCACAAATACCATCCCTACCACGTGTCTACACCAACAACTTCAAGGAGACGATTTCCGTAATCGTGCAGAACTTTGTTGTTGGGCCCTGGGTCGAGTAGACGACAACCCCAGGTTTGTTTCGTCGATTCTGTTCAGCGATGAATCAACTTTCACGAATCGAGGACAAATAAATGTCCATAACATGCATTACTGGGCACTGGAAAATCCTCATTGGCTTCGCGAAGTTAACCATCAGCAACCATGGAGTGTCAACGTTTGGTGCGGGATTGCCGACAAACGTATTATTGGGCCATACTTTGTCGACGGCAATTTGAACGGAGCAAAGTATGAAAACTTCCTCAATAATATTTTGCCAGTATTGTTGGAAGAGGTACCGCTTCAGCTAAGGACCGAAATGTGGTTTCAACATGATGGCTATCCGGCTCACTTTTCCCGCGTTGCTCGACGAGTACTGGATCGCGACTATGAAGATCGTTGGATTGGACGCGGAGGTCCAGTTCCTTGGCCCACTCGTTTGCCGGACCTTACGTCTCTAGATTTTTATTTGTGGGGAAAACTGAAAGACATCTGTTATCAGACCGCGCCAACAACTCCAGAAAATATGCGACAACGTATAACTGCCGCCTGTAGTCGGATCACCGCAGAGGAGTTGGAAGCAGCGGAAGCTTCGTTCATAAAACGACTTCGAAAATGTATGGAAGTCGATGGACACCACTTTGAGCGCCTACTTAAATAATCTGTTCACGATGTACAACGTGTGGTTATCTATGATAATTGGAGAAACGTCACAACATGTAAACACATTCAAAAGAGAGAATATTTTTTTAAACAGCCATTATTTTAAATTTAATTCCAAGGCCAAACGCTATTTTTGACTTCTAAAATCTATCAGGTATACAATTTTTTTTTAAATAAAATATTCCTTATTTTTTATGTTCTTTCCGAATTTGAAATAAAAAATAGGGTTTTTTTGTTAGATGCGTATTTTAACAGTTATTTCGATTTGTCACGTTAAATGGACCACCCTGTATAGGTCAAAAATAGCTATTACAAAAATGATAGAGCATGAAATTTCTTGCAACTTTTGTAAGAAACATAGTTCAAAATAGTTCATGAGTTACAGCGGAGTCGAGCTCAGGAAACTATAATTTTCAAAATCGCTACATTGTTTCTCGAAATATCAGTAAATACCGATTACTTAATACGTACTACCGCTTTTTACTCATTTCCGCACCACCATGAGGTAGAGTAAGAAGCGCTTTTTATTCTTCATGTGGTATCGCCAGCCTAATACTCAATTCGTTATTTACTGATGTCTTCTCTTCCGTGTCGATGCCCTAGACGGTCCAGGTCAGTGAGCCTGCAAATGCTTTTCTTGCAAATATTACCTCCTTTTCCAAGTTTTTATCTTCGTTGTCTACTTCGATCTTGTATGCCAATAATTTCGCAAAGGTCAGGTCTCATTATCGTCGTTGTCGTTTTCTTCTTCTTCTCCAGCGCCCGCAAAAATCTCCGAGCTGTATTCAAACGCGTCTCCATTGCAGCATGTGCAGATAAGCCTGTTTTAGTACACCAATTGGCTCGACCGCACCCCTTTTTGCACTTGCACGAAACGAATTTCAGGAGTGCTTCGTTTGTTGGATCTTTTGCGGTTTTCGCTGGAGTAAGCACATTCCCTCTTTTTTACAACCCCATTACACTGGACCCGTGAGCCTGAACTTGGTGGTAGGTCCGAAGAAACAAGATTGAATTTACTCTTCGGCACTGATCTTGCCAAATTTTGATAATATGGTGTTTTCTTTGGAAACTTCGGGGTCTGCCTTTCGCTCTTTGAAAGCTTGTATAATTAAATATTCGTTCTTTTCAAGTGCTTTCATAAACTTATTTTTTCTTACGTTGAAAACAGCAGAAGTAGTGTCTCAACCGCTGAACGCATGTAAGAACAATAAGTTGTCCGCCACTATTTCTCCATACTGTAGACTTCGAGTCTACTTTCAGCAATTTTTTTCAACAATTTTTCCTCTGCCTGGTTTGCGAAGGTAAACGTTTGGATGAGATCTCACCAGTGCTGTTAACATGACGATCTATATCGTCTCCTACTATGTATATGTAATCAAACTATGCATGCATACTAATCGACGTGTTAGCGATCAATGTGTCAGCATCTTCTGTAGCCTGTTTTACTGTGAAATTAGAGTTCGCAAATTTCCTCTTTAGCAATGAAATCAAGCAAATTTTATTTGTTTCGTTTGAGAAAAATCTTTCTTGGGAAATTGATAGGACCATCGAGATGTACGTTAGCGGAAGTTTGTTTATTTGAATGGCGAAGTCTTTTTTCACTCTTTGTACTTTTGGTAGCAGCGTTAATTGGATATCCATAACAAATAACGACTGTGTTAGAACCATAACGCCTTTGCACTTACAGTAAGTGATACCGGCGTTCGCGGATCAGAACAGTCAGATGGAACAACGCCCACCGAACAGACTACCGGCGGATGTCCCTCCGCCCGACGGCAAGAAAGAATATAAGGGGGTGCTGCCGGCGGAAAAATCAGTCGAGTGCGAGTCCGTTTGAGAACAAAATAATTGGCAGGGGATCGAAAAGGGCTCAATTTTCCAAAAAAGGGAAAAGCGAAGAAAAGAAGCAAGAAGTGCATCTCCAGAGGAGAAACCAAGAAAACTATGAACCAAAAAGAGAGGAGGAAGATACCAGAAGGATTTTAGAAAAGGTTTCTAAGAAGGTTCAAGAAGAGAGGAGGGGATACTAGGAGGATACCGAACCAAGAAGACGACGCCCAAAGGAAGAAGATCGGGAAATACACTAAACATTTTGTTATCGACTTGTACAGCGTGGATCAATAAAACAAAACATAAAAAATAACACGCTCTCTCACAACAAGTAACAAGAGAAACAATGATGGAAAAAGTGAGGGGAATGCGACACCACGAAGGCCACCGTTACCAACAAGACGTCACCTTGAGGACCACCCACCTCCAAAGGAAGAAGAAGACCAGAAAGAATAACCACCGCTGCTATGGAGACCGAGACGCGAGCTTCAGGGGTGCAGATGTCACCGAATTCCTGCGATACGTTGAAGACACTTTAATTAAAGGCTACGTTGGAAAGGCTGAGTGGGGCGGCGAGGGCCGTAATGAAGCTTTCAGTGGACAACGGGGTATCATTGAGGAGATTCTGCATGATATTAAAGGAACGCTTTGTAGGGGCGCTGGAAGAAGTGAGAGGCCGTATCGCCCTCTAACTGTATAAGAAATGGTGCCCGCGATCCTAGAGCTAGCAACAGTCAGTTTTCGCGATACTATAAAGCCAGTGCTCTACGATATCGATAAACTCATGTCAAGAGCGCTCCAACATGTAGACGTTACAACACCGAAATCATCAACAGCCCATTCACCTTGCCGCAATGGCCAGCGGGTACCAGACACTACCCAAGATACTATCCTAGGTACAAGCAGGGAAACGAAGACGGGGCCGATCGCGCCGGAAACCGCCGAATAGCCTCATGAACGTCAAACAGACGAGACAAACAGTGAGTGCTCCGAACGTGCCAACGACGCGCCGTGCGAACTCCCTTCGCGCGCGTGTGAGGACGAGATGAACAGTGATAGTGCTCTGAACTCGCGTGGGAGTTGAACCTACTGACACCGGTGTCATTCTAGCCCCGTCTTGCCTGCTAGGGATACACGACCATCACCTGGGTACCATCACCAGGCAGACCATCTACTTTACCCCGACACAGAGAAGACACCCCAAGGCTCCGCAGGAGGACTCTAGCATCCAGAGGGAGACGTTCCAGAAGCTAGTGGAGAAGTTCAGCGACCTGTTCGAGGCTCGCGACTAATTTTTCCGAGGACCACGAACAATGGAGCATAAAATCAGGCATACACAAGGAGAAGAAAAAGATCATTGATGCGCAGGTTTCTGACCTCCTCCTGATCGTCACTGTCTCCAAGAAGCACGGAGAGAGACGATTCTGCGTGGTTTATAGGGAGGTCAATTCAGCGACCCCATCAGAACCCACATCGATTCCGGTTATGAAGGAGATCCTGAGAGGCCTAGGAGAAGTCACCATCTTCTCCACCCTTGATTTGAAGAGCGGATACTAGCAAATCACCATGGAGGAAGGAAGCAAACCCTACACTGCATTTAAAACCCCGGACGGAGCCCATTACCAGTTCAAAATCATGCCAATCGGAAGAAGACTGATGTCCTAGGAAGTGCTCCCCAGCCTATTACACAAGCATGTAAAAGTATACCAGGACGACATGATCATCTACTCCAGGACGCCCGAGGAACATTTGCTCCACTTGGCTCAAGTGGCTTAAGTGCTTAAGCCACGGGAAGTGGGCGTTTCAAAAAATCGCCTGGACTACCTAAGTTAGCAGGTAGTAGAAACTCACACGCGAGCACAGGAACGGCATCTCCAGTAGATCCAGGACCACCCAGTTCCGAAATCTCGGAAGCAACTTGCGCCGCTACGTGGGTTTGTGCAGAAGTCGTAGCCCCGCTCACCGCTCTTACAAAGACAACGAAGACCTTCAACTAGACCACTGCAGCAATGGCTGAGCTAACGAACATCATTACGAAACCACTCAAATTAGACACACGGACGTTCTATCCTATAGTCTTCAAACAGACGCGTCCAAGTTCGGGGTAGTAGCGGTCCTCTTCCAGACGGAGCCAGATGGAGCTAAGAGGATAATTAGTTTTGACTTAGCTAAGCTGACAGAGACCCAGAGCCGCTAACACGTCAACAAATAGAAGTGCTTCGCCTTGGTATGGGCCCTCACCATATACCGCCCATTCCTCGAATTCCACTTCACGATAAGGAAGAATCTGCACGCGCTCACCGCACGGTTTCTGCAATTTAAGGACCACCGGTCGTAGCTGGTCAAGTGGGCCCTCTTCCTCCAGAACTTCGACATCGAATAGAACCAACTGCCCGATTTGCTGAGCCTCAACCCAGACGACCAAGAGACAGGAGAACAACTAGTTGAAGATGGCCCTACCACCAGCGCTGCACGCCATAAATACCTCTCCCCACGACGCCTTCCGTTTTGGATGGGAACCTCGTGACACAGGAAAAGCTCCGGATTCTTAATTGGTGACCCAGAACATGCGCCACGCAGGAAACAACCGGTTTCTGGAGGTCTTCAACAGGAACCTGTACTACCGAGCGGAAGGACCCCTACAACGTCGCGTCTATGACAAAGCGGTCCACTCAGGGAGGGACGAAACCGTCAGAGGGATGAAACAATGATTATAGTGGCCCACTTTACCCACCGACACGAGGGAGTACGTGCGGCAATGCTTTATTTTTGCGGCCACCAAACGCGGACGACCCCAACCCGATACCCATCAACGGGCCAGGATACCGAACGCGTCCTTCAGAACCATCGCCGTCGACCTGATGGGCCCAAACTTGAAGTCATCTAATGAGAAGAAATGGACCGAAGCCTTACCTATTGGGCAAACCCGGACGTTCTTCTTAACGAAACCGATGGAAGACAACGTTCTAGCGATTAGAGTATGTTAAGGCCATTACTAGTGACAACGCACACCAGTTCCTGTCAAGACACAGTCCCACTTCTTACCCCCACATACCACCCACGAGCCAACCCGATGGGAAGGAGGAACCAGAAGGTGACCACGGTGATGGCCACCGGGATGTCACTCAGTCAGGCCCTCCTTGGGTACAAACTTCCGAGACCAGGGGACCTATCCCAGGACACCTTTCCTTCCCTCAACCCTCCGAAAGAAAGAGAGAAACAACAACAACGGTCGCAATTAATTCGATAAATTCGCAATGAAATGACGAACACCAAGCGGCGTGTGTCAGACTCTACGACGACTCGGAGGATCCACCGCCAGAGGACCAAATAGGGCACCTGGTAATGGTCCACAACCCACCAACCCACCAACAAATCGACCAGTAGAGGATGAGGGGGGGCCGATCCGACTACCGACGGCTGTTACTCCACCTGACGGCAAGGAGGAATCTAAGGGGGCACCGTCGGTGGAAAAACCAGTCGAGTACGAGCCCGTATATGTCCAAAACGATTGGTAAGGGATCTAGAAAAACTCAATTTTCCAAAAAAAAGGGACAACCTTCTTGCTTTCATACTTCGAGTTTGTATGGATTTTATATCCTGTCTTTGTCTGACACAGTTGTGGTTCTTGTGGCTGTTGTTGCTGGAACAATGTGGCGCCATATTTTTGAAATAACCTTGACCTGGCTTCTGCTCTCTCATCAGCTTGTCAATAAAATAATGACATTCCTCGGAGTTCTCTTCAAAATAGGAACAGATGACGTCCATTGCTTCATTAATACATATGTCGATAACCTTTTTTTCAGATGATAGTGGGCAGTAGAGTTTTTTCATGTAGGAGTTATGATATTTTTTGCATCAACCGCGTCTACATCGGAAACGTATTGAACGCGATCGATTAATTAATTCACCGCATTCATCACTACAGTTTCGAACTAATGCTAAAATGCAGTCTTTCATTGAAAGTTTCTGAACATCATAAATGAATTCTCTGTCACACAAGCATTATAAATTCATCGGTTATTTTTTCATTGCATAAAAAACAATGCTGCTTGAAATTGAAGGTTGGAGCAACAGACCTTGGCGACATCACTTCCTCGGCGTTTCTATGCAGCAATTAATTTTTCGTTTGTGTATTGTTTTTAGCAGGTAGAGTCTGATCAATGGATCTTTGCGTGCACGTTATAGATAGCCGAACCTAGTTCCGACAAGATTTTCATGTGTTTACTCTCTCTCTATGATAAGTTATATTAGACGCAGTAAAATGTGTACGTATGTCGTCCAAGGCGAAGACTTACGGCACTAGGTAAATCCATGCATTAAACAAAGACAAAACCTTAGTCCGTAAGTCATTTCGTGATTCGTAATGCATTGGCGGCGCTATAAGCAGTATATTCTGTATTGTGTTCGTTTTTGCATATTTGTTCGATTTTACAACCTGTACACTACATTTGTAGTCGTAACATAAACACGTCGTGATAAACATTTCTTCGTGATATATAGAAAATAGTTCTTTTTAGAATTTTTTTACAATCAGCGAAATCGTTTGGCCTAACCTCAAAATGCCAGGTAAACGTCAAAATTCTCGGGCGCGGAATCTCGTGGTCAATCTTGTGGCCTATTTTACAGCAGAAACGGAAAAGGGTTCTTTAATTTCGCTGAATTCTGTCCAAGAGGTAATTTCTTTCTTTGTTGTCTAATTACCCGATTATTAATAGTACATCGTTTCATAGAGTTGCTGATGCTTTAAAAATAAGTTTACGGACTATCTCCAGTATTAAAATTGCGAGTGAGAGAAATCAGTCGCTCTCTACCCCTGGAAAATCTAGACCCCGGAAGAAATCAATATCTTAAGACTAGACGCGGGTGCCAAAACGGGAACCAAAAGTTAAATAAAATGATTCGCATGTTGAAATGCACAACTAATAACAAATGTCCAGTAACGGGAACGAAAAGCTTGGTATATTTTCATTACTGTTCCCGGGTTATTAAGAAGCTGCCTCAACCGGTTTCTATGATCATCACGTTGTAGTTTGCGCTTCTCGCTACAACTCCGTAGAGATCTGTTACTTCTCGCGCACAGACCCAAATTTACTGACGTTTAAAACGTCAAAATTATGAAGGAATGTTGGGCTCATAACGAATTTGATTTGTTTACCCTCCGGCCAAATGCGGCCCGACAGATCAGGCGTTTCGTATTCGGTCACTTCAAAGGCATATTCGCGTATACATCTCATAGGTGCTGTTTTAATGGTTTACGACGCGGGCTTAGACTAATTTCAGTTTGTTGTTTATTTGTCCGATGCGCAATTTGTTTCGACTATGCCACTGGTGGAATCCCAAGTGTTGACTGGACCAGACAACTATCAGTAGTGACGTGCACGCAAAGATCCATTGATTCAAGTATATATGGTTACAATTAATAACAAAAGCTTTGTGGTGTCTTAGCCACAACTGAATAGTAGGAGGCTACCTGGCCGGGCGGACCGACACTTGCTTAAGAGTGGGGTGGATTTGTTTAATCTAATCCAGGGTCACCAGTTAAGGGTTAAACCTCTGATGTTCTGGTAATATACTTGAAGCTCAGTGCTTAGGAGCGGTTTTTATCGGCTGATCGATTTTTGGTTCTACTATTTTCGGAGCGTTATTTATATATTTTATTCGAAGACCCTATATATTCGCCGTTTTTTATGCGCAAATCCAATTCGGCTCTAAGCTTTTTCATGTAGGCTGTTTGTTTAGGAGTATCATCGTTTTTAATTGTGATTTTAAGGTTTGACATTAGTTTTGTTTTGTTTTTGAAGGTATCATCACGTGACGAGGAACATCCTTTCCAGAGGCGATAACCGTTGTTTCGCTTTTGACCAAGTCGATTGACAGTTCGAACCAGTGGAAGACTCTCCCAGATTGGATAAAATGCCGTTCTTCGATATTGTAAAATATCGGTTTCGATCGTCTATCGCCTATTTCACGAATTAGATCTTCAGAGTGTGATGAGAGATCAGGGGGAACAGCTGCCCTCGGCGACTGATTTTTAAATTTTCGTGACACGATCGTTCAAAAGTGTCAGTTCATTTTGTTGAGTGTCTATCCTCGCTGCTGGATATGCCTGTTTTTAAAAAGGACATGTACTTGTCCAGAATGGCTTCGAGATCGAATTTTGTGACTGCGTCACAGCATTTAGCAAATCTACCAATTTTTCACTCTTCTGGTGCAGCTTCGATGATATTTGGCATCGCAAACGGGAAAATTTGTTGTTTCGCCCTCCAGTGAAATGGTTTTCTTATAAAATTTGCAGATGGTGGGTGTTGACTATATAGTTTAATAGTTTTATCGGTGTGAGATCACAGTTCCGCAAGAAAGAATATCAAAATCTCATGAACGTTGAGTGATTGAATAAGTAAAATTTCATTCGAGTATAATTTGAGCAAGAGGGAAATAAAAACAGGGAGACACGCTTCACGCTATAGTGCCCTTTGTAGCGACTTCATAAATAGTCAGATCAATCAGACAGCGGCGGTGGGGTGCATAAGAAAACATAGCGTACGTAATATTAAAATAGGAATATAATTTGATTGTAGAATAACCTGTCAAGTTGAAGAAAGAAATTATATGTGATTTTTCTAACAACGATGTGAGATCGGAATATCTACGCAAAAACTGTTGGACCGATGCACTGTGCGTCAGCCTGTAGATAAAAATAAATATTCGCAGAAATTATTTAATACCTGCAATTACCGCCATTGTCAAGTAGGATGCCTAATCCATCAGGTAAACTCAATAGTAAAGGTATAAGCAAATCTCTCCGTTTATATTTGCACCATTAGAGTGATCACTTCGGTAGTATCGAAAAATTTCAGTGTGCTTACGCAAAATAGAGTGTCGTGTTAAATAATTGAAAATCAATTTTATATATTTTATTTGTCATGGATTGTCTTCCTAAAGGTATGTATTGTCTATTTTAATTACACATTTGATCATATTAACCGTAAGTAGAGAAAAATAGGGCCTTAAAGTGATTGCTAAATTCAAATCAAAATTTATACTTTGACTTTGATTTAAAAATATACGTAAAAAAACGATTCGATGATTTTAACCTTAAAATGACGCCTTGGCTATGCTTTTAACGATTAGCAAAAAAAAATCCGGCGATAATTTGCGATTTACAGAGTTATAATTTTTTTTAGATATCACTGCGGTCTTGTCAAATTTGGACGTTTTCGAGGTTTGGCTTGCTAGCAGTAAAGAAAAGAAGGAAGATGAAGATTTTTCTTTTATTATAAGAAATTTTAGTATAGGCGACTGCAAAGATGGCTTACAAAAATTTTGTCGTTTGCGATGCCTAAAAATGAAAACATTATGGACGAGTTGCAGCAGAAACCGAGCTTTATTTCTTAAAAGGCATGGTATATGGTTGCATTCAACAGTTGAATTACCCGAAGGTTTACAACAATTAATTTCACCTGCTGTTAAAGATAACCAAGCCAGTACTTCTAGAGGTAGACCATAAAAGGTTTTCAGCGAATGTTCTAGGAAGACCAAAGTTCGTCGTGTGCAGGACTTAGTTGGAAACGTCTCCGCAGAAGAATTAACATTCGCAGCGCAACAAGCAGGTAGCAGTACGAAATCCCTTATGAAATCAAAAAGTTTGCAACCCATTGAAGCTTTGGCATTGTATTTTGATTTAGATTTATCTGAAAACAAATACTCCTATAATATATTGCGGTCGACTATAAATGCAGTTAATGAGGGCTGCGTCCCTAGCTTGCAAGTTTGAAGACAGACCAAGAAACGATATTTACTAGAAAATTTAAATGTTTCTGAGTTATCTGCGTCGGTACCTCTTCAAGTCATTTTAAATAAAACGGCGGAAAGTATAACATTAAATTTAAATAAGTCGGTTAAAGCAAAATTGATTTGCAAGTGGGGATTCGATGGAAGCTCTGGATGTAGTGTTTACAAGCAAGTTTTTCAAATGTTGAAAATACAGACTAGTACATGTTTTTTGTGCCCATAAAATTAATTTGTTTAGAATCGGGAGAAGAATTTTGGGCTAACCCGCGCCCCGGCTCCACCTTATATTGTAGACCAATCAAATTTGTATTTATGAAAGAATGTCCAGAATTAATAAGGGCGGAGGAAGCTCAAATAAATACTCAAATCGGAAACCTAGAGAACCTTAAAATTGAAAACAATAGAAATGCTATAGATATCAAGTTTGAATTATTATTTACCATGTTAGATGGAAGTGTATGCAATGTCCTTTCGGAAACCAATGCAGCTTCTAAATGTTATATATGTGGTGAAAAACCGACAGAAATGAACATGGTCGGTATTGAAGAAAAACAGCCAAATCCAGAGCACTATCGTTTTGGTTTGTCCACTTTACATAGCTGGATTCGAACATTCGAATGTCTTCTTCACGTATCGTATAGGTTACCATTTAAAACTTGGCATGTTAGGGAAAAAGATAAGCAGTCACAATTTGCAGAAAGAAAAAAAGATATCCAAAGAATGTTCAAAGAAAAACTTGGGCTAATAGTGGACAAACCAAAACCTGGATTAGGCTCTTCAAATGATGGCAATGCGCCAAGAAGGTTTTTCCAAAATAGTGAATTATCATCTGAAATTACGAATATTAATATAGAATTAATCGAAAAGCTTCATCTCATTTTATGAATTGTCTCCTGCAGGCTACCTGTTAAAGTAAATAGTTTTAAGATGCTACTTAAAAAAGCAAAAGACATGCATATAGAATTATACGGATGGTATTACATGCCCAGTAGTCTTCATAAATAATTGTTACATGGGTCTCAAATTATTTCACATTTTGACATACCGATTGGTCAACTTTCAGAAGAAGCTTTGGAAGCCACCCATAAATTAATTCGAAGATTTAGATTGTCGCATACACGAAAAACTTGTCGGTGCGATAGTAATAAAGATTTATTTAATGTTTTAACATTATCATCGGATCCCTACATTGCAAGTTTTCGAAAAACTTCTGATAGAAAACAGAATAAACCTGAGAAAGAAATGTTAGCATATTTATTTACGAATGAATTGGTAGAAGAAGGCGAAGCTAACGATGATTTTCTTACTTTAAGAGATTCTGAAAGAAAAAGTGAAGATGATTATATTAGTTCGTAGTAATGTAAGTTTGTTAGTTTGTTTGTAAGTTATAAATAAATTTGAATTCAATCCGTTTTTACTTTCTCTGTTACGAAGTACAAGAAAGTATTGTGATCGTGATTTTTTTTTCAAATTTTTTTTTTCGGAAATATCCGTTTTGGGGTCCCTAGATGCCATTTCAACAATTTCTGGAATTTTGTGTGTATGTGTGTGTGTGTGTGTGTGTGTGTGTGTGTGTGTGTGTGTGTGTGTCTGCGCGCGCGCGCGCTGTATCTCAAAAACTAATAGAGCAATTGATATGAAACTTTGAACATCCAACATCCGTCTTATTTGATAATCTGAAGAACTGAAAAGCTTTTGGAAAAATTTCGTACACCGGAAGTGGGCGTTTACCTTAACTGTTTTTTGTTTTTTGCTAATATTTTCTTAAATATGAAAAATATTACAAAAACATTTAAACAAACTTTGAAGACAATAAAGAAGTGAACATCTTTGGCTTGAAAACATTTTTCATAAAATCATTTTTATTCGAGAAAAAAATTAATTATTATTTTTTAAATTTTTGGTTTATAATTATAAAACGATAACAGTTACAGCAAATTTACGTTAATAATAATTGTAGAGAATGCTAGAGTGAACAACTTATAAAGAATACGTTTTTTTTCGAAATCCCTTTAGTTTTTGAGTAAACCGAGTTTTTGAATGTGAAGTATAATTTTTCCATCTTTCATAATTTTGACGTTTAAACGTCAGTTTCATCCGAGTTTACATAACGCTCGATGTAAATTTAAAATATGATTTAAATTGAAAATAAACCATTAAAGCGTAAATATAAATGATACCATCAAGTCGGAGAAAGTAACATGATGGCCACATCACCATTTTTTAATTACATTGGAATGACTATACTCATTTTTAATCATCCCATATTTATAATTTTCATTAATTACTATTTGTAAATTTTTCATTGTGTATATCTGTCGTAATGTCTCATTTAACATTGCATAACAGTCACCAATAAATAAAACTATAAATATTAGAGTTATGATTTTTGTCCCGTATTCCCATAAGCACGCCGCACTGTGCGATGGTTAAATAGAAAATATCGTTTTGCGCTTGAACAAAAATATCCCGAATGCCTACGTTCCCATAGGAGTGTTAAGCTACGCGCACACTTGTCGGAATCGGACGGACGGCACGCAACGGTTAAATTGCTTAACACAGTTGTAAACGAGTCAACGCACATTTATCCGTTCCATGCCGTACCGATAAATGTGCGTTGACTCATTTACAACTGTGTTAAGAAATTTTAGCCGATGCGTGCCGTCCGTCCGATTCCGACAAGTGTGCGCGTAGCTTTAAGCTGAAACTTATATCACATTCGACTTATATTACCGTTATCTCTGTCACAAAAGCACAGAAATTTTTGCTATGAACTTTGTTGCGTCTTCATAATTTAAATATGCGTTTAGTCCTAAAAGAAAATCTGACAGTTTAATGTAAAAGTTCTGCAAATACTGTTAATTTGATGTGCAGAAATGAGTAAAAAAAACGGTAGTACGTATTAAGTAATCGGTATTTACTGGAATTTCGAGAAAAAATTCAACGATTTTGCGAATGGTAGCAATTTGCCGAGTTTGACTTCGCTGTAACTTATGAACTAATCATCTGATTGAAAAATGTTTCCTACAAAAGTTGTAGGAAATTCCATGCCCTGTATTTTTTTTCTATTTAAAAAAAACTGGTTTTCGGTACCATTTTTCGAATATGGCTGCGCAAGCGGCGTTCGCTCAGGCTCGCAAACTCGGAATATTAATGAGGACAACAAACTGTACAATTCTACCAAATTAGAACTTTCCTTCACCTTTTATAGCGAAAGCCCCCTTGTATCTCTTCAGTGTGTGAGCTACTTATAGACAATTTTGTATATTATTTGAGAAGTAAGACTCCCGTTTATTATTAATTAAATTCCATACCTTATGCATTTTCTTGCTGTGTCTCTTATGATGGTGCTTCTTATCAGCCACCAGCCTCCTAAAGTTGAGTTGCATCCTGTAATTGACCTGAGTGGTAAGATCCCTATCGTTGACAGCGTGCCTGCTGTAACTCAGTCTCCGGTGCTGTGAAACAGTTCCCCTCTAAACTTGTTAGGCATAACCAACTATAAGAATATTTACCCTTTTGTACGGCTTACACAGCTCCTCGGCCAATAAATGGTGTATCTTCGCGTCGGTCAGATCTTTTCTGGAGGGATTGTACTCCAATTCCTGCATGTCAATGTTCCACGTGCTGGAATCTAGTTGGCTGAAGCTAGCGCTGAAAAATATATAGGGGAACATGTATAGTGGTAGTTATTTGCACGGGCTGAGGTTGTTAATTAATTGCGACGTTGTTAACTCGTTCGCAGATTGCACTCTCTATTATCTATTATCAGTAATTGTGTTAGTGTGTGCCGTTCATTTCATTACAGGTGCATTAGTACAGGTGCTGGTAATATGCATTTTATCGAAAATATGATTTTATACCTTAAATATAAAGTAATATACGGTATCTTTAATGTTATTTAATCAACTTGCCATTATCTAAACTGAAAGTTTATTTTTTATTCTTTTAGTACCTAGTTGGTAGAGAATAAAAAATCCATCAAAGGATTTTCTTGGTTATTGCAAAAATCCAGTTTTAGCAGCTTCAGAAATGTTTAAGGCAAAATTTGGGCAAAACTAGTGACAATTTGTTATTGAATTATTAATTTATTTTATAACTATTAATATCTAGAATGTATTGATAAACCTCATTGAGGGGTTTTCTTAGAAATTGCGAAAACCTAATCGATATGCATGTTTTAGCAATTTCAAAGATTATTGACAGAAAATTCTGGAATAACTAGCGACAACGTTTTTTTTGAGTTATTCACTTGATTTATAACTATTATCATCTAGAATGTGTTGGTGGTTTAAAAACACGACAATGGGTTAAAATTTACTTAAAAAATTGTAATCTGTGTGGTAACAATAATTTTGAAAATTTTAAGTACATTTTCGCTTTTGCTAACTTTTATTTCACACCACAAAAATTAAAACGTTTCCTTCAATTATTCTAATATCACGAATGCATTGTATAATGTTGTTTTTATTTTTTTTAGGCAGGAAAAGCTTGATATTATCAATCAAAAATAATACAAATTTAACCAAATTTTCAATAAAATGCATTCTACCCCTCACAAAGAACCGCGAAAAAGGTGCAAGCTAATTACATTGGTTAGCCAAATACTTCAAAAATCAAATTAGTTAGTTATTTGTGCAACTTATAAAATTAGTATTAGTCTTAGACACTGCAAACCCATGCAAAATACAACTAGTGCAACCATTTGCAGCAATATTTTAACCCGTGCTTTCGAAATACGTCTTAAAATCGAAATCACTTTGTTTCGGTGGACTTCACGATTCTACTGAGATTTCAATTCTAAAATGCAACAATTACACAATCAAGAATAATCTACTAGTACGGTATGTATTAAGTGGGCAGTCAGTGCCTCGATGGTTTACCAGGTTATAATTTTTGGGGCGCACCTGCCGTTGAGGTTACCCGCCGCCGTGTAATTCCTGAAGATGGCCGACATGCTCTCCGTGCCGGAGATGTTACCGATCGTCGAGGCGTTCCTTCTCATGTAGTCCATGGCGTCTCTCATCGCCAGCTTTGAGTACGTCTCCAAGATCTTCGGCTCGGCACCCTGGTGGTTCCGCAGGAGGTACGGTCGGATGCATTTATTATCAAAACGCTTAAACCTGAAAACAAATATTATTTTTAAGAACTGTTGTTTCCAATTTGGGTAATAAACTATGAAATTAATTTTGTTGATAAGAAACACGTGAGCGCGAATGATACAAAATTCATTAACTCGACACTCACGTGCTCGCTCCTGAGTCTCAAGAGGAACGGGTTGATGGTCTTTACTCAATATTCATTTTATTGAAGGTTAAAGTGGATTCCGCCGGGTTTTAACAAACACTTCATAATACAATTAAATTCAATTATGTTTTTTTTTTTCTTGTTTTTCCCAACTTTTATTTGAGAAAATCCGTTTAGTAGTTTTACGGATAATTTATAAGTATAGTAACATAAATGAGTAACTTTGCTACTAACTAATTAACAGCAAAAAAATAATTTATGTTACGTATATTTCCTTACCCTATTTAATTTTATTAATTAATTTATAATTAAATACACTGATTTACAAAAATGTAAATCAATACATTCTCTCATCGCTGCAGCTTTGTTTTTCACATGGATGTTAAATCAAGGGGATTTAATATATAAACTCAACACTTTTTAAAAATAAATACATTTAAAAATGTAAAATTTAAATTACATTTAAGCTTTTATATCTGAAGAACTCGTGCGGAAATAATTACGTTCGTAAGCTTGGGTAGGCATCTGTTAAATTCGAATGAAGTTTTTTTTATCGATACCAGGAATTTTGTATTTTAAACAATCCCATTTTACTGGAAAAAATGTCTGGAGAGAAAATCAATACAACGGGACGACGCAGTTGTGTTAAAAAATCATTTTCCCGGAGTAAACTTAAATGTTATTACAATTTTGTGTAAACAGGAGAAGCTTCCAGAATAAATATTGCTTTGGCTTTACACTTAGCAGCTATCTATAACCTGTGTTTTACAGACTTAGTAAAATAATACCAAGAGTGTTTAATAACAAAATTTCATACAGAAATTTCGAATAAATAACCGTCAAAAATGATAATTTCGAATTGTCAAAAATTCTGAATTTTTGCCACCGCAAACGGCACATAAAGAAATTTGTAGCCGTCAAAAATAAACATAAACGGCACGATTGAACGGTAAATAAAGACATTTTCAGCTGCCAGAAATTGTGGTTTTTTACTATCAAAGACGGCATTTTTTGATATAAAAAAAAATATTTCAACTGCTAAAAATGACAATTTCGAACTGTCAAAAATCGCATTACTATCACAAATCGCACGTTAGCAGTAAAAAGGAAATTTTCAATAGCTGAAAATAAATATTCAGTATTGTCAAAAATTGATTATTACTGAAACCGGCAAGTTTCAACAATAAATAGAAAATATCCAAATGCCAAAAATGTCTAACTATCAAAATTTGAGCATTTCTACTATCACTATCGGCATTTTTCAATATTAAAAAAGGGAAATTTCCAAAGGCATCAAGTAACAATTATAAATTGTTAAAAATTATGCATTTCTACTGTCAGAAAGGGCATTTTTCAATAGTAAGAAGATACATTTTTAACCGTCAAAAATGACGATTTCGAATTGTCAAAACTTTTCCATTTCTGCCACCACAAACGGCACAAAGAAATTTGAAGCGTTCAAAAATAGTGTTTTTTTTTTGTATCAAAAACGGCATTTTTTAATATTTAAAAATAGAAAAATTTTAACTGTTAAAAATGGCAATTTAGAATTGTCAAAAATTCTGCATTTCTGCCAGCACAAACGGTACGATTCAACGATAAATAAAGAAATTTGCAGCTGCCAAAAATTATGGTTTTTACTATCAAAGACGGCATTTTTTCATATTAAAAAAATTCAGCTGCTAAAAATGATAATTTCGAAGTGTCAAAAATCGCATTACTATCACAAATGGCACGTTAGCAGTAAAAAGAAAACTTCAAATTGCTGAAAATAACTATTCAGTACTGTCAAAAATTGCTTATTACTGAAACCGGCAAGTTCCAATAATAAATAGAAAATATCCAAATGCCAAAAATGTTTTTTCAATAGTCAAAGATACATTTTTAACCGTCAAAAATGACAATTTCGAATTGTCAAAAATTCTGAATTTCTCCCATCACAAACGGCACGATTCAGCTGTAAATAAGGAAATTAGCAGCTGCCGAAAATTGTGGAATTTTACTATCAGAAACGGCATTTTTTTGATATATAAAAAAAGAAAATTTCAACTGCTAAAAAAGACAATTTCGATCTCTCAAAAATCGCACATATCCACCATCACAATGGCACGTTGGCAGTAAATAGGACATTTCAATTGCCAAAAATAACTATTCAGGACTGTCAAAAATTGCTCATTACTGAAAACGGTTTGATTTCAACAACAAAAAGAAGAATTCCAAATGCCAAAATTTTTTAACAGTGAAAATTTGAGCATTCCTACTGTCACTATCGGCATTTTTCAATATTAAAAGAAATTTTTTTATATTAAAAGAAAAAAGAAAATTTCAACTGCTAAAAATGACAACTGTCAAAAATCGCACATTTTTATCATCACAAATGGCACGTTGGCAGTAAAAAGGAAATTTTCAACTTCAAAAAATAACAATTTGCAACTGTTAAAAATTGTTAATTTCTACTAAAATTTACAGTAATAATACAGCGAGATTCAATACAAAATTAGTCAAAGCAAGTCATGAACAAAAAACCGCATTTATTTTCTTGGTTCCTAAATTTGAAAATATCAATATATGTCAGCTTGACACTTGCCAATAAGTTTAGGAATTTCGGGTCATGGCCAACTTTGACTAACTTTTATTCGATCGTACTGTATTATACGCATCGGGTGGAATCGTGCCCGCTCGTTGTTATACGTCAACTTTTTTCGGATTCACCGAACATAACGTGGGACGTACTTTTGGTTATAATTTTTAATTTTGATGTGATTGTTAACGTATACATTTACCGAGTACATACAAGTTTAGTACATAAAATATTACTTTAATTTAATAAATTCATTTTCCAGGAGGGGGCAGCTGCCCCCCTTGCCCCCACCTGCGGACGCCCATGGTTAATTGTTACACAATTTAGCTGTAACTTCTCCACTTCATGTGTTCTTCTCATGCCCTTGTTATACTGTAATTGCAGATCGTTTCACAAAAGGGTTCATTAAAAATTAATAGATTTTTAGAATCTCGTTCCATAGTACCTGTTTTTGTAAACGGTGAGTTTCTGCCGTTTGAGTATTTTTCCACCGTGCATCTGCATTTTAACGACGTATTCCTATCAGTTAAAACCTTTGTTCTCTTGTGTATTAGCCATTCCTGGTCTACCAATCTGTGTTTTTTATAAGTCGTTACTACCGACTCAGTGGCGTGAAAATAGTCTTTTGTTTTTTCTCTAATTTCTAATATCCATTAAGTATTAATTATAACAAAAAAAATGTGTCGTTCGTGCGGGGGATGCAATTACAATATTGGAACACGCTCTGAAGCACTTAAATGTGGGGGATGCAAACAGTGCTACCATGTTGACTGCCTAGAAGAACCATCATTACAAGACATCGCATTTTATATCGATGAATCCACAAAAAAACGGCGTTTTGTAGCGAACTCGTTTAACAGAGAAATGCGGCCTCAGAGCAACGTACACTTCTGTGCAATAAAATTAAGCAAAAGTCTTATGAGTATGTTTTACAATATTCTAGTTGTATAAATCGGGTCTGTAACATTTTCAATAAATGATAAAACGTTATAACTTGAAAATAACACCTTTATTAAAAAGCCAAAACTAAGATTAAGACTAAAAACCATCTTCTATTTTAGTTATAATTCGAATTTTTGAATTGTTGTCTAAATGACGCGGTATTTTGACATTAAGGAAATTGAAAAATTTACTTATTTTCGTAACCAGGAAGTCCTTTTTAAACTATAAAATATTTTGTGTGCTTAATTTTATTACACAGAAATGCACATCAAAAATGCGCGCAAGCATGCTAACTCAACTTTGCTCCCGAACTTACCAGCCACAGAAGACTAACATTATAATTAGAATACAGTATTCCACTCATTTCGATCATTATTAAGAGACGAATTTATTCCATTATTAAAGACTGAAATTTAGAGTGCTGAGAATTAAAAATTAAATTAACCTAAAATTTATTGTAATCGACGAAAAATATGCAGATACGTTTGGAACAGAATTACTCAAAAAGTAATAATTTATCAACTATACCTCATTTAATAACCAGGCGGACTAAAGGAGAAAGTCACATTTACAATATAAAAAGTCACCAGAAAAGTAACCAGAAATGTTTTGGCGGTAAAATTCAAATTATTAAAAATTCGTTTACCCATAACATTCATTGAATAATTATAACAATACATAACTCAATTTTAAGCAAACTTTCTTGATTATATGGTCAATAATTTAGTATGTCATATTAAAATTAAAATAAGTATGGGACCCTCTTAACAATTCAGGGGCACACTGAATTTTATTTGCAGATAAAGTGTATTAAAGTATTAGGTATATTTTAAAAAGACATATAATTCAGTATAAAGGTTTAAAATATAAATAATAGATTATCGTGAAATAGAATTTTATAATTTTATTAAATTAAATAATTTTGCTATTTAAAAACATATAATAATTTACTTAAAATAAATCTCTTTTATTAAGGTATATAATGTTCAACGGGACGTCTTTCTCAGGTCATCTCTATCCTTTAATTCTATTAAAATTTAATTTCATTTTTAAAGAAAAAGTTATGTACAATTCTTTGCACACCAAAAAAATTCCGTTGTCATTGTATACAGGGTGTATTTGAAATAACGAACAGGCTCGTAACCACAAAGAGATTATATTATGTTTAAACAATATTCGCAATTATTTTGTTTATAACTGTAACAAAAAGCCCGCAATTAATTATTAAAGTTAATGAGTGAAAATACGCAACATGTTTGGGGGCAGTGGTAATGTGACCTAATTTGTAAACAGCATCGGCTTTAGATATCGAATTACAACAAGCGGGTAGGAAATATCTGAGTGCTCTTTAAGCATCAATGAACTTGAGGACTGTTTATCTTTTACAAAAAAAAACGGCGAAAATTACGCCGAACTAGCGCTGGGTAGAGATGGGCAAAACTGCTACTTTTTAATCACGTTGCTACCTGTGATTGTTACTTTCTAATATCAGTGATTTTAAACTGTGACTATCACACACATCACAGAAAAAATATAAAATATGCAGGAAAAATTGTATAAAAAATTATCGTCCATGGCCGAAGGATCGCTTATTCAAAATCAATTTGGTTTTTGTAAATTTAACAATTTCAATACAGATATGGAGTTTTGAAAATTTTCGTTCAAATGTTTTGAGCACCAGAACAAAAACATCGTAGAAGAAAATATAAAACATGGAGGAAAAATTCCATAAAAACTCATCCTCAATGACCGAAGTGCCGCTTATTCAAAATCAATTTGGTTTCTGTAAATTCAACAATTTTTAATAGAGATATGGATTTTTGAAAATTTCAATTTCAATTTTTTGAGCACCTGAACAAAAACATCGCAGAAAAAAGTATAAAAAACGTAGGAAAAATTCCATAAAAAATCATCCTCCATGGCCGAAGTTTCGCTTATTCAAAATCAATTTGATTTTTGTAAATTTAACAATTTTCAATAGAGATATGATTTTTTGAAAATTTCAATTTCAATTTTTTGAGCACCTGAACAAGAACTTTGCAGAAGGAAATATTAAACATGCAGGAAAAATTCCATAACAAATTATCCTCAATGGCCAAAGTAATGCTTATTCAAAATCAATTTGGCTTTTGTAAATTCAACAATTTTCAATAGAGATATGGATTTTTGAAAATTTCAATTTTATTTTTTTGAGCACCTGAACAAAAACATCGCAGAAAAAAATATAAAAAAACGCAAGAAAAATTCCATAAAAAATCATCCTCAATGGCCGAAGTTTCGCTTATTCAAAATCAATTTGGTTTTTGTAAATTTAACAATTTTCAATAGAGATATGGATTTTTGAAAATTTTAATTTTAATGTTTTGAGCACCTGAACAAAAACTTTGGAGAAGAAAATATAAAACATGCAGGAAAAATTCCATAAAAAATTATCATCAATAGCCAAAGTAACGCCTATTCAAAATCAATTTGGTTTTTGTAAATTCAACAATTTTCAATAGATATGGATTTTTGAAAATTTCAATTTTAATTTTTTGAGCATCTGAACAAAAACATCGCAGAAAAAAATATAAAAAACGCAGGAAAAATTCCATAAAAAATTATCCTTAATGGCCGAAGTATGGCTTATTAAAAATCAATTTGGTTTTTGTAAATTTAACAATTTTCAATAGAGATATAAACTTTTGAAAATTTTCGTTTAAATTTTTTGAGCACCAGAACAAAAACATCGTAGAAGAAAATATAAAACATGGAGGAAAAATTCCATAAAAAATCATCCTCAATGGCCTAAGAGTCGCTTATTCAAAATCAAGTTGATTTTTGTAAATTCAACAATTTTCAATAGAGATAAGGATTTTTTAAAATTTTCGTTATAATTTTTTGAGACCTGAACAAGGAGGAGCATTTGGTGAATTGTTTTTAGTTTTTTTCAGTTCATGAAGTTTGCAGTTTCAAAATTGGTTTCGTTATATTATTTCAGAATGTATATTTAGATATTCGCACTGAATCTTAAATTAAAATTAAGTCATTTTAGGTCGTAGCAATTGTTTTATATTGTTTTTTAGTTGATGAAAATCGTAATTTGAACATGAACGTAAGAATAAATAGGAGTATACAGTATTGAATATAAAATAATATTTAGAAATGCTATTCTGTATAGTCTTCTTACAATCACGTTTTAAGTAACAGTCGCAGTTTAAGTAGCAATTACAGTTTAGGTAACAGTTGATTTTAAGAAGCAAGCACAGTTTAAATAGCAGTGATTTTAAGTAGCGGTGATTTTAAGAAGCAGTGATTTTAAGTAGCGGTGAAGTAAAGTAGACGCGAAATTCGCCTATTAGTAACAGTAACGAACTGTGATTTTACAATACTAGTGAAAAATCACAGATACGTGAAATATCGTCCATCCCTAGTGCTGGGTATATAACATAGTTAAAATTGAAATAGCTATTTTCTCGAAGATCGAGTTCTTAAAAGAACCGAAAAAACACAAAAACTGTCGCGAAACACGTGAAATCGGTCGGACAAAAGTAAACGGTGATAGATCAGCTGATCATAACAGCGGCCATTGCCGTTTTAGCAATTTTGGCCTGTGTAAAAACGGTGCCCGTTTAGCCAATTACAAGAACGTATTTTCGTAATTTTATTTAGTCCGCCTGGTTATGAAATGAGCTATAGTAGCACCAAATCCGATGACATTAACATATTTAGTGAAAAGGAAGAACGCAGAAAATGTAGTAATAATATAATGATATATCGGGTGTGTATAAATTGGCGGATAATCTACACGTGACGATATTCTTTCAAAAATTCTAAGCAGCTTATCTTAATTCTAAAATGTTGTACCATGGTTCCTGGGTCTTCACGAGGTCCTCAAAGTTTGAACATCTAGTCGTTAAATGTGCGTTATTTTTCATTATTAAAAAAAAAATTACAGAAAACCCTGCAATTTCGATAGTATGACTAGTTTGAAAATTATTTGTCAGTGTGTTTTCTATCTCAAACTTGTATTTTTAACACTTCTTAATTAGCAGATTTTTATAAAAAATACGTTCGGCAACGTGACACCCGCTTATGTCACTTTGACACTAATAATTCATTCAAACTTGCTAGTTCCAAGTTTGTGCCAATTCTGCTTTTCTCATTATTATCCGATTGTATAAGTGCCCGCGTTTCAGTGCATTTGTGTTTTTGTGTTATTTTCGTTTTGTTTTGTTCAATTATAATGGATTTTACTATTTACTCATAATCTGTTTTACCTTGCATCTGTAAATAAACCCCGCTCTATCTATCTATTACCTTCTATTCTGAACCATGAGATTATTGATAAACAGGATAGCTCGTGAATGCTATGTTGCCAAATGTACATTTCTTTTAAATGGCTGGCATGGTAGAACATTTTTTTATCGACCTTTTCTATTCAGAATTTTACGAAGAACATCGCCACGTGTAGATTATCCGCCAATTAATACACACCCGATATAATGTTCCCGATTCTCAAGGAGCAACAATTGAAGAAAAACAACAATATGAAATTTCCGCAATAAAAGATACTGTCAAAATATTCCGGATGGGATCGAAAAACACAAAATCAAGACCCTTAAAAGCGATTCTGGATGACAATGAATTAGTGAAATCAATTTAGGCACTTGAAAAATAATACAATAAAATTTGGTTTTGATCGAACAACAATGCAGAGAGATGAATTTAAGAAGGAATTTGATGAAAGAAGAAAAAATGTCGAAGAAGACCTGGTCATCAAATATATTTGCGGACGTCCCAAAGTGGTTAAATTGTCAACATATTCACGTTCCGAGAAGACTAATAAATAAAAAAAACTAAATATATTTTTTCCAGAACGCTGGCGGCATACACACTAAATTAGATTTTTTAATGCAAAATGTTAACAGTTGCATGTTTGATATAATCATTATAATTGAAAACTGGCTGGACAGCAATATTCAGAATTTTGAATAAAAATTTCATAATTTTAATATTTTTAGGACCGATCGTAATAATATTAACAGCAGTAAATCGCGGGATGTAGGTGTTTTAATTGCCGTCAAAAGTAGTATTATCGTCGGGAGTAGTATTATCAATATTGACAATAATATTGTTGAGCAGTTGTTTGTTCATATATTCAAAGTTTGTTTTACGAACACACAATATCGCAATGATAATCCGTCGTTAGATTCGTGATTTCAAAAGGAATACAAAAATTCATTTTAAAACGATCGAAAAATATTTACCGGCAAAATAAATAAAAGTTTAATGAATTTTTAAAATTAGAAGGAGGAGTCGAATCGAGAAATTTTATTTGGATTTTCTGTTGGGCTTAATCAGATTTCCGATCGGAGAAAAAAAAATTGTGCCCCGCTGCTAAATTTCGCTTCCCCCTTCCGTATACATCGTCATATCTTGAAAACTAAAAATCGACGCAAAATGCAATTCTGAATGACATGCCGTTTAAATTTCTCGCGTGAGATAAAAAATGGCCGCTGTAGAATTTTTTTATTGAAATCGGGGGTGGTTTTCTTTGAATAACTTATCGGGGGTTGGAGATATCAAAAATTCGCAAGAGACATAAAATGTAGAGGAGAGTTAGTTCTACAAAAATCTATGAAATTCGGAGTCATGACCGTAAGGGCAAGCGCCCCTTTTTTCAGGAAGCGTTCGAAATGTTTTAGAAAAACGTTTGAGGGGCTGCAACGGATTTTTTTACGGGAACGTACGACAGCACACGTTGTGTCGTGATGCATTGGGGATTTTTTGAGCCATATTTGAATCCTCCAACTCAAAAATCCTGGGAGGAGATAGGTTTGGCGCAAACCTCTGCATCGCAAAAAATCGATTTTCAAAAATTCACCCCCGGGTCTAGGGGTGAGTTGGAAAATTGCGGTTTTCACGGACTCCTAGAGGACGTTTCCGGCTTTCGGAAAAAAATTAAATTTATCGTTTCTTTTAAGGGGTTGGCCCCTTCCTTAAAGGGGTGGTTCTAGAGGGTTGAAATTTTAATGGTATATTTCTTAAATTATTTTAGATTTTTCATCAAAATTTCAAATCGCCATCTATAAGCGTTTTCGAAATATATGAAAAAAACCTGATTTGGCCTTGAGCTTTTAGTATACCGGGTGTAACTGAAGTCTGGTAGACCCCAAATACCATTTGCATTTTTACATATATCTTTATGAAATTTAGTATAGTGTTTTTAGGGAATAAAGTGCGTCGATATGTCTACTTTCAATCAAAATTCCATTCCCGGTTGAACCGGAAATGATCATAACTTTTTTTATTTCAAAAGGAACACCCTGTATATTTTTACATAATTTAATTCGTCTCTAAATTCTGAGTTTAGAGATGTATCATAAGTGGCCTTTTGGTTGTTAGTTGTTTGTTAAAATATCAATTAAATTTGTTTTTTGTTTAAATTTAATTTAAATTTAAACAAATAATAATAATATATTAAATGGAACACCCTGTATATTTTTACATATTTTAATTAGTCTCTAAATTCTTAGTTCAGAGATGTATCATAAGTTCCCTTTTGGTTATTAGTTTTTTTGTTTAAATTCAATTTAAATTTGATTTTTGTTTAAATTTAATTTAAATTTAAACAATAAAATAGCAACCAAAAGGTCACTTATGATACATTTCTAAACACATATCGACATATCGACGAATTTTATTCCCTAAAAACACCATAATAAATTTCATTAAGAAATATCTTGAAATGACTATGATATTTAGGGTCTACCAGAATTCAATTACACCTGGTATAATTTCCAAATTCTCCGCTCAAGATGATGGTTGAAGATAGATAATCTTGCGCCTGCTCACGGCCAACTTTATAGCGAGACAGGAATTAAACTTTTCTCCCAGGTTTGTTCACTATTTTATTCACAACCGTGTTGTTGAAGTATTAACGTCAAATCAAATTAAGTTAAATAAACGTCAGTTCATGAAATGTGGGCGGTTTGATTTAAAACAAATTCATAGCAACCATGAAAATACATATTGCAGATCGATATACTGAATATTTTTACGAATTACTAATATTTAACTACATAATAAAATATTGTATGCACCACGGGAGATATTCATGTTATTTACAAAAAAATATTCCATATCTCCCTTAATGCATAAATATCTATTAAAGTGCAAATAAAGGGTGGTTGGTGCGCCGTATCGCACCCTCCAATGCTTAAAATAAAAACGAGCGTTTACCAACTGTAAATCTACTGATACTGTTAGAATCCAACGATATTTTGTTGATTCGACAAGCAAATTTATTAACAGAAACTCTGGGAAGAATTTAAAAGGTTAAAAGGTTGGGATATGGTCTACCTGCTACCCTCCGTTTGCATTTTAATTTAACCTACAAACTCTCTTTTTTGGTGGATTTGAAATTTTTGAAAGAGATTTGATTGAGAAATTTCTTTATTCAAACAGTGTTTCCTAGGGCAAGTTAAAGTGCAAACAAAGGGTGGTGGTTGGATCCTATCTCACCTTCAAATTTTTAAAACCAAAAACGAGGGTTTTCCAACTATAAATCAACTGATAATGTTATAATCTAACGATATTTTATTACTTCTACAAACGATTTTATAAACAAAAACTCTGGGATGTATTTGAAGGGTTGGAAGGTTGGCGTAGGGTCCAACCTCCACCTTTCGTTTGCATTTTAATTTAACCTACAAACACTCTTTATTGGCGCATTTTAAACTTTTAAAACTTCAGTTATTTGACTGAGAAATTTCTTTATTCAAACAGTGTTTTTCAGGGTAAGTTAAAGAGCAAAGTAAGGGTGTAACTGTAAATTAACTGATGATGTCAGAATCTAACGATATTGTGTTGCTTGTACAAACCAATTTATAAACAGAAACTCTGGAATGTATTTGAAGGGTTGAAAGGTTGGGATAGGGTGCACCCACCGCCCTCCATTTGTATTTAAATGTAAATTACAAACTCTCTTTCTTGGTCAGTTTGTAGCTTATCAAACTTCAGTGATTTGACTAAGAAATGTCTTTATGCAAACAGTGTTTTCTAGGGTAAGTTAAAGTGCAAACAAAGGATGGTGGGCGGATCCTATCCCACCCTCCAATTCTTAAAACAAAAATGACGGTTTCCCAACTGTAAATCAAGTGATAATGTCAGAATCTAACGATATTTTGTTGCTTCTATAAACGAATTTATAAACAGAAACTCTGGGGTGTATTTGAAGGGTTGGAATGTTGGAATAGGGTCCACCCACCACCCTTCGCTTGGATTTTAATTTAACCTATAAACTCCCTTTATTGGCGCATTTTAAACTTTTAAAACTTCAGTTATTTGACTGAGAAATTTTTTTATTCAAACAGTCTTTTCTAGGGTAAGTTAAGGTGCAAACAAAGGGTGGTGGGCGGGTCCTATTCAACTCTCCAATTCTTAAAACAAAAACGACGGTTTCCCAACTGTAAATTAACTGATACTGTCAGAATCTAGCGATATTTTGTTACATTTGAAGAGCGACATAGGGCCTATCCGCCACCCTTCATTTTCATTTTAAATTAAATTACAAACTCTTTTTATTGGCAGATTTGCCTAAAAAAGATTTGATTTAAAACTTCAGTGATTTATCTGACAGAAATGTTTTTATTCAAACAGTATTTTCTAGAGTAAGTTAAAGTGTGAACAAATGGTGGTGGGTGTTCCGTATCCCACCCTCCAATTCTTAAAACAAAAACAAGGGTTTTATAACTGATCAAGTGATAATGTCAGAATGTAGAGGTATTTTCTTGCTACGACAAGCAAAATTTATTAACACAAACTCTGGGGTACATTCGGAGGGTTGGAAGGTGGGATAGGGCCCACCCGCTACCCTCCATTTGCGTTTGGTTAAATTCAGACTACGGACTCTCTTTCTTGGTCGATTTGAAACTTTTTAAACTTCAGTAATTCGACTATCAGAATCTAGCCTAATTTTGTTGCTTCTACAAACAAATTTACTAACCAAAACACTGGGGTGTATTCAACGGATTTGAGGGTGAGGTAAGGCCCAGCCGCCACCTTCGATTTACATTTTAATTTAACCTAAAACTCTCTTTCTTGGTGGATTTGAAATTCTTTAAGCTGCAGTGATTTGACTGAGAAATTTCTTTATTCAAACAGTATTTTCTAGGGTAAAGTTAAAGTGCAAACAAAGGGAGGTGGTTCGCATGGTTCGCATTCCACCCTCCAATTATTAAAATAAAAACGAGGGTTTCACAACTGTTAATCAACTGTTAACAGACGCTAGCGATATTTTATTGTTTCGACAAGCAAATTTATTAACGGAAACTCTGGGGTAATTCAAAGCGTTGGAGGGTAGGATAAGGCCCATCCACCTCCCTTCGTTTCCATTTGAATTTAATCTACTCACTCCTTTTCTTGGCCGATTTGAAACCTTTTAAGCTGCAATGATTCAACTGAGAAATGTCTTTATTCAAACAGTATTTTCAAGGATAAAGTTAAAGTGGTATCCCATCCTCCAATTCTTAAAACAAAAACGAGGGTTTCCCAACTGTAAATCAACTGATAATGTCAGAAGCTAGCAATATTTTGTTGCTTCGGCAAGCAAATTTATGAACGGAAACTATGGGGTATATTCGAAGGGTTGGAGGGTGGGATAGGGAACGCCCGCTACCCTCCATTTTTATTTGAATTTAACCTACAAACTCTCTTTCTTGGTGGATTTGAAACTTTTTAAACTTCAGTGATTTAACTGAGAAATTTCTTTATTTAAAAAGTGTTTTCTAAGTCAAAGTGCAAAGTAAGGGTAGTGGGTGAGCCCTATTCCAGTCTCCAATTTTGAAAACAAACACGGGGGTTTCCCAAGTACAAATCAAGTGATAATGTCAGAATCTAGCAATATTTTGTTGCGTCGACAAGCAAATTTATTAACGGAAAGTCTGGGATATATTCGAACCCACCACCCTTCGTTTCCATTTTAATTTAACCTACAAACTCTCTTCCTTTGCGGATTTTAAACTTTTAAAAGTTCAGTGATTTGACTGAGAAATGTCTTTATTCGAACAGTATTTTCTAAGGTAAGTTAAAGTTAAAGGGTAATTGGTGAACTCTATCCCATCCTCTAATTCTTAAAACCAAAACGAGAGTTTCATAACTGCAAATCAAGTGATAATGTCTAGCGATATTTTGTTGCTTTGACAAGCAAATTTATTAATAGAAACTGTGGGGTATATTCTAAGGGTTGGAGGGTGGGATAAGGCCCACCCACCACTCGTCGTTCCCATTTAAATTTAATCCACAAACTCTCTTCCTTTGCGGATTTGAAACTTTTCAAACTTCAGTGAATTTTATGGCCAACTTCTCGTCGGTCATTCCAAACACTCGTTGTTATAAAATCGAGTGAATAATTTATAGAAACGATTAACTTATTTTCCGGAATTTACCCTGAAACATTTTTATTAATGAGAGCAATTGAAAAAGTTCTATTGCTCGTTTGAGTTTGGCAAAATGCGAGTTTTATCGAGCGCCGCAGACATAAATAAACCGAAAGAAGTGTTTTGCTGCAATCGCACATAATGTAGTCCGACCTTAACCTAGACTCGAGACAATCCGGCTATCGATTCCTTTACTCGTAATTTGGAACGTGGAATGGAAAATGCAAAATAGAGAAGTTGGACTGAGCCAAATGTATAATTCAAACAATAATTTCAACCTGTTCAGTTTCCCCATCTACGTTTAACATTCAAATACAATTGACATACAAAAGAAATCAAAGAAAATATATTTATTAAAAATTGGTCATTTAAAAATAAATCAGACTGAATATTATTTTAATAATGGATAACCATGTAGTAACGGTGGCAAGTATTATTAGTATTATTTATTTCCCAAAAGATTACTCTAATTACAGAAAAACATATAAAATATAGGAAATAAAATTATAAATTAATTTACAGTTGTGAAACCGCCGTTTATTTTCATTGAATTGAAGGGTGGGATAAACCTAGAAATTACTATAAAGAATCTTCTCAGTCAAATTAAAAAGTATCAAAATAACCAAGAAAGGGAGTTTGTAGGTTATATTCAAAAAATGGAGGGTGGTTTGTGGGCTCTATCTCACCTTTCAACCCTTTGAATACGCCCCAAGTTTCTGTTAATAAAGGACCCCGCTGTTTTTGATAGGGAAATGGTTTTCAGTCAATCTCCTTGAAACCAACTGAAAAATATTATGCCTGATACTGCAATAATAGAAAAAATCGATATATAAATCTTGACTGTTAAAAAAAATAATAAATAATATTAAGCACAGCTGAACTAATGAGAGATAAATATCGAAACGCGTCTATGGATAGCTAACGACTTGCCAAAATTTTGGATCAGATATTTTCAGTTTAAATGTATCATAGAAAACCTGTTACTTTCTCGTGAACTATATATTTGTAACACATGAGAAAATGTGACTTTGTTTCCATGGTGTAATGGGAAAGAAAAAAACAATAATCAAATTCATATATGTATACATGAAGTTTTCATGTAGCGCCCTATTTTACTACCATAAATCAAAGCTGAACTCGTGAGAGATAAATCTTGAAACGCGTCTATGGATGTCCGATGGTTTCACAAGTTTTTAGAGCAGATAATTTAAGTTTTACATTTAGAAAACCTGTTGGTTCGATGGTGAAAACTATTTTCAACACACACAAGTTCCTCTGAAAATCTGCAGCGTTTTGGCAACGCTGAAAAATTTACGGTGTTGCCATTTAAATTTACCAAAACTCTTAATTTCGTGCTTGAAAAGAACGATAGTTACGGCGACTTGAAGAAAATATAAAAACAATTGCCATCGACTTGAAATTTCAAAAATTTATTCAGAATTAATATTCCGTAAAAATTTGTAGACCTCCAACCCCGAAATTTCGAGATAATAATATACAGGGTGCCGGTTTTTGGAGCTCAAGCATGGGGATCTCGGTTATTTGAAGAGATACAAGGCCGGTGAAATTAGGGAAAAGTTGCCAAATCTGGAGTGTAATATAATGCCGTTTTGAAACATAAAATATTCCGACTACTTCTGAAGATATCCGAAAAAAATCGAAATTTTCAAAAAAAATTTTAATTTTTTTGCGAGACTTTATAGAGACACTTTATCATTGCCACTGTGTACGCTCTACAACGTGGTGATATAATAATAAAAATTCGACGTTTCGTTTTTCGGGAAACATCATCAACTTTGTTTTTTCTTATGGGCGCCATCTTGTATTTTTACATTTTCAAATACAGATTTTTCTTCTGATTACGGTGATGTGTCATGTGTTGGGGTTTGGTCTAGCAGTTTAATGGATATGCCAAAAATCCTGTTTTTGCAAAGAGTGCCTTGGAAATGATAGCTACACTTTTGTTTAATAAAGCAATTTTTGACACTTCGACTGAATTTCGTTTATCCTGACCTACAGTTCTAAAACTGGTATACATTTATAACAAAATTACGCATCGCATCGAAATGTGAAAGTTACTTCGGAAACATACCTTCAGCGGTATCCAGAAAGACAACAACCTACTGAAAATTATTTTCTGATTCTTCATAGAAATTTAGCCGAGTTTGGTGCATTCTCTAAGCCTAGAATACGTGTTCATAGGCCCAACGGAAATGAAATGGAAATTTTACAAGCAATGAGTAAAATGTAAAAACCTTTAAAAAATAATAATCGGTTATAAATTTAATTCTTCATTAGATTCAAAATAATCCTTCTACTTCGGCAAGGGCTATAGCTGAAGAAATGAATGTATCTCGTCAGGTAGTGTGGAGAGTCTTGAAAAAACAAGTATCGCCCCTTTAAAATTTATATCACGCAAGTTTTACATCCAGGAGACACTGAACGAAGAGTAACGTTTTGTAGGAACATCATGGCGCACAGTGGTTCAGAATTCGAAAAAGCTGGCCAAAAGTCGAAAAATGAAAGTCAATATTTTGAGTTTAGTACAATATAGTCGTATGTGGATGCCACAATGGAAGAATATGATTATATCTACTACAAAATACCTCGTAATTCGCGTTCAAACTTGTTAGTTTGTTAGACACGTGGGAGACGTTCGGACGAGGTGAAAGTTTAGCGTCGGTTTTTTACTATAAATACTAATCTTTATGTGCTGGGATTTTTTTCCTTGTTATTATGGATCTTCCTGTAAGTACATTAATGGTTATTACATTTCAAATGCATACAAAATTTTTGTTAGCAATTATAGGAATTTGCGTTAAAAATATATGGATTCATTTTAAACATTCATGAAAATATTTTTTTTGCCTGTGTTCCTGTAGCAATAAAAATATGTATTATAGTGTCCTTTAACGTATAAACAACAATTAGCTGCATTCACTTGCATTCGTCAGTGTAGGATTATTTTTATTGCTGATGTGCAATATCGTTGAAAAATTCGACTTTATATTTTATTGAATATCTTGTATTTATGATGTGTATATGTATACAGGGTGTAGATGAACGGAACATAGGATTTTTAATGTTAATTTTTTTATATTGGAATATTACCTTCCCTGACCATTTTAGAGGAAAGATCTCCTCCTAGTCAAATTAGTAAAAAAAGAACAAATAAGGAATTTGAAAGAAGTTTGTATGGAGAAAGTAAAACATAAAAATGACAAATAGATAGACACAAAGGCAGACACTCACACAGACTTTTTTTAACAAAAATTGTCGGAATCGACGAAATGGATATTTCCGCAAAAAAAATGTTTGGAAATTCTTTTCGATCGCCATACTTTCTCGTAGTTTGCACGGAGAAAGTAAAAAATAAATATGACAGACAGGTGGACATAACGGCAGACACATAGACACACATTTTGTACAAAAATTGTCGGAATCGACGGAAATAGATTTTGGATATTTCCGCAAAAAAAATGTTTGGAAATTCTTTTCGATCGCCATACTTTCTCGTAGTTAGTATGGAGAAAGTAAAAAATAAATATGACAGACAGACAGATACAAAGGCAGTCACATATTTTTTTACAAAAATTGTTGGAATCGACGAAATGGATATTTTCGCAAAAAGAAAATATTTCTAATTTTTTTACGATCACAATATATTTCCTTGGTTTGTAAGGAGACAGTAAAAATGAATATGACACAGACACAAAGGCAGACACACAGACACATTTTTTTCACAAAAATTGTCGGAATCAGCGAAATGGCTATTTCCGCAAAAAAAAAATGGAAATTATTTACGATCACAATACTTTCACGTGGTTTGTACGGAGAATGTAGAAAATAAATATGACAGACGCACATAAAGGTAGATACACATATTTTCTACAAAAATTACCTGAATCGACGAAATAGATATTTTCGCAAAAAAAATATTTGGAAATTTGTTACGATCACAATATTTTCCCTTAGTTTGTAAGGAGAAAACAAAAATAAATATGATAGACAGACAGACATAAAGGCAGACACACAGACACTTTCTTTTTCACAAAAATTGTCGGAATCAACGAAACGGCTGTCCCGCAAAAAAATGGAAATTTTTTACGATCACAATATTTTCCCGTGGTTTGTACGCAGAAAGTAGAAACTAGATATGACCGACAGACACAAAAGCAGACACACATATTTTTTACAAAAATTGCCAGAATCGAAGAAATTGATATTTCCGCAAAAAACTAGGTATTTGGAATTTTTTACAACCACACATAGAGAAAGTAAAAATCATATCACAGACAGACAGACACATATTTTTTTTACAAAAATTGTCGAAATCGACGAAATGGATATTTCCACAAAAAAAAGTTTGCAATTTTCTTTTACAATCGGAACACTTTTCCGTAGTTTGCACGGAGAAAGTAAAAAATCAATATGACAGACAGACAAAATAGCAGATACACAGTTTTTTTTAAATTAAAATTCGAAGCCGAGGGCAAAAACCATTTTACGGCCCTGGTGATTATTTCGTATATTTTTTTATTATCATTAAGTTTCAATTTATAGAAAATTCAAATTACAATTTATACGAGAGAATAGAAATAATCGTAATTTACATGACACGTTTATTCTGTACGTAACCATAGTAATAGGTGTAAATAAGAACGGAATTTTTTCACTAATTTTGAAAATAATCATTAAATTGTTGTTAAAGTTGCGAATTTCTTCAGTGTGGCCAAATAAATGTAAAAACAATTGTGACCAACTTAAAATTTTTAAAATGTACTTAAAATTGATTCTGCTTTATGATTTAAGAAAAATCTAACAAGTTCCTTCACTAATTTTGGAAATAATCATGTGATAACCGAATAAATTGTTATATGTTAATGTTGCAAATTTCTCCAGTGTAGTCAAATAAATATAAAAACAAATGATACAAACTTAAAATTTTCCAAATTTACTAAAAATTGATTCTTCTATATGGTTTAAAAATAATCTCAAGCACATCTTTACTAAATTTTAAAAGAATCACCCAAGAACTGAGTTAATTATAATACTGAGATGCATTACTCCAGTGCTGACAAAAAAATATTAAAACAATTGTTACCAACTTAAAATTTTCAAAATATACACGAAATGTATACAATTTTATGGTATAAAAAAAGATCTTCTTCTCACCCTGACTGAATTATAAAAAAATCATCGGAGAGCTGGGTTATTGTTATTCTAAAATATTGGATTTCTCTAGTGCGGACAATAATCATTTTATCACTTATGTCTGCCATATTGGATCCGCCATTTTTAATTTTTCAATTTTGACATTAAATTCATAATCTGCGATTAGTACCAATTTATGTCAAAATTGATCAAGATTTAGGCTTTTGACCAGCTTTTTCGAATTCTGAACCACTGTGTGACGCTGTTATTGCAAAATCCCCATTTTCTTTCCAACGTTTTTTCTTTCCAACGTGATATTCACGGATGAGTGCGACACAGGCATGTTTAATCATCACAATGAACATGTACGGCCTGTTGAAAATCGACACGAACACTAAGGACGGCGACCACAAGCACGTTTTGGTCTAAATGTATGGGTTGGTTTATTTGGCGATAAGATCATTGGCCCGTACATTTACGAAGACAATTTGACTGCAGATGGGTATTTGCACTTTTTAATGACTTACCTGACCGATTACATCGATGACAACATTTGCCTTAACCGCCTAAATAGTCTTTGGTTCCAGCAAGATGGTGCTCCACCACATAACGCTGTCTGATTACTTGTCTCAAATATTTCCCGACAGAGTTATTTAATAATAATAATAATAATAATAATAATATATATATTTACGGGATTCTCCCTGTACATTTAAGTATTAAATCGAATATAAAATATAAAACAAAATATAAAATAAAATATAAATATTAAATATAAAAATACAAAAATTAAAATTACAATTTAAAATTTAAATTTAAAATTGCAACAACATGTGACAAACAAACAAAAACAAGTTAAAAACAATATGATGCAGTACGCTCGACATATGTACGATAAAAAATGTTCAACGCCAGAGCAAATATCTACATGCTTTGCTCACTTTTTTTCTTCAACATTTTCGCCATTATCCTGCAAATACTCATGTATAAACTCAGATGCTGATGTCTCAAGCACTCTCACTTTTAAATACATTACATTAAATGACATTCACAAAGCCATGAAATCTATTAAACCTAGCTTCACTTGTGGCCCTGATAATATACCGGCCGTCATTATTAAGGATTGTGTCGAAGCTCTTGCTATTCCGCTATTACACATTTTCAACCTTATTTTAACATCATCTACATATCCGGATTGTTGGAAATGTACAAAAGTCACTCCTATCCACAAAAAGAACGCAATAAATAATATATTACATTACCGCGGCATAGCTTTAATTTGTAATTTCTCAAAAATTTTCGAAATAATTTTAAATACTATAATATATGAACACGTTAAAACGAAAATAATAAATAATCAACATGGTTTCTTAAAAGGTAAATCGACGGCAACCAATCTAGTAAATTTTGTAGATGACATTTCTTGCGACCTTGATAGCCGTTATCAAACCGATGTCATATACAGTGATCTAACTAAAGCTTTTGACAGGGTGTCACACAACATACTTTTAATGAAATTGTCAGCATTCGGACTTGATTATAATCTGTTGAGTCTTATTTCATCTTGTAACGTCCTAAGACGGCCGCCGCGAAGCCATCCCGGTAGAGAGAGAGAGAAGCCAACGCGCGCTCGAATACCTTCTCGCTTGCACCACGTTCACCGCCCGGTCATACGCACGCACCTACCCTCTCCCGCAATTCAAGCCGCCCGTGACCGAACCACCCCGAAGATGGAGTCGGCACCCTATATAACCCCCTGCCACAGGCATAAACATCAGAGTCTTGCACTGAATACAGTCTCGACCTCCTCTTCGTTAGCACTGAATACAGTCTAAACCAACGCTCCCTTACAAGCACTGAATACAGTCTTGTCAAACGCTTTCAAACCGCCTGGCACATTCCACGATACTTGTATATATGTTAATTGTATATTTGTGTGTGTAAATAAAGCTGACTTGCTAAACCAACATTCCGGAGTTCTACTACCCCAACACCGAACAACCATTACAATCTTATTTATCTAACAGGAAAAATTTTGTGTGGTGTCATGGTTTTAAATCATTTGAATATATAGCTACTAGTGGTGTTCCTCAAGGGTCCAACCTAGGTCCCTTGTTTTTTCTCCTCTACGTCAATGATGTTCCGAAATTAAATTCCAGTTACCTAATGTATGCAGACGATATTAAAATCTATCGCACAATTATCAATTCTGCTGACTGTGTAATCCTCCAAAATGATATATCCATTTTAGTTGATTGGTGCGTTAAAAACTACTTAGAGCCTAACACTGACAAGTGCAAGATAGTATCATTCAGTAGAAAACATAGTAGCATATTTTTCGACTACAAAGTTTTAGGTTCATCCTTGGAACGAGTACATAATTTTCGTGATCTCGGGGTACTTATTGATAACAAGTTATGTTTCAAAGATCACTATCAAAGTATTGTTTCTGACTGCCAAAGGATTCTTGGATTTATACTACGCAATACAAAAATGTTCACTCATCTGGAGCCACTTTTGGCTTTTTACAACAGCTTCATCCGCAGTAAACTCGAGTATTCCTCAGTCGTTTGGAGCCCGTATTACAAAGTAAATGTACTCATTCTTGAAAAGGTACAACGGAAATTTCTAAAAGCGCTTTATTTTCGTAAACATGGTACTTACTTACCGCACGACTTCGATTATCCGTGTCTTTTGAACGAGTTTGGATATCAAAGTCTTGAAGCTCGTCGTATTATTTCCCATATTATGTTTATATACAAACTACTAAATGGGCAAATATCAGATGAAGTATTGTTGTCTAAGCTTAATTTTAACGTACCGTCTACTAGTTCTCGCTCCAGACACTTATTCTATTTGCCAAATTGCAAAACTAATTACCGTTTGCGGTCGCCGATTTACTCAATGTGTTACTATGTAAATAAGTATTGCTGTGACCTTGATTTTTTTAGTGACACATTGGGTAAAATAATAAATACAGTTACAGCTAAACTCATGTAATATATTACACGTTTTCAACTTTTAGTTTATGTTACTGGTACATTTTATTTTTTGTCTCCTTTTTGTATATAGTACAGCATAGTTTAAGCATTTAGATAGACAGAACTCTTAATTTTTTTGCTCTTTTTTTTTAAGGATCTATTAATTTTGTTGAATTTATGAAATTTTATGTTGTTAAAGAGCCCAATTATTATTTTTTTTATTCTTTGTTATATACGGTGTACATTGTTAATTTGTACTTTAAGTTTATTTTCATTTTAAGGTTATTTTAGTTTTAAGTTTATATCAATTTCAGGTTTATTTCAATTGTAAGTTTATTTTAATTTTATGTTTATTTAAATTTAAGTATATTACTACATTTCTTTGTAATTAGATTTTAAATCTGTTGAGAAATAAATATTATTATTATTATTATTATTATACGTAATGAAAACCCCTGCAAGAAATATTAAATATTTCAAATAGTGGGGACATACGTTGGCCGGCACGTTTGCCAGATCCTTTTCCATTAGATTTTTATTAATGGGGAGCTATGAAAAACATTATTTATAAATCTGTACCCACCGATATCAATGACTTGCGAAGAAAGATCATTACAACTTCAAGGACCAAAATAAGAAGGAGGGATGTTTTAAGATCAATACAAAATTTAAAAAGACGTATACAGCTATGCTTGGAGATGGAGGGTGAGCCATTCGAGCACCTCTTATAATTTTTTTAAATTTATTTATTTCTCATACTCTAATTTCATTCCGTTATGAATTTGAATAATATTTTTTTACTTATAATGAAATGGAAATGGAAAACAAGTTTGCGTTAGTTTTGTATTATTGTTTAATAAATTACTTTATTAAAGAAAAGTGTAGCTGTCATTTCCAAGGCACTCTTTGGAAAAACAGGATTTTTGGCATATCCATTAAACTGCTAGACCAAACCCCAACATATGACATCACCATAATTAGAAAAAAAATCTGTATTTGAAAATATAAAAATACAAGATGCCGCCCATAAGAAAAAACAATGTTGATAATGTTTCCAGAAAATCGAAACGTCGATTTTTTTATTATTATATCACCACGTTGTAGAGCGTACAAAGTGGCAATGATAAAGTGTCAATTGTTTTGAAGTACCTCTATAAATAGTCTCGCAAATTTTTTTTTTCTTTTTTTTTAACTTTAGATTTTTGTCGGATATCTTCGGAAGTAGTCGGAATATTTTATGTTTCAAAACCGCATTATGTTACACTCCAGATTGGACAACTTTGCCCTAATTTAACCGATCTTGTATCTCTTTAAATAACCGAGATCCCCATGCTTGAGCTCAAAACGGGCACCCTGTATATACACATTCATCATTCAACATTCATCATGTCTATGCATATATCGATTTTTTAGATTATTGTAGTATCAGGCACAGAACTGCTTTTTGCGCGAGATCTTGAGATCTTCGGCTGTTGCGACCATGGCGACTTTTGATCGGGATGACTTGATGAATATTTTTCAGTTGGTTTCAGGAGATTGACTGAAAGCCAAAAACTGCGGGGTCCTTTGCTTGTCGAAGCAACAAAATATCATTAGATTCCGACGTTATCGGTTGATTTACGGTTGAGAAACCGTGGTTTTTGTTTTAAGAATTGGAAGGTGGGCTAGGGAAATCTAAGGCTGGAATTGTAGGGCTAACTTTTCGTCGGTTTTGGAATGTGCTTTAAAATGTTACAGAAAATCCATGTTTTTTTTAAATTTAAAAATTTGAGTAGAAACTACTAGGGACCACATATTTTGAATATTGCATTTGTTTTATAAGTATCCCTGTTAAAAATGAAAAAATAAAACAAGAGGTTTTATTTGAAATTAGGAAAATCCAAACGAATGTATGTTTTGCAGATTTAAATATTTTTGAGCGGAAATTAGCGACCAATTTTGTAAACATGATTTACTTCTTTTATTACTATAAGTGTCTACGATATGTTGGTAAACAATGGAATAAATGTAATAATGGGTTATCTAGGAAATAAGGAAAATTCAAGCGGATGCATATTTTTGGAGCTTTAGAAATGTTTCAGTGGCAATTCCTGAAAAGCTAGTAACCACATTCGTTTTACACTCGACGTCAAAAAAAAGCGCCACTCGAAAAATCGCGAAAAGACTCGATTTTTCAAACCGTCGTAACTTAGTTAATTTTGGTCGAAAATCGTTGAATCTTTTAGTTAGGGAAAGATTCAAGTTTTATCTTTAAGAATGTGTAGTTGATTTTGACCCCAAGTCCAACCCATTCCCCGTAACAACGCGATGGAAAAAAATGTTTTTTATGTAAAAAATTGTTTAACTTTGACAAGCTGTACCGCGCGCAAAAAAAATCGGCGGAAAATTTCACCACAATGACAGAAAAATGTAATCAATTAATCAATTTCCTTCAAATGCCTTAAAAATTCGAGTCATTTCGATGATTTGGAGCAAAGTTATGAATTTTTGAAAAAAAGACATTTTTCACTTGTCTTTGAAATTTCAATTAAAATGAACAAATTTTATCACCCTGTCGAAAAACTATTTTTGCACTAGGGGTGACAGAGGGTGGAATGAAACTTATGCTTTTCAGATCGCAAAGAATCATCGCCTTCTAAACAAAATTGACCGAGTTATGACCGAAATGGAATTTTTACAAGTTGTAAAAATTTAACATTTTTTGTCAATTCAAAACACTTTTTGTAGGGGTTTTCAGGGGGTCACGAAAGTCGAAAACTCGCAAAATTCCATAGAGTTTCGTGCGAAATTCGCCTACTTATGGCCAAAAAGGCGCAAAATGTATTTTTTTTCAAAACTGCATAACTTCGCGCCAAATCATCGCATCGACTTGAATTTTGGAGGAAATTGGTGGAAAATGATTGAAATTTATTGCCATACTGACCGATTGAGTCCACGATTTTTTTTGCACACGGTACAAGAAACCAAATTTGCACATTTAAACTTCAAAAACATTTTCCTTTAGGGAATGGCAGCGGGTGGAATCGTTTTTTAGCAACAAAACATGTCGTTGAAGAGAAAATTTGAAACTGTTTAGACTGCAAAATTTCATCGATTTTGGTGCAAAATTACTCAAGTTATGGCAAAAAAGTGAAAAATGTATTTTTTTTTCAAAAATTCATAACTTTGTTCCAAATCATCGAAACGGCTAGAATTTTTAAGGCATTTGAAGGAGACTTATTAAATTTTTCTGCCATTGTGGTGAAATTTCTCGCCGATTTTTTTTTGCGCATGGACAATTTTTTACATAAAAAAACATTTTTTTCCATCGCGTTGTTACGGGGGGTGGGTTGGACTTGGGGTCAAAATCAACTACACATTCTTAAAGATAAAACTTGAATCTTTCCCAAACTGAAAGATTCATCGATTTTCGACCAAATTGAACCAAGTTACGACGGTTTGAAAAATCGAGATTTTTCGCGATTTTTCGAGTGGCGCTTTTTTTTGACGCCGAGTGTATAATTATTGGTATCTAGAATGTGCTGGGGGGCGAATGAATTTCAATCCATCAAGGGGTGTTCGATCAAAAATGTTAGAGTCGGATTTTACTTACCGATCTCTCACATGGTAGTTCCCGTGCTGTCCAACAATATCTTCAATTGCGGCCATGGTATGATCCATTAGCTAAAAATTAAAAAAAATAGAAATTATTTTCTATTAACAAAATATTAAATTCCAGGATACGGTATGGAAAGAAGTCAAGTAATATTTTAAATCCGTGCTAGAAATTATGCATATGATTACAATTTAATAGAAGTTCGACTTGGCGGAGGCGCCGGGCGTAACATTACGTAATACATACGTTATCAGAAATTGTGATTTAGAGATACATAAAGTTATCTACATGCATGAAACGGCTAATCCAATTTTATGCCAGTCATAAGTTTAAACTAAACTGTACCGATGGGAACACAAATCGATATTTACCCGCTCGTGTATTCGTTCGTTCATCGTCGGCTTTCTCTTCTCTGCCGTCTTCACGTTGAGGATCTTCACCAAAGGCTTAATGGTGATACCTTGGAAGAAGACGGTAAAGTAAATGACCGCTATGGTGGTGGTCATAAACATAGGCTGCAGAGGCACGACCTTGGGATCAATAAGAAGCACCAGTGCGAAGGCGACGGCTCCTCTCAATCCACCGTAAGACATCACAAATTTCTCCACCGTACTCAACTGATGGAGGCGGAATTTATTAGCTACTGCTGTCAACACTATCACCCCTAAAATATAAAAAGAACATGTGTTTAATAAACAATTTTAGATAAAAAATGTAATTTTATAGTGACTTCAAGGCTACAATCAATAATTAAACAAACACATTCAATTTAAAATATTTTACAGTAGCAACATTATGGTATAAATTACCGTAAACAATACATATTTGTGTAAATCAGTATCTCGACTGATTGTATTAGTTATAAGGTTAAAACTTTACGTAATTTCCTTATGTAAACGGGGAAGTTATTGATTGTATATGTATTATATAAATGCCAAAGTTGGTGATTTCTCTAGCCCACCCACCCACGTAATGAGTAGGGTGAGTTGCTATCGATCAGGTCTGTGAATACACCTACGTTTTGAGTTCTTTACTTCTTTTCATTCTATACGATCCACAATAATTGCCCGCATTTGCCGTCCTCTTGTAAATCAATACAGACCCCATCATTACGGTTCTAAAAATATGTAGTGATGTTGATGTTTACAGGGGCAGTAATAATGGTTTTTGATAACATAACAACCGAGACATCGCCAGTTGAAATGTATGAAATGTATGAAAATAATCATAACAAAATTGCGATTTCTCAAATTTCTAAATCAAATTTTGGTATAGATATATATGTTTTAAACTTATTTTTCGCCTCAGCAGTTAATAATCATTTAAATTCTTGCTTTTATAAATATTTACTTGTAAAATCCTCCACTGTTTGGATCAGTGGCGGAATTTTTGGGCCGCGCAAAATATTATTGGGGCCCCTATCACAAAAATATAAATATTTATTTAAATATTTTTATTTAAAACATAACAAAGTAACTCATTAAATACTAAATAAATATTCTATTAAAAACATATTTAAAATGTAAAAAAAAAAAAATTCCTAGATTTTACATTAGTAAAACCTCTAATTACATCTTAATTATTCATACTCTTAGCAGTTTTCCCTTCAATCTCTAAGATAGAGAGATTATGCATGCAAATGTTTGAAGTAAATAATTTTAGTTTTGAATGATCTTTCCGCCGTTCCGGGATAGTGTGGCAAACAATAACAATGCGATAATGGCACCTGTAAAACTTGAAGATTTTGTCGCATATTTAACTAATAATAACTCGGAGAATTCTTTTACACTTAAAATTTTAACAAATTCCTCCTTAACAGTAAAAGCTATCATTACTATCTGTAAAGGAAAATCAGTAGTATGATTCAGCAGATTTTATAATGTCAATTTCTTTCATTTTTGTCAAAGTTGTAGGTTCCATTTTGAAACTTACATCCAAACGTACATCCCTACGAGAAGTTACCCGTAAAATTCCAGCCGTAGATTTCCCGGCGCAAAAGGGGGTGTGATTTTTAAATTGTATTTGTGTAGTGCCTTTCTGTAGGTGTATTTAGTAAATACAAACAGTCAAAAAGCCATGAAAATTAATAATTTTTATTATCGAACAGCTCATTATACCGCGCCACAATGGTCGATTTGATTAATCTAGCGGGACAAAATAGGTAAATTTGACTTTCACTTAATTGCATTTTAACCACATTAATGTAATCCTAGATAACGAAATAGCAAATAAATACATTATTTTTTAATTTCCCACATCTAGTAACGCAGGAGGTAGGCCTTAACTCTGTACAAATTGAAATGCATTATCACTTGCGTCTGAACGTACAAAGTGAAGCGTAGGTTTGTTAATTTATTTCTTGTGTGTTTTAAGTTCGATTGTGATGAATTTTTCAACTCATATTAACAACGTGACGAAGCTTTAAAGTATATACTGGCGTTTTGATTATATTATTAAAAATGCCTCACTTTTGTTAGTCTCCAGAAAGTTTGGCCGACGTCAGCCGACGGAGTTTTTTATGACAATATAAACTACTGCTCATGTAGAATCTTTTCATGAAACCAGTTTTTGCCCGTTCTTGCCCGATTTTTTTCTATTTCACTTTTAGGAGTAGCCTATAATATTACTCGAAAGATGCATAGTCGCATCTTACCCGAAAGTTAAACACATTTCGCATGAAGTGAAAATGATTAATTGATCAGGGCCTCCCAATTTAATAAGTACACAATTAATTTGGAAAACAGTGGCAAACAGTAAAAGCAATTAATTGACAGGGAAGAAGCAAAAGTGAAGCGTAGATTTGTTGATCTGTGTTGTGCGTTTTCAGTTCGATTGTGATTTCAAAAAATGGATTTTTCGAATCAAGGTATGTACTTTACGTAGTATTTAAACTAAATACAGAAATACAATATTAACAACGACATAGCCTTATAGTATATTCTGGCGTTTTGCTAATAAATGTTAAAAATGCCTCACTTTTGTTGGTTTCCGGAAGTTTTGGTTGATGTGAGCCGATCGAGTATTTTATGACAATATAAACTACTACTCATGTAGAATATTTCCACTTCAAAAGTTTTTACTCGTTCTTGCCTACAGATGTTTTAATTCACTTTTAGGAGCAGCCTACAATATTAACCGACAGGTGCTGTGTGGAGCAAGCAAACAAAAATTCACGAGCGAAAGACGACTGTTTTTAATTTTGTGTTGGAGAAATTGGGCCTACAAGATTGTGTGTATTCCGCGTCATTAAATAAATACGCATTTGAAACTGCACAAATGTGTGTGATGATTACGCCTGGTACTATATGCCAGCTACCGTCCACAAAATTTTAATTCATGGCAGCGACATAATATCAGTTGCACTTCTGCCCATCGGGCAACTATCAGAAGAGGCCTGGAACAAAGACTGCAGAAGATATAGAGAGCATCACACCAGAAAGTTTTCTCGTAAAGCAAATATGAAACATCTTTTGCATATGATGCTTGTTTCTTCGGATCCGCTCATAACTTAAAAATTAAAGTTAAAGAGAAAAAGAGGACCACTAAACTACCAGAATACTAAAAGTATTACCCGAAATAAATAATAAACACTCTTCGTCAGAAGAAGACAGCGATATATTTTCTGACTCTGATTCTGACTGAAACTAATTTAAATTGATTGCATTAAACAACAAAATTGCATACATCGAACCAAATATGGCAAAGAAATATTCAACTTCATTTTGCGCCCTCATTTACCCCTAGAAACATTTTTTAGTGGATTTTTTTAACATCCATTATACATGGTATATCAGACCACCCACGCCACCCCTGCGTTTTGAAAATCGTTTTTCGCTCAGTTGCTGTGTTTAAAATAGCACCCCTGTTGTGGTGGACGTGCCGGGAAATCTATGGCTAACTTCTCGTCGGTTTCTTAATATGATGTCTACTTGGTTTATAACTACATCCAACACATTAATAAATACATTGACGCGAAAGTTATCCTCAATACCCAAACGGTAATCACTTTATAGTTTCTTCGCCAATATTTGTATTGTCGATGAAAACATTGATTTAGCCTTCCATTTGGCTGCAACTTTAATTAGGAGCCGCTAAAAATGTCCAGAGTAGGCGGCATGGCCCTTGGGTTTATTGCGGGTGGTAATAATCACCAGACGGTCGTAAAAATGTCAAACTTGCAGGCACGTGCCCACCGGATCGAATTTTAAATTTTTGGCCGAAGCAGGTAGTGAGCCCTTTTTTGGGGTGTATTATAATAAACCGTGCATTCATGTCTAACTGGTTGATCACCCCAAGATGAAGATGAAATAATTAAGAAATAGAATACTTTCCTTTTTAATGATCGGTAATATTTGACGCATTAGGGATATTATATATGAAAATTAAATTGTCAATAATTTTTATTTGAACTTTGATAATTAATGCACATAAAAGTACAGAATTACAAGTTATCCTTATTTTAAGCCAATAAAGGTATGGTTGTAGATAAAGTATAGCACATAACTCGAGTTATAAAGTAATTACACACCAGTGAAACTGTGCAATACAAAAATTATGTTAATTATTAATAAATTTACAGGGTGCTGTAAAAATTCGTTTCATATTCATTTATATTTTTTGCTCTCGACTGTTCGTCATTGATAAAAATACATTTTTACAAATTCGTAACTCGACTGAAAATTGCTGCAGATTCAAAAGCCAAAATTATTTTGAAAGATCGTCGTGTAGAGTGATTTGAATTTTTGTAGAATTTTTTTCCCGCGATTCATATTAATTTTTAATTTTTGCGCTCGACAGTTCGACATTGAAGAAAATACATTTTCAGAAATTCATAACTCGACTGAAAATTGCTGCACATTCAAAAACCAAAATTATTTTAAAAGATCGACGGCTTGTAAATACTCTGAATTTTTGTAGGATGTTATCCTTCTGTTTTATATTAATTTTTAACTTTTCACTCGAGTGTTCGTTATTGAAAAAAATTCATTTTCAAAAATTCATAAGTCGACTGAAAATTGCTGCATATTCAAAAACCAAAATGATTTTACTTTTTAAATGTACTTAAAACATATAATACATATCAATTTTGTTATCAAGTAATAAATATTATTACTTTGAAATATGTGCTACGTGTGTAAAAACAAGAAAATCCTCGAATACGCCTGTTTTTAATTTAAAAAATGAAAATAGTATTAGACAAATAAAATTTATGTAATATTTCTAGAATTTATATATACATATTACATAATCTCTATTAACAGACTTTTGACATGATTACATTTTTTACAAATTTTTCAAATAAACCGGTCACATGAGCTACCGACCTAATGTCTTTCGGCCCTAGAATGTGTATATACTTGAATTAGATTAATTTATTGTATGTTGGTTTGAATCGGATTTTTCGAAAGATTTGAAAAGTCTTTTAGCGCTTTCAATTATACACAAATTATTTATCCAATGTTCATTTTATGGTTTAATTTTTTCCATTCTTATTTTACTCGAATTGTTTAGCTACTGAAATGAACATAAATATAATTTCATTGATCCATGTTACACTTAAAAGTGAAAATTAATAATTGCCGTTTAGATCGAAAAAGTACCTGTAATATGTATTAAATATGAGTTAGTTTTATTCAGGGTATGTTAGTTTGGAACGGATGTTGAGTTGTGTTGCATTCATTTAAATGAATTCCTTTTAAAATTTAAAGGGAAGGTCGAACGCAGGTACTAGGGGTGAAGAATGGGAACATCTGGCATATCTTTTTGGGAGATTGTCCAGACCTCGTCTCTAGCAGGTAGAAAAGGTTCGAATATGGTCATAAATTACAATTTCTACACCATTATGTAGAGAATAGAATTCCTAATCGTCGGTAGTAAAAAACCCGCAAATTGTACCCCTTGATCCCGCCGGTCTGGCCATTTTACTATGGTCGCCTTTAATTGTATCATCTTTTGCCAAGTAATACATATTTCTGTTTTCTTAATGTGTATCTTTTAAAGATCATGTTTCATCTTGATATCTACATTTTTCATTTATCTTTGACAAAATCACACATATATAAAAACAAATTCAAATGTGCTCATAAGTGAGGTATATCTTCAATCCAACGAGTTGCATTATAGGCCACTTTACAACAACCCGAGAACGGTAACGAGAACTGGAACGGAAACGAAAATATACCAAGCTTCTCGTTCCCGTCACTGGAAATTAGTTATTACTTGTGTATGTCAACATGCTAATCAAATCATTCAACTTTTGTTTTTCGTTCTCATTACCGTTCCCGGGTTGTTATGAAGCGGCTTTTAATCTTTTTAGTTGAATCTGTGACTGCCAGTAAACGCATTAAAAGTAGGTCCTGTTACCGGGGCAAAGTGGTCGATTTCTGAAAAAAGGTGAACTTTATTCAAAATTTTGGCTTTTACATATGAAGTTAAAAGTTGGTAATAATAATGTCTTACATATTCAGCACTTTTTAAGTAAGGGTAAGGTGGGTTGTCAAAGTTGCAGGCGAAGAATGTTTTTCTTCAAATATAAGACTAGTACAATAGAGCACAATAAAATTCTAAAGTGGTCATTTGCAAATAAATAAAACTTGTAAGGGAATGCGAACCGCCTAAGTACCACAGCGCTCCGCACTACTCTTCCTGCTTGCTGCTGCTTCTTTGATAAATTGCCATAATCGTGACAATTAGTTTAGATCGGAATTTTGATATACATGCTTATTAAGGCTTCTCACTGAACAAACTAAAATCCTCGATGCCACTAACGATGAAATTCCGCTGGAGAAAGTTCTTTCTTGTCTGTATATAATGCGCCTGCTAGCAAGAGATCTTTAAACCGACATCGCTAGCACACCCTCAGACAATTCGCGTAAGCCAAATGTAGCATTGTTACCCCCTACGGCTGTAGCCGTCCAGCAACACTCGTTATGTGTAGTCAGCAAATCCAGAAATTGCGTAGATATGAAAAATCTCCAGAACTCCAGGCAACTCTCATGCAATTGTAAAAAAGGATATATCTAATCTTGTAGATGCCAAAAAGCCCGACTAAAATGCCTAGCGATTTGTGGACATTGCCAAGGAATCGCGTATTTGAACTTGAACAGAAATCTCGATATTGAAGACGAGTTCTACTGAGAGGGAGTTTTATCTTTCAACGCGCCTCACAGCCAACTTTAGTTCGCCGACTTCGATGATGGCAACCCCGATGAACCTCTTCCACCAGACGATTGGGCTTCAGACAATGTTACACCCAGTACGAGTGGTATGTAATGATTTTAATTGGTAAGAATAGACGCACTTTTACATATCTAACAAGGGAAGTTCCAGAAGTGGTAATCGCGAAACAACAAGACCAGGGGCGGGGGTAGAAGTAAAAACTCATATTACGCTGTATGTATGCAAAATAAAATATTGACAAATTTTGCCACCCAATTTATTTATAATGTGCCTACTGCTCCTGTACCCATAGATATTAGCTCGTTTAACAAAATAATCTATCTAATTATATTGTTAAAATATAAAGATCAAAGCGGCAGATTTGTAAGTTCAACCAGGCCCAGAATAAAATTCCCTCCATTATGTGGTAGCTTTTCCACCAATGTATACATAGCCTGAATATAGATTGAAATTTTGTTTAATATACGTGTGCCTGGAGCGTAGTACCAGTTTTAGCTTCTACCGCCTCCCACGCCCTCTGGGGAGGCCATTCAAACGAAATATTTACTTTGGGAGACCTTTCCAACGATATATACGTCCACACAAATGAACAAAAATACCAAAAAAATAATAGTGTACACACATACAACACACGGCACGGAAACCGAATTAGAACGACACTTCATAGTACAAAAATGTACGAAAAAACTACTCTCTATAGTAGTATACTAATTTACAACAAATTGCCTATAGATATAAAAAAAACTAAGTAACATTAAAGTATTTAAAAAGAAACTTAGACAATTTCTTGTACAAAAATGTCCTTACAAAATATGTGAGCTGTAGTGTGAGTACTGTTATTATTATTACTAAACTAACTCCAACATACGGTATTAAACACTAACGTAATAAAAACGGAACTGTAAGATATGCCTGATTACATTCATATAAATTAACTGGCATTTTAAATTGTGATTTTACCATTTTTTGTTTGTTTCTCTGTTTGTAATGTACGAGTAAATAGCATAAACTTAGATTTTCATATGTACAATAGTAGTCTTAAATAATATTTTATAATATATGTAAATTAGTATTAGAACATGTATTGACGCGCACATCCACCTAACGTAAAACCAATATTTATTTTGCATTTGGTGGCAACAGTGTATAGCTTGAAATAAATAAATAAATAAATAACATTTGCAATTTCGCGATTACCACTTCGGAAACTTACCTTGTAAGAAATACTAGTACAATTTTCAATGAATTTAATGATTTGTCATTTATTCATAATCTTTATCTACGACCACTACTGTAAATGCCCATTATCGTACAATGCGCGTACTGCGTAAATACACCAAAACACCCACGTATGTTAGAGCCCGCTTGTAAATTAAAGGTACTAGTGAGTTTCGTTTACGAACTTTTGATTGGTTGAGAGTTGCGCGTTTGTTCGTTTTTATTAAATATAGTAGTCCGCGATTGTTAAACGTCACATCACGCACCCCGAAGCTGTCACTTCGCTATTCCGCACATTCTCTTATATAAATTAAGGTGAGAGTGGTCGTAGATAAAGTATACTACATAACGCGAGTTGTAAAGCAATTACGCGCTCGTGAAATTGCGTTACTCGCCGCTACGCCGCTCGTACGCAATTTTTTCACTTGCGCGTAATTTGCTATTTACAACTCTTGTTACGTAATATACTATTACAGGTCATGAAGCAGTTTCAAAAGCTCAGGAGACTTTCTTTTCTTGTCGATCTCGGATTACAGCTGAAGTATTGGAGATACAAAAAAATGTTAATAAGCTTTTTTCGTAGAAAATTTAATAAACTATATATTTTATTTGAACTATATTTATGATTTTTTTTATATTTGCCGAGATATAGGAACGAAACTGAAAAAGCGAACATTTTTTCCAAGATAGTGGCTCGAGCGCAACAGATTTTGACGGAGACTTTTAGTATGTTCAATAAGAAGCCGTAATAAGTATGTATAAAAAATCAGATCTTAACCGATTAATGTTTTTTTTTTTAATTTAACGTTTAAATGTATAAGTACTTTCTCAAATTGTAAAAAAATGTAGATATAACTTTTAATCGCATCGTTTATAATAAGTTTAAGTTAAGAGCTGCACCGAGCATGTATACAGGGTGTCCCATTTTAAATTGCCACCACAAATATCTCGAAACCTGAGCAACATGGCAAAATTTGTTTCACATGAAAGTTGTAGGGTCCGGAGGGGGACATATGTTGGTGATCCTGAAAATCTTGGGTTCAATTTTCAAAGTCAAACGAAGATCAACTTTGATTTTTTAAACGGAACCCCCTATTTTGTATTGCCGGGATCGTATTCTACGGGAAAAAATACAAACTTTTTGTAGGAAACTTTTTTTTTAATGGTGTTTTTCAAGAGTTTTTTCACGAATTTTGTCCGTCATGTTATTTTAAATCTCAGATGAATCCAGGCTGTGATTCATCCATAACCCTCGGCATTAGCGTCACCCGATGTGCACCACGTGAAGGTTGCTGATGGGATTTGGCACATCATTGGCCCTGAAAAGGGCCGATGGTTTCAGTGGCTGGAGGTTCGATCTCGTTCTTAGATCAAATGCTCGATCAAGTGTCCATCCTCGTCAATGCACTTCTGTACCCGCTGGCGAAAGTTTACTTGAACATTTCGAAGGGTTTAAATGCAGCCATAATCCTCTCCTTCATGTTCTGCACTGTTGACGGAGCATCAGCAAATACTTTCTCCTTGATTAGTCCCCAAAAGAAAAAGTCAAGGGGAGTAAGATCCGGGGATCTTGCACCCGCACCTTTGATGCCAATACCGAGGGTAATGCATGAAACACAGCCTGGATTCATCTGAGATTTCAAACAACATGACGGACAAAATTCGCTAAAAAAAGCATTGTTTCCTACAAAAAGTTTTTTTTTGCAGAATACGATCCCGCAATAAAAAATTGGGGGTTCCATTTGAAAAATCAAAGTTGACCTTCGTTTGACCTTGAAAATTACTACCGTCATTGTCAAGGTCAAAGGTAATGACCTTGGCGGTAATTTTCAAGGTCACCAGCATATGTCAACTCCGAACTGTACAACTTTTATCTGAAACATTTTTTTGCCATGTTGCTCAGGTTTCGAGATATTTGGGGTGGCAATTTAAAATAGAAAACCCTGTATAACGTTGGGTACATATTTATTTATTTATTTGTTCGAGTGTTAACGGGAGCCCCCTATTTACAATAATGTCACAGAATACATATTTAAATAAACTCAAACTAAATAAACTAAATCTAGTTAACATAGAGTTATTGCTCAATGATTTAAAGATAATAAATACTATAAAATTATAAATCGTTATTATTATAAATTTTTATTAAGTGCCATTCTAAATTTGTGGCCTTCAATATTGAACAAATTGAACCAGGGATTAACATTTAGATCATTTGCCAATCTAAGCATACGACTGATGGTGTTATTATATGAGAAATTCGTATTATATTTGTTAATTGAAAATAAAGTATTACTCCTTAAAGCGGTTGAATAGTTTGAAGAAAATAATTTAATATCTGACAATAAGGAAGGGGAATTTATACTCGAATTTAGAAAACCGTGAAGTGTGCAAAAATTGATCGGAAATTGATCTAAGAACCTCCAGAGTATGCATCTTTAATTGGCCCATCACTAATGAATAAGAACCTTGGATGTGTTTAGTGCCCTGTTTAAATTCAATAGCTCGTAAGAATTTTTTCTGCACACTCTCAATTCTCTCAATATCCATCAGCAAATAAGGTGACCATATTAGAGATGCATACTCAAGGTGGCAGCGAACAAGTAAACAATATAAAATTTAAAGGCATTCAGGACTCAATTCCTTTAAGAGATGCCACATAAAACCCCATACTTTTCTTGCCTTATCACAAATTGAAATGATATGGGTTCTGAAAGTTAAGGTGCTATCAAATAAAACACCAAGGTCTTTGATTGTATTGTTTACGCTTGTCCTTGTCCTCTACATTTATTTAATTTTAGAGGTCATTCTTTTCCAGCAGATTTACTGTAAAAAAAGAAAAAATTGAGTTAATCTCAAAAACTTATCGAGAAATTTTTTCATGACACTAGAGCAACATACCGTCTTATTTCGAACGGTATATCTCGAAAATTGTTTTTTCGATTTTTCAAAATTGCACAACTACCAAACGCTGTTAAATTTGGATTATTTATACACCAAAATATAGCGAATTTAGTATATTTTAAAAACTTAACAAGAAATTTTTCCACAAACTCACATTTTTCGAGTCGTATATCTCGAAAATTGTGATTTATACTTTTGAAGTAGATATTTTCTTCTGCAATTAATGAAAAAAGATAAATATTACAATGTCTTTCAAGTTCCAGTCCGCCAAAATTGAGATATTGCTAATTTAGTAGATTTAAAATATGAGTAATTTTTCTTCTTATAAAATCATTAGAATTACAATATGTCTATACAGTGCGAGTCTCCAACTTGGAATAAATTCAATAAATCAAAGAATGTTTATTCTTCGGAAATATGCTCAGGCACATCGATTAGTATTTTAAATTGCGCTCTTTATGATGTAATAAAATTTTATACAGCGTGTCCCAAATTTGAGATATGACGTCATTGACTATTTTTTTTAATAGCAACCCTAATTTTTTTATCACTATTCTTAAAGAGTATATCAAGTTACACATGTGTGCCAAATTTCAATTTTTTTTTCCCTGTCATTTAGAAGATATTTAACAAACATTATCAAATTTGTAGAATGAAGAAATCAAGTCACCTTAATAGAATTTTTATGCATTTTAAAAGTGGAATGCCAAAACGTGCTGGTTTGTCATTTTTTTTTCAAACTGACGTTTATCATTTTGACCTTTAGTTATAAAAACAAGTAAGAAGTGTAGCATCGCATTCCACGCATATTCGAGTGAGGAGAGTATTAGTCGTTCAATTGTTGTGTTGACTGTTGTTCGCCGTTGGTCGAAAAATTATACTAACATGCCGTACTTAACTGAAACCCACAAAATCGAAATTTTAATGATGATTGGCTATGGAGAACACAAAATGAAGTTATTTATTTATTTAGAGAGAAGTATCCTGACTTACCAGCCATATCTCAAAGTACCGTAAGCAAGATTGAAAGTCAGTTTCGGGAAAATGGGCATTTAAGAAAAACCAATAATCATCGTCAGAATGCGCTGAGTGAAGAGGTCAAAATTGATGTACTTCTCTCTGTTCAGGAAAATCATCATGTCTCCTCTAGGCAGATGGCTAGGGAACTCAAAATTAGCCAGTCTTCAGTGTCAAGAATCCTTAGAGAGCAAACATTTCATCCTTATAAAATGACAATCCTCCAGGAACTCACCGAAGATGATCCGGATAGAAGACTTCAGTTTTGCGAAAAAATGATGGATCTACTAGATAGAAATGTTCTAAAAATAGAAAATATATTGTTTTCCGATGAATCAACGTTTATGTTAAATGGTGAGGTAAATCGTCAAAATTGCCGTTATTGGGCAGACAAGAACCCACACTGGATGAGGGAAGGCCACACTCAATATCCAGAAAAAGTTAATGTTTGGGCAGGGATTGTTGGTGATCGAATTTTAGGACCAATTTTCTTTCCAAATAATCTCAATGGAGCGGGATATTTACAATTCTTGGAGGAAGAGCTAATTCCGAGTTTGGCTGTTTTGTTTCCTTGCCCTGTAGAAGCTGACGTCCCGAATAGAAACATCTGGTTTCAACAGGACGGTGCGCCTCCTCATTTTGCAAGGCGTGTCCGTGAGTACCTGGATAATGTATTTCCACGAAGATGGATTGGCAGAAGAGGACCAGTTGAATGGCCACCCAGGTCTCCGGATTTAACACCTATGGACTTTTTCTTATGGGGGTACTTGAAAAGCAAAGTTTTTAAGACCAAACCGCCAAATCTTGAGGAGTTGAAAGAACGAATAAGACAGGAGTGTAGACTAATTTCCCCCGAAGTAATTAGAAATGTTCAAAACGAGTTTCAGTTCCGTTTAGGGTATTGTCAGTTAGAAAAAGGACAACATTTTGAGCATTTATTGAAGAAAGACTATTAAGTTGAATTCATTTTTCAAATTTGATACTGTTTGTTAAATATCTTCTAAATGACAGGAAATAAAAATTTGAAATTTGGCACACATGTGTAACTTGATATACTCTTTAAAAATAGTGATAAAAAAATTAGGGTTGCTATTAAAAAAAATAGTCGATGACGTCATATCTCAAATTTGGGACACGCTGTATAAAATTTTATTACAACAAAAAGAGCGCAATTTAAAATACTAATCGACGTGTCCGAGCATATTTCCGAAAAATAAACTTTGTTTGATTTACTGAATTTATTCCAAGTTAGAGACTCGCACTGTCATATGCCACATTGTATTATTTTTTATTGACGAGTGTAACTTTTGTTTAGCACAATAAACCATTATTATTATTATTAGATTTGCATATTTTTCAAGTCCTCGAAAAACTTGATTCAGTTTTTTTAAATTGCACAACTTCCGAGCACATTTTTAGATTTTAATGCTTGGAACGTTAAAATAATGCTAATAGAGTAGATTTCTAAAATTAAACAGGAAGTTTGCCTGCAAAATCAGTAAAAGAAAGGTCAAAACGCGTGTTTTTGAAGCCCTCTGCTAAATTGTAATTTTGATTAGGTAATTTTAATTAAAACACGTGTTTGGTTTCAGATTATTATATACAGATTCCTGACACGTGTTTCGGTCAGTGATAACCACTCTCAAAGAAATAACAGAAATAACTTTTTAAATTTGAAAGAATAATATTTATATTTCTTATATTTTCACTTTTTTTTTCCGATTTATGAGTGGACATTATTTATGAAGTGTTCATTTCTATTGTATAGTCGGCATTTATTTGTTTATTTTATTGAATATTTTCACTCATGTGTACCATTACGAATCGCCGCGCCGAATAATGATTATGTTTTCGAAAACTATTGTGTAATTTATCAATTTAACTATTGTCGTTATATTGGCGCCGTAAAAGCAATTCGTCGTAGTTTACGAGTTATTTTAAACAGAATTCTGCGAAAGCGGACAATTGAAACATAGTAAAATACATTTGTATTCAATTTGAGTAGGACCAACGAATACAGTGTTCAATTATTTTGAAACTAAATCAGTGAATGTGAAAACAGCACCACAAAGTGAATATACCGTGAAATGCAATAGTGACAATGGTGGAAAAATAGCAAATCGAAATATCGTCTACGTCTCATATACCTTCACTACCAGCAGTAAGCGTCACGAAGGGTATATTTTTATAAGACGGAGAAGGTAATCAGCATGATTATAGGGTTAGTCAAAAATACTGGAACAATTTGACAATATTTTATTATACTGGTATGTACAGTGCAGCTATTATCTCGCGGCAGGTTTAGGTAAAATTGAATAATTGTGAGTTTCAGGCGCCTCGCTATTGAAATTGAATATGGTTACTGCGCAATCCGCCGCGGGATAATAGCTGCACTGTGGATGATAAGTTTTCATTTTATTGCGAGAATACAACACAAATTTTCGTGATATTCAAACAACCACTCGGGAAAGTACACAACGTCATTTTGCGAGTTTCCTTGTATAATTTTGCAAATCCGACATTTCCATCAATAGTTAATCTATAAGAAATCCAAAAATGTTAAATATATATATTTTTCTTTTCATCTTATTATTATCTACTACTCTTCACCGATCAATCAAAATTCTCAGAAAACGTAAAAACCAATGAGTGTCTGTTATTCATCTAATTTATATCTGTCGTAGGCTTATTGAACAATCCGGCTTATTGCAAAGAGCCCCGTCATTTTGCAATGCGCCGGGCTAATTGAAAAATTATCTAGCACTTTTTAATAAGCCTGATATTTTTACTTTCTCCGTTACGAAGTACGAGAAACTATTGTGATCGTGATTTTTTTCTCAAAAATTTTTTTTACGGAAATATCCGTTTTGGGGTCCCTAGATGCCATTTCAATAATTTCTGGAAAAAAAAATTTGTGTCTGTGTGTGTGTGTGTGTGTGTGTGTGTGTGTGTGTGTGTGTGTGTGTGTGTGTGTGTGTGTGTGTGTGTGTGTGTGTGTGTGTGTGTGTGTGTGTGTGTGTGTGTGTGTGTGTTTGTGTGTGTGTGTGTGTCTGTGTGTGTGTGTGTCTGTCTCTGTGCGCTCTATCTCAAAAACTAATAGAGCAATTGATATGAAACTTTGAACATACGTCTTATTTCATAATATGAAGAACTGAAAAGCTTTTGGTAAAATTTCGTACACCGGAAGTGGGCGTTTACCTGAACTGTTTTTTGTTTTTTGCCAATATTTTCTTAAATATGAAAAATATCACAAAAACATTTAAACAAACTTTGAAGAAAACAAAGAAATGAACATCTTTTGCTTGAAAACATTTTTCATAAAATCATTTTTATTCGAGAAAAAAATTTATTATTTTTTTTTTAAATTTTAGTTCATAATTATAAAACGATAATAGTTACAGCAAATTTATGTTAATAATAATTGTAGAGAATGCTAAAATGAACAATTTATAAAGAATAAGTTTTTTTCGAAATCCCTTTAGTTTTTGAATAAACTGAGTTTTTGAATTAGAAGTATAATTTTCTCATCTTTCATAATTTTGACGTTTTAAACGTCAGTTTCATCCGAGTTTACGCAACGCTCGATGTATATTTAAAATATGATTTAAATTGAAAATAAACCATGAAAGCGTAAATATAAATGATACCATCAAGTCGGAGAAAGTAACATGATGGCCACATCACCATTTTTATTTCAATATGCATTCCTGTTAAAATGTATGCCCGTTTGCTTGTGCGCGCTGTATCTAAAAAACTACTACTTGAATGAACATTAAACTTTAAACATAAGCCTTATTTGATAATCCGAAGAACTGAAAAGCTTTTGGTAAAATTTCGTACACCGGAAGTAGGTGTTTACCTTAACCGTTTTTTTGTTTTTCTCCGATAATTTTTTAAATATGAAAAGTACTATAAAAGCACTTAAACAAATCTTAAAGAAAGCAAAGAAATGAACATTTTTTGCTTGAAAATATTTTTCGTGAAATGTATGGTTTTTGAAAAATAATAGCAATTATTTTTTTTTTGTAATCTTTGGTTTAAAATTATGAAACGATAATACTTACAGCAAATGTATTTTAATAATAATTGTAGAGAATGCCAAAATGAACAACTTATACAGAATAAGTATTTTTCGAAATCTCTTTGGTTTTTGAGTAAATTGACTATTAGAATTTAAAGTATAATTTTTTATTTTTATCTTTCATAATTTTGACGTTTTAAACGTCAGTTTCATCTGATTTTACTAAACGCTCTATGCACATTTAAAATGTGATTTCAATTGAAAATTATGTTAGAGTTTCGGATCGTATCTTAATTTGAGCTTGTGTTATTTTTGGCGAAAATTATTTTTAGACCAGAATTTTTGTGCTCGTATTTTATATTTTTTGCCTGTTTCTTCGATTTTTTTCCTTTAAATTCTTGATTTTTTTTCATAAATATTCTTTACGTTGGTCCCAATTTTAAAATGATCTGTTGAAATTTTCGAATTTTTTGGTCAGTATTTTGATTTTTAAGGTCATGCTTTCGATTTTTGCTCTAAATTTTCGATTTTTTGCAACAATTGTTGAATTTTTATTTGTATTTTTGATTTTTTTGGTCTAAATTTTTGATTTTAGGTCCCAAGATTTCTTTATTTGGCCAAAATTTTCGATTTGTTTATTAAGATTTTCGATTTTTTAACTTTTTGGTCTGCTTTTTTTATTTTTAGGCCCATGTTTTCAATCTTTTGGCCACAATTGTTAAATTTTGACCTGTATTTTCGATTTTTTGGTCCAAATTTTTGATCTTCTGTCCTAAGATTTCTTTATTTGGCTGAATTTTTCCATTTGTTTATTAAGATTTTAGATTTTTTAATCTGTATTTTTTATTTTTAGCCCCAAATTTTCGGTGTTTGGTCCAAATTTTGTTTTTTTCGTCCTATATTTTAAATTTTTCAATTTTCAATTTTAGTTTGTGTTAATTACTGAGCTACAGGGTTATTTTGAGGGTGAAAATGGCAAACAATTTTTTCTTTGCTTGAATTTTTTCTAATCTGCATTTTTAGATCTTTGGCCTGTAATTTCTTTTTTTTCAAAGTTTTGATTTTTGGCCTAAATATTCTTTATTTTGGCCTAAATATTCTTTATTTTGACGTGAAAATTTAGGTTGTGTGTTAAAAGTTTCGATTTTTTGGTCCGTATTTTTGATATTTAGGTCCTAATTGTTGGTTTAAGTTTTAGCTTTTTTGTATTATATTTTAAATTTTCTAATCTGAATTTTTTTGGTCGGTTTTTGATTTTTTGCCCTTTACTTTTTAACCTGAATTATTGTTTTTTATTTTATTTTTTTTTGCATTATTTTCGAGTTTCTGGTCGGAAACTTATTTTGAGCCAAAGAATTATTTTAGGGGCTAGCTACATATTTTTTCTTTTACTTGAATTTACAATATTTTGGTTTGCATTTTTTTGGTCCATATTTGAGATCTTTACCTTTACCTGTTTTCGCCTCAATTTATTCCAAATTTTTAATTTTTTTGCCTAAATAATCTTTATTTTGGACAACATTTTCGATGTGTTTGTTGAAATTTTCGATGTTTTAGTTTACGTTTTTTTTTATGTTTAGGCCATAGTTTTCGATATTTGGATTTTTTGGGCCCATGTTTTAGTTTTATTGTTTAATTATTGATTTCTATTAGCGAATTTTTGATTGGCGAATATTTTAGATTTTTAACCTAAAGCAGCGATTTTTTAATGTTTTGCCAGTATTTTCAAGGTTTTGGTCTAATCGTCAAATCGGAGAAAGTAACATGATGGCCACATCACCATTTTTTACTTTCTCCGTTACGAAGTACGAAAAAGTATTGTGATCGTGATTTTTTTTCAAAAATTTTTTTTACGGAAATATCCGTTTTGGGGTCCCTAGATGCAATTTCAACAATTTCTAGAAAAAACAAATTATATCTGTGTGTTGTGTGTGTGTGTGTGTGTGTGTGTGTCAGTGTGAGTGTGTCTGACTGAGCGCGCTGTATCTCAAAAACTAATACAGCAATTGATATGAAACTTTGAACATATGTCTTATTTGATAATCTAAAGAACTATAAAGCTTTTGGTAAAAATTCGTACACCGGAAGTGGGCGTTTACCTTAACTGTTTTTTTGTTTTTTGCCAATATTTTCTTAAATATGCAAAATATCACAAAAACATTTAAACAAAGTTTGAAGACAACAAAGAAATGAACATCTTTTGCTTGATAACATCTTTTATAAATCATTTTTATTCGAGAAAAAAATTATTATTTTTTTTTAATTTTTGGTTTATAATTATAAAACGATAATAGTTACAGCAAATGTATGTTTATAATTATAGAGAATGATAAAATGAACAACTTATAGAGAATAAGTTTTTTTTTCGAAATCCCTTTAGTTTTTGAATTTGTATAATTTTTCCATCTTTCATAATTTTGACGTTTTAAACGTCAGTTTCATCCACAACGCTCGATGTACATTTAAGATATGATTTCAATTGAAAATAAACCATGAAAACGTAAATATAAATGGCTATGATACCATCAAGTCGGAGAAAGTAACATGATGGCCACATCACCATTTTTTAGGCTTATTGCAATGAGCCCATGCATCTTTAGGCTAGTTAGAAAATGAGCAATTGATTGTTCAAATAGCTTGATTTTATCCGGGCTTATTGCAATAAGACTTATCTTATGACGGCTTATTGAAAGCCACGTCGCGTTTGAGTCATCCCAAATCCGTTGAAACTACTAGTTATCAGTTACATAGGTAAGAAAGAGGTAACATAAACTGCACAAAAATAATCTTTATTTAAGGAATTATTATTATTAAACAATAATTATATAATACGTACACTAACTTCTAGGCTTTAAATATATTTCTTATGGTTATCAATAAACTGCAATTGTCAACTTTACCTCTCTTTTCATTTATTTCCACATGGTGAACTTTTATGGCACTTAGATGAGCACAGTTGATTTGACTTCTTACATACACACTTTTTTGTTTGGCACTGCATCTTTGACACTGAAAACTTCAGTTGCTATACCCTTGGCCCCCAAACTTCGATACATTCGCTACAGCTTCACGAACAGATATATATTTTTCTGGGATGTCTTCAACGATTTGTGCACAGCAAATTTGGAAGTCACATTTAGAAAACCATGTTTTAATAATGCCACTTTTTGTTCTGGTAAACATTATTTTCTTCTTTAAGAATTTTTCCAATTAAATTTGGACCGTCTGAAGCAGTGGTTCCTAACCATTCCAATATTGTTACCCCTGCGACCTATTAGGAAAACTGATTTTATCCCTACCTTAAATTGTTATCAATAAGTTACAATTAATTAAGTAAAAATAGTTAGTGTGATGGTTGGTATTGTTTTACATTCACAAGTTTTTTTATGTTAGGTTTAGTTTCGATTAAAGCACATCAAGTCATGAACCACATTCAGACCGTTTCTGGCTTTTGTTTTCAGTGTAACTAAAGTGGAAAAACCACTCTCACATTTATAGGTGGTGGCAAAAGGTATTAGCATTTTTAAAGCTTTGTTAGCTATAACAGGATATTCGGCATAATCATAATTTTGAAATTCTACTCTGCAAGTAGTATTCTCGCGTAGTCCAAGAAATTCCATATTGGCCGCCACGCCTTCGTCTTTAAAAATGTTATCATCGGTAGTAACTGATCTTAATATCCAAAAGCTGGACTCACGATTATCCATGTCCGGAAAATATTGCTTCAGTGAGTCTATTACCGCAGATAAATGTTGAACCACGGAATTTTCAAACGTGATTTTGTTTGGTTCAATATTTACCAATTGCTCATACAGTTGTGTATGACATCGACACACCGCCAACCTGCACTCTTCGATGGTAACATTCCAATTTACGTACAAAACTAGCTACTTTATCCTGTGCTATCAAAATATTTGTCATATTTCCTTGCAATGAGATATTAAGACTGTTAATTTCACTGAAAAATCAGCAAGGTACGCCAGCTTTATCATCTATTTTCTAGGAAAACTCTTTTTCATTTTGTGTTCTCTCTTTTTCGAAAAATAATCCTATTTCTTCACGGAGCTCATAAACCCTATTCAGAACTTTTTCTCAATAACCAACGTACCTCTGTGTGGTACAAAAGAGATTTAAATTTGGCACCAACTGCATCGCATAAAACTTTGAATAATCTTGAGTTTGTAGCGCTGCCACGAATATGATTCACAATTTTCACTACGTCGCTCATCGTGTGCTTAGCAAATCTGGTGGAAGCGTCTTAACAGCCAAAGCGTAGCGGTGTATCAGACAATGCTTAAAACTTGAGGAGCAAATTGTTTCACCAGTGCTTGAAATCCAGAAAGAACACCCATCATGTAAGGTCTGTACAAACGCCAACCAGCTTTGATCAGCACAGTTCGGTTTCCTCAGTAAACTGTTTTAACGTTTCGAATACGCCCTCATCTCGAGTAGTGGTAGATTTGCATAATAGGTATTCCTCTTTTACATGGCCACCTTTAGTATACCGAGTATACGGGGTGTTGAATTGCAAAGCGGGCCATACGGATTTACATGTAAAATTTTAAATGTGTTAATATTGGCTCCCCTAATTATTTGACAGCGTCGGTCTTCGTACATTATTTTTAAACTGAATGGTTTGGTACCTTACTCAATAGTTTCTGCAGAGTATTTACCGAGATATTTTCAAAAAGCTATTTTGCGTTAGCGATCTATATTGCTATGCTTACTGTGTGTGTATTTAGTTACGTTCGAATGGCTTTCGCGGACTAATTTCGGTTGCTAGGAAACTCACAAAATAACAAGCCTGTTCTGAATCATGACAGTCCTAGTACCGTTATAGGCTTGTTAAAAGATCAGGGATTTTTAATTATAAAAGTAGTTTAGAACTATTTTTTTTAACTATTTTTATAACTATTTAAATCGGTAGCGCAAAAAATACTATACAACACTCGGTTCGTTAAGTGCATTCAAACAGGTCTGTTACAGAGCACTTACCGAACATGTGTCGTAATATACTATAGTAATATTTTGAATTAAAAACAAAGGTTTGCCATGAAATCATAATGGCGGATATTTCATTTTGCTCTAAAAAGTGACAGTCGCTGTCACATTACGATTTACTCAGGTACTATTGTAGAAGTGTATGTGATTTGTTTAGTGTTGAAATTAGAGAGAAGGCAATACTCAGCAAATACTATTCAATGAATATAAAAATAATGTAAGTAGATCGATATTTTAAAATAATTAAGGGAGCCAATTGTAACACATTTCAAATTTAGAGAGTAAACTACTAATTATTCATTGAATAGTACTTTTGCTGGTTACTGCCTTCTCCGGAAATTCACGTACAGTTGTTAAATAGTATCTAAATAAAACCATCTAATTAAATCGTAATGCAACAGTAAACGTCACTTTTGATCATTTTTTAGAACAAAATGAAATATCCGCCATTATGATTTCATGGCAAACCTTTGTTTTTAATTCCAAATATTTGTAAAGTGTTTTGCAAATATCTCGGTAAATACTTTGCAGAAACTATTAAGTAAGGTACCAAATCATTCAGTTTAAAAAGCTTTACAAATAAGTTACGAAGTCCGATACTGTCAAATAATCAGGAGAGCCAATAATATTAACACATTTCAAATTTTACATGTAAATCTCTATGGCACGCTTTGCAATTCAACACCCTGTATACCAGTAATAGTGAACACGAAGCTACATCCATAGACTCATCTAATTGCAGGACTTTCTTTAACTTCAGAAGTAATGGTTGCCAAAATATCGTTACTCATGCCTGAAATGCGACTTTGAACTGTTGTATTTGGCAGTGATATTTGTTTAATCTTGGCAACATGCATGCTGCTCACTAATAACGAGAGATACTGTATCACAAAAACAAGATTTGATGTGATCCTCTCCTATAGTGTGCGGTTTTTTGTTCATAGCAATTTGATATGAAGTTTCAAGATACGATTCATTTGCCTTTTGCACATTTCTTGTGGAAAAGTGTGGAGAGGCTTTAGCGGCGTCGTTAATAAATTTGGTTTTGTGACTGACGATGATCAATCCCAGTCTTCTTTACCCCCAGTTTATCCCTCAGGGGGTAATTACCCCCAGGTTGGGAACCGCTGGTCTAAAGGGCCACGGTCTACTTTCGGCACATTTAACAAAATAATGTCTCCAACTGTAAGTGGTTTTAGTTTATTCGCAGTAGTTTCGATCATGTTCTCTGCTGCTCTCTTCTGGCCTTCGTGTTCTGTTCCACGCTCTTTTCGTATTTTTTCTTGCCTACTGCAAATGTCACATTGATAATCGGCATTATTCCCCTTAGATATTGAGGCAGTGCTTTAGCAACAAGTAGTGTGCATCTTCATAGAAAATGAAGAACATGATATAGATGGTGTTTTATTCAAATTGCGTGAACAAATAGAACACATCTCTTCAAAGCTACCAACTTGATTTTCTTCTCTTTCTTTTGCGATGTCTCCTTCCTCTGCAATATGTCCTTCCTCCGTGATATCGCCTTCCTTGCCGCCATCTCTAAACCGTTTCAAATCTTCTTCGGAGTTAAGTTTTTCCTATATTGTTGAGCCTAATACTAATTTTGGTTCTGTTCCAAAAAAGAGCTGTGTATGGACTGCGTCCCATTATTCTGTGTTTTGATGAGTTTTTTGCCACTGAACAAAACGACACCCTATTACCCAATCTATACTTCCATTGTCATCCATCCAAGCACGCAACATATTTTCAATATCCTGGTTGCAGAGCTCTACGCTCCCTTGTGATTGTTGATGGCGTGGTCTTCCGTGTAGTATTTTGCAATCAGGCCACATAGCTAAAAGCTCTCTGATTGCGCCAGCTGTAAATTCACGCCCATTATCGCTCTGCAAGATACGAGGTGCGCCAAAGTCTAAAAAAAATCTTGAGCAACTCTAATGCAACTTCAGCAGCACGCTTTATTTTCAAAGGATGAAGAAGACAAAATTTTGTTGAATGATCTTGGTAGTTTAACCATTTATATTCTCCACAAGGAGTTGATTGAAAATCGACCAAATCAACTTGACTTCGAAGATTAAAATCTTTTGTAGTGATTGGTCGTACAACGGTGTTGTTGAGACTTTTTTGTATTACACATTCTAGAAAGCGATACGAAAATTTCGACTGCTGGTCTGGGAATATTGAATTTATTTTTCAACGCAAACAGCATTTTATCTCGTCCGCCGTGTCATGTCGCGCGGTGATACTGAAGAAGCGTGTCAAAGTATTCTTCAACAGGAATTATTATTATAACAGGATTTTCATTACTTCTCCTTTTTTTAATTAAAACTCTTTTTTCGCCTAACTCCATTGTGTCGTATTTTTTAGTTAATCCATATTGCCTAGTAGTCTTCCTTTTTTCGGGATTATTTGAATTTAAAATTTCTTGGATGGCTTCTCCTACGGTTGCATTAGTCCACGGCTTTTCAACCACATCGTCACTCTTATTACTATATTCTTTCATTTTTTCATTAAAGTTTACATTCATGTTACAAAGTTCGATTCCGGCATTGTTACTGTCCTGTGTAATCTTCTCCATACTATCGTGCGTATTTTTTAAATAATCCTTTAAAGTTATTTGATCTTAAAATGAGATATACGATATTTCTATCGTCTATAATCTGCGTCTTGCAAATTATTTGTTGAAACAACTACTTTCCTAGCCAATACCACGACGAATATTGAGTTATGCAAGAAATAATTTGTGTGATAAAAATCTTCAAGATATCAAAATAACACAAGGTTTGTAAGTATTTATTTCAACACATTATTTTATTAGTGTCTATGTGCAGTAATAAATACAATTAAAACTTGTGTTATTTTGATATCTTTAATTTAACACGCAAATTATTGATTGTATAATTCAATTGTAGTTGTTTCAACAAATCATTTGTTTATTTATTGTACTCTTTCTAAAACGCAGATTGCAGAAGAAAAAAAGTATCGTTTTTCTGATTTCATTTTATCCATCTACATGAATTTATTATTTAATTTATAAAAAGGAAGGATGTTTGATGGAATTGCGGGTTAAGGAGAGTGAATGACTATAAGGGAATTGGCGTAAGCGATTTGCTGTTCGGCCACTAACGTATTTAAGTATTTGAAGATTTCATTTTTAATAATGAATGGGACATATACTACACATCCATGGACCCGCACGGCCACTTCTTCGTTCTGAAAAAGTGACCGCACGGATGGGATTCGAACCCACGACCACGAGGCCCAGAAGCAGGAACGCTACTCACTAGGCCACCGCGGCCCCCATCTACATGAAGTAAGGGTATTTTTACTTTGTCCGATCTTGATGATACACAACAAGAAGAAATAAAACCACACAATGTCTGACTGAAACTCTCACTTTTTGTACAAAACGCCGAAATAAAAACAGAAAATGTCAATAAGCAGAACGCTGCGTAGAACGAACGCACATGAGAATTTAACTGCTACTGTGCACCAGGGTGTGGAGGCCGTTTATAGTCACTCACTGTTCAAGCTAGTGATGACTCAGCCGTATCGTGTTGTTTCCAATACCTCGGCGTTAGATAATGCTTATTGCAATAAGCCCGCATGAAACCAGGCTGTTTGAACAATCAATTGCTCACTTTCTAACTAGCCTAAAGATGCATGGGCTCATTGCAATAAGCCTAAAAATATCAGGCTGATTGAAAAGTGCTCCACAAATCTTCAATTAGCCGGGCGCATTGTAAAATGACGGGGCTCTTTGCAATAAGCCGGATTGTTCAATTAGCCTACGACATATCCATTTGATGAGTAGAGCACTGCTTAATTATTCCCAGGAAACCAATACTCGGTGGTATTTCACCCTACAATCCCTTTCGGTGTTTTTTTTTATTGCGGTCCGTTTCTATAATCATTTAATTTATAGGTACATTCACACGTACACTCTTTCGCGCGTGCTTGAAACGCCCTGTTCCACCCCGAGTTTCTAAAACAGGATGGGAACGTGGCGTTCCAATAGTGTTGAGCAAAAGTGAACACAATTTTAATTTCAGTTCTTTCCCGCGGTCTAAACCCCTACAGGATAAATTCGAGCGCGTGAATGCCAAAACTATGTTATATCCGTCGCGATTTGAGTGGCGCATGGAATGAAGAAGTAGACTTAAAATTTTCAATGCTAATCCCGTGTAGCAAGAGCGGAACAAAAAGTATGCGTTTTTAGACTGTGCGATGTTCCTGCATTCACGAGCACGTTCCGTCCAGCGGGATTGGAACGGGCCAGTCCAAGCGTGCGGGATAGCGTGAACGTGTGAACGCTATTAACTGTCATTGTCAACGTGATAGTAGCAGTAGCTTAAAACTCGTGAAATCTTCCGTTAGCGTCAAACTTGTTATATTACCTGTGAACTTGATTGGTTGAAAAGCCATAAAGTATATACCACTTTATGGTTTTTCAACCAATCAAGTTTTAATTTTAGATCCGACTCGTTTTTTAACACAATTCGTCTTAATACGGATTTTCGTGGTAGTCTTAGCAAATACTACTCCTGGTATAATTACAGTACTCTAGCTGGTTACTACCAGCAATTTCACACATGGTTAATGAAAATTAAATTACGCACCATTCGCGAAATTGTTTAGCAACCAACTCTCGCAACAAACAGTAAATTTCACAGACAAAATTATACCATTCGTGGTATTACTTTCGAAAAATTTGTTCAACTTGCTTTACTTTCATTTACAAAGTATATATCCGCTTTCAACTATTGTGGTTTAGAAAAAGTGTGAAGTTATGGCTAAGTGTATGTCATCTTTATATCCCCTATTTCGTCTGATTTTGAGAGTCGTTGACTTTAATTGAAAGTATCATTTAAATAAGGATTAATGCTGGGCACGGTTAATCTTTTAATAGTTTAAAACAATTTCTTGTGACTCGAAAATGGATAAAAACATACAGGGTGTTAATTTGAAAACTTTCAATGCCAATATCTCTGAAAATAAAGGAGTTAGAAAAGCGCAATTTGCTACAAATGTTATACAGGTAGGGGGAACTAGAACCACTATATTTTGGTTATGGGGTGAGTGACCCCCTGGGCCCCATTCACCCTAACCCCAAAATTTTAAATGGCATCACCCCTTTTGTGATCCCTTAAATTAAAAGTTTTTTTGAGTAGTATTCACCAGTACAAGAATATTTTTTAAAATTGAATACAGGACCGAACAAAAAGTATAAATCAAATAAAATCTGATTCTATGAATTGCTATTTTATTTAATTAGATTCCTATAATGCATTCCATTTTCTGCTACAAAAAAGGATAATAACTTTTTTTCTCCAAATACTCGAACCAGTGGGTCAGGTTTCAACAAATAACAATCACCTGTTGCAGTCAGGTGTGTTAGATTGTACGTCAAATTCAAAAACGATCGAAGTGAAATAATTTCAGAGGAATTCACTATTTAATTTTCTTTTTCACCCGGTATTAGACATGGTTTACAGTATGGATGAAAGAATTGCGATTTAGATACCTGACTGAAATAGGTGATTGTTATTTGTTGAAACCTGACCCACTGCTTCGAGTATTTGGAGCAAAACATTTTATTATGCTTTTTTGTAGCCCAAAATGGAATGAATTATAAGAATCCAATTAAATAAAATAGAAATTAATAGAAACAAAATTTATTTTATTTTAATTATACTTTTTTGTTCGGCCCTGTATTAAATTTAAAAAAAAATCTTGTGCTGGTGAATACTACTCAAAAAAACGTTTAATTTAAGAAATCACAAAAGGGGTGATGCCATTTAAAATTTTGGGGTTAGGGTAAATGGGGCCCAAGGGGTCACTCACCCCATAACCAAAATATGGTGGTTCTAGTTCCCCCTACCTGTATACATTTGTATCAAATTGCGTTTTTCTAACCCTTTTATTTTCACAGATATTCGCATTGTTTTCAAATTGACACCCCGTATATGTATAAATGTATATCTATTTAAAACTAGTTGGTCACTATTTCCAAAGTGAAATGAACACTTTGCACATTGAAAATACATTTATCTATTTTTAGAGAAGACATTTTTTAAATGTTATTTCAGAGTATACTCTGTAAATAAATTCTGAATGTATTTGTTCTAATATTTTAGATGGGTTTTGGTGAAGTCTGGAAGAATATTTGGGTACGTGATTCATTATTCAATTGAAAAAATCCTGTAATTGAAAATTCAACACAAATTGCCACATTCTTTAATAGATGGCGCTTTCTCTATAAATTGTGTAATATTTGGCCAGGATGTCAATGTAGGAAAAGGAAGCCACCAAAAACCAAGAATGCTTCTAACCGAAGACTATACAAATTGGAAAAGGGCATTAGGCGACTTAAAAATTCACGAATTGATCAATTATCACAAAGTGTGTGTAATCAAATCAATGCCCATTGAGTCTACAGACAAAAATCGCATGGACACCATTGAAATTTAATTGAATGAACATTTCAAAAGAGAAATTACTGAAAATCGTTGATGAATTACACCAGTAATTAAAACTAAATGTGAGACCAAAGAGACTGTGGTGAAATAAATATTGACAATTGCGTACAACATAGCAACGAGTGCATTATTACGCTTTAGACTAGATTCGGGGAATGCAGAACTAAAACATCATTTGGAACGTAGATATAAAAGACAGATGTAAGTGGCGGCTCGTCAACTTTTGGTTTGGTGAGGCATAGATTTAATATTATCTACAAACCTTTTTTAAAACCTCCCTATTTTCCTTCGCGTTGTTATTATACTTTCGATTTCAATTTTCCGAGCCGTACTTAAAACATTAAGTATATTTTCTTTACACAACTAATAACTAATTTTCGGTAACGGGAACGACAAACTAGGTACATTTTCATTCCAGTTCTTGTTACCATTCCTGGGTCGTTATGAAGCTGCCTTAACCAGCGTTGCCATCTGATCACATAATATTTCCGCCAGATAGCCAACCTAATTCCACTAAAATTCCGCCAGAAAATATGAAAATATAAAGTACGAAATAAATCTATCTCTTATTTTAACAGTTGAATTTAATGTTTTGCGTACAAATTAAGGTTGAATATTAGGTAGAACAATGAAATAATCCGAAGAAAAATAATTACAAATATGATTGAATTCCTTAAAAATTTGAAATTTTTAGTAGAAGATGAACAAAAAAAAATAGTGATATAATAGAATTCCATAAAAATTATAAAATCTTTACGAAACACCTACCTTTAAAACTAACTAAAATTTTAGGAAATTTGCCAATTTCTCCCCGAGTTATGATTTTTTTTAAATTAATGTTTTAAGTTGTCGAACAATTGAACAAATTAAAAAAATACTTATATGATGGAATTTCTCAGAATTTTTAATATATTCACCTTTAATATAAACTTTGATTTTTAAAAATGTGTAAATTTCTGCGTGAGTTATAATTTTTTTTAGTGGTATTTGAACAAGGAAAAACTAGAAAAAAATCAAATCGATGTGATTGAATTCCTTAAAAACTCTGATGCAATCATAATACATCTACCTTTAAAATAAACCTTGATTTTTTTACGTGAGTTATGAATTATTGAAAATTATTTTTTTCAGTTGTTAAACACGAACAAAATAAATCTAAAAAAATAAATAGCGATATAATAGAATTTCATAACATTTTTAAAATCTTTACTACCTTTAAAACTAACTTAATTTTTTTAAAGTCTGACAATTTCCCTGAGTTATGAATTTTTGAAAATTAATGTTTTAAGTTGTCGAACGAAAAAAAATCGAGTATGATAGGATTTATCAAAACATCTGTCTTTAGAATTACCTTCGATTTTTGAAAATATGTCTATTTTTGTGCTAGTTATAAATTTTCGAAAATGATTTTTTTTTAATAGAAAAAAAAAATACTGATATGATTGAATTCCTTAAAAACTCTAATGCAATCATAATACTTTTAAAATTAACTTTGAGTTTTGATTAATTTTGCGTTATGAATTTTTGTAGAATAATATTTTAATTTGTCGAACACTTAAACAAAACATATGAATTTTTGAAAATTAATATTTAATGTTGTTGAACACTTTAATAATATTTTTTTAAATATATTCACAAAAGAACTACCTTTAAAACTAACTTAAAGCCACTTTTTCCGTAAGTTATGAATTTTTGAAAATTAATGGTTTAAGTTGTTAAATACTTAAACAAAACAAAAATCTAAAAGAAAATAAGTTTTGATATAAGAAGAGTTCTTCAGATATTTTAGCATATTCACAGAACATCTACCTTTGAAACTAGCTTTCATTTTTGGAAATGTGTTCATTTTTCCGTGAGTTATGATTTTTTTTTAAGTTAATGTTTTAAGTTTCTGCTTTTTCTCTTGTAAAATAGTTGGTTTGAAAATAAAGTTTCAATTATAATTGAATTATGCAAGTTTTCTCAATGATTCAACTTTCCGTTAGAAAATCCTCTAGCCGCTAAAACGAAAATTATTCCGCAATTCAGATTCAAAATCTCGGAGATCTAGCGGATTTTCCGCTGACTTGGCGAGCGCTGCGACTGTTCCGTCTCTAACACGCGGGTGATTTCTGATCAATGAGAAGCCTATGAGAGGCTCGTCTCCAATATCGAAATAAATCTGCACATTACAACGAATGCGATATATGTAAACTGTATGGAGGCATATTAAGTTGCATAAATTCCGATCGCGCTGGTTTGCATTTGCCTCAAGTCCAGGCTGGTTGGGGGCGCTAATTCTAATCATTAAAAATCGGGAACATTCCGTTAATACAACAATTTATAATTACTGTATAATAATTAATTGTCAATATTAAATCCAATACGGAAGAAATTTATTGAATAAATTTATATTTTTATAATATAGAAAATTAATGGTGAGGCAACGCCTCACCTGCCTCCCCTGACGAGCCGCCACTGACAGATGTATACTTATCCAAACATGCAAAATGAAATTATTAAAACTTGCAATAACATAATTTTAAATAAATTAATAACTAACGTTAATAGAGCAAAGGGTTTTTCTGTAGTTGTTGATGAAACTCAGGTCATATCAACTTCAAGTTTTACTTTGTATACGTTATATTGATAGCTTCACCGTACGGGAGAAGTTTTACAATTTTGCAATTCATTTCTGTTAGTGATATTAGTGGACAATGATTGACAAATACCATTTATATCTACTAAACTCAAATAAATTTTAGTCCAAGACAATAATGAGTGGAAAATATAACGGTCATCAAGCTCAAATTCGTAAAATACATCCAACTGTTCTGTATTTACACTGCGGTTTTTATTCATTAAACTTGGCCATATCAGATACATACAATATTGTCCACATTGTATTGTATTGGAACTAGAGGTGGGTAACTCAATCGCGAGGCGACTCAAAGAGGCAACTCCTCGAAGAGAGTCGCGGAGTCATGTGAATCCTGTGCAAATTTGCAAGTCAATTTGAGTTACGAAATTGCGGACCTATTTTTTTTTTAAGCAAAAATGTTCTATTTTTAAAAATGTATGCGGGTGGGGGTTAGAATACACCCGCTGCCCACTCAGCCGGGTGTCAACTTAATGGCCGCAAGTGTCCTTGTCCTGTATGTTCTTTGTCTTTTGATAAGCGGCCTGTCCCTCCTTTATGGGTTCTGTATGTCTGTGTTCTGTCTTGTGGCCATTAGAAAAGACATGACCCACCTGCGTGTCTGCCGTGCGCTGCGACCCGTGCCGGGGGAGAAAAGGATCCTAGTGGTTGAGGAATGTCACGATCTGCGGAAGTGACCACCAATACACCACTTTGGCCTTGTATTCCCCTAAACGGGAGGTTCTTACCTAGCCCAGTGAGGATTAATCGGCAAGTCACCATGTCCTTTTGGGTGTGCTGATGGGGCGAGTCGTGTGGGGTCTGGGGGCACGTTTAGGCTACGTGTAGCTCATACCATGACGGCTATAGTTCTTATGTATCTCTGGAGATTCTGGTAATTTGTACCAGGACTCCCCATTTGTGGCTCCGAGGAGGGTGGGGAGCATAGGGACCGAATATAAAAACAAATAACATGGAAAACCAAAACTACCCAAATTTGCCGCAAAAAATACCAAATGACAGTAGCTCCTCTTGTAATTTTAGCAAATACCTGATTGTTTCTCGCATTGATGGTACTTTTGAAAAGGTTTCCCTTTTTGTAATTTCAAAGATTGTTTCTCGCATTGGAGATGTCGAAAACATAAAAAAATTAAGAGATGGTACTTTAATGATAACCACAGCCAACGAGAGGCAAAGTAATACTTTTCTCAAAGTAGCGCAGATGGGAGATTTCAGGGTGTCTGTTGCACCTCATAGATCTCTTAATGTGTCTAAAGGGATAATTTATTGCTTTGACTTGACGCACTGCGAGGACGAGGAAAGAGTTAAAGGCACAAAATGTAATAGAAATCAGACGATTAACAAGTAGGATAAATAGAACTGTTTCCGCTAACGGGTGTTACATCCTAACCTTCAGCACTTTTAAACTTCCCAGAAATGTGAAAATAACATCTATGTATAGTCTTGACGTTCGCCCATACATTCCAAACCCTCTTCGTTGCTTTAATTGCCAACAGTTTGGACACGTGTCGGGTACCTGCAAGAACGACTTAGTTTGTGCACAGTGTGGCAATCGCCCTCACGAGGGTAGCAGTTGTCCCACTCGTTTTAAATGTGCAAACTGCTCTGACCGCATTCACCACGATCAAGAAACTGTGCATCCTTCCAACGCGAATTCGCTATCCAGCAGATTCGTGTTGAAGATCGTATTTCATATGGTGAAGCCAAAAAGAAACACCGTACTCTTGTTCCATCTGCTTATAATAATCAAACCCCCTACTCTAAAGTTGTCTCTTCGAAAAAAACCTCAACCATCGCCATTCAATGCGACCTAGATCAGGTAACCACAAAAAATGAAACGAAAATCAATGAAGCTAAACTTGAAACAAAACACAAAACTAAACCTTCTACCTCTTATGGTAGTAGCACCTCTCATGGTAGCAAACCATCAACTTCATCCTCCGTAAAGGAGGCAAAACACCCGCCAAGAGCATCATCGGTAGGCCTTACCGATGATATGATTATTGACAATTTAGAAGACGCCGATCCGTCGTCCTATCTAAGTAAAAACAAAAAACAAAAGAAAGATAAACGGTAGAAGAAAAAAGTCCACAAAACCAAAACCGAAACCATGATTAGTTTACAATGGAATGTAAACGGATTTTATACACGTCTTTCCGAAATTAAATTGCTCTGCAACTCAATAAACCCTGTCGCGGTTTGCCTGCAGGAGACCCACTTCCGGGAGTCACAAACACTTGCTCTACGTGGGTACGACTTCTACCGAAGGGACTTTCCTGCTGGGGAGCGTGCGTGTGGGAGAGTTGCAGTCCTAATTAAAAACACCGTTTATTCTGAAGCCATAATTTTAAATACACCTCTCCAAGCTGTTGCAGCTAGAGTGCATTGTGCTCGTCCTATCTCTATATGTTCACTGTATATTCCTCCTGGAGAGGTTTTCCAACTAGCCGATATGCATGGTCTCATCGAGGCTCTTCCGAAGCCCTTTCTTATCAAGGGCGATTTTAACGCCCACAATCCATTATGGGGATCGGTACATCTTGATCCCAGGGGTAGGGCTCTCGAACTACTATTTCAGAGAGACGATGCTATCCTTTTGAACAATGGACAGCACACACATTTTTCCGCAGCAAACGGCAGTTTTTCGTGTATAGATCTCTCTATAACGTCGCCTTCGTTAGCCTCGGAAATTATGTGGGAAGTCACTCCAGATCTATGTGGCAGTGACCATTTCCCCATAACTTGTAAATTGGCCCAGCGTGCAGATGTATTCATTAGGCCACCTAGGTTAAAAATCTCTGAGGCTGACTGGCACCTTTTTGAGCGCTCCGTTAATATAAACAACATTGATTTCAGTACTACTATTACTGTAATTGATTCTCTAAATCAGCTGCTACTCGATGCAGCTAACAATAGCGTGCCAAAAACTTCTACCTCTCTCTCTCGTATTCCCGTTCCCTGGTGAAATGATGCCTGTCGCCAGGCGATCTGCGAGAGAAAGAAAGCACTGCATCGCTTTAAACGTGATATGTCCGCACAAAATTTAGCTGATTTTAAGCGAAAACGATCAGCAGCACGAAAAGTAATCGCTGATAGTAAACGAAAGTCATGGTTCGAATATATATCTTCTATCAAGGGATACATTACATCCCGGGAGGTATTTGAGAAAATTTGTAGAATCTCGGGGAAAAATGGTTTCGGCACAATTTCCGGCATTAGAGTTAACTCTAGTGTTATAACTTCTCCTCAGGAAATCGTTAACACTCTAGCTGAGTCATTCGCTACCGTCTCGAGTTCTTCGACTTATACTGAACAATTCAAACAATAAAGATGAAAGCTGAAGAACAGCAAATAAATTTTATTTCCAATAATTTCGAAGACTGCAATGAACCTTTTACACTCTGGGAACTAGAAGCTGCACTTAGGGAATGTCGGGATTCATCTCCGGGATCCGGAAATATTCATTACCAATTTTTAAAACATCTAAGTCACTCCCAGTTAATTGGTATTCTAGGAATCTTTAACCAAATCTGGTTAACAGGAACGTTTCCCGGTGCTTGGCAAAATGCCACCCTAATACCTATCCTCAAAACTAACAAAGATCCTAAAGATCCTAAGAGCTACCGACCCATAGCACTTACCAGTTGCGTCTGCAAACTCTTCGAAAGAATGGTCAATCGGAGACTGACCTGGTTTCTAGAAACTGGTAAGTTTCTATCAAACGTACAATGTGGTTTTCGTCAGGGGCGTTCAACAACCGACCATCTCGTGTCACTGGAGTCCGCGGTCCAGAATGCTTTCATTACCAAGCAACATCTGGTGGTGGTTTTCTTTGATATCGAGAAGGCATATGACACCACATGGCGCTATGGAATTTTAAAAACCCTTCATAAATGGGGTATACGAGGCAATATGGGCATGTTCATTAGTAATTTTCTGTCAAAATGACTTTTTCAAGTTAGACTGGGATCTCATCTATCCGAGCTCCAAACTCAAGAGAATGGGGTGCCTCAAGGCTCTGTCCTCAGTGTCGCTCTCTTTAATGTGGCAATTAACGATATCGTAAAGAATATCAGTTCGCCTGTCCTAACACTACTCTATGTTGATGACCTAACAATTCACTGCACTTCACACTCTTTGAAGCTAGCAGAGAGGCAACTCCAGCTAGCCATAAATAAAATCAATAATTGGACAAACACCAATGGGTTCAAACTATCTGTGGAAAAGACCCGATGTGTTCATTTTCACCGCCTTCGCGGTCTCCACTTAGTCCCTGAAATATACCTTGGCGACAATCCGATCATCGTTAATGGTTCTGTGACATTCCTTGGCCTCGAATTTGATTCCAAACTCACTTGGAAACCTCATATTGTAAACCTCAGAAAAAAATGTATGCGAGCAACTCTTTGAAAATAGTTTCTGGAACAACATGGGGAGCTGACCGAGTCGCCATGCTCCGGCTTTATCGATCACTAATTCGGTCTAAAATAGATTACGGGAGCGTAGTTTATAGCTCTGCAAGACCTTCTTATATCAAACCTCCCGATACCGTACAGAACAACGGCCTTAGATTAGCCCTCGGAGCGTTCAGAACCAGTCCTGTCCTGAGTTTGTATGCTGAGAGTGGGGTAACCCCACTGCATATTAGACGAGAAAGGCTGATGCTATCCTATGCATCAAGCCTGCGATGCAAACCTCGGCATCCTTCATACAGCTGCGTCTTTCATCCACCAAATAGCGCGATATTTAGCACCAGACAAAATGCTACACGTCCATACGGTATTCGTCTGCAGAGTCTTGTAGAAAGAATGAACTATTCATTCCCAACAGTCTCTAAATCAAATGTCTTTGTAGCTCCCTGAAAAATTCCACGACCTCAAATAAATCTGTCTTTGTCTTCATATAAAAAATCTGACACAAGTCATACATTATATCATCAGAGGTATCTCGAATTTAAAAATACGGTTCAGCATGACAAGGAAGTGTTCACAGACGGATCCAAGTCGCAGGAAATGTGTGGTTCTGCTTTCGTTGTTGGTTCTGAGAAATATATGTTCAAGCTGCCTAATATCTGTAGCATTTTTACCCTCGAACTAATTGCGATAAAGCAAGCACTTCACTATCTACGCAAGTCCCGAAATGCACCCATTATCATCTTCAGCGACTCTCTTAGTGCATTGGAAAGTTTAGGCCGCTATATGCCAAAAAACACCCTCATTATAGAGATCCAAAATCTGCTTACCATACAGAATCAGTATGGAAATTCTATCATCTTCTACTGGTTGCCCAGTCATATCGGAATACTGGGAAATGAGCTAGCAGATCAGGCAGCTAACGATGATCGTCTACACGGGTCTCCTATAAATCTTGCAACACCTGACGATCTCAAGCTTTCTTTGATGCGAGAAGTAGACGCTATCTGGGAGCGACACTGGAACTGTCTGACTGACAATAAGCTTAAAGCAATAAAGGATACTACCAAAGTTTGGACTACATCTAGCCGAGCACTCCGTTACGAAGAAGTGGCGCTAGCTAGACTCCGCATCGGACATTGTCGTATGACACATGAGTTTCTACTCAACCAGTCCGATGCACCAATATGCGATACGTGTCACGTTGTTATTACAGTAAAACACCTATTAGTTGAATGTGTCCAATTCGAGAACATCAAACGCGAAGTGGGTCGGATGGATTCTTTGAATGTAATCTTAGCAAACGATATTGCCGCAATAGAAAATCTGTTTAAATTTCTAACAATTTCAGGATTGATTAGATACATCTGATCTAATAAATTAATTGTATTATATTGTAATTATTAATCATTTTTATTTCGAAATTCCAAGATGCCCTATACAGATATGCTTATACAGTTACTGGCACATGATTTAAATCGGATCTTTCTCAATTATAATAACTGTGGCGCGAATGACCATAGATGTCGATGCGCCTTAAACCCAAAATTCATTCAACTTCTGGAGTTGACTCTTTCCGATCGACGCTTTTCACTGAGACAACTCACCAAAAAGAGTCATTTCGTCCACCTCTAATTGGAACTATCTAATCCATAGTCGATGTTCAGAACACAGATCGAGCAGCCATACAGCGAGGACCTGCTAATGATCCAGCCACGACTACGCGAACTAAAGATTCTATTGCCAAACAAGAGATTCTATTGTCGAGCTATGACTCTATAGCCAAATTAAAGATTATATTGCCGAACTAGAGATTCTATAGTCAAGCTGAAGACTCTATTGCCAAACTAAAGACTATATTGCAACCTGTTTTGCCAGGAGTAATTTTTAATTTTCCCCAAATATTTCATAAAAACCCCCCAGAATACCCCTCGCATAAAATACCCACCCCAAAAAATACCCCATCGATTGAAGTTCTCCAAAATACACACCAAAACCTTAATTTACCTCCATTTTGGAGAAAACCCCCCAATCTGACAACACTGGGATTAGAGAAGGCGCGCTGATAAGATTTCGGAATTTGCACAAAGAAAAGTTTTATAACTCCGTTTTTCCGAAAATATGTAGGTAGTACAAAAAAGCATTTAAAAAATTAGAAAAATATTTAATCGTGCTGTGGCATCCTCCAAATAATTAAAATAATTCTTTAATTTCTCTAATTAACTACTTAAAATGGTTTGCATTTTTTTTACATAATTTCCAAACAGTTCCAGTTATACCGGGTGATCAGTTTCATTCCGTGCCAAAGTATTATATTTAACTATTACTAAAAAAACTAAATTGACTCCAAAAATTATTTTTTTGATTTAAAAATTTTAGAAAAAAAAATCAAAAATCGAATTGAAATATTTGAAAATTAAGTAATTCTTTAAACACAAATCGCGCAATCTGTATTTTCTATCTAAATATCAAAGTACATTAGTTTTATCTTAAAACAACCACTATAACAAAAAATTTCAAATGAAATAAATAACCTAAAATGAATACAAAAATCAAGTACAGGCCAAAAATATCAAAAATTCAGTCTGGAAAATCTAAATTATAGAGAAAAAAAATTAAAAACTTGGACCAAAAAACTCGAAAATATCAACCAAAAATTCGCTCATTCAAATCTACAATTAAACAACATTAAAATTAATAATTAGGGTAACAGAACTAAAAACATTGGTAAAAAATTGGAAACTCTTGGAAAAAATAAAAATGCAGTCAAAAAAACAGAAAATTTCAACTAATTCGAAAAGTTTGGTTTAGGTGCCAAAAATATCTAAAATATAGGCCAAAAAAACAAAAACTCTGGTCAAAACAATAAAAATGCAGGCTCAAAATTGAAAATTAAAGCAAAAGCAAAATAATTTGCCATTTTCAGCCCCAAAACTCTTTACCTCGAAGTAAATTGCCGAAACTCTAAACTCAATAATAATTTTAAAAATTCGCCCATAAAAACAATAATTCAGGTAGAAACATCTAAAATTTGGTTTAAAAAACTCGAAAATACCGGCCAAAAGTTTGCACACAAAAATCAACAATTCGGGTTAAAAATCTAAAGTATTGACCAATCAAAAATTCGCTCGTTAAAATTTATAATCAAGGTAAAAAAAACTAAGAAAGTAGGCAAAAAATTTAGACCAGAAATCGTAAACTCTCCGCAAAAATAAAAAATGCAGACCAGAAAAAAAAAAAAAATTTACCTAAATATTCGAAAATTTTGGTTTATAGGTCAAAAACTCTAAAACTTGGAACAAAGAAATGAAAAACACAGACCAAACATCTGAAATATAAACAAACGATTAAATATTCTGATGTAAAAAATAAAAAATGTTAAAAAATTGAAACTATCCCAAAATAAATTGACGAAACTCAAAACTCAAAAGAAATTAAAAAAATTCGGCCATAAAAACGATAACTTAGGTTAAAAATATCTAAAATGAAGGACAAACAATCAAAAACTTACACAAACACAAAAGACTCGAAAATACCCTCAAAACAAAAAAAAATCGCACATAAAAATTAACAAGAGAGTAGACCAATCAAAAATTCGTCATTAAAATTAATAATTAAGATAAAAAAACTAAAAAATTCGAAAAATGAAAAATTTAGAAAATTTCAACAAACTATTAAAAAAAAATTGACCAAAATCAAAAACTCTAAAAGTTAGAACAAACAAAAAATCAAAAATACAGACCAAACATCTAAACTATAAGCAAAAATAAAAATAAAATTTCTGGTCTAAAAAAATAAAAATATGAAAAATCAAGCAAAAGATAAATAATGTCATTTTCAGTCCCAAAAATAACTTTGGCTCAAAATAAATAGCCAACCAGAAACGCGAAAATGTTAAAAAAAAAGATAAGGGACAAAAAATCCACAACACGCATAAAAGTGAATATTTCAGGTTGAAATATAGGGCAGAAAATCAAAAATTCGGGCCTAAAAAAAAAACAAATGCCGACCAAAAAATTTAAAATTTTAACAAACAAATCGAAAATTTTAACCAAAATTAAGAAAAATTATTCAGTTATACAGAAACTGCAGGTCAAAAATCAAATGATAAAAAATGCAAACAAAAATTGAATATTTAATATAATAATAATAATTTATTTACGGGCAAGGAATGTTGTCAGTAGCAATTTTTAATTTTAAATTAAATATTTAATAAAACTCCCCCAAAATTACGCAGCTGTCCCTCTCCAAAATAATAAATTTTGAAAATAAAACGTAAATACAGTGGAAAATATACAAAATTAAAGCATTATAATTATAAAATTTATTATTCATCTTCATCCTCAATATTTTCATCTTCTTTTCGGCACACATACATATTTTTTAAATGAAAGTGCAGCATCTCATTGGGGGTAACAAAATTACTAAAACGGCAATAACGGAATCCCTATGACAACTTCCATAAATGATATTACAGGTTTTTCCTCATTGCTGAGGAAAATGACTGACTTCTGTATGGTAATGATGATTTCTATACTCGGCGCACCGAATCGGTGGTATCATGGATTTGCGTGATTTTCGCGTGATGTTCGCTGATTGGTCAGCGCTAACGCATGTGAAGCGTGTGTCACGCAGCCGAAATTTTTAATCAGGCCCGTTGTATGAAATGTGTTCTCATTTTTCTGTCTTATTTGAATGTAGTGATTACGTTCTATCCTTAAATCAGCCTTTTTCAATTACAATTAATTAGGAAGTGGTAAATACCTAGTTAGTATTTGTGGGTTAAAGTAGAAAGATTTGTATTTCCGGCACAGAACTAAAATATGGCAAGGCTGTGTGAATCAGGCTTTTTATAACGTCTCGACGAACTATCACGAGGACGCGGGGTGAATGCAACGTGATCATACCACCTGATCGGCGCGCCGAGTATAGCAAATGTAATAACATGTTCATTAATTTCCTTAAAAATACCCCTTGTATAAAATATCCACCCCAAAAATTCTCCATTGATTGAAGTTCCCCAAAATACACCCCAAGACAATAATTTACCCCCATTTTGGGGAAAAAAACCCCCAATCTGTCAACACTGATTGCAACAAGCCGCTTTTACGACACAATATCGACCATACCGGGCCGCGCTGCCGCCCTCCAGCAGCAGTGCGATATGCCAGACAAGCAGATTCGTGATCTATAAAAGAACGCCGCTGAAACAGCATCTTCCATGCGCCAAGCTCACTAGTGATGTCTAAGCTCAGGAGACACGCGCCTTAAAGCAAAAAATGGCGGCTTTGACTCTCCAGCTCATCTGGGCCAAGGCCAATCCAACCAAGGACGTCCCATACACCGCGATATCGGCGCTAATAACCCGCGCAACGACGCCCATGCCGGCAGGCAACGAAACTGCCGACGAAGGCTCGGCTTCTTCACCAGAGTCGAAGCCTAAGAAGAGGGTCGCATCCCAACCTCGACCAAGAAGACGCCAAGAAGACTACCAACGCCGATCAGACGACTGCCAAAAAGGCCGTCAACGCAGCGATCCCACCAGCTCTCCAACTAGAAAACCATCCGGGAGTTGATGGAGGAGCACTCCATCAATTTCCACCAGGCCAGGGGAGTGCGTATCCACCCAGAGACGCCCAAGGAATTCCGTACGCTTACACGAGTACTCGAGCAAGGTCTGCTGCATTCTGGCCACCGCAAAGGGGGTGTCTTTTGAAGATAACCCTTCCTCACATAAAAAAACACAATCCGTATAGATATTTTGTCCAAAACGACAAGACTTTTGGAGAACCGACTGACTGATGAGAGATAAATCTCGAAACGCGTCTGCAGATGGCTGGTTACTTAATTTTCATATATTTTATAATGCAGTGGTATATTTAGTTATTATCAAATTTGTTTCATCTAGTAATACTAGATAAGTTTAGCACTGTGTGCCCTTGTCAAAAATTTTCTGGTTTTTTCATTTTAATAATAACATTTACAGTTTAAATTTTCACATTTCATTTTCATTCAATAATTTTCAAGTTAGTCCTGTACGAAGAAATAAACCTTTTTAAACCAATGTTATTATCTAGTTGTACTAGTAATAACATGCAAATTTCTTTTGTATCATTCAATATCCGGCGTGGCACTAGCCAGGGAAGTAGTTGTTTTAATAAGTTATTTGTTTATAGTCTTAGTAAGACTTAGGGCCGGTATTTCAATGTCGGCTTAAGCTGTAGATGACGTAAGCTGAAGTTTATGTTAAGCTGCAGTTTATTTATGATTGCGTTTTTCAAGCATTACATAAACCAAGTTTACTTATCCTATTAAAAATTGTGTTGGCAATATAATATTACTATATATTTTTGAGTTGGCATTGTCACTGTGTGACTATTGCGACTATCTTCATATATTTTCTCTCATAATTCCTGTCATAAACAGCTGATTATCGTACATACTTCCTTAATTATTGATATCCTTTTAACACTTGCTTTAATTTCGGTTACTTTTGTTACAAGCAGCACATTATATCCCTTCATATGTTTTCAGAAAATATGTATTTACCATTCAGGTAATAAAAATAATTATTTATTTTGAGCACTTATACACATTCTTTTGACAATTGCCCTCATTTACTTACTAACCAATGAAATCGAATAAAGTTGATGACATGATCCAATAAAATCCTAATTACGATGCGTAACAGACCACGCTCCATGTTATGCATGGCAATTAACCCTGGGTGGTATCTAATCAGATAATCTCTCATGTTGGTATTGCCTAGCAACGCGTTAGTACATGTTCTATAACATCTAAACGTCAGCTATTGCCCGACTTTCAGTTTGTTCCTGAATTCGATCTGTTTGTAGTTTCTTGTGAAGTGTTAGTGCTTTCATCAGTAATAGTATTCATAGGCATTTCTCAGAATCTTGGTAAGCTCATATTTACTACAATTATTGTGGCGCAGATTAATACACGTCTGACATTTGGTGTCACTAAATTGAACTTTCTGTTCGGCCAATTGTCTTCTTGAATCTAACTCGTGACTGATTTTTCCTAGGCAATTATTAGCGTTCGGATCACTCTTGCTTATTGCTTCTAGAAAATCGTGATCCTACCGCTAATAATTGCCGGCAAAATCATAGGCACTCGTTATATTACTGTTGATAATCTAATCTGTCCACAAACACTACTTCACTCCACAGATTAAAATGATCAAACCACTTTTTTGGCAGACGCGGAGGTCCATAAATTATTGTAATAAACCATCATCGGTTAATTCATGCAATATATCAATCTACATCATATTTGTATTGTCCATTTTGAAGGTTATAATCTGCCGCTTTGCCCGCCAAGAAGTCGTCTCCGGCCGCTTACGAAAGCCGTACTTTAAGCTAGGTTTATCGATAAACCATGCTTGAAAAACACGAATAGGCTAAATATTCATATATTCAGGCTATTTTTCCTCTTTATTATTTGTAAAAATATTTTCCTTCCTCGTTTTTTCATAAAATTTATAGTAGGACCATTTGCCCTGCGTCCGAAGTGTATACTCGTCATTGCTTGATTTTAATTCCGCACTCTGTGAGGGGTTTTTAAAATTAAATTCCGCAGTTAAAAGGTTAAGCTCCGGTAACTACGCTTACCATTTTCAAACATGAAGTAATTTACAAACCGATTAACAAAGTTATATATAGGTAAAAACTAATTATACAAGGGCTTTAAAAATAGGGGTGTATATAAGGTCAAGTTGGCCGTTCAATATTGGGATTTCCGGATTAGCGCGCGTTCTGAGAATTTCTAGATACTGTAGTAAATCCATGTTTAGGCCTTTCTTTGTAACATGCATCACGAAGAGTACATCCTAGCCAAAAGAATGGTGTTCTTGTAGAAGGTGTGTGGCAAAAGTGTATTTATCATGAGCATGTGGCGGAAAGATCGTTGATGTTCTTTAAGTCTTGCATTGAATTTTCAACCAGTTTGTCCAATATACACTCTTCTACAGTCTATGCCGACTAATTTATATATTCCTAATTTTTTAAATTTGGTATAGGTGATTTATGGTTAGAATTTAAATTATTTAATTTAATAGATGGTTTAAATATGACGTTTACATTATGCTTTCTTAATATGTTACACAATTTCTGAACTAACATTGCCAAAAAATTTATGGTATTTAAATTTGTTGTTGGGTTCTATTGTATTTTCGGCGTATAAATATTTTGTATGTTTTTCATTCTTTGTTTATTAACTTGTTGGTGTGATTCAAGATACAAAGGCAAAAAGAGAAACAATCACTTTGGTAGTCGAACCATTATTTACGCTTTTGGGTGGCGGCAATGAGAAATCGGATTTGGAAATGTTTTGGTACACTTTTTTTGTTAAAGGCGTGAAAAAAAAAAACACATTTAATTGATCCATGCTACCACCCAATATATATGCAATCCAGCAACACGCTTTAAGAACATACTTGGAAGTGCAGACTTGGGCACGATAAATATCCAGCTAAATGGAACTGTTAAGCTAAGCTCACACTTGTGGAAAGTGGACGGACGGCACGGATCATATAAAATTGCTTAACACAGTTGTAAACGAGTCAACGCACATTTATCCATTCCATGCCGTACCGATAAATGTGCGTTGACTCGTTTACGACTGTGTTAAGCAATTTTATCCTATGCGTGCCGTCCGTCCGCTTCCGACAAGTGTGCGTTTAGCTTAAGAAGGATGTTGTTCGGTTACTAGCTCCAGTACCAATTTTGATGGAAACTGCACCCCACTGGATTGAACTTTATATCCTGCCAATGCAAAAAAGGTTGGTTTGGAAAGTACATTTGCAGAAAGTGCTTCCTACTTTGCAGCACTGCAACGGCAATTCTAATTGGTGAACGAGTAAATTTCTCTGATTTTCTCGAAAACCCCTCGTTCAAGTTAAATATTTTTTTTGCAAAACATTGCAGACAGGTGGTGCTATAAAACAAAATAATCCGAAAATAGGTTATCACTCCTTTTTTCCTAACTTTGCTGCCTTGTAAAATTCTAACTTTCAAATAAATGTCCTTAATTTCACCAGAAACCCCTCGATGAATTTAAATAAAACTTTCACAAAATATTCCAGACATTTGGTGCAATAACAAAAATCACAATAAATGTTGAAAATGCCGCCTCTCAGCAGCAACGGATGATTCTACTCTACGCCATTTTGAATTTCGTATTCTTTTAAATCTTCCTGGTGTATTCCTAATAGTTTCACATGATGCGATGATATGTTCCCGTAAATCACCAATATCTTCAACGGGAGTTGAATAAACCAGGGTTTTAAGAAAACCCAAAAAACAAAAATGCAGTGGATTTAACTCTGGAGATCGGACTGACCAATTCTGGGGCCACTTCGCCCTATCCAACGATTTGAATAAACTTCGTCGAAGTAGCGACGAGCGATGATACTAAAATGCGCATTCTTGCCTAATTTGTATCGAAACATCTGTCACGAGGGGATCGCCGCGCGGCTAACATTATGAAACAACACATAGCCCTATTACAGTATTCTCTATCAAATCATTCTGCATTACCAACATCTCGCAACGAGGATGAATCTGTAGTTGCCACAATGCCATATATGAATCAAAAGCCTAAGCATCAAGAAAGAAAATCAAAAGCAGTAATTCCTGTAAATTCGCCCAGTGTTGCATCTCCTAACAATTCGCGCGCCGATATATTAGTAACAAAAAACACGACCGATATTAATAATATCAACAAAAAGACAACTGAAGATAAGAAAAATACTCCAATACCAAGCAATCAGATTAACGCGTACAGAGAATTAATTGATGAAAATCAGGATGATGTATTTCTACCTGCACCGAATAAACGGACAATTACAACAAAAACAAAGAAGGCTACTTGTATAGTAGGCACGAATAAAACTTCTGGGTTACAGTTTGCTGCGGAACCACGCAAAATACACATCTACATAAATCGCGTAAAGAAAGATATTTCTGTAGATACAGTTAGAGAGCATATACGCACTATTTTAACAAATGATAACTTCACTTGCGATAAAGAAGAGAAGGTATCATCGTATAATGGTTTCAAAATAAGCACGCATTTTGAAGACAAATCGAAATTAATGGATCCCTCCAACTGATCGGAAAGGATAACTGTCAATCGCTATATTTTTAGAAGGGACAACATCAAATCCAGGGACGGATGATACACCATTTAGCACAATCCGCTTACTGTTCATGAACGTCCAAGGCATTACTTGCAAAACGAACGAACTGTCTTGCCTTCTTAAATCATATAACATAAGTGTACTATTTATATCCGAACACTGGATGACACCTAGTGAATGTAATTCACTTAGTATTGATAATTTATCACATAATAATAGATGCGATAACAGAAAATCGATAATTAATGGGGTAGCTTGACATTACAACAATGTTTTGCATTGTCATAATCGATAACAGAAAAACGGTAATTAGGTGAGTAGCTTTTAAGGTTATAAAAACATGATGTTCATGACGTTACGTCACTGTCATTAAGTTTTTATTTTTACAATTACTCTTGTAGCAAACCAAACTATTCAGCTTGTAATAAACCATAACTTTTCCTGATCCTTATTATTATTTCATTCGATAAATTATCTACCCAAATATACCGCCAGCTTGGATGAATTATCAAAAACACATTTTTTTCGTACCTTTTACCTTTTAGTAATTCATCTCGACATAACATTTGTTGTCAACAAATGTTATTGTCTCGTTAAATTACTAGGTAACAAGGTACTCAAAAAACGATTTTTTGATAATTAACCTCGATCTAGGTATATTACTACCGATAATATGCATACTGTAGCGCATTTCTCTCGTGAACAGCATGTTCATGGGGAAGTCTCAATATTATTGCGGAATGGTCTAAACCTTACCGTCCTACACAATCTAGTAAATATTTCAATCGAAATCCACTGCAAAATTGCGGCAGTTCGCCTACTTGATTTCAATACCGTTTTTATTGTGATCTATCGCTCTCCGGCCGGTGATTTTAACGTGTTTCTAAATGTAATTGTCGATAACTGCGTAGGTGTGGTGAATAATAGAATAATAATTGATGGCAATTTCAATGTTCACTTTAATAATTCCACTGATAGAAACAATATTGAAATATGTGATATTTTCAGTTCATATGGCTTAGAACAATCTGTTGTGTTTCCTACGCGAGGAAACAACACATTAGATAATGTGTTCTCGAATATTGATGACTGTAATACATTTCCAATCCCAACTGTTTCCTCTGACCATGTTGGTATAGGCTATGACATCAAATTAAAACTCCATAAGAATGGCCCCAGCTCTAAGATCATAAGACCAATCACTAAGTCTGGCACGTTCAAATTTTTTCATGCATTAGTTACAATCAATTGGGATGAAAATTTAAGTAGAAGTGACCCAAACATAAAATATACACTATTCCACAAATTGTTTTTAACACTTTTTAATAAATCATTTCCAGAAAAATTATATTAATATTAATAAAACCCAATAGTTCAATAACAATCTAGCTATTATGAGAGAGCACTTACTATTTTTACGTGAAGCTGCTCAAATTAACCAAAATTATAAAGATGTATACCTCAAACAAAGACGTCAATACAGATTGGCAATTAAAGCTACTAAAGTTGAGTCTAATGATAGTTTCATACACAACTCGAACAATAAAAATAATGCCATGTGGCAAGTTTCCAATTCAAATGCAAAAAAAAACATTATTTCATGACGAACCGTGTCCAATCTCTCCAAATGAGTTCAATGAACCTTTTCAGCATCTAATACGGAATATCGTTGATTCTACAGAAACTAATGCTGCTAATGCATTGAAGTTCATGCCACCCAAAAGATCAAATTCCAAATTTAGTTTCAAGCAGGTATCAGAGGCCCATGTCAGGGATATGATATGTGGATTGAAAACGAGCAAAACAAAAGACTTTTATGGTTGATCTGTTGATTTAATTAAAAACTGTAAGGAAGCAATATTAATTCCTCTCACCAATGTGATCAATGTTTGTTTGCAGTACAGTATCATTCCTGATTTAATGAAAATTTCAGTAGTGATACCTGTCTTTAAGAAGGGCAACAAAGGCGACCCTTCCAATTATAGACCATTATTATTATTTTTTCAAAGATCCTTGAGAAAACAATGTATTTACAAATAGTATCTTATTTGGAGGAAAATCTGTTATTAAATACGTGCCAATTTGGTTTTAGACAGGGATTATCTACCACCGATACTATCTTACAGTTCACAGATAGCATTTTAGACTCGTTTGACAACAGAAATATATCTATTGTTACCTTCTTGGACTTAACTAAAGCATTCGACTGCGTTAACCACAATCTACTAATAAAAAAGCTCGCATATTACGGTTTCTGTGAGGCAAGCTGTGCGTTGGTAAGATCATATTTGGGTGGTAGATCCCAAGTTGTAAAGGCTAATGGTATCTCTTCTGATATCCTGTTGCTGGAACATGGTGTACCACAGGGATCAACGCAACGCTAGGACCACTATTATTTCTGATTTACAACAATGACTTCACCTACTCTGTGAATAATGTACAAACCATCATGTATGCTGATGACATTACCTTGTTTAGCACAAGTGATCACTTTGAAATAAGTCTACAGCTTGGCTCCAGTACTCTGTTAAGTTCTAAGAAGTTTAATTCTAATCAAATGCAACTTAATCAAACAAAAACAATCAACATGCTTTGTACCCTGCGCAAGTGTGATAGTGATGCTGATATGTTTTCGAACGAGTCTAGATTTCTGGGATTGGTAATGGACAAAATACGGATGTGCTAGCTAAGATTATGTAGCAACATATTTCTACTTAGAAACCTGGCTAACCAAATTTCAAGACACGTTATAAAAGCCGCATATCATGGTACCTGTCATTGTTTACTGAGCTATGGTCTGCTTATTTGGGGTCATTCCTCGGGTAGGCACCGAATATTCGCCCTACAAAGGCGTGCAATTCGTATCATAGCAGGAGCTAGTTACCGGGAGGATTGCAATCCTATCTTTCAAACTGTGGGCATAATGACCCTACCATGTAGACATATATGTCTGTCTAATTTACATTGTGAATCATTTAAGCCAGTACAGTACCATCTGCACTATACATAATCATGAAACCAGACATAAGGAAGATTTATATATTGAAAAAACAAGGCTAATAAAAAGTACAAATGGCCCCAAGTTTTGGGGTATTAAATTCTACAATAAACTACCTGCATTTATTAGAGGCCTATCTATTGACAAATTTAAGTTAACATTGAAAAAACTACAGCTCAATAAAGCATATTTTAGCCTGGAAGAATATTTAGCTGACCCGGACATAAATGTATGGTAGCCAATAGGATCGTTCTAGCTTTTAACTATTGTCTTATAACTACTTACGACAATTCATCTATATCTACTTTAGTATTTACCTCCATTGTTTCTATCTCTTTATACAGTCTCACCCATATTAAATATTACCTGTATTCGCTGTCTTAATCTTACATTTATTGTATTTTATACTCATTTCAGATTTTCTTAATTCATAACAGTATCGTCTTGCGCATTTACTTATGTACACAATTTAATTATTTATATTTTTAAATTGTAACCTTTTATAGCTACATTTGTATTGTATGTCACTCGTTTTATGACTTAATTCACGCATTTTTTCACTAGTATTTAATTATGTTATTCATCAGCTATAAGGAAATGTTTCTGCCATGTAGTACCTATATTATATCTATAACAGTATGTATTCTTTAAGAGTATGACGTGTGTAAAACTTCACAGTTAGTAGCACTAATAAACATTATCTTATCTTATCTTATCTTATCACACATTTGTTGAAAATTGGTGTTGAAAATTGGATTCAACAATTTCGTGTGGATTTTCTTCAGCCCATATGTGAGATTTCTAATGGATTCTTTTGAAAAGTTAGCCTCATCAGTAAACAAAATACGACATAAGAACTGCAGTGTTTGTGTAATCATATGAAGCATCCATTAGTAAAATAGACGTTCTGGATATAAGTCGGCGTAAAGCCTTCGAGCTTCTAATCCATTTCCATTAGTAAGCCCATATACAAAATGCATGTCTGCCATTTCGGCATTTGTGTAGTTTGCCATTTTATTTACTTTAGGTAATTGTTTTTACTTCATGGGGGATTAAATAACATCGAAGACAAAATCACAACAATAACATATTTGCCATTATGACACCAGCCTACTTGATTTTTCTTAACAAATAAACATTGTATTTTTTTCATTTTTTTTTTGTGACCAAACTAACAATTGTAGGAGAAAATGTCAAGAGACAAAAAAGTTGCAGATTGAATCCCTCCATTTAAATCAAGTTTTGAAAAATGTAGATGCATTGAAAAGTTGTGATGCAAACTATTATAGAAGTTGGCATATATAAGGGGGTAACTTGTAATAACATTTTAGGGTTACAAAAATTGTCAAAAAGTGCCATTTTATTGGGAACAGTTATCTGCCAAATTTCATTCGTCTAAATTCTTCCATAGTGGATGTATTAATTTTATTTCAATAAAAACAATTTTTTTCCCTTAACTTTAGAGGGCTGTAACTTGAAGAGGAAGGAGTTTTGAACAAAAAATTATTTGAAAGACCTTCCTTAATTTTTGATGAAAAATCACCCTTTAAATCCTCTGCATCAATTTAGAAACACCCTGTATAATACCTTGTATGTAGTTAACAGTTAAGCTGTATTTAACGTTATTGTATTAATAAAATAATTAAAAAACTATGTCCTAAATTTTTTGTTGATCTCCTACTTGAATTTTTGCGAGTAACCTCATGTATTTAGGAAATTAAAATCTGGCAACCCTAACTGCAAGATATCATTCCTATCATTTGATATCCAAATAGGAACACACATGGAAGGAAGTAGTCGATACCCCCATTATGAACTCGTCCACCCTTCTCTTCCTAATCCATCACTTCACTTCTTTCATAAATTCCATCGTCATTTCTCTACTACTATTAGAAGACTTAAAATACATCACGGATCATTTCCAAAACACTACACAAGCAAGGGCGTTTCCAACCAACTAGTCTAGGGGGGGTAATAAAAAAAGATAAATAAACTGGCGCTTCCGCTCTCATACACCCAGTGGCTAAAAACTATTTTTTCCTCGTGTTTTAGGCGTTTCCAGTCGATCTAAGCACTATTTACGACTAAAGCTATTTAGCATATCCTAGTTCCTGGAAGTCTCACAAAAAAATGTTATATGCAAAAAAAAAATCTTGAAAGCATCACCAGATTTTGAAAATTCTTGGTGCAATATGTTGTTCACTCATCGAATAGATGCAGATAAAAACAAAAAATCAATTCGTCGTTCAATTGCTTGAAAGGATGGCCACATTTTAAAAATTCATCCAGCAAAGTGTTACCCGTCGTTCGTTTTTTGAGGAACTCGTGTAACGGATAATCTGATTTTGAAAATTCTTCCGGAAAAGTATTGTGCTCACTGAATTGATGCAGATAAGATAAAACATTAATTTCATCGTTCATTTTTTTGCGGTTTTAAAAGCATAACTCTTGAACAAAATGGCAGATATTAAAAATTCTTTCAGAAAAGTGTAATTTTTGACAGTTGGAAATTGTGGTTTTTGGCAGTTGAAAATTGTCATTTTTAGCAGTTGACAATATAAGTTTTTGGTTGTTGAAAATGATCAATTTTGGCATTTCAAGATTGTAGTTTTTGGGGGTTGAAAATTATCATTTTTGATAGCTCAAATTATTTTTGGCAGTTGAAAACAGCCACAAATTGTCATTTCTACCAGTAAGCAGATGGTCATTGTAAGCAGATAAAAATTACAGTTTTTGACAGTTGAAACGGTAATTGATTGCAGTTGAAAATTTGTCATTTTTGACAGTTGGGAATTGTGGTTTTTGGCAGTTGAAAATTGCCATGTTTAGCAGTTGAAAATATAAGTTTTTGGTTATTGAAAATGTTCAATTTTGGCATTTCAAGATTGTAGTTTTTGGAGGTTGAAAATTGTCATTTTTTGTAGCAGTTAAAAGTAGCCATCGTTAAATTTGTAATTTTTGTCGCGATTTTGATATTTGAAATTGCACACCTGCCGAATGCGTCGTCCGATTATAATTATTTCAATTTCAAAATATGTCGAATTTAGTGTTATTTTAAAATGGATTCATATATTTTAATTTAAAAAAACGCGATTTTAATTTTTGGAATTTTACACCTGCCGAATGCGTAGTTCGATTTTAATTATTTAAACGTTTTCTTGTGAAATTAACATGAAATGCAAAATTGCAGTTTTTAAATTTCCAAGATTTTGATTTTTTTTTAAATTGCACTACTGCCGCACGCATTGTTCAATAGTCATGATTTAAACTTCGAAATATGGCAAATTTTATGTAATTTTATTACGGGTTACGAAATTTTCTCTTGACATTAATATAAAATGCAAAAATTGAATTTTTTTAATTTTCAGCATTTTAACTTTTGAACCGAGGACGAGATTTGTAAAATTCTTTCGGCAAAGTCTTATATTTATCCGGAAGATGTAGAAAAAATGTCTCGACTGATGGAAAAAGAATATTACTCAGTAGAGGATTATATCAATTGCAAATGATTTTGTTCTTATTTTCTGTGACGTATTCAATTAGCTGTAGAATTTGATTTTGTTGTGATGTACTCTGTTATAATTTGTTATGTACTATATCTAAATTTGATTAAAATAAAAAAAAGAACCAAAAAATTAAATGTGTTCAATTGTTTTTCGGGTTTCACAGGATAACTCTTCAACGTATGACCAAATTTGGCAAATTCTTCCAGCAAAGTGTTGTACTCGTCGAATGGATGCAGATAAGACCAAAAAATTAAATGTTTCCTTCAATTGATTTCTGGTTTTTGAGGATAACTCTTGAACGGATGATCGAATTAGGGAAATTCTTCCAGCAAAGTCGAATAGATGCAGTTAAGACCAAAAAATTAAATTTGTCATTTAATTGTTTTCTGGTCTTTAAGGACAACTCTTGAACGGATAAACATATATTGAAAAATCTGTCAACAAAGTATGTGTATATAAAAAAAAAACAATTGCTCAATAGTTCGGTGGTTTTGAGAAGATAGCTCTTGAACAAAATGGTCGATTTTAAAAATTCCTCCTGAAAAGTATTTCTACTCATCGAATAAATGTACAGGACCAAAAAAATCATTTATTTAAGATAACTTGTGAACGGATGACCAAATTTGGCAAATTCTTTCAGCAAAGTGTTGTACTCGCCGAATAGATTTTTAGAAATTAGTAGTTTTTTGAGGATAATTCTTAAACGAAAGGAGATTTTGCAAATTCTTTAAGATGGGATAAGAGTTGGTCTTTTGCATTGTATTTACAATGCGAGACACGTCAAAATAAAAAGTAACTTAGGTCAACTAACAAACCATTACCCAAAAATAAACTAAATAAAATAACTTAAAAATAACTTACTACAACTCAACGTTTTAAATCTTCTAATTTTTAATTTTTTTCCTTTCGGTAGTCATTAAAGAGATATACATTGATAAGATAAAAAATAATTTTTCGTTTTTTAACCAAAAATAAGTTTTAAATTATTAAAGTATTACACTATGCGCCACTATAGTGGCTTTCGCGGATGCGATTTTCAAATTGAACTCTGCCGTACAGAGAAACAGCCCCGTGCGGGCTATTTTTCGTTTGTTTTTTTTTAGTGCTTCTTCTGATCGATTTTTCTTTCCTAAAAAATGAGACGGTGAGATATATTGTGTGTGCTAAGTGGCTCTACCGTCAAAATTTTCCTAGAGCCGCCACTGCTCCGGGCACAAGTTTAAGTATTATTTTTTAAGAGCAAAAGTACTTCATCTTATCTGTAAAAATTGGGCTTTTCACTGTTGTATTAATTATTTTAAAATACTAATAGCTCACGAAGATATAACAGTACAAAACTATTTGTACCGTTTTCTTTTTGACCCACTGTGCATTATTATATTATATGTTAAGTGGCTCTACCATCCAAATGTTCCACGAGCCGCCACTGCATACACCTGTTCCATGAAATCTCCCTATCCTTTTCCAACGTTTTAAAGCGTTGGAAAAATTTACCGGTTATATTATTTGTTTGGAATATGGAATATCGGTAATTTTTAACAATAAAAATTGTTACGCGAAAAATTCTTAGGGGGGGTAATTACCCGATTACCCCCCCTTTGAAACCGCCACTGTACACAAGACACTTGTGTTTGAATGTATTAATAACAAAACTACAACGTATAAACCAGTAAATATAATGCATCTATAGGGTGTCCTAGGAAAAAGTTGCATTTTAAAATTGCTATAAAAAAAAGACGGGTGAATATTTTTCAATAATTCTTTTTTTATTGAATAGCCCCAACATTGCGGTTTAATAGTGGAAAACCACTTCATTCATATGGCTGCCCCGGCTGGCTTTGCAGTAGCCCATTCTGGCGACCCAATTTTTCATGACATTTTCGATGGTGTGGCCCTCAATGGCTGCAATGGCGACTTCAATCTCATCCTTTAGGTCGTCAATCCTCTCTGGATGGTTGGCGTAGCATTTATCCTTGACGGCTCCCCACAAAAAATAGTCCAACGGGGTCAAATAGCAGCTGCGGGGCGGCCAGTTGACATCGCTGTTTCGACTAATTACGCGATTTTTTTTACCGCGCAAAAGTTCGACTGTAACGTTGGCTGTGCGGCACGTGGCGCCGTTCTGCTGAAACCAAATGCCGCCGATGTCTTCCTCTTCCATTCTGGGAATGAAAAATATTTCCAACATGCCGCGATAGCGCTCACCATTGACGGTTACGGCGGCTGCTGCTTCGTTTTCGAAGACCAATGATGCCGCCGGACCACATACCGCACCAAACAGTCACTCGTTGTGGGTGCAGTGACTTTTCCATGATTACGTGTTGATTTTCTGAGCCCCAAATGCGGCAGTTTTCCTTATTGACATAACCACCGAGGTGGAAATGAGCTTCATCTGAAAAGATGATTTTTTGATAAAGATGCTCATCTTCCATCAAGCGTTCTTCGGCCCATTGGGCGAACCGAAATCGCATCGGATGGTTGTGCGGCTTCAGCTCTTGCACCAATTGAATTTTGTACGGCTTCAAACCGAGGTCTTTCGTCAAAATTCTTTGAAGGGACGTGCGAGAAATGTTCAATTCCTGCGAGAGGTGTCGAGTTGATGTTGATGGATTGTCACTCACACTTTCGGCAACAGCAGCAATATTTTCAATTGAGCGCACTGGACGAGCACGGGAACGCGTTGCTTTGTCGATTAACGAGCCACTTTCACGCAAACACTTCACAAATTTATCCACAAACTGCCTGGAAGGCGCTTTATTTTTCCCGAATTTTGTGCGCATTTTTCTTGCAGTTTCGGTTGAAGACTCACCATTTTGGAAGTAAGTTGTCGATATTTCCCAATTTTCTTCGAGCGTAAACTTAACCATTTGGTAAACCGCAAACCTTTTACCAAATATTTGACACATTGGCAAAGTCATTCGAGCTGTCAAAGCCGAAATAATCGATAGTTCAAAAAGCAACCGATAGATGGGCCACCCTGTACTAGCTATAGGTAGTATCGAAATATATTGTTTTTTTTTGTAGATAGTGAAGTTAAAATCTACTTTCCCATTAATTAAAGTAACCTACTGTATAACTATTATATTAAATGCAATTGTAAATAAAATAAAATAACAAAACGGTCGTGATTGAATGCGCAAGTAAAAAAAATACAATTTCATTATATTCTAAGGCTTAAAGACCTCGGGTCAGTTGACTGTTGAGATCAATAAATGTATTGTATCTCTCTCTCTCTCGAATTAAATTCTTTGAAGTTATATTAACAAAGGTAGTAACGTTGAGTTGGAGAAGTATTTCTTAGTACATTGCAAAGTTTTTCATCAACCATTGTTAAAGCTAGCTTGTTTGTAACGTTTGTTTCTTTTCCGCCTACAATGATTTGAAAGGGTTGAAAATTATCGTCTAGGTCTTTTATTTGATGGACTGCATTTCTCGCCGATTCGTGTAATTTCTATAAAATAGCATTTTTTTGTTATGACCAACGGATAATAGCTGCAATTCTACTAAATAGCATTTTTTTGTTACCTGATCAACGGATGCAATTGTACTAGGATCAGAATCGTCTCGGAAGACCTCAAAAATTTATATTTCCGTTAAAATTTTGAATTCAATACTTTTTCTCGTAATAAAATCAGGATCACAATAGTTTTTCTTTATACACACTTCACCTAATACGACAACACATCTAGTGGTTGTACCCATTGTTTTAATAATTTTCTTTTAAATTAATTCGCAATGGAATAAACTTTGTGCGTGCTTGTGTTTTCACAGACAGCACGCAATTTGTTTGAGAAGAGTTCACGAATGGAATGGAAGAGAAGGGAATGTAAAGTAATTGAATGGAATGTACGAACTACCGATTAATTAAAATGCCCATAAAACCGTCATGTCACAGTCCCACGACAGAGACTTAATTAAAACGGCTTTAATGAATAAATTTTGGCGTGACCATAGTTTCTTATTGCTCGATTGAAAGTTCTGTTTAAATTTAAATTAAAAATATATCGATAGCTTAAATTAGAAACCTCCTAACTCCAGAAACGAGACAATAAAAACTGTTCTTGTTTTGTATAAAACTGAATTAAAAAGTTGAACGATATTAATTTAATAAAATTGCAACTAATAATTAGTATTATAATGAAAAGTAATATGGAAATTTTTATACGCTAAATAAGGAGGTGAAAGCTAAAAATTGAGTTTGCAGTTTAAGCCAGAGGTGTCCAAACTACGGCCCGCGGGCCAGACCCGACCCGTAAGGTGATTTTATTCGGCCCGCGAACGTTTTTAAAAAATCCTGATTTTTTGGCGCGAATCCGTTTGATTTTAAAATGTGTACCCATTTGATTTGTAATGTTGCCGACGCCCAGTGATTCAGAATTCGAAAAAGCTGGCCAAAAGTCAAAAAATTAAAGTCAAAATTTTGAGATTAGTACAATATAGTCGTGTCCAGAGGGCTCCACTGGATGCCACAATGGAAGAATATGATTGTATCTACTACAAAATGCCTCGTAATCCGCGTTCAAACTTGTTACTTTATTAGACACGTGGGAGACGTTCGGACGAGGTGAAAGTTTGACGTCGGTTTTTCACTATAAATACTAATCTTTGTGTGCTGGGATTTTTTTCCTTGTTATTATGGATCTTCCTGAAGGTAAATAAATGGTTATTACATTTAATATGCATACAAAACTTTTGTTAGCAATTATAGGAATTTGCGTTAAAAATATGTGGATACATTTTAAACATACATGGAAATATTTTTTTGCCTGTGTATTCCTGTGTTCCTATAGCAATAAAAATATTTATTTTAGTGTCCTTTAACGTGATAAACAACAATTAGCTGCATTCGCTTGCATTTCTCAGTGTAGGATTATTTTTATTGCTGATGTGCAATATTTTTGAAAAATTCGACTTTATATTTTATTGAATATCTTGTATTTTTGATGGTTTTGAAAATGAAAAAATTACCAAGAGCTGCATGCTTGACTTGAGCAAAGCATTCGACTGCGTAACTCATACAGTACTGATACAAAAGTTGTATTTTCATGGTTTCAGCCCAATGAGTTGTAGGCTGATATCATCGTATTTATCAAATAGAAGGCAAAAAGTATTATTTAATCATTCAATCTCAAAAGAAAAATATATGATTCATGGGGTCCCTCAAGGTTCAATTTTGGGCCCACTTCTATTCCTACTTTACATAAACGATTTGCCTTCTCAACCGTCACACGGGTCAACAATTTTATATGCAGATGACACCACAATCTCCTTTAAAGGAAAAACTGTATAAAATGTTAAATCGCAATTACAAACCGATATGAACACTATCAACACATGGTTTGACTGCAATCGTTTAAAACTAAATAGCAATAAAACACTACAGATATTTTTCTCCCTCAAACGAAATCAAGCAGTTGAAAATACATCAATAAAATTTCTAGGCATGTACATAGACTCACATCTGACTTGGTCAAAACACGGGATAGAACTTGAAGCAAAATTGTCAAGACAAGTATATATAATAAGATCAATATCAACACATATGCAAAAAACAGTATACTATTCATATTTTAATTCACATTTATCGTATGGTATAATTTTGTGGGGCCATTCATCTATTATGACAAACATATTTCGCGTACAAAGACGAGCTGTTCGTGTTGTAGCTCAAATCAACTATAGATGTGATTGTGGGGAACATTTCAAAAGGCTTGAAATAATGACTGTTCCAAGTATTTATACAGGGTGTTTCAGAGCTCTGGGAACGGTCAATCACGTGCTTATTTGTCAAAATTTCGAAAAATGTTTTATGCAAAAGTTGTGTATAATAGTGAGATGCACGCCCTATATTTAAATTTATACAGGGTGTCTCATAACAAAGTTACAGACCAAACTTATGTTTTTTTTAAATGGAACACCCTGTATTTTTTGTCATTTTTGAATTATATGGAGCAAATAAAGGTGAGTTACTTCAATACTCCCTATACCTATTGTTTGCCGTTTTCGAAATATTTGAAAATTTGTTGAAATGCATGGTCTGGATGAAATTTTATTTTTGCCCTAGTGATTGACGTTGAATGATTAAAATCATTTCTATTATTTGGTTGAAGGTTCGAACTATAGAACCAACCATGATTTTATACAAAAAATTATACAGGGTGATAAAAAAATGCGGTAGAAAAAACCAACTTATAAAGTTGAATAACTTCGTTTTTTCAAATGGCACACCCTGTATTTAGTAACGTATCCTTAAGTAGAATCCAAGTACCTTTCAGATTATAATAATTATTCTTGATATGATAATCACCGAATACAAGAAAACTATTGAGATTAGGAACAGGGAACCCTTATACAATCTGAAAGATAATTGGATTCTACTTAAGGATACGTTACTAAATACAGAGTGAGCCATTTGAAAAAACGAAGTTATTCAACTTTATAAGTTGGGTTTTTCTACCGCATTTTTTTATCACCCTGTATAATTTTTTGTATGAAATCATGGTTGGCTCTATAGTTCGAACCTTCAAGCAAATAATTAAAATGATTTTAATCGTTCAACGTCAATCACTGGGGCAAAAATAAAATTTCACCCAGACCATGCATTTCAACAAATCTTCAAATATTTTGAAAACGGCAAACAATAGGTATAGGGAGTATTGAAGTAACTCACCTTTATTTGCTCCATATAATTCAAAAATGACAAAAAATACAGAGTGTTCCATTTAAAAAAAAACATAAGTTTGGTCTGTAACTTTGTTATGAGACACCCTGTATAAATTTAAATATTTTTAGAGCGTGCAGCTCACTATTATACACAACTTTTGCATAAAACATTTTTCGAAATTTTGACAAATAAGCACGTGATTGACCGTTCCCAGAGCTCTGAAACACCCTGTATAACGGAATGCATCTTGCATATAAAAGAAAACATTGGAAAGTACAATTGTAACAGATCTTATCACGAACATGACACTAGAACAAAGAACGAAATACGAGTTAACCCGTTTAGATTATCAAAATCAAAAACCGGCACGCGATATCACTGTATCAAATTCTTTAATGCTCTTCCTTCTGAAATACAAAATGTATCTATAAATGAGTTGAAGCTATGGTGTAAATCAATCTTTACACAAAATGCCTTCTATTCGTTTGCAGAATTCTTTATGGTATGTGATAAACTTGTATTTTAACGGCAATTAAAAAATGTTAAATATAAATTTACTTTTAATCTCTCTACTGTATAAATGCTTTGATCTCCTTTTCATAGTACTTAATTTTACCTATTTTGTATCTTAATAATATTAAGTACTTTATCATTATAAACTGTGTATGAATAGTTAAATTATTATTTAATTTTTTTTTTTTAGAATTAAGGATTCTGATTTTATTATTGTGTAAGTTTTAATTTAGCCTAATAATATGCTTCTATGGTATTTTAAAATGTTTGCTGTTATATGTCTAATTATATTTTAACTTAATATTTATGTAACCCTTTTGTCAGCCTATTCAGTTCTTTTTAATGGTTTCAAATTAGTCTGGTTTCACTATAGAATTTCCGAACCACTTTACAGTTTTCCTTTTTGACTTGTGTTAAAACTATATTTACGTTATTGCACCAATAAAGATATTATTATTATTATATACAGGGTACAGATGAACAAAACGGAAAATAGGATTTTCAATGTTATTTTTTTTATATTGGAATATTATCTTCCCTGATCATTTTAGAGGAAAGATTCCCTCCTAGTCAAATTAGTAAAAAAAAGAACAAATAAGGAATTTGAAAGAAGTTTGTACGGAGAAAGTGAAACATAAATATGACAGACAGATAGACATAAATGAAGACATTCATACAGACTATTTTTACAAAAATTGTCGGAATCGACGAAGTGGATATTTCCGCAAAAAATCTTTTCTCGTAGTTTCCACGGAGATAGTAAAAAATAAATATGACAGACAGGCAAATATAAAGGCAGACACACAGATATACATTTTTTTTACAAAAATTATCGGAAATAGATTTTGCCACAAAAAAAAAGTTTGTTTTTTTTTACGATCACAATAGTTTCCCGTAGTTAGTATGGAGAAAGTAAAAAATAAATATGACAGACAGAAAGATACAAACACACATTTTTTTACAAAAATTGTCGCAATCGACAAAATGGATATTTTCGGAAAAAATTATTTGAAAATTTTTTACGATCACATTTTTCCCCTTAGTTTGTAAGAAGAAAGTAAAAATAAATATGACAGACAGATACAAAGGCGGACACACAGACACATTTTTTTCACAAAAATTGTCGTAATCGAACGAAATGGTTATTTCCGCAAAAAAATAAATGGAAATTATTTGCGATCACAATACTTTCCCGTAGTTTGTACGGTAAATATGACAGACAGACGCACATAAAGGCAGACACATATATTTTCTACAAAAATTGTCTGAATCGACGAAATAGATATTTCAGCAAGAACAATAAATTGTTACGATCACAAAATTTTCACTTAGTTTGTAAGGAGAAAATAAAAAATAAAGATGACAGACAGACAGACACAAAGGCGGACACACAGACACTTTCTTTTTCACAAAATTGTCGGAATCAAACGGCTGTTCCGCAAAAAAAGGATTTTTTTTACGATCACAATATTTTCCGTAGTTTGTACGGAAAAAGTAGAAACTAAATATGACAGACAGGCACAAAGGCAGACACACATATTTTTTACAAAAATTGTCAGAATCGAGGAGATTGATATTTCCGCAAAAAAAAATATTTGGAAATTTTTTACAATAACAACACTTTCCCTTAGTTTGTATGGAGAAAGTAAAAAATCAATATGATAAACAGACAGACACAAAGGCAGACACACATTTTTTTACAAATTTTTGTCGGACGGAATCGACAAAATGGATATTTCCGCAAGAAGAAATGTTTGGAAATTTTTTACGATCACAATAGTTTCTCGTCAATTTGTGCACACCCTGTATAGTATAAGTTATGGTTATTGTTTTGACCCGAGGGTGGAGAGTGCTCACCGACTCGAAGCTGCGGGCCAAAAACCATTTTACTGCCGTGGTGATTATTTGGTATATTATTTTGTTTGTCATTAAATTTTCATTTATAAAAAATTCAAATTACAATTTATTCGAGAGAATAGAAATAATCGTAATTTATGACACGTTTATTCTGAACGTAACCATTTAATAGGTGTAAATAAGAATGGAAGTTTTTCACTAATTTTAAAAATAATCATCAAATTGTTGTTAGTTGCGAATTTTTTCAGTGTGACCAAATAAATGTAAAAACAATTGTGACCAACTTGCAATTTTTAAAATGTGCTCATAATTGATTTTGCTTTATGATTTAAGAAAAATCTGACAAGTCCCTTCACTAACTTTAAAAATAATCATGGGATAACCGAGTAAATTGTGCTGAAGTTGTCAATTTCTCCAGTGTAGCCAAATAAATGTAAAAACAAATGATACAAACTTTAAATTTTAAAATTTTACTTAAAATTAATAAATACCAATAATTAATAATACCATTTCATGGTATAAAAAAGATCTTCTACACACTGGGATCATTGTTATTCTGAAATATTGGATTTCTCCAGTGCGGACAATAATAAGTTTATGACTTATGCCCGCCATATTAGATCCGCCATTTTGAATTTTTCAATTTTGTCATCAAATTCATAATCTGTGATAAGTACCCATTTATATCAAAGTTTATCAAGATTTAGACTTTTGGCCAGCTTTTTTGAATTCTGAACCACTGTGCGACGTTTCAAATCAGTTTCAAAAAGAAATTATTGATCTTTAAGCTAACGATCAAATCAAGGATCAAGGGTAGAAAGGAAACTTGATCGATTTTTACACATTTTTGGATCCAAAAGTGTTTCCAAATTTAAAGCAATTGTACATTTATTTCTATGTTTCGCACGGCCTATACGTGTGAACAAACTTGTTCCAGGATGAACAACAACAACTAATTACTATCATGTCTACCGGGATGTCAACTAGAATCCAGAAGGTCGTTGAAAGGGTCCTATCTAACCCTAAGTTTGTTAATAACCTCCTCGAAACTATAAGTGCGCATCTGAAACAAAATATCAAGGTGGTTGAAGAAAAGGTGTCTTCACTTCAGTCTAGTGTTGTTCATCTCGAACTGAAAGCGGACAACTTGGAGCAGCATCTAAAAGGATGCAATCTAAGAGTGTTTGGGTTACGTAAGAAGGATGGAGACAAAGTTGAAGACTTATTCATTGGAATTTGCAACACGAAACTTAAGTTACCTATATCTACGTCTGACATCGAACGCTGCCATGAGTTTATGCAGGGGACTAATTCAACACTACTTGTGTCCCTTAAGAGCCCCAACTGAGGGATAGTGTCTTCGCCGCTAAACGCAAGCTGAAAGGTACGAAAATTGTGATTCGGGAGGATCTTACGCCTGCCCGATTAGCTCTTGTTAAAGCTGCATTACTTAAATTTACTAATAAAAACGTGTTCACTAATCATGGGCAGGTATATATACTGGTTTGAATGAAAAATGCAACACCAAGAAAAACAGCCAGAATTTATTTAATTTTTCTACAATTGATGGCTTTTGGTATAAAAAGTAACTCATTAAAATTTCAATAAAAAACTCCTTTGTCAAACCTCTTTTTAGGATGATTTTATATACGAAAAATAGCAATATCAAATGGTGTTTTTATAAACAAGGAACAATTTGGATTAGTTTTCTCGTGATAATAGTGCGAAGAACATCATTTAAAATGCTCAGAGTTCGTAACCGTCGAAATTTTGTACAACTAAGTGATTTCGAGCGAGGTCGTATTATTGGCATGAGAGAGGGTGGTCTTTCGTTTAGAGAAATTGCCAATAGAATGGAACGTGACGCAACCACAGTAATGAGGTGCTGGCGAAGATGGTCTGAGGAAGGTATTCATGGACGTCGGAGAGGATCTGGACCACAGCGAAGAATGACAGCCCGCGAAGAACGCAGGTTGAGACTTTTGGCGATAAGAGAAACATTATCCACTACGCGGGCCATTGGAAACACTTGGAGGGATACATTAAATGTTAGAATCTCAATGGCATCGATATATCATCGAATACGGAGTTTTGGAATCCGTAGTTATCGTGCTTTTTGTTGCCTTCCCCTGACTCCACGTCATAGAGCTTCTAGGTTGAACTGGTGTAGAGAACGGGTGAATTGAAGACAAGAATGGCAACAAATTGTGTTCACTGACGAATCCAGATTTTGTTTGTGGGCCAACGATGGACGTTGACGTGTCAAACGTTTCCGCGGGGAACGCAGAAATATGAACTTCGCGCTTCCTCGGCATACTGCTCTTACGCAGGGGGTGATGATTTGGGGTGCCATCACGTATGGTGGTAGGTCCCCTCTAGTTTTTATTCCTGGCACCCTAAATGCTTGGCGCTACGTACAGACTATTCTAGAGCCCGTTGCACTGACGTACAACAAGGGTTGCAAAACCCTATCTTTCAGCAAGATAATGCTCGCCCACATACAGCAAGGGTAACAATAGAGTGTTTAGAAGAAGCTAACGTTGTAGTGCTTCCATGGCCTTCTCGTTCACCAGACCTTTCGCCCATCGAACATGTTTGGGATATGATAGGCGTCAGACTTGGAAATTTACCCCGTGCCCCAGACACTTTGGACGAACTTCGTTTGCGGATTCAGGAAGCTTGGGATGAGCTACCCCACGAAGATATTGATCACCTCATTCAAAGCATGCCGAATCGCGTGAATGAGTGCATTAGAAACAACGGAGGACCGACTCATTATTTAAAAAAAATGCTTGTGTAAGTAAGTTTTTCAACTGAAATTTTGATCGTTTACTTGAGACATTCAAATACAACTTCTGTGAAATTTTCATTAAAATCTGACCATAACTTCTTGGTGTTGCATTTTTCATTCAAACCAGTATATAAAAGCAGTGGATGGCATAAAAAATATATAAGATTGAGGACTTGGTAAATATAAATTGTTAGGTAAAGTGCAATGAGCTCACCTGTCTATATATCGAACATTTGAACTGCGTTCCACGCTGGACATTTGTATACAATTTCTTTTTCTCTTTTCTTGTATCGCGGTTTTATACATTCCTTTCTATCTTTTATTTTTGCATATCGGTATTGCGAATAATTTTAATTTGATATATTATTTAAAGTGAAGCCTTACTGCTTTTCACTGAGCCGTTATTTATTTACTACATTTTAACTTACGTTTATTTTTGAATTGTTATTTAGTTAGTTAAAATATGACTTCTTTTGCATTTGATTTTCACTGAGCCTTTATTTATTTACAACAGTTTTCCTTTAACTTACGTTTATTTTTGAATTGTTATTTTGTTAGTTAAAATATGACTACTTACTTTTGTCATTATGGTAACTGGTGATTTAAAAATCTAATCATGCTAGGTCATTGCTGCCTAAAATTGCTGTAGTTATAGAATATTATTTTAATGATGGCGGACGTGACTAGTTGTGTCACCAGTGAGTCTGAAAATATTAACGAAAAGAAATGCAATAAATGCAAAAATAAGTCTGTGAACGTAGTATTATGTGTAAACTGTGGAAACGACTTTCATCCATCGTGCCTTAAAATCCACACCAAAGCATGTGGTAAGATGTTAAGCCTATCCGCAGGAGAGATTGACAGTGAGGTTAAGTCACCCGGCACGGCAGACAACGGTAATATGCAATTTAATTTTCTTACCGAGGAAAATAAACTACTACGAAAAATCATTGAAGAACTGGAGAGCAAGAACACGATTCTCTTGGAAAACAATAGCCTCTTAAAAGAGAAAATCTTTTTTTCTGCAAAATAAGCAAGGAGTCAAACTAAATAAACCTGTGAGTGTCATCAACAATCAACAGATGTCGGATCTAGTATTAAATGAGCCCAAACTTTCATTTCAACAAAAAGCTATCAGTGAGCCAAAATCACCATCAGCAAAAACCCGCCCGCAGAATTTGCAGGCGAACAAAATAACTCATCCAACTCGATGCGAGCGCGCGGCCTCCACCGTTCCGCAGCCTTATCTGTTACCTGAAGACAAAGCGACATCTAAAGAGGAAAGATTCACCATTTATAAAGGTAAACGGCCGAATAAAAGGAGGAGCGTGATCAGCACCGGTAGTAAAGCAACTGAAATAATCACAGCCGAACCTAGGAAAACTTGGTTATTTATTAACAGAGTTCAACACAAAGTAACACAGTCAGATATGGAGAATCGCATTAAAACTATTCTTGGAAACAAGCAATTTGTGTGCGAAAGAGTTGAAACTAGATCGGCAACCTACGATAGTTTTAAACTAAGCGCGAATCTAACGGAACATGAAGTACTAACGAACCCATCAAACTGGCCGGCGGGAATCGAAATAAGCAGATTTATTTTTAGGAAGGTCTCCAGCAACACAGGAACCACATAATCAATCAACATTGAACTGCCAGCAGTGACCAACAGTAGTGGTAAGCCACAAAAATTACTTTTTAAAGCACTTTTCGTGAACGCTCAATCGGTGCGCAATAAATATAATGAACTAGATAGTGTTATTGAATCTAATCAGTTTAATATAGTGTGTGTAACCGAACACTGGCTGAAATCTAACGAGAGTGAGAACTATTGTATTAATAATATGATAACTGCCTCCCATTTTAGTAGGACTAACTCTAGTCATGGGGGCGTTCTAATATTAATCAAACGTAACGCGAAATTTAAAGTGCTGCCCAATATGAATAATCTATCTACTGAAGCGCAGTGAGAATTATCGGTAATTCAATTAATTTCCGAAAACAAAACTGTTATTGTTATTTATCGTCCACCGCAAGGTGATTTTAATATTTTTTTAGATACTATGTCTGCTGTGTTAGATATGTTAGATATGGTAAACCAACATGTTCTGATTGGGGGGGATTTTAATTTACATTTTAATAATGAAAACCAAAGAGTGAACAGGCTATGCGATATTTTCAGATCGTATGGTCTTGCTAAAACGGTCGAATTTCCGACTAGAGGCGCAAATACTCTTGATAATGTATTTGTGAATTACAAGCCACATGGATTTAAGGTTTTTCCACTAGATTTGTCGTCAGACCATAAAGGGATACATCTTCAGTTCCAAGAGGATATTGTTCCCGAACCCATAATTAGCAAGTCAATAAGACCGATCACCCAGTCAGGCAAACTTGCTTTTTTCAATACTCTAGATTGTACTGATTGGAGGAATGTTATAACGGAGGCTGATTGCAATAGGAAATATGATCTGTTTCACGACACTTATGTGTGCTTATCAAACAGCTTTTCCTGAAATTGAAGTTAAAAACAAACTTACGAAGATTAATTATGTACATTGGTTCACCGAAAATCTCCGGGAAATGAGAGAAAATCTAAATCTCATACACGAGGCTACACAAAATAGCAACGATAATTCTCTCACTGAGATTTACAAATCGTATCGTATAAAATACAATTTAGCAATAAAATCAGCAAAAATTAAGGCTAATGATAATCTTATTGCAAACTCAAACCACAAAGCCAAGTCCATGTGACAGATAATAAATTCTGGTCGTAAAACTAAACGCAACTGTGATAATCTCTGTGATATTAATGCGGAACAGTTCAACCAAGAGTTTATCTCACATATAACTCATATTATTAACTCTTTTCAGAGCCCTAATATGGACCCAATATCTCTTATGCCTAGTTTTCCAGATCTTAATTTTTCCTGTAGTACAGTAACCTCCTCTACTGTGAGAGATGCAATCAATAGCTTAAGGAACAGTAAAAGTAAGGATATTTATGGGTTCACTTCTGACTTAATAAAATACTGCAAAGAGCCTATTTTATCAGCCCTTACTTCTGTCATTAATAAATGTATTGAATCTTCAACGGTGCCAGAAGCAATGAAGATTGATTATCCTAGAATTTCAGAAAGGTCTTTTGTAAGGCCCAAATCCCTAACTAAATCATTAAGTTTAGATTGTGTAAACAACTGTGGCTCATTTGATGTGGTTGGCTGGAAACAATCCATTTCTTCCTCTGTTGTGGTGTCAGATGCAGAACTACTTGATGTTTTTGCGTGCTAGGTGAAATAGGAACTGGTACGTCCGGACCGTGGGGAACTGGTCTTATAGCAGACGGAAGATTCGGATACATGATACCCTTTTGATTTTTGGTGTTATATCCTTGCACATTACAGGAACAAAAGTAGCAGTTGCTTCCATGGTCCTTGGGTTCTCGCCAAATCATGGGTATACCAAAACGTAAGAATTTCAGCTTCCCTTTATCCAATAGTCTTAGCTATTCAACACAGGAATTACACACAATATGCGGAGCCTACGATTTGTCTTGGTCACCAAGTTTTATTTTGAAGTATGCAAAATACACTGATTTAACGAATTCTGTTACGTTTTTTCTTTGTTTTGTTATAACGAACTTTCCACAGATGTAACAAAAGCAGTTTGTCTTATTTTTACAACCTCTAGATGACATTGTGAAGGATATAGCACAGAACAGAGCAAAGTAAGATAAACAGTGTTACCCGTACGGTAGCTTCCGTAGTACTTCCCTGCTTATTAGGTTATAAACGGGGCACAGAACAATAATCGGGGAATCCCTGCTTTATATACTGGAATAGGAACCCCCCAGCTATATGCTGATAGGGGATTCTTCAAATGTAAACAGTTTTAAATATAATTTTAATTATACAACAATTTTCGTGTCTCACGCCTAAAACTGAAATTGAAATATACATAAAAAAAAAACTAGACGTGATAAACGCAAATGCAACTTACTTTTGAAATCAGCATACAACAAGTATTAAAAAAAATATATAAAGCTTCCGATAAAAAATACATCGCAGGCCTGTGTAATTTTCTCTCCTCTAATGATGCATTTAAGTTTAAATTGGTCGATGAACAAACCATATGGAGCATCCGCAATGGGGTATGATAATGTAAATATTAAAATGTTGCTGTTGTGCTGCCCAACTATAGTGCCGTATATAACGCACATTATTAATAGCTGCATCTTGGATTCGTTTTTTCCTAATTGTTGGAAACATGCCATTATTAATCCTATACCAAAGGTGACTAATCCCACCGGACTTAAGGATTTAAAACCAATTAGTATTCTTGCCACCGCCGATTTCAAAATCTTTGAAAAAATTATGAGGAAGCAATTGCTCGAATTTGTGGAAAGTAAGTACCACAGCTACAATCTGGATTTCGTAGAGGATATAGCTGTGAAACAGCTGTGTTGGAAATCTCCGATGACATGCTATCAGCCACTGATAAGGATCATCTTACACTATTAGTTCTCCTGGATTACAGTAGAGCTTTTGACTGTGTTAACCATGATACTCTAACACTATTACTAAAGCATATAGGTCTGGACGAATCGGCCATCACATTATTATATAACTACTTGTGCGGATGTAAACAGTGTGTTCAGCTCGGAAAGCACAGATCTAACTTTTTAGATATTTCACAGGAGGTCCCGCAGGGCTCTGTCCTCGGTCCTCTTTTATTCACGATTTATGTATTTAATATTTTAAATCAATTGATTTTCTGCAACGGCCATATGTATGCAGATGACAGCCAACTTTACCTCTCTTTTAAGCCTGATAATTTTCAAGAGGCAGAAATGCATGTGTGTGCTGATTTACAGAGAATTTTTGAATACTCTAATATGTTGGACCAAACTCTAAACACCGGCAAATCTTCATTCGTACTGTTTGGCAATAAGCGCGTTTGCAATACACTTTATACTCAATTGAATATCTCCACAAATGGGGTCAATGTGCCTTATGCAGTTGGGGCTACGAACCTTGGAGCAGTGACGGTTCGCGGGGTTTTTTCTAGTACGGCTGAGGAACAAGAGGTGGTAGTACAGATAGGTGCGGTCACGCAGCCACCAGTCTCTGCAACTGACCCTACCTATCTGTATTACCACCTCTTGTTCCTCAGCTGTACCAAAAAAAAACCCGCGAATCGTCACTTCCTTGGAGTCTTCGTTGACAACACATTTCGCTATAAAAGGCAAATAAATAAGTGCATTAGACCGGCTTACTTGAGTCTTAAAAAATTATACCCACAATGAAGATTCTATTATGTAATGCTTTTGTCTTGTCACATTTTATTTACTGTTCAACACTTTATAATGGCGCCATCGATAAGTTCACCTCTTCTAGGATACAAAAAGTCCAAAACTCTAGTTTACGATTTATACAGGGTGCGTAAAAAGTATCGCACTAAATGGGATTATATGGAAACAGTTTGACATTCATTTGACTTGACATTTAGTAGGTTTAAATTAGATATAAATATTTTAAGATGAGTTTCCTTTGTTTTGCACTACTTGCTTTTTGTCAGAAGCCGCCATGTTGAATTTTCCTAAATAGCATCGTAGGTTTTTTTGGTATTATTTGAAATGTTATTTAATTAGAAGTACAACGTGGTATAATATTAGCATGCTTATTCTGAAATAACGACAAAAATAAATAATTTAAACAAAAATTTTAATTAACAAGAAACTTAAGTATTGCGCCAAATTAGTTTATGTGGAAACGCTTTGACATTTAGTTTTGACATTTGTGTGTCAAACTTAAGTTAAGATAGGTAAGCAAAACTGAATTTGTCGGAAATTGAGCGCATTGAAATATTAAAATCGTTGGATTTGGTGATCGCAGAAGAACCCATGCTAAAGCTTGCCATGTGTTTAATGACAGTCATCCAAATAGGAATCCAATCAGCAGATCTACAGTAACGCGAACAGTGCAACGATTTGAAGAACTAAAAAGTGTAAAGTATTGTTCTACACCTGGAAGACCGAAAACAGCCACAAATGACGACACTTCATTGCAAGTTTTACTGGATGTCTATGAAACACCACAAACCTCAACCAGGCAACTTGCAACAGATCATGATGTGTCTGAAGGATCAATTAGAACAATATTAAAGCGGTCTAAGTATCGTCCTTACAAACCACATTTACTTTATGAACTGTTACCAGAGGATTTTAATCGGAGGATACAATTTGCAGAAATAATGATGGAAAGAACAGAAGCTGATCAAAATTCTGTCAAAAACATAGTTTTTTCAGATAAAGCTACATTTATGTTAAATGGTTCTGTAAATAGGCATAACTGTAGATACTGGAATCCTACTAACCCCTATGTCAACTTGAAAACTCACATCCAATATCCACAAAAACTTAACGTTTGGTGTGGAATATTGGATGAAAACGTCATGGGGCCGTTCTTTTTACGTCATACATTAGGATCTGTTGTTTTATTCGAACTATTGCAAAACCAAATTGTACCAAAAATAAAGGAGATTAAACCAAATTCAATAAATCCGCAAGTCTTGAACCCTGATGTATAATTTCAACAAGATGGTGCTCCACCGCATTTCGGTCATCAAGTTCGAGAATTCTTAAATCATAATTTCGCAGAGCAATGGATCGGACGGAGGGGTGTAATTGAATGGTCACCTATGTCTCCAGACCTGACACCTATGTACTTTTTCTTCTGGGGATATTTAAAAAGTGTTGTGTATCGAAATAGGCCAACAACATTAGATGAATTAAAAGCTCGAATTAGAGTTGCAATAACAAACATTCCTAGTGTAGTGTACTATGCATATCTGCATATCTGCATAGTACACTGGGCGTTTTTCTTGATAGACTTTCTTATTGTCGAGAAGTGAATGGACAACAATTTGAGTACCTATTGTGATTTTATTAGGTTTCTTGTTGATTTAATTTTTGTCTTCAATTATTTATTTTCGACGTTATTTCAGAATAAACATGCTAATGTTATACCACGTTGTACTTCTAATTAAATAACCTTTCAAATAATACCAAAAAAACCCTAGGATGCTATTTAAAAAAATTCAACATGGCGGCCTCTGACAAAAAGCAAGTCGTGCGAAACAAATGAAACTCATCTTAAAATATGGGTATTTATATCTAATTTAAACCTACTAAATGTCAAGTCTTAATGTCAAACCGTTTCCATATAATCCCATTTGGTGCGATACTTTCTACGCACCCTGTATATGGTATTAGGAGATTTGATAGAATTTCACATAAGCTAAAAGAAACTGGATGGTTGACTATGTCCAGGAGGAGAGAGTATCAGGCCCTATGTTTTTATCACAAGCTAATTCACAGTAAATCTCCACCCTACTTATATGATAAAATTATCTTTCGGGAAGACGTTCATAACATTAATACTCGTTTTAGGAGACGCCTGTCACCACCGAAACATCGCACCTTGCTTTTTGAACGGTCCTTCTCCTATCAAATTTATGAAATGTATAATGCAATACCTAACAATTTTAAACATCACAATTTAAGAAAATTTAAAGCGGAATTTAAAAAAAATGTACTATATGTTGTGAAGAGCGGGTTTTTGTGTTCTCTCATTTTCCATATATATTCTCTTTATGTGTATTTGGTTACCAATAAAATGTTATGTTTATTTCTATACCTTCGGATGTATAATACTTTTGTTATATTCTCATACTGGATGGAAGAGCAGCATTGAGAATGTACTCAAAGCTGAATCCGACCTTAGGATTTGCATACTTTTATCTTTCCCGCATCATAATATTTATGTATCTACTTTTAAGTTACTGTGTTATTGATGCTATTACTTTTTTTGTTATGCAATTTATTATTATTATTAAGTATCTGAAATCTAAATACAGTGTAAATTTATCAGATGATCATTTGCGACCATTGCTTATAATTGGTGTTTGGGTCATTCCATGCTATTTCAACAAAAGGTTGTGCTGCACCATTTTTAATTTTTTTATATTTTGCACAGATAATTATACATGTTTCTAGAGTTCAAAACTAATTTTAGAAAAAACATAATTCCTGCCGTATGGCAGATATGTCCTCAGATGGAGCTTGAAACATGTACATTTTTGTGATTACAAGCATTTGCGCTAAATGGCATAACTTTCTTTCCAATTGAGCAAATTTAAAAATTTAAAAATCTCTTAACTCAGTTTAAAGCGCTGTATATTTTGGTTCTATTTTCTTTCATCATTTGATATATTTTTTTCAAATTTAATAGCCGTCAAAGTTTACTTTCGAGATTTACATTTTGTTCATTTTTCGACCCTGTTTTCGACCGGGAAGGTGACAATACACTTAAACCAAATTCAGTTTGCAAGTACAACAGTAACAATTTAATTTTTTTTCACTGAAGAAAATTTGCATTTTCAACAAAATTCGTATATTTGTAAAGCTGTATCTCCAGTGGGGTACATAGTACAAATCTGAAATTTATACTACCAATGCTTCTATTCGGTAGCAACACCATTACAAAATTTGGTAACTTTGTTTTGCGTAGAAACAATATTTCAGTTCAAAGTTGTGAATAAAATGAGCGTATTTCCATTTGCTTTGATGGTAATTTTTAATCTTTTATGCATACCATAAAAACCATAAAAATAGAATATAATTATATATTTATATATAATATATATACAGTATGCTTTTTTTTATCGTGGGCCATAGGATTTTACATGCTAAAAATTATACCTCGCGTTAATGTATATTTTATCATATAATTTTGAAGCAAATTTTAGTTAGTAATATAAATCAATTATTTTTCTACATGATGCGCTTAATTAGAATAATTTACACATGTTTTATTCCATTAAAAAGTACTTTTGCTCAGAACCGGACGACCGGGATACGCTGTAGAAAAGTTGTCAACTATTTCCCTAACATAAAATTCACTGACTTCTTGTAGAAAAATACAACTATTTCTCTGGTGGACAAACCTCTTATAATTGCCGTTACAAATTCCACCCGTTATTCAACAGTATAAACAGACATTTTCTAGGATAAATTCGTTTGATTACTTGCCTCACTAATCAATCTGACATTTCGGAAATTCAAGGTACTTTGATTATTTTTGCTCAGTTATTTATATTAAATAATTTCATTTTTCAATGGAATAAAACATGTATAAGTTATTCTAAGTAAGCGCACCATGTAGAAAAATAATTGATTTATTACTAACTAAAATTTCCTTCAAAATTTTATGATAAAATATACATTAATACAAGGCATCATTTTTAGCATGTAAAACATTATCTTATTTGCTTAGATGTTTTAAACAATTGAACAGAAATTATATACATACTAAAAAATATCATCCCTGTTACTAAAAATACATAATTACTTGCTACTTAAATACACATGTTGTAAATAACTGAACAAACAAAAATTATATAACTAAGTATTTGAAGCCTGCTTCTTTCTACCTTAGATTTTAAAATTTGTTTAACCTGGGTTTAATATTGTAAATTCGCCCTGTAGCAGCCGACAGCTCGGAAGGAGCAAGAACACGTAAGACATTGTCATATGGCCCCATTGGATGGAATAAATGTATCTTGTAGTTCTCGTTTGATCGCTACATCTCAATAACTTATGCAATCCACCAATGGCAATCATAAATGCGTGCAATATAATTACTTTATTCAAGTTCATGAGAAGGATTTCTTGAAACATTGGTGATCTTTATTTCTTCAAAATCTTGTACACTGGATGTGATAAAACACTTTATTCGTTTGCAGTCTATAGGTATAAATCGATGTTTCTGTCTTGTGTTAGGAATCCTCATAGCATTGGTAAATCGCTCTTCCAGAAGTGTATCATTTGATGTAACATCATGTTTACTAACAAACATAAAAAATACCCTTTATGTTTTCTGTACAAAAATTAAACATCTCACGACGTATCAAGATGTGATTCTCAGTGACTCTTTGCAGGCTTGCTTTGGTCACTAGCATTTTGACTGTCCCGCCTATTCCATCACATGGCCCTTTTCCATGAGATATTCCAAAAAAATTCCATTCCGCATCAAGTAGAAAATCTTTTTTATGATGGCACAAGTTCAAGAAGTTTTTTCTATTCTTATACTGCCCAGCTGCTCCATCCGAAAAGTATACAACTTTTTTTTACAAAAGGTGTCACGTGCTGGAAAGCATACACTGCTTTGGTGGTATGTTGCATGCAGTCACTGATGACACAGAAACTTTTGGATACCAGATATTGTTCATCTGGATGTTTGTAGTACATTACAAAGGGATGTAAAGTTGCTTGGTCATTTACCCAGTGAAAACTTTGTATCTCATCTTGGACAATAAATGAGAAATTCTCCGAAAAATCTCATATAACTATGCATTCATCACTTTTTAAACTCTTCTTTTTTATTTCAAGTAATCAGATTGTGCTTTACTAATGAAGTGATGTTTGTTTAAAGAAACTAGTCTATCCAGCAAATCAACAATTACGTCATCAATTGATTTTGTAATAGTTATAAGAGCCGCCCTGTCAGTCTTCACCCTCTGTGAATATGTCACTGTGTCTAAAAATGTATCATCTTTCCTATCATAATGATAAGTAATCAAATATTTTGCAGCATCTCTTCCAGGGCAATCACTGCACCTACCCAGCATGCATTTTCACTCTGTAAGTCACAAACCATTAAGACTAGTAGGTCTTTGTAATCAATTTTCAGCTTTAGACCATGTAATATGAGTTTAACATTTTGGTGTTGAGCGCATACACATTCCATTACTACCTGCCAAAACACACCACTTTGGTTGCAGTTGGGCAAACTTTGAAAATCCTATTTTTTAGTACAAAAGTTTTGATAAAGTTCTTTAGGATTACATAATATTAGTCTTTTTTGTTTTGTTTCCTTTTGACCATCAGTATTCCTAATAGAAACACAGTCTTTTGCACCAGGGCACATCCTACTGTTTTCATCACTTTCATAAAAATCTACAACTTTATCAGTCAATTCCTCTGAAAATTTTCTGGAATTCCTTTGTTCTATATTAGGAAGAATACCATATTTCTGAATCAAAGCCTGTGTTTTTTTTACCAAGTACTGACTTGCACCAAATTCATGGCATGTTTTTGCTACTGACCAGGACTCTGGCACTAAACTTAATATATTCACTTTCTCTGAAACTATAGAACTTCCTTTAAATTTTTCTTTTAGCTTATTTAAGAGTATAGTATATTCATCATATATACCCTCATTAGTACTTAAAATATCAAAACTTGTACTTAGCTTATTTTTCATTGACGATGTAACTTTTTCAATTTTTTTTCTATAGTATTTGGCCTTCTTTCAATATTGAGCTTCTGAATTTTAACAGGTGAAACTCCTAGAGCGTCACATGCAACATTTATATTATCTAATGTTGAATAAACCGGTATAAACGTTTTATCATTAGTTTTACCTTTGTTAAAACTATAATTTTTTTTTAAACAAGAAATACATAAAGTTTTACCTGGGACTAATCTTACATTTTGATGTTTTTGAGCCAAATCCAGAGATATTTCTGTTAGGCCTTTTCTTATCACTTTTCTATGGCATTTAAAAGGGTCAGAACAGTTCTTTCTCCACGACCACCGTAGAATTTAAGCATTCTGAAATCAATTTTGATTATAGAACTTACACATTCTCACTCTTGTTATGGAACAAAACACAATGCGCTTATGCGTTTTGCATGTAATTCATTCCATAACAAGGGATAGAATGAATATTCTCACATCGTTTCGGATAAAACAATTAGCCTTGGATTTCACAATTGTCAAAATACTATAAACATAACCACAAACGTGATAATAAAACGTAAGTTCTTTGTGTTCATTATTTTATTAGTCTATTTTATCTGGTCGAGGAGAAAGTATAGTCTGATACTCGGTAAGAATGGAAATTCAGATGCTCGTGGTTCCTCGCGCTCGCCTAACGGCTCGCGCTCGAAATATTCCACTCGCATCGAATTTCCATTCTAACCTTGTTACAGAATATACTATTCCAAATAAGTGATTATATTTATCAAAATATTTCTTCTCGTGGTACTGGCAAATACTTTCGAAGTCCCCTAATCTTAAGTCCAAAATAGTTTTTAGTTCATTGCTTAATTCACAAAAAAATTTTAGGGCTAGTGAAATTGGCCCATAAGTAGTCTTATGACAATTTTCATTTTTTCTAACTCCAACAGAACACATCATCCTCCCTTCACTCTCTCAAATACGAGTACTTTGGCAAATATGAATTTTGTGTTTTTTTTTACTGATATTTGGTTCTTATTCCTACAAATAAAAAAAATTGTTAATAATTTAAATAAATAATAATTAAAGTTAATACTTTTATCACAATTTGGATTTTATTTAAACTAAAATAGTAATAAGAGGACACTTTAGTGCTGAGGTAAATACAATTTTTGTATGCAATCGAAATTGCCCTATTTTTAGGTTCAAAAATGTAATTACTTACGTTTTTCTTCTAAAGATGTTTTGACGTTTCAGTGGTTCAGTTTCAACTTGCGGACATAAATATAGGTTATGTTGATAATTGTTTAACGTAATATCAGTAAATTGTAGAGGTTGGGTTAGAATCGCGGGAGTGGTTTAAACAAACACAGAAATTCTAGAACGTAATCAGAAGCTTGACTCCCAACAGCCGCAAATTTAAGATATTTGTCTAATGATTCTTACGGCTCTATTCAATTTTATTCTTTAATAATTTTGAATAATAATACGTTTCTATTCAGGGTCCACAGTACCTTTTTTTTAATTTCATCGCCAGGGCTATAACTTCGTTATACGGAAACCCTTGGTAGGTATTTGAATGACTAGTATCAGTGATTGAAATATTTACAAGTTTATTATAATCGCTGCTGGTACTGGTGGGTTTCATTTTAGTGCCCATTTCTAATATTTAAAATTCGATGTTAAATCCGATTGCATAAAAATTTTTACAACTTTGAACTGAAATATTTTTGTTACTACGCAAATTTTGCAATGATGTTGCTACCGAATAGAAGCATTGGTAGTATAAATTTCAGATTTGTACTATGTACCCCACTGGAGATACAGCCTTACAAAAATACGAATTTTGTTGAAAATGCCAATTTTCTTCAGTGAAAAAAAATTGGAAGGGTTTAAAATACTTCATTTTTTTGCCTCAGGTAGAATCTATTGTTACTGTTGTACTTGCAAACTGAATTTGGTTTAAGTGTATTGTCCCCTTTCCAGTCAAAAACAGGGTCAAAAATAAAAAAAAATGTAAATCTCAATGGTAAACTTTGACGGCCATTAAATTTGAAAAAAATATATCAAATGATGAAAGAAAATAGAACCAAAATATTCGGCGCTTTGAACTGAGTTAAGAGATTTTAAAATTTTTAAATTTGCTCAATTGGAAAGAAAGTTATGCTATTTTGCGCAAATGCTTGTAATCACAAAAATGTATATGTATCAAGCTCCATCTGGGGACATATCTGCCATACGGCAGGAATTTCTTTTTTCTAAAATTAGTTTTGAACTCTAGAAACATGTATAATTATCTGTGCAAAATATTTAAAAAAATTAAAATGGTACAGCACAACTTTTTGTTGAAATAGTATGGAATGACCCGTTTAAGATTGTAATCCCAATTTTAAAAGAAATTCTTAAGGAAAAAACACTGTTCTATCATTCCCATTAAAATAATTTTCTAATTATGTGTAATTAGCCATGCTTGTTTAATATTGATGTATCTGTAATTTACTGTAAAAAATAAAATTCAATGCTGCTTCAGTCATGAGATTTTTTAATTCACATATTCACGTGGCCCGTTGCAATTGGATTTAAATTTCAATCTGGCCCTCGCGCAAAAAGTTTGGACACCCCTGGTCTAAGCTTTCGATTTGCTGTTTAGACATTTCTTACATACTATATTACATAATGGTAGTAAAATTGATGATTATAATTATTTTTTAAGCTATCATTTACTTCCTCTAAAAATTTTAACCTCATTAATTTCTATATACTTTAAGAGACTTTTGGTATTGTACCATATTAAGATTAATGTCTAAAGTAGCGTGTAGCGTTTTTTTTTAGAAGTCCTCTGAAATTGAGAACGAGTGGATCCACTTTAGTGAGATATGCCACTTCAAATATTTGCGAAACGCCTCTTTCTGTTCTCACCCTGGACGCTTTGAGTAAACGACCCGAAATGTCTGGATGTAAATAATCATCCTTACTTCGAGTCCCTCCTCCGCCGCCTCATTCCACATTCCACATTCCTTCTTTTTGCGTCTGGCCGAAAGGCGAGGAAAAGGTTTTAAATTGCTTAATGTCGGCAGTTGTTTTCTATTCAGACACACACCCAAACAATGTTAATTTAAATTAAATTAAATTAAATTAATTTGAACCTCGCGTGTTCAGATGCAATAAATACATTTATTGAATTTATTAAATTTATTTATTGCATCTGCAACAAGTGAGGTTGTGTCAAATTTATGATTATGATTCCAAATTGATAATTTCGACTTTTTATTGTTAGCATCCGAGGTAATTTGCTGAACAGCTTCTATTATTTTGGCAAACGAACTTTCGCCAAAGTATTGCGATATTGTAATAATAAATTATGAAGTATGAAACTATTTGACGTTTCTTTGTGGTTATGTCATAGTTACACAGTTTACTTATTAGTATTTAAAATTGAATTTATAAATTTAATAAATATTACTTGAATGTAATGAATGTAATCATTCAAAATCGTACGATATTCTTCAGAATATCCCGCGTGCATCAAATATTCGTGAATTTTTGCGATTTGTGAACGCAAACGTGCACTCGCAAAAAATAATAATCGGTAATATTTGATGTTCTAGAGATATTATTAACGTGACGAACTTGTTTACAAAGGAGGACAGACATAAATTGAAGAAAAAAGGCCTTAAAGCTTTGTTGCAATGTGGTCTCGCAGAGGTACCACAAATTCAGTTGCTTCCCAAATGTGCCTAGTCCGCGTTATATGGAACCACAGGTGCTAATATCCTACAATGAACCCCTCCACTCATGCTGTATGTGCTCAAAATATTTTACGCATTTGAGGGTGCTCGTTATTCGCGTATGAATGGCGCTTTTTTGAGAAGAATTCTGGCAAGTTTCGTTTGGATTTCCTCTGAAAGATATAATCTTTTATTTCTATTGATTCACATTGCTAATATAATAGGAAATAAATAGCGCATTTGTTTAAAAAGTGTGTGGTTCTAAACGGAACCACTAGGTCTGAAGCGTAACTTTAATAGAAAAAATATTTACAGTCATACCGTCATGGATTTGAGCAAATTAACTTCCGATGACGTCTACACCCTTATTGATTCGATTCTATCTGATACAGGTGCTCCATCAACTGATGACATTGCGTACCTTGATGACGCTCTTGACGATAGTGATTTTGCAGAATTTCGGGTTATTGATTCTAACATTGACGATCCTATCAGTAGCATAGATTTAGAATTCGATAGTGATTTTGTCACTCGAAGTCGAAGCCGTGTGAATGGACAAAAGATCCAAGTTTTGTAAATAAACTTGTTTCATTCACTGATTATTCTGGTTCTAACATCTAAATTATTGAAACGCCTACAGAAACATTTGATTGTTTATTTATAAAGGAACTTATCGATAAAATAGCATATCGAACAAATTTATATGCAATACCACAGCAAGTTGGAGAACGATTTTATCAACTAATTCTGAAGAAATTAAATGTTCCTTTGGTATAAATCTTATGATGGGACTTACTAAAAAGCCAAGCTACCGAGACTACTGGTCGGCCAAGTTACAAATGGGAGATCCTTTTACATAATCCTCTATGTCACGAGACCGATTCTGCTGGCTCTTGTCTAGTATGCCCCAATGACACCTCAATGATAATTCTGTTCAACTAAAAAAAGGCTTAGCAGGTTTTGATAAGTTATACAAACTTCGACCATTTCTTGATGCATTAACAGACTTTTGGCAACTGTTACAAACCAAGCGGAAATCAAAGTATTAACGAGTCCAGGGTCAAATTTAAGGGACGAATTGCAATTCGTAAGTATATGCCTGAAGCCCATCTAGGGGGGGTTACAATATATGGATCCGGGCAGAGCAGTCCGGCTTTGTATCACAATTTTAATACATAATGGCAAAAGAGGTGATGGAGTGGAGGAAGGGCTAGGCCCAAGAGTGCTCAAGAATATAACACGTGCGCTAGTGAAAAAGCATCACAAAGTATATTTTGATAATTTTTTTCATCTGTGGGACTACGCGATCTGTATAAAGAAAACATGTATGCTTATGGGACAATAAGGAAGGGGCATAAAGGCGAACCAAATGATACAGTGACAAGTAATAGAGAGGTTGAAATTTGGCACTTTCGACTGGGAAATAAGCACAACGGGATTACTGTATCTAAGGTGGATGGATAAAGAGCCCGTCTTATTTCTGAACAACTTTCACAGTCCAAATGTAGAAACCGTTACGAAAAGGAAGGATGGCTCATCTCGCGACGTTCCATGTCTAGTGAAAGGGTACAATATGCACATGGGATATATTGATCAGTCAGATATGTTTATTTTATCGTATAAAATCAACCGGAAATTAGAAAAAATGGTGGCAAAGGCTATTGTAGCATTTATTGGATCTACGCATTGTAAGTGCTTTCATTATTTTTAGAGACCGTTCTATAGATGCTAAAAACCTAAGCTTAAAAGAATTTCGTTTGGGCGTAGCTACAGGATTGATTGGTGTAGATAGAAGAGGAAGAAAGGCGCTGCACAAAACAAATTCAAAGTTACGGTTCCTGTAGAAATAAAATTTGATAAGTGTGCATATTTGCCAATTGGCGGAAAAAAGTTAAGGTGTGCATGCTGTAGCACATGTGCAGAGTCCCGATGGCATTGCCAATCATTCAACGTTGGTCTTTGACGTTCATCGAACTGTTTTCTTAAATTTCATAGATATAACAAACTACCATAAATAAATAAACGTTTTTGAGTTATTTGTAAAGTATTTACCATATAATCCCATGTGTGAAAAAAATAATTATTTTCTTTTAATAAAAAAATAAATCCGGCTGCAAAGGGTTAAGTAGAAGAAACATTTTATTAATTACAACAATAAATCACTGTAATTTGATAAATGCTTAATAATATACAGTGCGCGAATGGAATAAATTCGGTAAAATCTAAATAAAATATTTTGGAAAAAAATCCTCGAACAGGTCGATTTTCTTTGATAAAAATACACAATTTTGCATGAAAGTAGATTTTCAACGATCATTTGTTTTTGAGCAATGACGTCATCCATATTTTTTTAAATGACAACCCCCTATTTTCGTTCTTGATTTTGAGAGATCTTTTCATTGTTGAACTGATAGCATAAAAATGTTGCCATCTTACGTTAAAAAATGTTTCGAATAAATGACAATAGAACATAAGAAATGTTTCGAATAAATGACAACAGAAAGTGAAAAACCATCAATTTTATTATCAACAAAAAATAAACAAAAACCCCTTTGCCAAGAAAATACTATTATTAAATTAAATGTTCGAACTGCCATCCATCGACAATACGCAAGCCCATGTAGAAATTCTTGAACATTTTGAATATTTTCCAGACTAATTCTGCACATATCATCTGTCCTCTACCTAGTATAATTTTTATATTTCATATACTTCTGTCATATATAAGCTGGGTACATTTAGCTATAAATAGCTTCAATTAATTCTTTACTAAGGTGGAATATAACCTTTTCATTTAGGGCCGAACGAAAAATACGTCCGGCACCTCCACCTCCCGCTCTAGCGGTTATATCTTAGTATCACTATATCAGACAACTTTTTAACATCCTAATGGGCGAAACGATAAGATACCACTGCCCTTGTGGCACCAATTCTGGTCTAAATCACCATAAACGCAAACAATGTCGACAGGCCATGCAGGCAGCCTCTACATCCGCTGCGCTTGAAAGCTGTTCACTCTGTAATCGTGAATTCCATTCCTACCAGGGTCTTAGGCAGCACCTGCGACTCAACCATCCTGCCGAGTATCAAGCCGCTCTTGAGGAAGAGAGAACCTATAAAAGGGTTGCATGGAACCCCATCGAACTGGTTAACATGGCTAAGGCTGAAATTGCATATCGGGGGATCGACAACAACTCATATTTATTCAAGCTTCTTAAGAGAAGCGTTAACTCCGTAAAGGCCAAGAGGATGGAAACAACCTATTTGTCCATAATAGGTAAACTACGGGCAGAGGAAGAGGACGCGTTGGTACCCATTGACGAAGACGACGTCTTTGCAGAACCCTCTCCGCCCACTCGGCCCTCCTCCCCTGAACGTGCTGATCCAACCGTGCATGCAACTCACCCCGAAACGCCGCTACCCGCTTTACCAGAATCTCCTCCTTTCCCGACACCATCTCCTGTGGTTTACGAAGAGGGGCTTGATACCCAACCCGTATCCACTCCGTCACTCGATCCCATTAGATCCGGTATCTTGCAGTTACTTAACAACACCGATGAAAATTGGAAGGCAATCGCCCTTCCAATTGCGTAGGAAACTGGCAATAGCGCAATAAAGGCTCTAGACAACCTACTGGCATTTATATACTGGGTTCCCCATAATAGGCTACCCATTTTAATATTTGAATATTTTTTTCAGTTTTCAGTTAACAAAACAAACTTTTTATTATACTAAATTACAGCTAACTCTTTGGGATTTATGATAACATAAATATTTGGCTAATTTAATTCTAACTTTTAAAAATCACGTCTTCTAAATGACCTCCACCAACTTCAACACATTTTTCAATATTAGATAAAAAGTGGTTCATTACAAGGCGTAGCAAACCTTTGTCTATTCCTTCAACTTCTTCACGAATTTTGACTTATGAGCTGTTACCCCATCTTGTTGGAATAGTAAGGTATTGTTTACTAATCCTCGTCTATTTAATTCTGGAATGAGGAATGTCTCTAGCATGTTTACGTAGCGCTCGGATGTTACTGTTACAGCGCGGTTATTTTCATCCTCAAAAAAATATGGACCAATAATACCAAAAGATCCTACTCCACACCACACAACAACTTTTGGATTATGGAGGTTCTGTGTAAAGATTTCACGAGGATTTACATTTGACCAGTATCTAAAATTCTGTTTATTAACCATGCCATTCAAATAAAAATTTGCTTCGTAGCTCATTAAGAGACTATGAATTGCTCCTTGATGTAAATTCAAAAATTCTTGACAAAATGCTAACCTTGCTTCTTTATCTTGATTTATAAGTTGCTGTGCCATTTGGTATTATAGGGATGAAATTTTAAATCTCTCTGAAGAATTCGATCTAAGCTTCCCTCTGATATTCCTAGGATAAGGGTTTGTCGATTAGCAGACCTTTTAGGACTTCTCGTAAACGCAATTCTAACTCGTTCAATATTTTCTGGTGTACGAACTGTTCTTCGACGTCCAGGCTTCTTCAAATTTTGTACAGAACCATTTTCACGCCAATGACAAACCCATAACTTAACAGTTTTACGATTTGGCGCATGACCTCAATTGTTGTTATTAAACTGACGCCGGAATGCACGCCTAACTTCTTCTATTGAATTGCTTCTTACGTAAGTTTCTACACAAAACACACGTTGTTGGATTGAGTAATCCATGAAAGTTAAATAATTATGATGAAAACTAACTTTCTACTTCTCGTAGAAAAATAACGTTCCACAAAATTATTAATATAAAACTTATTTGTGACAGGTGCCTACTTGATCAATAATTAACTTAAATCCCAAAGACTACAGAACATAACCCCACAGAGATAAACTTATTTAGTTATCTCGTAGGGAATTAATTAATAAAATAAAATGGGTAGTCTATTATGGGGAACGCTGTATAAGCAAGCTGGGAACAAACCAAGATAGTCCAACAAGTCTAACAAATCCAAAGAGATTCCTGTGGACAATTCTAATCTTACTAAAAAGAAACTCAAGAACAGAACATTTAAACAATCCCAAATTCTCTACGGGAAAAACCGAGCCGCATTGGCCGCCAAAATCCTCGACGGGGAGAACTTGGTAGCCCCCGAAATTTTCCCGAACATCTCAGACACGGAGGAGCACTTTTCAAACATTCTGTCTAGTCAATCTCCTCCAGACCTCACACCTGTTCCTGTAGATATACCCGATAATACCCATCTATACGACTTCATTACACCTGAAGAAGTCGAATTCACAATCAAAAGTAGCAAGAGCCATGCTCGGGGGCCTGACGGAGTCAACATTATACAACTCCGCAACCTACCTACAAAGCTAATCACCTGCCTAATCAACGGCATGATATTACTGGGACACATCCCCCCACCTCTCTTTCAGAACAGAACCATTATTATTCCAAAGGGCGACGCCGACAGACATCTTATCAAAAACTGGCGTCCTATTACCATCTCATCCATCATCATCCGAATAGCCCACAAAATTCTGGCGAGAAGATTGGGCACCCTTCAATTCCACGAGGCCCAGAAGGGTTTTATCACAGAAGAATTATGTAATGTTCTAGTTCCGCTAAATTTTGTAGACTGTTGACGTAGACCTTCGACCCCATAAAAAGTAATCAAGGAGTGTAAGATCTGGGGATTTCGCGGGCCACTTTATCGCTCCTCGCCTGCCAATCCACCTATTCGTAAAGCAATTAAAAAAACGCGCATAGTGCGGGGCTGCGCAATCTTGCTGAAACTATATTGTATTATACGGAAGGTCAAGATCATTGTCATTTGGAAAAATTGCTCTAAGCGCTGGAATAAGGTCATTTTGCAAAAATTCTAAATTTTGGGTTCTCACCTTTAATTGTCATTTACTCGAAAAATGTCTTATATATGATGGCAACATTTTTATACCGTCAGATCGACAATGAAAAGATCTTTCGAAATCAAGAACAAAAATAGGGGGTTATCATTAAAAAAAATTATGACGTCATTACGCAAAAAAGCTGACTGAAAATCGACTTTCATGTAAAAATGTGTATTTATATCAAAGAAAATCGACGGATCTTTTTGCAAAATATTTTATTTCGGTTTTACTGAATTTATTCCATACTTCAGAGAGCGTACTGTATGAATATTTAACGTGTCTGTAACTCGATAAAATTACGTCCTACAAAGACTAAAAACAAATAAATTTAATAAAACGAAATATAGCCTGAATATGTGAAATATGTGAAAAACAAATAACTTACTGAAATAACTCTGCAATAAGTAAGGTTATTTGAAATAAATAATTAAAAGTTAATCTAAAGTTTAATAAAAAGTAGATTTTACTAATTGTTCAACTCAAAACAAAATCAACACTTGCTCTTTTCTATCTTTGCATCTAGGAAATCTTTACACTGAATTACATCTTGTTTTTTTTTTCCTAAACAGAATATTGTGTGTATCTGCGTGTATTTCATAATTGAATATGTATGTTGATATATTGTATGACAAAAAAAATTATTATTATTATTATTATTTTCGTTTCGACAAGTTAGATTATAGGACAATGACCATCCTCCACCCGCGCTGGATTATAGGATAGTGAACACCCATTTTGGAATAGAGCCCAGACACTTCTTTTTGATGCTTCTTATAAATCCATGCTTTCTAATAATAGACCAATGAATGAAATCATATAACAGTATATTGGAAATATCTGAAAAATAAATATCCCTCATATTAAATTTTAAAGTGCTACTTGTTTCAACATTCAATCTGGATTTATCACGTCCAAAAATCATTGGCAACATGAAAAAACACTTTCAGCTGCTGCATTAATTCCAGGGCGCACAACGTAAATTAAACAAGAATAAATAATTTTTTACATGGAATATGTTCATTTTTGGAATATTTTAACCCATCTTTCAATTTCAACGTGTTGATTTTCCCATTGTAATCATTTTCAATACATTCAGTGTTCTAATTTCCTCAAGAGGGCTATTGTCGTCTCTGTTAATGCTTGGCGTTTCTTTAGATAAAAGAGTTACTGATTATAATTAAATGTATATTATTTAACAACAAATAATCGAGAAGATTCTCCGTATATAACTGGATCGGTTACTGATTGTACTCTAAATATCGAAAAGGAGAACAGTGGGAGGACACTTTTTGAGGGAGAACAGATCTTACAAAAAGAGGACTGTCCTCCCTAAAGGGGGGCGGTTGGTCACCTTAATATACTATGTTACGGCTTTACCTGTTACGCCGTAACCCAACCCTTATTAACATAATCCGGTGCCCTGGCCGTGTCCAGGGCAAGTAACAATTATGCATTTAATAAGTAGTAAAGTGTTTCTTCATTGTGCGTTTCTGCGAAGAGTGCAATACGACCAGTCCTCGATCTGGGGGTAATCCAAACATTTGGTGACCAAGCACGTCTTCATAGAATCCAACCCTCGTTAAACATAATGGGCAATTAAGTACAATACAGAAATACGCGGATCGACCAACCCCGGCCATAGAGGGCTTAGCGGACATCTGCAGGCCAGACCCACCCACAAAAGATGACGGACGTTTAGCAACGCTGCCAATGCACAGAAGATAAAGGCGGTTTGGCAACGTTGTGACAGTGGTAGTGAATTCATTTTCCAAATATGGAAATACGATAACGTACGCCACCACCACTCTCTCGTTGTGTACCGCCCCAACCCCTTTAGATGACCTCAACCGAAGACAACGAGGGCAGAAGAATTCAGACTTGCAACAGCATCACATTAGTATTCAGCTACGCGACATTTTGTAAAGTAACTTGTAAATATTGTTGATTATTTTAATATACATCTTTTTATCTACGAGTACATTATTTCATTAAGTAAAGTAAATTCGGGAACACCCGCAACATACTACGTGACATAGAAATCCGATCATTCAGTATAAATCATTTTATTTTGATAAAAGTTTATATTAGGACTTATCTTGGTGAAAAGAAAAAAACGATAAAAAAATCAGTTGTGTCCGATAAAGTTTTCGTTTTTTATTCAACTTGTTTATTTATTGGTGCACAAGGTGAAATTTACCATTTTTGCCGTAGTAACGATTTGAATTTTATCGAGTGCGGTTCTAAGCTTTTCTTGTTATCTTTTACAATGCCTAGGGTGCAAAGACGCGCAAATTTTCATCTACTTTTTGAGTTTAAGAGAGTGCGAATAGTTGTACTTAGAGAGGCTGGACTTTCTTTTCGAGAAATTAGGGACAGGGTGGACAGAAATTTAGATACTATAGTAAGATGTTGTCGGGCATGGGATCAAAAGGGTCGAACATGAAGAGCCAGAGGTACATGACCACGTCGAAGAATCATAGAGCATGCAGATCGGCGTTTGAGACTGCTGGCTTTAAGAGATCGTTTCTCCACTACCAGGTCCATTGCAAGCCAGTGGTATGAAGAGCACGGAAGACCGATTGCAATTCGAACGGTTTACCGTCGGATTCGCAGTTTTGGCCTTATTTCATTCCTGCCGCACTGGGTGCTTCCTTTCACCGCTGAGCATCGACGAAATCGTTTCGAGTGGTGTAGAGCAGTGTTTCCTAACCTTTTTTGTGTCATGCCCCACCTAAGCCTTTCTAAAATTCGTATGCCACCCTGTGTAACATATACATATTTTTTAAAATTAAAAAATTGATCACTAGGAAATTGGTAACGAAACACAGTAAGTACATTTTCAAAACATGTAAAGAAAAACTGAAATTTAAATTCGAAATAAAAGATTTTTCTATATTAATTTATTATTTTAATTTAGTGTGATCCTTGCGCTTGGCGCTTGCTCCACAGAGATTTTATGTTAGGTTCCAATTTGGTAGGCTTCAGTCTCCCCGTTTTGTCTTTTTTTACCAGTAAATCATTTACAGCACTAAATCCACATTCAGCTAAATATGAAGATGGAAACGGCAACAATATTTTTCTTGCCCATTTGGTTGAATTTGGACATTTGATTTCTGTTTCCTCACAAAGCCATGCCATCGCTCCTTTTATATTAAATGAAGTTTTAACTGACTCAGCATTTTGCATTTCTGCCAACTCTTCTTGATACTTTGATATATCAGACAAATCCACTAACATTGGTCGTATCATCCATGTTGGAAAATCAATTTGTTTTAAATCAGAAAATCTTTCTTTTAAATCAGCCGATAGAATTTTCAGATGATTGACAATAACAAGTATAGCGGTATCATTTACTTCACATTTTTGGAGCCAATGAAACTGTTCTAAGTTTTTGTTATTAATATATTTCTGACATAACTAAGGATAATGAAACCAAATATCTTCGCTTTTGCATCGACAAGAGTTTTATTTGTTCCTTGAAGTTGCTTATTTAAAATATTTAGTTTTTCAAAGATATCGGCTAAATAACTCACAAATGCTTTACAATCGATTGTTAACAGATACTTCATTTTAGGTTCGTCGCGAGCCATCTTACTTCGGTGTGAAATAAAAGTCTCACATGGTCTACATTTTGTTCTTCACAAAATAGCTTGAAGAGATGCTCACATTTGGCATTAGCTTTAATAGCATTGATACACTTTATTACTGAATGTAGTACTACATTTAGAATAGGCGAGATGTTTTTAGCTACCAAGCAACAAGTTTCCCTATAACACATGCACAAGAATAATTTCTGGATTCTCATCTTTCATCAATTTTAAGAAGCCTTTTCTCTTGCCCATCATATTAGGGGCACCATCTGTAGCACAAGATGTTATATTTTTCATTGGTATATTATTGACATCAAAGTAGTTTTTTTAGCAACATAGGGAGTTAACATGGGAAAACGTTTTTTTTTTCTATTGTTGGTTCTCTGTTTAACCTAAAAGTAATAGTTACCACCGTTGGATAGATTCATTTATTGCATTTCCTACGGTACCATACAATTAATATTTAACACTGTTTTACCATCTGTATAAAGCATTAACGGCGTTACTATAGCGGTCGTTTTACATTGAAAATTATGCATTTTCATGTTCCTTTTTCTCTGAAACCGTTGATCCAATTAACTTGCAATTTTGTAGGGTTATTAAGATAGCTAACCTAAAGAACCGGTGTTGATTTTATTATTATTACTTTTCTTAAACTGATTTCATAGCAGTTTGAAAAATCAAGTCTATCCTGACGTGCTTTGTAAGACCAAAACTTGATTTATGTTATAATTTGAAATTATAACATAAATCATCGGATAACTTAAAGTCACTACGAACAAAATAAAATGTAACTTTATATCTCTCATAGGACCAAAGAAAAAGAAACATCAATGAAAGTACTTTTCAGGAGAGCGAAAAGCGAGAACGGGCAGTGGCAGTTAATTATTTTTTTACCATAAATGCTTATTATGGAGGTAAGAACATGTGTGCAAAATCTCAGAGAAATCGGGCAAGTAGTTTTCTCGAAAAGTGTACCTAAAAATCACGTTTTTTTTATGGAAAACAGCTGAGGAAGTGACGTCCTTAAACATAATTAAACTTATTTAAAATAATGATGTTCATTTTGCTTTTTTGATTGATTGTACGTAGAAGTAGAATCTCTTTTATTTATTTGACATTTACTTCAGTGCGAATTTATTTGCAATACTTATGCGGATTGAAAGAATCGGTTCCCCATGCATATTTCCTATGTTGCGGTCAAAAAATCACACGGTATATGTTTGGAGGTAGTGGTGCTTTCTAATCTTTTACAGAACAATATTTCTACAGGAAAATGCCCTTTATCAATATATCTTACGTAACTTATCAATACTGCCTCACTGTCTCTCAAAGTTGATTCATCCATTTGCACTGAGAATTTTCTTGTTTTCAGCTTTTCAACAAATTGTTTTTCAATATCTTCACTCATTTCGTCTATTCTGCAAACAGTATTGTTACTGAGTGGCATAGCTTTTACATCTTTGTCATCTTTTTCAAGAACCGTTTTAGGAAATGCTGGTATTCCTGGTTTTATTAAATTCTCTCCTATAGTATGTTTTTTTCCAGATTTAACGATGCATAAAGAAATTTGATAACTAGCCTCAAGAATACGATTATGAGTTGAAGTATGAGCAGTATATAGAGACTTTATTGTTGTTCTGTTTTCAAAATTTTTCAGTAATAAGGTAATTCAAATCTGAATAAATATGAGCACTATGTTTCGCCTTCAAATGCGCATCAAGACAACCTCGTTTCATTGATTCGTTGGTCAAGCATTGCTGGCATAAAAGACAAAGAGGAAACCGCTCATCGTGGACAGCGGGTATGAACCCAAATTTTAAATATTCCTCCGAATATTGATTTTTTTTTCTTGCTTGCACCATTCATTTTACTATGGGCTGACAGAAATACATATATGATCAATTAAAAACTCGTGTAGAGTCCATTTTCGAATTGCCCCCTCAACAATCAAATTGCCCCCCTCTGGGGTGTGGGCCCCACGTTGGGAAACACCGGTGTAGAGAACGATTAATGTGTGACCAGGAATTGAATGATATAGTGTTTAGTGACGAATCAATCTAGATTTTGTTTAGGGATCCACGATGGCCTGGCCAGCGTCTGAAGACGACGTGGTGAAAGAAGATATCCACAATTTGTTGGCGAAAGGCACGTTCATCACACTGTTGGGGTTATGGTATGGGGTGCCTTTGCTTATGGCTCTAGGTCACCTCTAATTTTCGTTAGAGGCAATATGACCGCACAGCGTTACATCGAAGAAATTCTGGAACCTCATCTCTTACCCTATCTTCAGACGTTACCAAATCCAACTTTTTAACAGGATAATTTGTTGCCCTAGCCACCGAGGTCACCGGATTTATGTCTAATTGAACATGTGTGGGATATGATGGGCCTAAGACTCCTTGATTTGCAGCATCCTCCTCAAATTCTAGAAGCACTTCGAAATGCGTTAGTAATTGCCTGGAATGAGATACCACAGGAGGACATCAATCACCTAATAAGAAGCGAACCTAGGCGTCTTAGAGAGTCTATAGCCCACAGTGGCTCATCGACACATTATTAATGATTTTTTTTCGTAAAGTTTGTTGAATCGAAGGGATATTTTGTTAATTTGTTTACTATGTTTTTCCTTACAATTGTACAAAATATTATAAAAATAAAATGATTTATATACTGGGTGTTCGGATTTCTATGTCATGTAGTATATTATATATGAAAATATAAACATGAAACGCAACAAGAGTTTGCTTTCCAAACTTTATCAAGTGTGCAGCATTGAAATTGTCAATTTTAATTGCTTGCTTCAAATGTTAAATTTTGTTATTAATTTATTTTCATGACATTAACATGTTTTCTAACTAAGATTTTTAAACTGTTTACTGTAATTAACATAATTCAAATAAAAACAGGATTGTGTATATGCTATGTTGTGTACAACTTACCTATAGTCCTGTACACTGAGCAAAAAATAATAGTTAATATGACGAACCACGTATTCCAATCGTGGTTTTTGTTGACGGTGGCGACACCGAGGAACATGAAAATGATGGTCTCAGAGGAACTGCTGAGCATCTTCATCGCGTACTTTATCGTCGTGTGCGACTTGTGGGATATGTTCGCTTCTACGTAATTCTTCATCGTTATTCCGCAGAACGTAATTCTGAAACAAATTACGATAGTTTAAAATGTTATCCAAATACAAAATATTACAGTTATAAGTGTGTAATATGAAAATCGATGAAAATACAACTGCTGTAGCATAAGCTGTGTTGATGATAAAACGAGTAAATAATGGTCGATCATAAATCATATTTAACCCTGGACTGGCACACTTATTTTTGTTTAACCTATATGGTAAACGTGGGTCACAGTGACCCCAAACAATATGTTGAATAAGAGCTGAGAAAAATAATATTTTAATGCTAAACACGTATATTAGCTTGAGTATGTGAAACAGAAGTAAAACATTTAATAGAAAACATGCATCTTTCTTTCTTATTCTTAATCCTCTAGTGTTGGGTGTCGTATGTATAAAATATTCATTCGTCAAATTAAGAACAGTGTGTCATTCCTATAGATTATTTAAATAACATATATACAAGGTGTTTAAAAAAAGAAGAAAATTCTACACACTCATCAAGAAGAAACAAAAAGTCTTACAACCATACCGCAAAATCAAGTTGATTTTGTATTTTAGTCAATAAATTGCATTATGCCAAAATGAAAAGTAAATGCGCTGGTAGCTAAATATGTAAATTTATTTTCATTCTTTTTTACTAAAATCTTTTAGATGCATTATTCAATTTAATAACAGAACACAACTGCACGAATATAAAAAAATACGCATCCATTACATTCAGAACAGAGAGTAAACAGTTTCCACATTTTCCAGTTAATGCCAGTGCCAGAACACAATGGAAGTAATTTATGGATAGTTTCGGATGCCGAGTGAATTGAAAACGAATGCATTGCCTCCATCATTTTTCACTGCATTTGTCCATTTAAACGCTTTTTACAGCCCTTGATAGTGCTAATAGTATTATCAGCAATCTATACGAATAGAATCAAATTGTAGTTTCCGCCAAAAAATCTGTAAGGGGCGATTTTATATGCACGAATAAAGCTATGAATAACTATTCCGTGCATAATATAGCACTTTATTGGACGAGATGTTTTATAACGATTGAGGCATGTCCATAAAGTGCTATTGTGGACGAAACGTTTTATAATAATTGAGGCGAGTCCATAAAGTGCTATTCTGGACGAGTTAGATACTAAGCCTTATGTTCGACTGCTTTAAGCATTTTTTTTAATACGTTTTAAATAAAAACTGAAGATGTTTTAATCATAGTGTGCATGTGCTGCCACACTAATGTCATTCATTGTAAATTTCATAAAAAATGGACGATCGAGATAAACATCCACACACAATAAACGTCCAAATCTTTAGGAATAAATATAATGAATAATAGTAAGTAATTACTTAAATTAACGTTACAATCAAGGGAACAACAATAAAACAGATATCGGAAGTAGATTATTTAGGACTAAAAATACAAAACAATCTTAAATGGGATGAACACATAAACCAACTAACTAAAAAGAACTCTAGAACAATAGCAGCAATAAGGAAAATTAAACACTACATTCCTGAACCAACAAAAAAACAAATCTACCATGCACTATTTACATCACAAAATAACTACTTAATCAATATTTGGGGAAATACAACTCAGAAGAACCTACATAAGTTACAAATACAACAAAATAAAATATTAAAATTATTATATAACTTAGAGAAAAGAACCAACACAAGCCAACTTTATATAGACAAACAAGAACTAAACATAAAAAATATGATAACAATTAGCAACTTACTAATGATTTACAAAATGCAAAACAACCTAATGAAAACCAGCATCACGTTACAATCAAACAAGGAAATACACAATTACCAAACAAGAAGGAAATCAGATTTAAGAACAGAAAAATTCACAACAGGGAAATATTCACAATCTTTAACAACGGATACCATAAGACAATATAACGAATTAGAAGACTACATAAAAGAACTAACATATACTCCGTTCAAACTAAAACTTAAAAACAAAATCATAAACAACCAACTTAAATAAAAACAAAATATTGGTAACAAAGATCAACAGAAACATCCCTCGATACCGTTAGCACGAGATGGGACACCACGTCCGCAAATCCCGAGGCGAGGACAGAGGGAAGAAACCCAAGGACAGATATGCAAATTTACATTTTAATGTTTATGTTAGATGTTTGTAAACTTGTATATTATATAAATAAATCATCAACTAATAAGTACTATAAACCACTACCATAGTTGATATCTTTTTTTTTATTAGTAATTTGTATTGTTTTATTTGACGTTTTGATTAAAGATAAAACTGGCATTTCTGACATTGACTTAAGAGTCCAATTTACTTTATTTCCGATATAAGAGTCCAATAAATAACCACTGGACTGCAATCAGTTTATAAATTAACAGTAAATAAATTATCTGATTTTGATCAAACTCCCTTGGATTTGTAGTAAAACATGTATTAAACTTAATCAATGTCCGGGATATAACAATATAATATTACATAGATTCCATAATTTTTAAAGTTGGTACTTGATTCTCTTGTGTTAAATATGGTTTAATCAATGGATCTTTGCATGTGCGTCATTACCGAAGACTGTGTTTTCTCACCTTGAACGACATACGTACACTTAAGATTGCGTCTAATTAACTTATCACAGAGAGAGTAAACGCATGAAAACATTGTCGGAACTGGATTCAGCTCTCTATGACGTGCACGCAAAGATCCATTGATCAAAGTATATTATCCAATACTCCTGTTATCTGCGCTTAGGTTTTACCTATACTCCGTGACAAATACGTAATTATTTTAATTTGCATTATATAAGTTAACCATTTCTAAGGTAAATTCCGCACTATATAAATTACCAAACGAGATAATTTTCGCAAGAAGTACAGCTACCTGCAAGGAATAATAGAGGGATAAGCCTCTCACCGCTGCGCACCAACATCTACACCCATCAAGGACAACGTTTAGACTATTTCGCAGAACTAATAGTGCTATAAGTGCAGCTATCTGGGGTTAATTGAATAGGGAGCTTTGTCACAGGAAACTTTTCCAAGAAGAAACAAACTTATTGTCTGGAGCGATAACTGTATCGGACAGAACAAAAACAAGATTATGTTGATGTTATTTATTTATTTAGTAGGTTCGAAAAAGTATGACCAAATCGAACAAACATTTTTAGTGTCCGGGCATGCATATCTCCCATGTCATAGAGATTTTGCGCAAATTGATACGTAAAAAAGTAACAAAAACCTTTGTTCCTGAGGATATAAAAAGAATGATACAAAGTGCATATCACAAGCATCCTTTTACTGCCATAACCATAGAAGCGAACGATTTTAAGAATTTCCAAAAATTGACTGACACAGTTTTAAATACATCCAAATTGCAAATTTCGACGGTTTCCAGCATACTGGTCGATAAATGTAACCCTACTTTAGTTAAAACTCGAAAATCATTTAGCATCATTGAAGAATGGCATACTTGTAATGTTTAAAAAAAAGGAAAAACGAAACAAGACATTTTGAGTTTTGAGCTATGTCTGCTGGAATGTAAAAACCGAATTTTTGCCGAAAAACTCAAAAATCTGGAAGACATGTTAGATTACATACCTCTAAGGTATCACCAGTTTTGGTCCAATTTGGTAGATAAATCCAAAAACCAGTAGGGCAAATTCATAATGCTAGATCGATATCTTTGACTTAGACTGTTTAGGATTTACTTTAGTTTGGCACATAGACGGTTTCTTGGTTTTTACGGTTGTTATTTTTTATGTGAAAAAATTATTACTTTTTCTAAGTTTCTTTTTGTTCATTCCATTTCATTCGTGTAATACAGTAAAATAAAAATTTGTATTCACATGTATATTTTGTATTTTACTACCTAATATGTTTTTCTTTAATTTCTCAACATAATAGTTTTGGCACTTAGACGCTTTTCAATTACCACTCTTCAATTTTTAATAAAAAAAATTGAAGAAAAAACGCAAAGTGCGGTTGTGTATTCTTGATTATTTAAATATGTTAGGAAGAGCAAGGGGATCATGTTTTTTTAGCCATTTTAATTTCGTGTTGTGTAGTAATTACACAACTAGGTCATTAGGATGTGCCTTCAGGCGTTAATTGTAGTTGGCGCTGCACTTCAGTTATAGTAGAGATTTGAAGGTCTTCGTGTATTGCCTAGTTAATCATAATCATAATAATAATAATAATATTTTTTTTTATTAATTAAAACAGTTGGTTTTGTTTCACTGATTTTATTTTTCTCTCCGACTAGTTTCGACCCTAGGTCATTCTCAAGGAGATATGTACAAAATTAACATGGACTGGTATTTATACAGGAATTTAAAATCAGGTAATAAGGGCCGTCGGAATGGGGGAGTTCCTGATATCTTCCATGTTATTAAGCGTGGAACTCCCCCCATTTCGACGGCGTACTGTTAACATTTTACAATTCGCATATCAAGTCACACCTAGAGTATGGTATTATAATCTGGGGAATGTCAGTTCACACTCATAGACTACTAATTAACCAGAAAAAAATAGTACGGTTAATAGCTAATGCTGAGTGGGCAGAACACTGCAAACCACATTTCAAAAACTTAAAAATAATGACTTTACTCTCAATGTATTTATATAACATGGCAATGTATATGTTCATACTGTTCATACTGTTCTCTACGAAAAGAGCACACACTATGGGAATACAAATATTTAATAAGCTGTCTAAAATGCATAAAGACTTGAACACAATTTTAAATAGAAATGTATTTAAAACCTTTGTGAAAGATTTTTTTTATATCAAATCCGTACTATTCAATAAGCGAGTTTATGTGCCATGTTACTTAATATATGTATGTGTATGTATAAGTTGACTGTGTTCTTTTTAATCTATTTTATTTATTATTATATTTATTATATCTCTTCATTTTAGATTTATATTAGCAGTTTACCATGACAATACCTAATGTTTTATATGACTATGTAATATTCTTTAAAGAATCACACTACAAATATATGTATTATTATTATTATTATTATTATTATATTTCTCACAATAAAATAATAGGCAGGAATACATTGAATGGTTCCATGTTCCATTTTCGTCTCTTATTTCAGAATTAAAATACGTTTCTAAAAGGAATGTATGAAAATCGGATTTCATGCAAAAATGTGTATTTTTATAAAATAAAATCGACTTGTTCGAAGATTTTTCCAGAAATATTTTATTTCGGTTTTACTGAACATATTCCATACTTTAGGCGTGCACCGCATATTAAAACTAAACTAAATAGTTAGGAAATCTCTGGAGTTTTGCAATGTTTGAGTCTCTGATTGATCCCCACAGCTAAATGCTATATGTCCATATGGGCTTAACTATCGTTTTATAACCTAGGATTTTGTTGTATAGATTGAGTTTGGATTTTCTTCCTAGCATCCAGTACATTTGGCTAAACTTGCGTCCTAGCTGCTACCCTTTCGCTCATATATGCTTACTCTAGGTCAGCCTGCGGTCGAGGTGAATGCCGAGGTATTTTATGGAGACTGTGTTTGGAGGATCATTTGGTCATTCAGTTTTACTGGTGGGCAATTTCCCTTTCTCAGTGTAAAAGTCACATGTAAAGATTTTGTTCCGCTTGTTTTGATTCTGCATGTTTTTAACCAGTTGTGTATGTTGTTTTGTCTTTCTTGAAAGTGTTTTAATGCAACACTTAAGTTAGAATGGGATGAGAGTATTTCCGTATCATCAGCGAAGGTTGCCTTAAATGTTTTACTGCTTTTTGGAAAATCCGCAGTGCAAAGCAGATACATGATTGGGCCGGGCACACTACCTTGTGGTACCCCTGACTTGATTTGATAAAGTTTTGTTAGTTCCTCTTGGAATTTTACTTGGAAAAGCCGATCTGTAGGGTACGATTGTAGCAATTAGAAGAAGCTGTGTGGTTGGTTTTTCTTAAGTTTGTATAGCAGCTCTGGGTGCCAGACCTTGTTGCGGTTGAGAATAGTACATTCTGTAACAAGGTTAGAATGGAAATTCGATGCGAGTGGAATATTCCGAGCGCGAGGAACCACGAGCATCAGAATTTCCATTCTTACCGAGCAGCAGACTATACTTTCTCCTCGACCGGAATAAATAGACTAATGAACACAAAAAATTTACGTTTTATTATTACGTTTGTGGTTATGCTGACAATTGTGATATCCAAGTCTAATTGTTTTATTCGGAACGATGTGAGTATATTCATTCCATTACTTGTTATGGAATGAATTACATGCAAAACGCATAAGCGCATAGTGTTTTGTTCCATAACAAGAGTGAGAATGGTGCGTTCTATGATCAAAATTGATTTCAGAATGCTTAAATTCTACAGTGGTCGTGGAGAAATATTTTTTGTTTGTTTCGAAGTCTCTTTTAATTGGTTTTGCCATTCTGTGAACTTGCTCAATGGTGGAGTGGTTCTGCCTGAAACCGAACTGGTGGTCTGGGATAAGTTTGGTTTTTACTATTGCCGGTAGCAATCGTTTGTAGTACCTTCTCGTACAGTTTGAAAAGGATAGGTAATAGACTGATTGTGTGTGTACTTTTTGTGTAAATAATAGCGATAGTTATCGCGCCAATCTGCTTTACTGTGCCCCATACAGGGGCGGCTCGTGACATAGAGCCAAGGAGCCATGGCACTACCTGTAGTTTCCAGCTCAACAAGAATTTTTAACTAATTCTTAAAACACTTTTTCGCCAGTTACTTTGGTCTAGGAAGATAAATCGTTCTTTTTTTTCTTCAAAGGGGGGTTGGGGGTATATTGTATAGGTGGTTCTGCCATCAACATGTTCCACAAGCTTGCGAATTTTCGAATTGTGTAATACTCGAGCAAAAAAATAAAAGAAAATATAAAACGTGTCGACGAAATTCTACAAAAATTAAATTAGATTTGGAAATCATCGTTTTATCAAACTAAATGAAGATTTTGAAAATTCAATAATTATTTCGTAAATTGTGAATTTTTGAAAATTTTAGATCTCGAATTGTGTAATACTCGAGTTAAAAATTAAAAAAAATATATAAAACGTGTCCACTAGATTCTACAAAAATTAAATTAGATTTGCAAATCATCGTTTTATCAAACTAAATAGAGTTTATGAAAATCCACCAATTATTTCGTGAGTATTGAATTTTTGAAAATTTTAGTTTTCGAATTGGGTAATACTCGAGCAAAAAAATAAAAAAAATATATGAAACGTGTTGATGAATTTCTACAAAAATTAAATTATATTTTCAAATCATCGTTTTATCGAACTAAATGGAGATTTTGAAAATTCACCAATTATTTCGTGAATTGTGAATTTTTGAAAATTTTAGTTTTCGAATTGTGTACTACTCGAGCAAAAAAAAATCAAAAGAAAATATAAAACGTGTCGACAAAATTCTACAAAAATTAAATTAGATTTGGAAATCATCGTTTTATCAAACTAAATGGAGATTTTAAAAATTCACCAATTATTACAAAAATTAAATTAGATTTGCAAATCATCGTTTTATCAAACTAAATAAAGTTTATGAAAATCCACCAATTATTTCGTCAGTATTGAATTTTTGAAAATTTTAGTTTTCGAATTGGGCAATACTCGAGCAAAAAAATATATAAGTGTCGACGAATTTCTACAAAAATTAAATTATATTTTCAAATCATGGTTTTATCAAACTAAATGGAGATTTTGAAAATTCACCAATTATTTCGCAAATTGTGAATTTTTGAAAATTTTAGATCTCGAATTGTGTAATACTCGAGTTAAAAATTTAAAAAAATATATAAAACGTGTCAACGAATTTCTACAAAAATTAAATTATATTTTAGAAATCATCGTTTTATCACACTAAATGGAGATTTTGAAAAATCACCAATTATTTCGCGAATTGTGAATTTTTGAAAATTTTAGTTTTCGAATTGTGTACTACTCGAGCAAAAAAATAAAAATAAAATATAAAACGTGTCGACAAAATTCTACAGAAATTAAATTAGATTTGCAAATCATCGTTTTATCAAACTAAATAGAGTTTTTGAAAATCTACCAATTATTTCGTGAGTATTTAATTTTTGAAAATTTTAATTTTCGAATTGGGTAATACTCGAACAAAAATATAAAACAAATATATAAAACGTGTCGACGAATTTCTACAAAAATTAAATTATATTTGCGAATCATCGTTTTATCAAACTAAATGGAGATTTTAAAAATTCACCAATTATTTCGCGAGTTGTGAATTTTTGAAAATTTTAGATCTCGAATTGTGTAATACTGAGTTAAAAATAAAAAATATATATAAATCGTATCTACTAAATTCTACAAAAATTAAATCATATTTGCAAATCATCGTTTTATCAAACTAAATAGAGTTTTTAAAAATCCACTGATTATTTCGAAAGTTGTGAATTTTTGAAAATTTTAGTTTTCGAATTGTATAATACTCGACTGAAAAATTTAAAAAAATATACATAAAACATGTTTACAAAATTCTTACAAATTAGATTTGCAAATCATCTTTTTATCAAATTAGGTGCAGGTTTTGAAAATCCACCAGTTATTTCGCGAGTTGTGAATTTTTAAAAATGTTTGTTTTACAATTATGTAATGCTAGACTGAAAAATTAAAAAAATATATAAAACGTGTCGACTAATTTCTACAAAAATTAAATTAGATTTGCAAATCATGGTTTTATCAGATGAAATGGAGTTTTTGAAAATCCACCGATTATTTCGCGAGTTCTGAATTGTTGAAAATTTTAATTTTCGAATTGTGTAATACTCAAGTGAAAAAATAAAAGAAAAAATGAAACGTGTATCGACTAAATTCTACAAAAAATAAATTAGATTTGCAAATCATCGTTTTATCAAATTAAGCAGAGGCGGCTCGTTATGTAGAGCCAAAGAGCCATGGCATTACCTGTAGTTTCAAGCTCAGAAACTAATTGTTAAAACACTTTTTCGCCAGTTACTTTGATCTAGGAAGATAAATCGTTCTTTCTTTCTTAAAAAAAAGAGGGGGTATATTTATAACTGGCTCTAGCATCAACATGTTCCACGAGCCGCCACGGGCCACATATCTCTCTTCCTTTGTGCTGTAGCAATTCTTATCGCGACGCCGACTCCGTGAACTAGCCGGAGGTTAAACGAGATGGGGTTCACCCCCTTCTGTCGAAAACCCCCCGTGACACTTCTATCTCTTATAAACCTAAGAGTCGTGACTAACCATTTCATCATTCGGTAAATTCCCAGATATTGTACCTCGAAAACGCGCATGCGCGAAATTTGCGATTCGAATCCATGTCTTAAAGGTTTAAATTTAGTTATGATATTAAAATGCTTAAATAGTATACAAAATTATCGCGACTAAAGTTTTATACTGTTTTGTATTATTTCTTTTGTAAAAAGAGTTTCACGTATAACATAATTAATCAAAATTAAATGAAATAACAACCAATTTAAAAACATAGTAAAATTCAATAAGCGAACGATATCATCGCTATTAAATACACTCGTGGACAAAAAAATCCGGACACTGAAGTAAATGTCTGTTAGTATAAAACATTTTTTTTTTACTTTTTTTTACACACGTGAAAAATACTCGATAAATTGAGAATTGGAAATAAAAGAGAGGTACTAAACATTTTATTTAATAAGAAAAAGTCAGGAAACAGTGAGTCAAAATTGCAAAATTCCTTTGGTCTTATTGGCTAGGTTTTACATCTACGTTGTGACATAATTTAAGTGATTAATAGTTTGTAATACCTCCGTGACTTCTGCCGGCTCGGTAAACTTTGAATGCAGTTGGAGACCTCTTCTTATGTAATATTTTCCCTCTCCTCACAAAGAGATATTCGAAGATTCCGAATGGTTACTGGTATAGGTTGTCGGTGCCGAATACGTCGCCCTAATGAATCCCAGAGATTTTCGATAGGATTCAAATCTGGGCTTCTAGCTGGCCATTGCAAACAACGAATGTTAACCTCATCCAAATATTGCTCAACCAGCCGTGCGATGTGTGGTCGCGCGTTATCGTCCATTAAAGTAAAGTTCTTACCTACGAATGGAGCAAATGGTACGACGTGATCACCTTAACACTCGTTGATGTATTTAACAGCCGTCATGGCACCATTTTCAATCAGAACAAGCTCAGTTGGCACACCAGCCCAAACCATTATACTGCCACCCCCAAATGGCACTCTCGGAGATATACAACACGCTGAAAATCGTTCACCAGGCCTTCTCCACACACGTTCCCGTCCATCTGGAGAACGTAGACAAAAACGAGACTCATCTGTGAACAATACGGAGCTCCATTGTTCCAATGTTCACGAGCAAATCGTAGTCGCTCAATACGACGAGCTGGGAGCAAAAGTGGGCAAGCTGCAGGTTTTCTTAACTTCAATCTGTATTCCTTCAATTTTCGGCGAACAGTTCGTGCAGAAATTGCAGTACCATAAACATCTTCCACTTGGCGAGACAAAATTGTTTATGGTGAACCACGATCGCGTAGTGTAGACAATATCATAAAACGGTTTTCTCGCCGGTTTGTGGTGCGAGGTCTGCCTGATCCTGACCTTCTTGTATATTCCCCAGTTAGGCGATGTCGTTGTATTGAGTCTTGGACCGTACTCCTGGGAATATTCAAGACAGCTGCGATATATCGAATACTGCGTCCATCTTCGTTCAAAGCTACTGCTCAGGCTACATTTGTTGCTTGCATTTTGTTAAAAGATAAGTACCAGCACTGACAGTTCAAATTCCCTTTCAACACAAGCATGCCAACTGATAAAGGCTGAATAAACTGTACACTCAGATTTTTTGAGATTTGCATTACTTTTGTTTTTGTTGTTGTCTTGATAAATACAATGTTAACTACCTCTTTTTTATTTCCAATTCTTATTTTATTGATTATTTTTCACGTCTGTAAAAAAACATAAAAAAAATATGCTAGGAGATATTTACTTCGGTGTCCGGATTTTTTTGAGTGTAGTTCAACAATAAAATAAAAAACCACCATGAAACTATTGTAAATATATTTATTTTAGTTTAGCACTACAATAATTGTTAGTTTTGACAAACTATCTTGATGAAAACATTTTTTTATTCCTAAGCATATTAAATTTGTGATGTAGGTTGTTGCCGCCGATTTACGACGGTCTCGCGATTCCAAGCAGAGGAAAAAGAGAGACCCTTATACTGCAGCCGGGCGGAGGCAAGCCAGCGGGTGCCTTTGTGTCGGGGCACGTTCGACCCTAATCGAGGGAAATAAAGTTTTGGCAAGGACGAACCGGCCTTAACTACGGGGCAGTACAACACAACAGGCCAAATCTCTGGTGCTATTGTGGCAGGCACGTTTGACCTGAATGTACAGGCCATAAAATTTTGTAACGGGATGTGTCAGTCTTGGAACCAGATGGTGGGTGTTTTGGACCTCGGCAACGAGGAAATTTACTGCTTCCAGCAAAAGGACCAATCAAGCCACCAGGACGATCTCCCACCCCTAAACAAGGGAAGGGGGAAAACGTCCCCTGAGGAAGGGCCGCGAGGAAGAAGAAGTCAGTCGAACTCAAGACGTCGCGATAGACAATTATCTTGGTTATATTGTATGTATTTACGTGCCTCTACGATAGAGTCATATTACAGTTTGTAATAAATAGTATTTTGAGTAATTCTACGTTTCTTTTGCGTAAATTAACGAACATTTTGGTCCTTCGAACCGGATGCAGTTCAAAAAGTTTTTTGAACGCCAGTTATAAGTTATCGGTGAGTTACCGCCTGTGAGTCGAAGCCGAGCGAGAGCAGAGAACCAGGAACCGGGATCGTCATCGGCGTGCAGTCCAGGAGCGAACGAGCGTCAGGGATTGTCCACGCACCAAGCCACCAGAGGGTACGTTACCACGTGCAGTCAATCGGCGTCAACGAGTTACACGGTGCTGTCCACGTTCTATCCAGTCCGTAATAGAGGTCCTCGAACGAGAGGGTAAGCCCAATTTCCGTTTTTTGGTCCATATCCTATCGCAAGAGTTCCAAATTGCTAAAATGTCTGCGGAATTTCAGACAATGATTCAAAAATTATCGCGAAAACGGTCTTATATAGTCCGTCAGTTAAATTCAATCGAATCTTTTATATCGAAATGTACCGACATTTCCGAAAAATCAATGAAAATATCGTGTGATTTAGATCGTATCAAGTTGCATTTAGATGAATATACGGAATGCGAAGCTGCAGAATACGACCCAGAACATGCAGACGAATTCGTGGATATCAGTGATTTGTATGATAGGTATTTTACGTTTCAAGCTCTTATTCCAGTTTCGCAAAGTCCGTCGGGTGGTAGTTCGGATAGTGGTAGTGTTGCAGTAAATAACCATATTAAATTGCCGACCATTGCTATTCCAACATTTGATGGTAGTTATCGCGAGTGGTTGTCGTTTATAGATTCATTTAGATCGCTAATAGGGACTAATAATTCGATAGCTGCTATACAGAAATTTCAATACTTAAAGTCCGCCCTTCAGGGTGACGCGGCGGATGTAATTCGCTGTTTAGAGGTCACGGAACAGAATTATCCAGTCGCGCTTCAATTGCTTGAAGATACGTTTCAGAACCCAAGAATAATATTGAATAGTCACCTTCAGGAGTTGTTTAGTTTACCAGTAATTTACGAGGAATCTCTTTCCTCATATCGCTCACTCCTAAATGCAGTTATGCAACATATGCGCGCGTTAGCCTCACTTAATAGGCCGGTACAGCATTGGGATGATATCTTAGTGTTTTTTGTAGTATCACGACTACCTAAAACTTCGCAAGTAGAATGGGAAAATCAATTAATAAAAGCGGAAATTCCTGAATTTAAAATGATGCAAGATTTTTTAACTAAAAAGTGCCAAACACTAGAGGCGATTTATGACCCGGAAGGCGATAGTAATAAACGTCCTGCAAAGAATATGGGAAAATCGGCCGCGCTTAACGCAAATGTTAGAGATGTTAGTTGCTACATATGCAGACGCCAACATACAATATATAATTGCGATACATTTTTGGGATTAGATGTAACGAAACGTCTCGAAACAGTACGAGCAAAACGGTTGTGTACGAATTGTTTGCGGCCAGGGCACAGTAATATTGATAGTAAATCATCCAAGTTATGTAAACATTGTAATAAAAAACATAATGCGCTTTTGCATCTTAGACAAAACGCATCGCCCTCTAATTCACTATATGTAAAGGGTAAATTCAATTCCACTGTCCTACTAGCAACATGCTTGGTAAAATTGATCGATGTGAACGGGGATGTTCACCAGGCTCGTCTGTTGCTTGATCCAGGCTCTCAGCTCAATTTAATGACTAATCGTTTAGCAGAAAAATTAAAGTTACCCAAGCAAGATCACCACATATCAGTTTCGGGTGTGGGATTAAATTCTATTCAATCTCAAAAATCGGTTGACGCAACAATTAAATCACGAATTAATTCATTTGAGATTGCTATGAACTTTGTAGTACTGGATGAAATAACAGGCGCAGTTCCGTCTCACTATATTAACGTGAGAGGTATTCAAGTGCCAAAAACAATTCAGTTAGCGGATGCAAAGTTTAATCGGCCGGATGAAATAGACCTACTTTTAGGTGCGAAGTATTATCATAAGGTTCTGTCTAAAGGAGAAATCTTAATTAATAACGGCGACTTGTGGCTAAAAGAAACCAAGTTTGGTTGGGTTCTCAGTGGGCAAATTAAATATGATGAGCAATCAACGGCCAGTTGCAATACGGTAACAATAAATCAATTAGACGCACGAGTCAAACGGTTGTGGGAAATTGAAAGCGCCGAAACGCCGGTACAGATAAAATCGTCACAGGATATTGTATGTGAAAATTTATATAACAACACTACTGTAAGGGATGCGGAGGGGCGTTTCACCGTACGATTGCCGTGGCAAGAGGATGTAAGCGCGTTGGGTTCTTCGTACGAAGTAGCTTATAAGCGATTCATCTCTTTGGAAAAAAGGTTAAATCGGGAGCCGGAACTCAGAAACCAATACCAGCAATTTATGGAAGAGTATATATCGCTAGGACATATGCAGGCCATAAATTTATCAAAGCGCGAACGTATTAATACTTATTTTTTACCGCACCACGGGGTAATTAAACAATCTAGTGTAACCACCAAGCTGAGGGTAGTGTTTGACGCAAGCGTGAAATCTAGTTCGGGAAAGTCATTAAACGACTGCTTAATGACGGGTCCGACACTACAAAACGAATTGTTTTTACTACTCATAAGATTTCGCACACATCAGTTTGTAATAACCGCGGATATTAAAATGATGTACAGGCAAATTAGGACAGATCCGCAAGATAACGCCTACCAATGAATCTTGTGGAGGCCGTCCTCGCAAGAACCTATCAAGGTATATGAAATGCAAACAGTCACATATGGCACCTGTTGTGCACCGTATTTAGCAGTTAGGTGTCTTAATGAAATCGCGCGAGAGGCCAAAGATCCGCATGTAAGGGAAATAATTGAAAATGATTTTTATATGGATGATTTATTAACGGGGTCATCCACGCTAGAGGAAACTTTAAAAATTCGCGATAATGTGCGATCAGTATTATCAAACGGGGGGTTTGAACTAAGGAAATGGGCTGCAAATAATGATGGGCTACTTAGTGATCTCGAACATATTGCTCTGGAGGAAAATATTATTATGCCGACAGAAAGCAAAACCAAAACATTAGGAATGAATTAGAATGCACAACTTGACCACATAGTATATGATGGGTTTAAAATTAAATTAGAATCTCCGATTACGAAACGCAATATTTTATCCGCGATTTCGCAATTTTTCGATCCACTTGGGTTACTCGGACCAGCGATAGTTATCGCCAAGATGTTGTTGCAACGTATTTGGCAACTTGAATTAGGATGGGATGTTGCTGTACCGCAGGAAATAGGTGACAAATGGCATCAATTAGCAAACGGGCTAAATAAACCCGTAATAATTAGCGTTCCGAGGAAAGTAATAGTTTCTCACGAATCTAAAATTGAGATTCATGCATTCGGCGATGCTAGCCAAAGTGCTTATGGAACCGCGGTTTACGTGCGGTCATTAGAACCAAACGGTAGCTCCTCCTGCGTCCTATGGTGTGCTAAGTCAAGAGTCGCCCCGCTAAAGGTAATTAGTTTGCCGCGCCTAGAACTATGTGCTGCAGTTCTAACAGCACAGGTTGTTAACCGGGTGATCAATACGATACCTCAGTATAATCGCGTCTATTATTATACAGATTCCACAATTACCCTCTCGTGGATTAAATCGCCTTCTACAACTTTTAAGACATTTGTATCGCATCGTGTAGGTGAAATTCATCGGCTATCTGAGCCTTCAAATTGGTTCCATGTCGCGACTGGCGATAACCCTGCCGATATAATTTCACGAGGGGCATTTCCAATGGAATTACTACAAAATAAATTATGGTGGAATGGACCGGAGTTTATTCATGATGGATTTGAACCATCACCCTTTACTCCGAATCTGACGTTGGAGACGCCCGAGTTACGTGTTTTAGTCACGTTAAAGCACAATCAGCTGTCGTGGGTAGAACGTATATCTAAATTTCGAAAATTAGTCCGTACGGTAGCATGGATGTTGCGTTTCACTCACAATGCTACCCATCCTGAACAAATGCGAGTAGACGAATTAACTGTTCAGGAAATAGATAGTGCAGAAGTTTCTCTCATTCACGCTGTGCAATATGAGAGTTTTCATGTAGAAATAGACGCGTTGGCCAACGAGCGGCCTCTGAAATCTAAAAGCCGTTTATTATGCTTGCACCCATTCTTAGACGAGAAGGGGTTATTGCGGGTAGGAGGTCGTCTTCGCCAGTCAAATTTACCTTTTAATGCGAAACATCCCATTTTATTACCGTCTAAGCATCATGTAACTAAACTAATTATTCGGGAAACACATGAGACTGCCTTGCATATTGGTGCTCAAGGTACCTTAGCCATACTGCGTTGTAAATATTGGCCATTGGCTGGAAGAAGTACCATACGTGGGGTAATTCGCCAATGCATGGCATGTTTTAAGGTTAAACCACCGATAATTGAACCACGTATGGGAGAGTTGCCTAGTTGTCGCACTGAACAGCTGCGCCCGTTTATCAAGACCGGAGTAGATTATTGCGGCCCCTTTTATATTAAGAAGGGTCGTCGTAGAAACAGCAAAACTGATAAGGCGTATGTAGCTCTATTTGTCTGTATGTCAACAAAGGCAGTTCACTTGGAGTTGGTGAGTGATTTGACCACCGACTCGTTTCTTGGTGCCCTACGTCGATTTATCAGTCGACGCGGGCTAATCTCGGATATATACAGCGATAATGCCACTAATTTTGTTGGAGCCAATCGTGAGCTCAAAGTACTTTATGAGTTTTTAAGGGACAACCACAGCGAATTAATTAGGGAATTAGCAATGGATCGAATATCATGGCATTTCATCCCACCGCGGGCACCACACTTTGGTGGATTGTGGGAAGCTGGAATAAAGCAAACAAAACATCATTTAAAACGCGTCGCAGGTACCGTTAATTTAACTTTTGAGGAAATGTATACCCTCCTCACTCAAATCGAAGCTATTTTGAACTCTCGTCCCCTTTCACCCATGTCGAATGATCCAAATGATTTTTCCGTCCTTACTCCTGGCCATTTCCTTATTGGGGACTCTCTAAGGGCCATTCCAGAGCCAAGTCTGGAACAAATACAGCCAACTAGGCTATCCCGATGGCAGCATATACAACAGATGCAGCAGCATTTTTGGACCCGTTGGCAGAAGGAATACCTGCAGGAGCTGCAGACCAGAGGACGTTGGCGACAAGATAGCGCAGAGATTGTGGAAGTGGGTCAGCTTGTTTTGGTACGAAAAGACAACTTGCCTGCATGCCGCTGGAAAATTGGGCGCATCGTGGAGATTCACCCAGGAAAGGATGGACACATTCGCGTAGCAACGATTCGCACCATAAGTGATGTGCTTAAAAGACCCATCACCAAATTGTGCATTTTTCCCCAAGTGTGTGAGTGACAACCCCATGACACTAGGGAGTGCACACAGTTATTATGTGATTTTGTGATTTTGTATATATGTATATTTTGTAGGTTTAAGGTTTTTGTATAATCAATCATTTGCTCTATCGTATGCACAACATGTTATGTATGCCCTATTTTATTTTATTTGTTTTGTTGAATGACGAGCATGTCAACAGGGGGGAGGATGTTGCCGCCGATTTACGACGGTCTCGCGATTCCAAGCAGAGGAAAAAGAGAGACCCTTATACTGCAGCCGGGCGGAGGCAAGCCAGCGGGTGCCTTTGTGTTGGGGCACGTTCGACCCTAATCGAGGGAAATAAAGTTTTGGCAAGGACGAACCGGCCTTAACTACGGGGCAGTACAACACCACAGGCCAAATCTCTGGTGCTATTGTGGCGGGCACGTTTGACCTGAATGTACAGGCCATAAAATTTTGGAACGGGATGTGTCAGTCTTGGAACCAGATGGTGGGTGTTTTGGACCTCGGCAACGAGGAAATTTACTGCTTCCAGCAAAAGGACCAATCAAGCCACCAGGACGATCTCCCACCCCTAAACAAGGGAAGGGGGAAAACGTCCCCTGAGGAAGGGCCGCGAGGAAGAAGAAGTCAGTCGAACTCAAGACGTCGCGATAGACAATTATCTTGGTTATATTGTATGTATTTACGTGCCTCTACGATAGAGTCATATTACAGTTTGTAATAAATAGTATTTTGAGTAATTCTACGTTTCTTTTGCGTAAATTAACGAACATAGGTGATTTAACTACAGGTTAAAGTTAAAATTAAATTTCCTTCATTTTCAGTACTATTTTTATTAGCAGAGGCGTTTTAAAGGGCGAACAAATAAGAATTGTACTGGTTTTCCGACCAGGCTTAATGTTCTAGGATAGTTATTAATAAATTTAATAAAACGAAAATTTGCATGTTATTACTAGTACTATCATTTGTATCATTCAATATCCGACGTGGCACTAGCCACTTCAATAAGTTATTTGTTTATAGTCTTAGTAAGACTTAATTTTGCTTGCAGAGTTACGAACAGGTTGAATATTCATATATTCGGGCTACATTTCGTTTTATTGAATTTATTTAATGCTTTCTGCAACAAGTAAGGTTGTTTCTAATTTGTTTAGTTATTAATATCAGTATTTTAATTTCTCGTTTGATTCTAGTAAATACATGTAAGGCTGTTACTCTTTTATCTTAATCCTCGGAAAAATTCGTTTTACGTTTGTCTAGTCACAGATCCCTCCCTTGATAAGGGTACGACTGGCAGCCAAGATAAATATTTGCCTGGGAAATTTTAATATACTTTTCGTTTCCCTTTATGTCAATCATTCACAAGAAACACTGTACAGTTTTATAAACTCATACGAAATATGCCACATATTTAATGTATAAACAGACCATTTTTATTCCGTAGGGATTCAACTAAGGATTGTTAATTGTTAAGTAACAAAAATATAATCATTACGATGAGTATCTATATTATATGTTGGTGAAGGAAAAGTAAGCTTTTAATCCTAGGTGTCTGATAATATAATATAACGAAATATGTTGTTTTTGTTAATCCGTTTACGTCACGCCATTTAAATACAATACATTGTTAGTTTGTTAGTTCAGCCGTCACGATTAATTATTATTAGAAGATAACGAAAATACAACTTGAATTGTACGAAACATGAAAATACTTCTAATTCTTAATGGAAAAGTAAAAACTTTTTAGTTGGGTTAAACTTACGCCAAGTTTTTATCAGATATTGGGAGGAGCTTACAGGCTTCTCTCACATATATTCAGTATTGATTTTCTTTCGTGAGGTATAGTTAATCTCTATGCAAGTAGTTAAATATTAAAAATCATTAACAACATTCAGAAATTAAAAAGGTAACATGAAATTATTATCAAATTAGAAGTCTGAATAATACTAAGACTAACTTTTAAATTGGCTATTTTATATTAAGATTTCAATAATATGAACTACTAATATGTAAATAATTAAATTATTTAAATTTAATACAAACGAAATACATTATTAGTATATAAATATTCAACCGATTCGGAATATCTTGTGATAAAAATTGGATTTATTTGAGAAAAGAAAGTACACTATTTAAATGTATTATGAGAATAAATCTACAAAAGTAAGTCTTGCAAGTTCCGATTCCAATAAAATTATTAATTGTATTTAAAAAAAAAGTGGAATTTTGAAATAGAATTTTTTTAAAACCGTATAGTCGTCTGCAACGATGCAACGACTAGTGAACGAACTTTTTGAAATTTTTATAAGTATAAATCTTATATTTTTGAGTTTCAAGTATTATTTGTGCATTAAGTTTCGATTAATTGTGTAATCAAGATGTGCAAAGTTATACAGGGTGGTTCAAAAGTCTGGAAACGGCGAATTTATTTCGCGCACGAGTAGAAAATCGGAATTCTGATACTGGGGGCTTTAGTAATTTTGCCCGAGGAATGGAATGGGCCCATCAGATTTGGGGGCCGAATGGGAGGAAATTTCAAATGCAAACCTATATTTTTTATTGCGGATTCGGATTCAGCAGAAAATTTTACATCCATATTGGCTAAAATCCAAAAATTTTTGGTCCATTTTTTGGGCCCTACTGTGTGTTTTTTGCTCAAAAGTCTGGGGACGTCTGGTTCATTCCAGTCGAAAAATATCGAAAAACTGATCTTGAAGTCTCTAGGACTTTGATTGGGGAATGAAATGGGCCCATCAGATTTTGGGTTCTATCAGATCTTATGGCCATGCCAAAATGCCTTGAAGACTAACATTTAATTTTCCCGCCAATTACCACTTCTGACTGATTGTGTTTGTTGTTTGGGCTTAGGAAGCCTCAAAGCGATGTTTTCTCTCGCACTCACTAAGCAAGACAAATACAATAAGACTCGACGCACACGTACCCATACATAACACGGGAAATATTTTCATGTGTGTTATTAGATTTATGTTGTCAAATCCAATATTGATATCAATACGTTCAATACAATGGTCCACAATAGTTACAACTTTTGTCCGCGCAAATTATTTTGTATTTTCATGTTTGTGTGAGAGAAAACATTCCCTGCTTCCTAATGACAAACGTAAACGCAAATTAGTTGAACATGGTCATTGTGTGAAAAATCATATAGCATATTCGGTGGAATGTGGCGGCCGAGGTCGTAAAACGGTCGGTCCGCCCTGAGGATCGACGCACCCTCAAAGAAAAGGTATTGGTGGTTCGTCTAATTGCATCCCATACATTTATTACTGTCCTTCGCTCCGATTGGTATACGCACTTTTACACCAGTACTTCTCAACAAAGATTGGTTTGAGATAAAAAATATTACGTCCACTACTTACCGAACTCCGACCCTCTTTTACGACCACAGCCGTCAGATTCCGGAGAACGGACTATAGTCACCTCGATACTCGATACCACCTGAATAAATCGTGTTACAATCGGTCATTTTTTCATAAGTTTTTTCTTCGAGCTAAATATGCCCTTAACCACCCGTCAGAGAATAGATATCTTGATAATGCGTGGATATGGTGACAAACAGAGGTCATGTGAGAGTGCTGCGAATTTGTTTAACGACACCCATCCTGAAGTGCCACAGATTTCAAAATCAACGGTCAAAAAAACGGTTGACCGGTTTACGGCGACCAAGTCTTTAGCAGACTTGCCGAGATCGGGCCGGGGTAAAAGTGCCACGAATGAGGAGAAAGCCGTGGAGGTTCTTCTCAGTATTATCGAGGATCCTCATGTGAACCAAAAAAAGTTGTCCCAAACTCTTGAAGTAAGTAAAGCCGAAGTCCGAAGAATTTTAAAAACGAATGGTTGGCGACCCTATTAAATGCGCTTAGTCCAGGAGCTCACCCCAGAAGACTTTGATCGTCGTCTGGAATATTGTAAGATAATGATGGAGAGATATGTTGCTGATAATTTCATCCTTTTTTTTTGACGTGTTTCTCGGATGAGGCAGGATTCAGTTTGAATGGCGAAGTGAATCGTCACAATAAGAGATATTGGGCTGATGATAATCTCCACTGGATGCGTGATACATACACGCAATGGCATGATAAGATCAATGTTTGGGCTGGAATTTTGAATAACCAAATAATTGGGCATTTTTTCTACATGAAAATTTCACTCACTCCCACTACTTAGAGATGCTAGAATGGGTTATCATTGTTGGAAATCAATTGGAAAACGTGTATCAACAAATTGGAGTACCTGCGCATTTTGTATTACTCATTAGGCAGTTTCTCAATGTTATATTTCCTGGGAGCTGGATAGATAGAAGAGGCGCCATCGAGTGACCACCAAGATCTCCCGACCTCACCCCTTTAGACTTGTTTTAATAGGCCTATTTAAAAGATAAAGTCTACGAAACCAAGCCTGCGAATATCGAAGAACTCCAGAGAAGGATAGTGGAGGTGTCAGCCACGATAACCCCGGAGATGTTGGCACGAGTGAATGAGGAAATCTACCAACGACTAGCGCACTGCAATGCAGTGGATTGGCACCAATTCGAACACCTTATAAAATAATCATGTCCAGTACCGTAACAAATTATAAATAAAGTAAAATCCGTAATAAAATGTAGAGTGTCATTTAAAGTTCCAGGGCTGGGCCCTCTACCTGTCATATGGCCCTATGAGACTCAAATGGTTTACCCGATTCCTAGAGACCCCAAAATCAGTTTTTAGATTTTTCTCGACTGGGTTGAATGAACCAGACGTCCCCAGACTTTTGAACAAGAAACGCACCATAGGGCCCAAAAATGAACCTTTTTTTTTTGGGTTTTAGCCAGTTTGGATGTAAAATTGTCGGCTAAATCCGAATCCGCAATAAAAATTAGTAAAAACTCCAGTATCAGAATTTCAATTTTCTACCCATGCGCGAAATAAATTCGCCGTTTCTAGACTTTAGAACCACCCTGTATAAATAAATAATAGAATTTTTCAATTATGATTAGATTGTTTCTTTGCGAATAGGTCCGTTCTCTTTAGGTGTATGGCACGTCATATTTTATTAATTATTATTAAACGGGTAAAACCTATAATACAAAATTACATATAAAAGCAACTATACAGGGTGCCCGTTTTGGAGCTCAAGCATGGGGATCTCGGTTATTTAAAGAGAGACAAGGTCGGTTAAATTAGGGCAAAGTTGCCCAATCTGGAGTGTAACATACTTCCGAAGATATCCGAAAAAAATCGAAATTTTCATTGCCACTTTGCGCCCTCTACAACGTGGTGATATAATAATACAAATTCGACGTTTCGATTTTCGGGAAACATTATCAACCTTGTTTTTCTTATGGGCGCCATCTTGTATTTTTACATTTTCAAATACATTTTTTTTTCTGATTACGGTGATGTGTCATGTGTTGGGGTTTGGTCTAGCAGTTTAATGAATATGCCAAAAATCCTGTTTTTGCAAAGACACCATTTGCAATAATTAATTTCACACTTTTTAACCAACCTACAATTTCCTCATTAAAACCTAGTAAACTAACAGTGGCGGCTCGTCAGGGGATGCAGGTGAGGCATTACCTACCATTAATTTTCTATATTATACAAATATAAATTTATTCAATAAATTTCTTTCGTGTTGGCTTTAATATTGATTATTAATTATACAGTAATTAAAAGTGGTTGTATTTAAGGAATGTTTCCAATTTTAAATGATTAGAATTAGCGCGCCCTCCCAGACCGGACTTGAGGCAAATGTAAACCATCGCAATCGGAATTTATGCAACTTAATATGCCTCCATACAGTTTACATATATCGCATTCGTTGTAATGTGCAGATTTATTTGGAGGCGAGCCTCAGAGGCTTCTCATTGGTCGGAAATCACCCGCGTGATAGAGAAAGAGAACACTCGCGGCACTCGCCATTGTCAGCTGTGTTGAGGCAGCTTCACAACAACCCGGGAACGAAAATATACCTAGCTATATTAGTTATTACTTATTAGTTGTGTATGTCAACATGCAAATCATTTAATTTTTGGTTCCCGTTCTCGTTACCGTTCCCGAGTTGTTGTTAATTTCACTCTGCTGTCCGTTGATCAACGTTAGTTATCAAAGGTAATCCTATTAATATTCATCAGTAAATAGTATTTATTCCTATATTATAATGGATAACGAAAACAGCACTGTGACTCTTACTGTGCGAAATTGTAAAGACATCGTAAATTTCTTGCTTAAAAATCCATTTAGCCGGTTGTCGTACGATGATAAAGTTTATATAAAAAGGTATGAAAAGGCCTTGCCCTGATCTTAGTTTATTATTAATTCAAAAACATCGATCATTCAAGTGCATGGTTTTACAAATGTGGTCGACAATCAGAAATAAATTATTTTGTTGGCCTTGCATAATGTTTTCAAATAGCAATGAATCGATATGGCATAAAACAGGTTATGACGTTTAAAAAAAAATAGTGCGTTCCATTGATAAGCATTCCAACAGTAAAGATCATACATCATCATCAAATTGTAAATTTCATATTTTAGATAAACAAAATATAGTAAATGTTTTAAGTACGGCTCGACAAATTGAAATCGAAACGTATAACAACGTGAAGGAAAATAGGGAGATTTTAAAAAGATGTGAGATCTGTGCCTTACCAGACCAATAGTTGACGAGCCGCCACTGTAAACTAAGCTGTTCCAGTAAAGTTGTATGATTTACTCTGTCGAATTCCTTGGAAAAGTCAGTATATAGAGTCAATTTGAACTCCATCCTCCAAGGCGTTCAACAGATAAGATTAAATAAGTAATTGTGGAGGCTTTCACTTCGTGATACATTTTGAATAATTCAAATAAAACGAATAACTTTGTTAGTATCACTTTATTAACTTGGAGTAGTTACTATAGTTTCGACAATTTCAGCTTGTCATTTTCAAACTATGAATATTTACATTACGATTGTACATTTATATATTTTTATTTTTACAGAGCATTGAACAGGGGGGAGAATATTAGGTATATTACTATAAAATCAAATTAGTACTGGAAGACCTACCATGAAAAAAAAACGTGTTACTCAATAATGATATTTTTTGTGGCCCATTTCAACGGCTGAGCCTAGATACTATCAACTATTGATTTGATTTGACAGTTTTTAAGAAATATATTAGGGATATTGTTGGACCCAACGGTCAAGCTCGGTTTAATATGATTAATTTCATCCATAAAATTAATAGAGAACGAAAACGGTGAATCGAATTATTTAAGTTTAAATTGGCACGGATAGATTCCAAGTCAATGTTTTCATTATTATTGTATAATCTAGAAAAAAAGTCAGCAAAAGGATCGGAAGATTACAGTAGTTTATTACAAGAGACATTATTGAAAGACATATTTAAGGGAAGTTCGTTGTTGCGTCGTTGGTCATGCACAAATTTCGAACCGTTTTTAGGACTTTTTTTATTAATAAACGAGGTACATTGGTTATTGCTTAAATAGTAAATTTGAGAATAAAATATAATTACTATTTCGGTTTGTTTGCTTATACATGGTGGCCCGTAAGTCACAGAGGGATTTGAACTTTAAATAACGTCTTTGATAATTGAATTTTTTATACATTTTTTTTTAAATAATGTGAACTGGGGTAAGATTGTAAACGGGGCAACAGTGAAACTTATATTTAATATGATTCAAACAAAATTGTTATTTTGAATTTATAGAAACTTAGAGTAAAGTAATATGAAACCAACGCCGCAGATGGCGTACAATTTTTCTATGTACTTCCCCTATTTAATCAAGTAGTAAGTGAACAACCCATTTGAGGTGCACTCTTAACATTGCGGTTACAACCAAGTGCCGTGGTTTTTAATAAAATATTGAGTTTTGGGCGATTATTTTTGGTAAGTATGAAAGAACATTGATTAAAACTTATGTTAAACAAATTCAATCGACTCTTTGAAATATATTGAGAAAACCCTACTCTGGTCTTGCCCCGAAAATATTGATACACGGAGCAAGTGCAGACTACTCAGCAGGGTAAGACCGCACTAGTCCGCACATGCGTCGTTTTTTTTCAATTCATCATTGCTAGCTGTTTTGTATTTTTTTATTGCCGCCATGCTTCGAAACTATATTAGAAAAACAAATCGGGGTGTTTATACAAAACAGTCCTTGGATGAGACGTTAGATGAGATTAGGGCAGGAGCAACAAACGTCTACCGTGCTAGCAAAAAGAACAAAATACCGCTAACCACAATTACCGACCACTTGAAAGGAAAACGTGGTATGAAATCAACTGCACTGATTTTTCAGTCGAGACCGAAAAACGTCTTGCTGAAGGTCTTTTGGCAATGGAAAAGTGCAGTTTTGGTTTGTCCAGATGTGAAGTGCTGGAGCTGGTTATCCAGTGTGTAAATGCCAGCAAACTAAAAACCCCGTTTAAAGACGGTATCCCTGGTGAAGATTGGTTTCTTGGCTTTAAAAAGAGAAACAATGTATCAATAAAAAACCACAAACTGTTGAGAACCCTCGTAAAAAATGTTACAATCCGTTTGCAATTGACGAGTATTTAAAGTTACTCAAAGTGAAGATTCAGGATCTCGGATTAGGCAACAATCCGTCAATAATTTGGAACCTGGATGAATATTAGTTTCTGTACAGATCCGTTAAAAATAAAAGTAGTTGGCGGTAAAAACGTGCCATGCACTCGCATAGTTAGTGCTCATGGAAGAGAGAACATTACGGTGGTAATGACAGCTTCTGCTTCTGTAGCAAAAGTTCCACCATTGATTATTTTTAAAGGAACAAATATCCGGAATCAGTGGTATGCGCCAGAGAATACTGGATATCCTGAAATAACTTATGCGACAACTACCAATGGATGGATGGAGACAACGGTATTCGAAAATTATTTTCAACCACCCGGTTTTATTTATATAGATCGATAGAAATGGCTGCCGAAGGAAATGTGACAATATTTAAACTATCTCCGCATGCCAGTCATGCGCAACCTTTAGACATAAGAGTCTTCAAACAATTAAAAACTTCGTACAATCAGAAATTAGTAATATGGCAAAGAAACAAAATTAGAATGTAGCTTCCAAAGGAAGAATTTGTTAAAATGATTGGAGAAAATTGGCAAGATTTAAAAGAGAATATCTTCACGAATGGTTTTAAAAACGCTGGAATTTATCCATTTTCTAGGAATGTCATTCCGGACTCTATGTTCAGCGCTATTTCCCTGAAATGAAAGAAGGAAGAAAAAAGTTCATACTGAAATAGATGAGAACCAGGACTCAAATGTTTTGTTAATTTAAGACGCAGTTTTTGTATTTACCAATACTTTATTCACCAAAACACCTATTGCAATATTACCACAAAATTCAACAAGCACATCCCTGTTTCTTGAACATTGTGTTAGTCAACATCAATTGAGCAGAAACCAGTCACATTCGAAGAACTTCTTTTAGAGACACTAAAAACAAACTTAGATAGATTTTTTTACACTATTTATGAAAAATTACATCTTTTAAATGTCGTCCATTTTCGACTTCACAAAACGCAATTTTCGCTAATAGCAGTTAAAGTTTGTGCAGTGCCTTAATTTCTGAATGAATATTATCTTGTTTACTTTTCAGATAACCAGATAAGAAATAGTCAAGAGATCGTGACGACAAATGTATTGAAGATCTTCGCACCCCAAAAATGTCGCTTAAAAGTTCCATTGTAAGTACGACCTCTATTGCTTGAAGTTCCCCATTTACCATAAATGCATTGACATTGTTATTTTCGAAGAAGAAAGGTTCGATGAAATTCTGCGACGTTACACCACACCAGACCGTGTATTTGTGGGAACGCAATTAGAAACGTGCAACCAAGCAACGAATCATTGCTGATAAGTGGGTAACTCTCCGTTTTAGATGACGTTATTTTCTTGTACAAGAAAATTGTAGCAGAATATGTGATCAAAAAATATTTGCTAGCGCGAGATCCGCATTTGTCATCATATAAAATGGTACAAGAAAATAGTCCCGGATCATGCGCAGAATTGAAAAATTTTAAGTTGGTATAAAACTTTTCGGCACAGAACACATACCTTTAGAAGTGAAACCTGCATGTTAAATTTCGGAAACACGATTTTTGGCGCCGCCTGGTGTCGGGGTGGCAAATTACTACGATTTCCGCCAAAATTTAAAAATGTTATACTCGTCTACAAGATATATTTCAATTTAATAACACTAAAAATATAATCAATTATGTTTTTTGAGCACATAATTGATTATACTTTTAGATAGCACATAAATGAAGAAGTTACTGGTTTTGGTAAAAGAAAAAAGATTGGATTTCCCAAATTAAAATAAAAATAGGCCTACATGGAAAAAATATATTTAACTGAATAATTATATACATTATTATTAACAAAATTATCAAATATAAAAATATCACAACAATCGGGTATTAGGGTCTTGTCCAGGTGCAATGTTCCATCAGGTTTCTTCGTTCTTCTTAGGATATTTCTTTCAGGCGTCGTAACAGGTCAGTTGTTTGCTTGTATCCAGGATTCATGACATTAAAATAGTTAAAAAGTAAATTAGTGTAGTTATATTGTCTTACTTCTTGGTGTCGGAACAGCATTGCAATTCAATTTTTTTGCGGAAATGGTTAACACAATGTTTATGAACAAAATGATCTTCACATGAATGAAAATTTAAACAATGAAGACTGTTAAACTGTCGACATCAGTTATAGGTGTCGGAACAGAAAAAAATTTGACATTCTGGATATTTACAAGAATATTTAATACGGCCATTTGATGCTTCCATTACTAATAAATACAATTGACGAGTTTATAAGACAGAATGTATAATAACTTACCTTCAAACATGAATTACGAGCACTCACAGCACTATTGAGGTTAGTTAATAAAAATGGTGAGACTCATTAAGCGTTGAGAATCGACTTTGAAAGCAGCGATAGATACAAATATATTACAGGACAAATGTTTACCCGGAGAAGAACAATTGGTTGGTTATACTTTTCTTGCCGATGATGCTTTCCCTTATCCTAAAGAATCATGAAGCCATTTAGTTTAAGAAATTTAACAGATCATAAAAGAATTTTCAATTATAGACTTTCGCGTGCTAGACGTGTAGTTGAAAATGCTTTCGGGATATTAGCAAATAGGTTTAGAATATTATTAACCACAATAAATTTAAGTCCGGATAAGATTGAAGTCATAACATTAACTTGCTGTTTTACACAATTTTTTGATTTCAAAAAATCCCCAGTATATAGATACAGAAGACTTTAATGTTACATTATCAGACAAAATGGCAATAGAGCAACACATGTAGCTCTCAATGCAAGACACATTTTTTGTCGTTATTTTAACAATATTGGTGCAGTTACCTGGCAAAATAAATGTATTATATAAATGTATGGAATGTGCAATAAAAACATTTTAACATGTAAAGTTTTATTTTTATAATTCTAACTCTTCCAAATCTTCCATTTCTGCTTGAAATACTAAATTATTGATATCGTTTTTTTTTTTTTAATTTCAATATGCTTCTTTTGTTTCCTAATGCCTTTAGCCTTGTTGACAAGTATTTGCCGAATATGTCATGCTCATTATCGACATTATTAAATCCTTAGGCAGTCTCGGCTACCTGTCGCAAGGCCTCGTTCTGGTATCTGTTTCCCGTCGTTTCCTTTTTCTTTTGAGGCTGTGGTTTTGTCGGCGTGCATGTAGGGATTGAATCTTGGTTGATTGGACTCATGATGATGCTTCCGTCGCGTTGTATATTATAGTCGCCCGGGGTAACATCTACTTGTACAGTTAGTTGCTGTGAGGTGCTCGGTAATGGGCAATCAAAAGAGGATGATAACTTTCTGACAGTCAGGTGGGTCATCCAAGAAAGTTAACAAGGGGAAATATCATAGTTTAGGTACATATACCTAAATACAAAACTTTTTAGTTTAATATAAAATAACCAGTATTAATAAATACCTCATCTTCGCCAGCTCCGCTATAATATGACTAGGTTACTTTTCGTTTTTCGATGGCGTAAGTGCTTCTTAACCCATTTCACTTCTTTTGGATTTCAGCTCCAGACACTTCCTTTCCGATCCTTTTAAGGATAGATTTTAATGCAGCCAATCTTTATTTATTTATTTATTTACTTATTTACGGAAGGCCATTACAAATTAAAATACAAAAATATATATATAGTTAAAATGATAAAAATGAAATAAAAAAATTTAAAACATTTTAAAAGCACGTGTACAACTAAACCTATCACTAATTAAAACTAAAAATCACAGATATAAGTATCAAAATGAACAGATTACTCGTAATTGCGCAGTAGTAAGCGTAGTTTATTAATGCTTAAATTGCAAAAGTCAGCATTAAATCGATTGCAATTACGAGCAATTCTTGCAATGCCAAAGTGCCCAGCATAATCAGTTCTAAAACATTTCTCTTCAAAAAAGCGAAAAGAACGCAACTCTCTACTGGGCACATGAATACAAAGTAAACTTAGTAAATATGGAGAGTTTACTAAGCCATTTATAAGTTTAAAGCCCGTAGTTATGTCTGCATTTCTTCGTCGCTTTTCTAAAGATTCAATGTTTAGACAGTTTAACATTACACAATAAGATCCTGTTAGCCCAAATTTGTAAGAAAGATATTTGAAAAATTTAATTTGAACGCGCTCAATTTTCTCAATATCAGCCTTGTTAAATGGGCACCAAATTATGGAGCAGTACTCTAAATGTGGGCGGACAAGGGATGTATATAGATTTAATACAGTGTTTATATTTTTAAAGTACGCACTACTTCGTTTTATAAACCCAAGAACACGATAGGCTTTTGATGTTATAGAGCTAATATGATTCTGGAAGTTCCACCGATTTGAGAGAATTAGCCCTAAATCTTTAACTGTGTATACTCGTGGAAGTTTATTATTAGCGAGGAAATAATCCCTATCCGCTAATGTTCTCTTTTTAGAAAATGTAATCACGCTACATTTGTCAATATTAAGCCGCATACTGTTAACTTGACACCAGACATCAAACCGCTCTAGATCCTGTTGAAGCAAGTCAGAGGAAGTTCTGTCCGTGATGGATTGAAATATTTTCATATCGTCGGCGAAAAGAAGGCATTCAGAATGATGAAAACAATTGACTACATCATTTATAAATATGTTAAATAGTAGTGGTCCAAGATGCGACCCTTGGGGTACACCAGAAGAGACTAATATTTCCGACGAAATGAAACTACCAACCCGTACAGCTTGAGTTCTATTGACTAAGTACGATCGAATCCAGTCCAGCATTAAGTCATTTATACCAATATGTTTAAGTTTCAGAAGAAGAATGCCATGATCCACTGTATCGAAGGCCTTTGAAAAGTCGGTGTAGATAGAATCTACTTCACACCCGTCTTCCAAGGATGATGTAATAAATTGACCGTACGAAAGTAAGTTGGACCAAGTGGCGCATCCACTTCTGAAACCATGCTGTCTATTAGATAATAGGGGTGATAGACATGCAGACAAAGAAGCAGTAATTAATTTCTCAAAGATTTTTGGAATAAAAGACAAGATAGAGATAGGACGATAATCGGTAAATTTAGTTTTACTCCCACTTTTAAATATTGGTGTTATTAGAGCGCCTTTCCAAAGAGAAGGAAAACACCCAGAGCATAATGACTGGTTAAAGAGTAGCCACACCGGACGACTGAAAGAGAAAGCACACTGTCTAAGTAATATCGATGGTAATTCATCCGGACCAGAGCATTTGGAGTCTTTTAATTGTGTCAATTCAAACAAGACATCAGTAATTTTAATATCAGAGATTTTATTGAAATTGATGTGGTTGTAAGAGTATTCATAAAGATGTTTAAAAGAATCGCAGTTTACCGGTGGACCGTAAACTGACCCAAACTGGACGGCAAATAAGTCCACAATGTTCTGCATATTATTTATTAATACACCATCGTTGTCAAATGTTTCAGGAATAGAAGAACTTTTCCTGCTAGAGTTAACATATTTCCAAAATAATTTAGGTTCTTTATTTAGAGACTGCTCCATTGACCAAACATAGTTATTATAACAAGCTTGAGATAGTATTTTACAACGTGTACGTGTACTCTTAAACGAATTAAAATCTGATTCAAGCCCAGAACGTTTATAGTTTAAGTGTAGCTTTTTCTTGAGAAAAATGAGATCTATAAGTTCAGCACTAAACCATTTGGGAAAGCGACGTTTGTAGCTAGAATTATCTTTCTTTACGATTTTAGGTACGTACAAATCGATGATCGAGTAAATAGTTTTGTAAAACAACTCAACGTTAACATTAATATCATTATCCAAAAACAAACTGTCCCAAGAGATGTTCATAATCGCTTCACTTAAGGATGTATAATCGGCATTACAGTAGTTATAAACAAACTGGGAATTCCAATTTGAATTAATTTCAGTTGCTTGAGGCAATTCAATGTCCAATGTGATAGGAAGATGATGAGCATCACAAGGTAAAATATGAAAAGGAGCTCTTGAGACAGTATAGTTTCCAGTGAAGAATAAGTCTAAAAATATCAAGTCTAACATGACCGAGTTTGCGTTAGTTATATAATTAATCTGATGAGAATTCAACGCACTGAATGCTTCCGCGATTGATTGTGCAGACCTGTGGGTAGAATTGGTTGAAACACCTAACTCGGTATTATTCCACGTTACATTTGGAAGGTTGTAGTCACCTAAAATACAGGAGTAATGATCCGGTAGCATATCGACAAGTTCTTCCACTAAGTAGGCGTGCTGTTCGTAGCACGATTCCGGAGCGCTGGGTGGTATATAAACTCCTCCAAAGAGAATCTTCGTGTCCTGCACAGATACTGAGATATACAGTTCTTCTTGAATTTGTTGCACACACCTTACTATGTGTGAACCGCATTTCTGGGAAACAGCAATTAGTATTCCTCCACCACGGGACTTTCCAGATGAGTGAGGGTCTCTATCACATCGAAAGATATTATATTTATTATCTTTTAAACTCATTGTGGTAATCCGTATTTTTTATCACATACAGCAGTGGGTGCTCTTGATAACCCTCAATGAGGCTCGCGACTTCGTATGTTGTCCACGTATTCATCGTTAATATAACATCATAAACACAACAACATGCTTTCTGGGTCTTCATTTTCATGGTTCTACTCTAGCCAAAAAGCTTCTGAAAGTAACTTTTGCTTTACGAAAGATTGCCGGAACGGTTTCGCATGCTACTCTAAAAACGGCATATTTTGGATATTTTCAATCAATAATGAGATATGGTATCTTAATATGGGGACACGCATCATGTCGACATCGTATTTTCTCCATACAGAGAAAGGCGATCCGTATCCTAGGTGGTCTGACGTATCGTGAAGATTGTAAAGTCAAATTTTCGGAACTTCGTATATTGACCTTACCATCGCTCTACATATTGGAATGTCTTCTGTATATTAAGAAACATCCTAATAAATACACATACCTTCATCACACTCATAAAACAAGATTTAAAAATAATATGCACACAAGATTTCACAGACTTACTAAATCACAAACAGGTGTAAACTATTTTGCGATTAAGTTTTATAATAAGTTACCACTTAAATTTAAGGTTCTTACAAATCCAGCTTTTAAAAATAAAATGAAGAAATTCCTAATTAAGGGGGCTTTCTTTTCAATTGATGAATTTTTAGCGCTAGATCTTTCAGCATTATGACGTCTGTTTTCTGTACCTAACTTTATATTGTCATAAATCATTATATTGTTATGTTGTGATAAATCATTTTAATGCATGTATATGTTGTAAATTTTAATTTTAACAATTTTAATTTTAATTTTAACAGTTTTAATATGTTTGTGTAGTAATAAATAGTTCAGTTTTTAGCTAAAAATATTCGCATTAATTTTATATGTTATCATGGAATTTCTTATTTTATTATGATGTCTTACATAATGTACGTACCTTACCGGTTTACTGATAGTCTTAGTTCTTATATTTTTTTTGACTTGTGTAACACTAATTGTGATCAACACAAATAAATATACTATTCTATACTAACTCACGTGCTACAATTTTAGGTTATGTTATGTCGCAGACGAGCGATATAAATTCAAAATACGCATGCTCGCATACTAGATCTAGGATGGAAATAGAGCATGTCCTATTTTCATCCCAATTTATTGTACAATATTTGATTTCCTGTATTACACGATACGAGAAAAAGGTATACCGTTTTCTTGTACAAGAAAATAACGTCGTCTAAAACGGGCTTTACCTTTGACTATATACTATTGGACTGCTAACGCCACAGTATGTGTGTCTCCAAGCAAGGGTGGCGCAGCGGGACCCTAAGTGGTTGAGGTATATTACTAAATTGGTAGCCATTTTGTGTCTATGACATTTGAATCGCTTTAATATTGTGATACTGTGAAATTTATTAACAACATGGCGATATATTGCTTTGTTGAAGGCGATTATGTATGCCACCGACGCGATAATAATACTGGTTGACCGATGTACGGGTAAGTTAATTTTTAACCAAAAATGCTGCCTACCTATCGAAAACAAAATTGTTTAAAGGACAATAAATAAAAGTATTTTTACATTACCCGATTTCATTACACCCAGTTGTATAACCTTAAAATAATTTCACTGTATTGTAAGATCAATTACTTTATAAATCGTAAGGATTCTGCTTTCCAGTTTTTAAATTACCCTCCATTTTCGGCTCCGGGGCGGGACTTATATCGGGTTCTAGCTCGCGGACATATATTTGAGCAATGATCATATGGGGAATGGAGGGGGACTAGCAGTCCATAAGTATATAGTCAAAGGGCTTTACATTATAATGCCGACAATATTTTCGTAGCGTTTCAATACTTGAGTGTCAATTTTCGAAATAAAATTCTTTAATTTTGATAAGCTGTATATGTATGTGAAATTTCCCATCATAAATTTTCAGTACAAGTACCCGCTGATGGGCGGGGTCGGTTGCAGAGAGAGAACATTTTTTGCGGGACATATAAATCAATAGCTTGATGTAATATAGAGTAGAAGACATTTACTGCATGAATCAAACAATTTCACAATCGATCGTTTTTAGTCGTTACAATGAAAATTTTTAGCATATTTAAAATATTTATAGTTTTCTCCTTCAATACTTTTTCAATACGATGTACCATTGCATTTAGTACGTTCTGACTATTGTATATTTACTTGATAAAACACACAATAAACTTTTTCTTGGATTGATTTTAGGCCGTGAAATATCACTTTTTCGGACTAGGCTTTAAAAATGATTATTTATGCCTAGGCTATAAAAGTAATGTGCCAATCAGGTGAGACTTTACGATCAATCCGATTAGACGCCGAGTCGACCAATAGAAGCGGCTCGGAAATTTCTTTGATATTACAATGTATTTTTCACTTAATTGAGAGTTGCCTTCGAATTTCCCGTTCCAAAAAGGCCAAAAACAGGCTCCCCGAAGTTTTAATAACACCTCGTGTGATTTCCCCGACCTCCATGCGAGTCCCTAACTTGTCCATGCACAAAAATCGAGTCGCCGGACAGTGACGAAATTTGCTTGCCATGACCGGCTCCTAGTGGCCCGGTATTTGACGTTTAAACGTCCTTCAGATGTTGCCTGTGGAAGAAGCCCAATAACGGCTTTTGCTAAGTATTAACAACCCTACGTAAGTTTTTTCCGAGCACCGTGAGTTTGCCTAACTTTCCCACGTAATTGAACCCGAACAGCAATTGGAAAAATGATCGAAAAGGATTTGGAGGTTACGTATTCTGTAAGTTTTATTTCAATTTAATTATTGAATAATAATAATATAAACATAATGACTTTGACATTTTTAATCATAAAGAAATGTGCGTGATACCAAGAAAGTGCACTTTATTGAAAAGTTCCTGAATTCCTGAATCAAAATGTATCACAAAGTAATGGCTTCCACCATCAACCATATCAGTAAAGAAACGTATTGAAGAGTTTTACTCGAAATAATTATACGGTCCGTCCGATTTAAATATTCATTGCATGTCACTTACGAAATCATGATCATTATGATTATAAATGATTACACCACACACACCGGCAAAATGCGGACACCACAACGTCTATTATAAATGTAAATTTTTGTTTTACTTGGGTACCTACAAAATATTTACAAAGCTACCTGCTACCTGCTACCATGTTGATAGAATTAAATATATTGAAAATTATCGCATTGCAAGTTATTATTAATTTCTCCTGAACAATTATGTGTTTAACACGGCAATAAAGCAGATTTCTTGACTTGGCTGGATTCACAGCCTCGCTCACAAGCTCGCTCGGCGGTGAAACTCCAGTCGCGTTCGTAAATCTGTCACTTTATTGCTTTGTTAAACAAATAACTATTATTATAAGATAATCTCTCTGATAACGTACCTCACTCAATAATCACCGAAAGAAAACTTAAATAAGTTAGTTTGTAGCTTGCAAATGAGGATACTAAAATAACGGTCGTTAAAATGAACCGTAATAAGCGTTAAAATCCCATTCAGGCCTAGGAAATAAAATAAGTGATGCAAATTCGGTTGCATACAGTAAATGTTGGAATGTAATGTAAGGATAATTGAGCGAATCGTGAGTCGAGTGTGATTATAATAAATTCATTCAGCAACACAACCAACACGTTTTTCATAAAAAAATCATTTTTAAAATTTTTCAATTCACTTTAATTAGGGATTACTGCGTGCATCTTATAAGACTTTAAGTCACCACCACCGAAAGACCGCAGGTCGATAGCCCATTTGGATTAAGTTAACTTACATGTTATCGGTTATGCGGTCTTTCGGGCACACCAATTCTGTTTAAAACGCGTAAATGGAATATTTAAAACAAACTTTGTTTCAGTTCATACCTACTTTTAATATTAATGTATCGATTCACAATTATATGATTGTATAAGAAGAGTTTAATTAAAAACGTAAGCACGAAGAAATGCATATTTTAGATCACATGCTGGAACCTTATTAAAATTCCGATCGATGAAATTGCACGCTATGGCGTTTCTAGTTCAAGGTGAAATTCGTATAATTCAAATTAATCTTGATTACTGTTCACGAAACATTAGACTAATGTGATTTTTTTTACGGATCCAACCAAATTGTGTACAACTGTACTAAAGTATAATTACATTCAACATCCTTGAAAAAAATAATTTGAGTAACTCGTGTCATATCCAATAAAGATTTATATTGTTTGAAAACTGCAAAATGGTATTATTAGGCTTCATATGAACCGGAAAATGTTCGTGCCATTAACACGAACCATTGGAATTAAACTTGAAATTGAAGTAAATGATGTTAAGCGAGAAAAAATAAATGTGCTGAAAGCGATCAAATAATATTGACAATTTGTTCGGATGAAGGCAAATTTAATAGATTTATCATTGTTTGCTCCATAATCTCGGCGCTTTGGTGCTTGCAGAGTTGAGCAAATAACATTTGAAATGAATTATATTATATGGAATGTTTATGGTTAAAGCCAACACGATGACAAGGATACAGCGTGTACTCACTAAACTGATTACAAACACAAGCGCACGAGAGAAGTATAAAACAAGCGTACATCTTGATAGGTTTATAACTCAATAAAGAAAAATAGACAAATTAAATTATTAGCAATTTATAAACGCGTTTGAAGATTTAATTCAATAATTAAATATGAATAATACCCACTTTCTACTAAGTATAAAAATAATTTTAATTTAATGAATTTCCAAATGCAAATCATTTCAGATTGAGAGTGTGTGACGCCAATAACAGCACCTCAGTCTTGCAAACTGAAGGTTACTCACACGTCGATATTAATCAATCAAAGACGCCATTTTTAACATGTGTTCGTCCGTATTTTAATCGTCTTACATCCTGTTCAATAACAGTAATTCTAATATAACAATTAATATTACTCCTCTAGTCAATTCCAAATGTAGCAACCATTATTTTTAACTATTTTACATGTAAGTAAACTTGAAATAATTTTTTTTGTAATTAACGCTGACGCACATTGTTGTGTAATTGCCTTTTATTCCGAAACCTTGGTTTTATGATAAAATAAATAAGGCCCTTTGGCCAAATCGCTAATATGGAACAATACTTCGAAATCTTTCGCATTTATACGCATACGAATTGAAATCTCAATGAAAGTGTTATTGGAACCTCAACGACCGTATCAATAAAGGCTGTTGAAAAACGAGCGCACTTGCATATTCATCGTTTAAAACCCGAAACAACTGAGGAAAACGTAATTAACCATCTCAAATCTTACAGCATTTTTCCTACCGAATATCGTAAACTTGAGAGTAAACACCCCACAGAGTACTCTTCATTTAAAATCAGTGTTGCACTTGACACATTGATTACTTACTATACAAGACCCAAAGATCTGGCCTACAGGAACGTGTATAAATCGTTTTTTATTCCGTCTGTTCAAAGATTCAATGAAGACATGAAAACAGCTATAAATCTAAATATACAACTAAACATCATTTTCCTTAATGTTTGTTCAATAAGAAATAAAATTCTTAAATTTGAAGCAAAGCTAATAGACGAGAAGCATAATTTCGAAATAATTTGTCTGAACATTGGTTCAGTTTAGAAGAAATAGTATCCCTAAAAATTGGAAAGTACGTTCCGGTTAGTTTTTTTGTCGGTCCAGGCCAGTGGAATTTACCTCATTTATGTGATCTGTCTACTGAGGACATCTGAGTTATCAGCTGTCAAACTAGGGAGTGATATAATTGTTGTTAATATCTACCGACCACCAAAACGAGATTTTGTTGTTTTTCTGGAAACAATAAATACCATTCTAGAGTCCATACACTTGAAAAACTGCAAAGTAATTGTAGGTGGCGATTTCAATGTACATTTCCATACCGAGTAGAATTTGGCAAATGAGTTATGTGGCTTGATAAGAAGTCATGGTCTCGCATCGACAGTTAACTTCAATACACGAAGTAGCAATTGTTTAGATAATATCTTTACCAAAATGGATCATACCTGTTTTCTATTAATCCAGTAAAGAAACTAGCAGACCACGCTGATATATGCATATCATTTAGCCCTGATAACTTCAAATGCATGCCCTTGAAAGTTATAAGAAGGTCTATTACCGAAGAAGGCAAATTATTATTTTTTACTTCAGTGGACCAGTGTACTTGGGATTTCTTAGAGAATTCCGAAATGGACATCCTCAACAAATGCCTAGAATTAGTGAACACATTAAAAATGATTGGGAATACAGTTTTTCCGGAAAAGACCAGAGCTCGTCGTACAAGTCAAATTAGTTGGTTTAATAATAATTTACGGAACATGCGTCAAACATTGGATTTATTGAATGAAATGATTGATCTCAAACCAGCAGATCAAGAAATAAAAGTATTTAGGAAGAACTTCAGGAAGCAATACCAAGCAGCTCTTGTGAACGCAGAGATTGAAGCAAATGATAATTTCATCACAGCATCATCTAACGGTCCCAACGCTATGTGGACCACGGTGGTAAATTCATTGAGAAGCAATACTAAGAAACCTGAAGGCAGTGGTTTCAGTGCTACGGATTTTAATGTTTATTTTACTGGTGTTGCTGAAAATATTGTGTCTAAGTTGCCAAAATGCAATGTCAGTCCAACGCAACCACTACTTAATATTACATGTAATAATGAGTTCTCATTTCAACTAGTATCTAATGTTACAGTACGTAATGTAATAGACAGTTTAAAGCCATCTGACAGCAGAGACATTTACGGGATGACAACCAACTTAATCAAATATGTTAAAAACGCTCTTGTCAGTCCGCTGGCCAAATTATTTAATTTGTAGAAACGCCAAAGTAGCGGAATCTATTGCCTGAATGCTGTACTGAACCAAATCTGGGTTGCTTTAACACCGACAAGATATGGACATGGTTCAGTACAGCATTCAGGCAATTGATTCCGCCACTTTGGCTTTTCTACCTTTAATGGTGTTTGGAATACTTATATTCCAATAGTAATCTCCGTTTTCCCATCAGCAACTAACTACACTGATGAGACCTGAAAGGTCGAAACCGGTCTGTAGGTGTTCTGATGGGGGAACAATATTTAATATTTAATTTGTGTATTCAAATCAGTACTTTTCCGAATGGTTTAAAGATAGCTTAAGTTATACCTCTCTTTAAAGGCGGAGACATCAATAATTGTTGCGACCATGGACCTATTGCCCTATTACCTATCATATCAAAAATTTTTGAAAACATTCTGTTTAACCAATTAGTATCCTTCTTTGAAATTAATCATCTTTTCTTCGATAATTCGATAATCAATACGGCTTCAGGAAAAGTAAATCGACTCGTGATGCCTTACTCAATTTAACGGAACACTGTTTGGAATGTTTTGATGGTGGGAAGTTCTTACAAGCCAGTTTTCTGGATCTTTCCAAGGCTTTTGACTGTGTTCCTCATGATATATTGCTTCGTAAGCTCTATATGTATAATATCATGCCAACAAGTTTCAGGCTTCTACTTTGTGACCTGAAAAATCTTCAACAATGCGTTTATGTAAGCAATCAGTTTTCACCGCTATTGCCTATTAATATAGATGTACTTCAAGGTTCCGTACGGGGACCTTTGTTATTTTTACTCTACAATTTTATCTTCCAGTATGAATCTGCAACATTCCTTAGAAATTGGCGAGGAGGCACAGTCACAAGCAAATACAAATTAAAGCTCTATTAATATACCTTTCACCCTAAGAGATTTTGACACCGAGAATACCAACTACTCTACCCACACTAAGTTCTTAGGAGTTGATGGTAAAATGAAATAGCAGGTCCATTGTGATAAGCTTTCTTCAAAACTAAACAGCACAATATTTCTTTTAAGAAATCTCTCTAAAAATGTGTCCCCTGCTGTTCTAAAATCAGCTTATTATTCCTTATTCCAATCTCATGTAATATATGATCTTTTGGCTTGGGGACATTCATCCATCTTAAAAAGGCTATTCACAGTACAAAGACGAGCTATCCGAGTGATTGCTAAAGTTAGATATGGGGATGAGTGTAAAAATGTATTTATTAATTACGGTATACTTACTCCACCATACCTATTAATATTGGATTGCATAATGTTTATCCATGATAATTTAACACATAATAATAGATGCGATAACAGAAAATCGATAATTAATGGGGTAGCTTGACATTACAACAATGTTTTGCATTGTCATAATCGATAACAGAAAAACGGTAATTAGGTGAGTAGCTTTTAAGGTTATAAAAACATGATGTTCATGACGTTACGTCACTGTCATTAAGTTTAAATTTTTACAATTACTCTTGTAGCAAACCAAACTATTCAGCTTGTAATAAACCATAACTTTTCCTGATCCTTATTATTATTTCATTCGATAAATTATCTACCCAAATATACCGCGAGCTTGGATGAATTATCAAAAACACATTTTTTTCGTACCTTTTACCTTTTAGTAATTCATCTCGACATAACATTTGTTGTTCAACTGGTTATTAACCTCGAGCTGAAGCTCTCGGTTAATAACCAGACAACAAATATTATTGTCTCATTAAATTACTAGGTAACAAGGTACTCAAAAAAATATTTTCTGATAATTAACCTCGATACTAGGTATATTTATTACCGATAATAAAAACGATCTTACTCGATACAGTGATATACACCAATACTACACAAGGCAACTTTCGGACATATATGCTAAACAAAATAGTCTTACTTGCTCAGAGTGGCATTAGATATTACGCCTTTAAATTTTATAATATTCTCCCATAAAAAGTGCGTTCGCATTTCAAAAATAAAATGAAGAACGTTTTAAGTACTAATACATACTACACTTGGGATGAATATTTCAATAACATTATTGCTGATGTCTCCTGAAATTAGTTTTTTTAATTGCGCAATGCAGGGAGTGATTGTAGTATGTTTTTACTTGTGTATTTTACAATAATCTGGATTGATATTAAATTTATTTATTTTGTACTTGAATATGTTGTGTATATTTTGATATTTTATATTTCAATACTTGTCTATTTTTTTAATATTTAAACAGTATTGTATTTTATGATTTTTACCCAGATGTAATTGACATACGTAAACTTCACGAAGAAATGTGTACATGAAATAAATATTATTATTATTATTATTAAAATGTTTTCACATCAAATTGTAAAATCATAAAATCCAAAATTCCGTGCCTATTTTTAAAGCCCGACACATGGCCGGGCAAAAGTAATAGAGGCCCTTTTTTCTCAATATTTTGTTTCGTTTTGCGGCCACCCTTGCGGTCTTTACAATTGCATGAAGAAAATTATCAGAATCTTGCAGTTTCGCAAGAAGAAAAAAAGCGTGTGAGGTCAGGAAACTAGTGATTTTCTTTTTAAACACCTTCAGTTCAAGATTTTTGACATCATGTGGCAACTTATTAAATAATTTTGGAGCATAGTACCTCGTTCCATTCTCTGATAACTTCAGTCTACTGTGCACTTGCCCAATATCATCATTTTTACGAGTGCCGTTATCATGATATTTGCTGTTCAGGCTGAATTTTGCCTGATTTCTCTTTGCCCATAACAAGCAATTTAAAATATATTGGCTGGGTAATGTTAAAATCCTCAATTCTACGAATTTTCCTTTACAGTCATCCCTGTAGCTTAACGCTGATATTATTCGTACTGCCCTGCGCTGTAAAGCGAAAATTCTCCTAGCTGCAGCTGAGTGGTCCCATACCAACAAACCATACGAAAGTAATGAATGACCAAATGCGAAATATGCGGCCATGACAATTTTTGGTGAGAGACAGCGCATCAGGTTCCTTAGCAAGTAGATATTTTTAGTGAATCTATTTGCTAAGTCCTCAACGTGGACATCCCATCTGAGTTCTTGGTCAATGTGTAATCCAAGAAACTTAACTGAAGTTATCAGTTACATACATCATTGACATACATCAAAAACAAGAGAGGGCCCATATGGGAACCTTCTGGTACCCCGCGAGATACTAGTACTTCTTTTGATAATTCCTGTTCATAAATAACCAACTGTTTTCTATTGCTCAAATATGACATAATAATCTAGCAACTTGATGATAACATGTTATAGCTATGCAACTTTTCGATCAATATTTGATGTGAGGCACAATTAAATGCTTTCGAAAGGTCCATAAAGTTAATGAGAACAAATGATTTTTGCTCCAGACCACTTAAAATATCATCAACGAGTTCCACCATGCACTATGGTTCCTGAGACCGTTTTTTCTGGCCAAAATGCAAATTTTTAATTCTTAGAAATTTATAATAAATGTAAACATTCAAAAGGGCCATATTTTCTACCTGCCGTATTATTTCTAAGAATCTTCTTATCGTAGTAGATGAATAGTATGACCATTTAAATTTATTTTGCAGTTACATTCTGCAAGTCTCATAGAAACAAGCAATTGCCAAAGTGTGTTAACTGTGTGTTTTTAAAAATAACTGTGCTCAATATTTTTTCTCATCATCCCAAATGGGTATGTATGTGTTACATAATATATAAAAAAATCATAGGTATTCGGTCTAATGTAGTGTAATAATAATCAAGCGTATGACTTTTCTTGTGAAAGTAGCGAATACAAAAATTAAAAGTAACTTATAAAAAATTGGCGGGGTTTGGCGGGTATAATTTTTACATATTTTAAATAAGCATTTCTTAGCCTATCATACAAAATAAATTTTGTTTGCGTAAGTTTGCGCATTTTCCTAAATTTCATTTTTTTTTATAGAAATGCATCGCTTTAGGAACGAGGACCTGTTTGATATATGGATGCAAGGCGGTGATAAGGGCGATAAGATTTCGGTACTTTTTAACCATATACGGCTAACTATTAGAGATAATATAAGTTCATCTAATGAGCTAAAAATAAGAGATAAGCTGCGTCGTTTGTGTCGCAATTTCAACGATAGATGGAATCTTCTTTCTCGGCATAAGGATCGCTTCAAGCACAAATATTCTACGTGGCTAAATAAATGCTTTATTATTGAAATAGATGAACCTATGCCGTCCACATCTTCAGGCCGCCCACGTCTACCGTTTTCAGAAAAGTCGCTTAGGTCACAGAGGAGAGAAGCTTCGCAATTAGCCCATGATTATAAGCATGAATCGTCCCTAATACTCCAAGCTGCAGCAATGGCTGCACGTCAAGAGCACAAGCAGCATTTGGCGACAGTTTTAAAAGAAGTGAACAAATCTCCAACGCGACCAACAAAAATTCGAAAAATACTATTTTCACCCGAGAAAATACCAGTGAAATATACCGCCGAGGAAGCTTTAGAACTTATTTTAGATTCTAATGTAAGCAAACAACAATATCTAGATATTCGACATGGTGCTGCATCTAGAAATTGTGATATTTATCCTAGATACAAAGAAGTATTGATATATAAATGTAGGTGTAGACCGCATGGTATTATCATTACTGATGTTCTGGCAGAGGTTCCATTAAGTAATTTATTAGAACATACAACCAATCGAATAATACTTCTGCAGCAACAGGCAATTATACAATATATGGACTCACTGAAGAAAAACCAAATTAGTGCTGAACTAATTTTTAGCTATGGCTTTGACGGAAGTTCAGGACAATCGACATATAAGCAAAATACAGCACTCCTGGTTCCCATTCGGATGCATCCCTTTTTGCCACAACAGTTATACCTCTTCGACTACAAATAGGAAACCACATCGTTTAATGGAATAACCGAACTCCGCAATCTGTACGATTTTGCAGACCTTTGAAATTAGAATATATTAAAGAATCTGCAGAACATATATTAAAGGAGAAACTAAAAATTAATAATCAAATCAACAACCTTGTAGAATTAAAAGTGTCTTTACCGAATGATTGTGTAATAAATATCAAATATAATCTATTCATGACTTTAATTAATGGTAAGATACTAAATATATTGACTGGAACAAAATCAAACCAAGCCTGTCCGATATGTGGTGTAACTCCTCAAATTTTTTTGAAAGTTACCGATTTCAAAGAATCAAAAGTGTTTTCTCCAAAACCTAATACCTTACAGTATGGAATAAGTCCATTGCATGCTTGGATTCGCTTCTTCGAGTGTATACTACATATATCTTATCGCACTGATATACGTAAATGGCAAGTTAGGGGCACAGATGATAAAAAAATCGTAAAAACTAGGAAGAAATTAATCCAAGAAAAGTTCTTATCGCACATGCATCTAAATGTGGACAAACCAAAAACCAATGTACAAATGATGGAAACACGGCACGCCGAGCATTCAATGATACAAGATTATTTTCCGAAATTACAAATTTTAATGAGGATCTCATTAAAAAATTTAAAATAATTTTAATTTGCCTATCTTGTCAGTTTGAAATAAATGCAGATAAATTTCAGAAATATTGTCAATTGACTGCTGAGCTATATATGTCGAAGTACTCCTGGTATCCAATGCCTGCAACTGTACATAAGGTTCTCATACATGGTAGTCAAATAATATAGAACACCATATTACCCGTAGGATATTTTGGAGAAGAGGGTCCTGAAGGTAAAAATAAATTATATAAACATGATCGACAGTATCACGCTCGAAAAGATAGTAGACAGCATAATTTGGAAGATATTTTTAATAGAGCCATGGACACTTCTGATCCCGTCATTTCGAGTGTAAATCTGAAGAAACGTGTAGGTCGACAATGTAAATTAAAGCTTCCCTCTGAAATAGTTAACATGTTAGTGCCGGTAAAACCTGACAATCAAGTATCAGAAGAAGAAACAGAATATGAAGAAAACGAAGAAGTTATGCTAGAAGACATTTGTCCTATTGATCAGCTATACCAATTAGAATTAGAAAATGATGTATAAGACAAAATAAAAATTTAAAAAATACTTTTTTTCATAACCCCCAAAGAGCCTCCAAACTGTCAAAAAAACACTTAGGTCTTTCCAACGACCTATTACTAACCTTAGAAAATACTTTGACCACTTAGTAATTTTGAATAAACATTTTATTAATTTTGGCCAAAAAACCGGTTTCAGGAACCATTGAGACCAGCCGATAATTATTAGGATCATCAGGATCGCCTTTTTTAAGTATGGGAACATATTTCGATATTTTAAAGCAGTCTAGAATAGATATTTATGCATCAAGGGAGATATGGAATGTATTTTTCCCAAGGTTGACAGGGTTACAAACCGAGGGCCTCAGGCTCGAGGTTTGTAAGTTAACCGGGGGCAAAGATCATGAATATCTCCCGCGGTGCATACAATATTTTATTTTTTTAGTAATTCGTAAAAATATTCAGTATATCGATCTGCAATATGTATTTGCATGGTTGCTATGAGTTTGTTTTAAATCAAATCGCCGGAATTTCAGGAACTGGCGTTTATTTATTTTGATTTGATTTGACGTTAAAGCATTAACAACGAACGTACAGTTGTGAATAAAATAGTGAACAAACCTGGGAGAAAAGTTTAATTCCTGTCTCGCTATAAAGTTGGTCGTGAGCAGACGCAAGATTGTCTACCTTCAACCATCATCTTGAGCGGAGAATTGGGAAATTGTACATACTATTTGTCAGGTAAACTGGAGCAGACCTCATAACTCCCAAGTGAGATATAACTCATATCTCCCGTGGGAGTTATGAGTACGCTTTCATGCCTTGTATCTACGACCATAATAGTAAATATCATATTACTAAAAAATAAAACAATTTTCTCTAATGCACTGATTAATGAGTTTGGTTAATGGTTGAATTATTACATCTGTTACTGATTTAATGACTATTATGGCCTGTTACTTTAATTATTTGTTGGTCTCCAATTCCAGATCTTGCCAACTGACGTATTGTTGTAGATCTGTTTTAATGGTTGGAAATGTTTACTTTATTTGTATCTAATCCAATTAGTTTTGCTGCACATTTCGTCTATTTGCTAATTTCATTTATGCCAACTGGCATCTTTTTAAACCAAGGATCATTATTGCCTTTATTTCAATGATTATTAACAGTTAGAAATAACCGATTTGTTTTAATGTTATCTCCTCGTTTTGATATAAATTTTTTAAATAGCCGAACTGGACAATTATCAGGATTTTCCTTATTTGGGGCAAGCCACTTAGTTTCTGAAATATGTTTGAAACCTCCCTGTGTTGTTTTTGAAAATATAGGGTTATATTCGAGTATTCCGGCATTACTAATTTCATCTTTGAAATATTGAATTAAAGTTCGGAAAGCCGCACCGCCCCGCGGTGCATGATTCACTGCTATTATGTGATACAACTTCCTTTGCAGTCGGTTTGGAGTATTTTCGTCCCGGCACTGAATAATGTTTTTTAGTTCTTCGGATGTCAAAGGTACACAAGACATTTTCCTTTTTCCGGGATACCTTGTAGTTTTCTTTTCGCGTTTTTCGCATTTCTAGCAGCTTGAAATAGTATATCTTTGAATGGATAAAAAAAGGGTTATATTCGTTATAATATTTTTCTTGAATTAATTATTCCAAATCGTTTTGATTACCACTTCCTTGTACTCGCGTCCATCCGTTTTTCGTATATTGAAAGCCCAATCAGTGAGTATATCAGCAAGTTGTTCATTTGATGTATTTGGCAGTGATTACGTTCTTTACAAAATTCAGAGAACTGTTTCCAGACGTATTTTTTGACCGAACGGTATTTTGGGGCGTATGTACTTCCACATTGTTTTTTATTTCACTTAAACTAAATTCTCCAAACCGTTTTGGATTCATTTTAAACACTTTTACACGTTTATGTAAATGATGACATTGACATTTCGTAAGGTCAAAGCTATACACATTGACTGAAACAGCCAATAGCAAAGTGAAATACAAAAACGAAAATACAGGACCCAATAAACTAATAAAGAGCCGAAGCACGAAATCGAAAACATAGAGTTGTCAGTTATGAATACACATATTTGAACTAATAAAACAAGTGTATTTTATGTTGGACGAAATAATCGTAAGTATACAAACAGCAAACTCTTGCAAATCAGACAATTTATAAAAGGCACTGCTATATATTCAACTAATTGGAGGATGGACGCCCACCCAACATTTTATCCAATAATCGAACGAGCGGTACGGAAACCAAGAATTTCTCAGTTGTACAACCGGAAGATAAAGAAAGGAAAGAAGAAGAGGTTGATTTGCATTGGATCATTAGCAAACTATTTGTTTAGTGTGTAACCAACTGGAGGATAAGATAATGTCCACCTACTGCCTTTCGTATCAGTTTTCATAAAAAAAGAAAGAAGATTGGTTATTTTTGAAATTCGGACAATTTGTAAAAACTCTGTTTTATGTTAAACTGGTTGGAGTATAGAATAGGGCCCATGCACTGCCCATAATAATAATTTTAACTCGAGCTAAGCTTAGTTTATGTTTAATGGAACTTCATTCATATTTTTTTAGATAACATGAATTGTCAAAAACCACCAAAAACAATGTTTGTATTTGAAGTAAAATTAAACTTAAGGGTGGTGAGTGGGCACTATCCTACAATCCAAACAGTATGACAAAGTCTAGACAAAATTAATCCTCTTTTTTTTGTTTCAGCACAGTCCGCAGCGAGGACAACAATGAGTTCCCGGTGGAAATTCTTCCGCCACCGTACTTCAACACGAGTCCCGGTGGCAATTTTTCCGCCACCGAACTCCAAACACCGAACCCACACCTTGGGTTTTCTCAAGTGTAATAACAGAAAAGGAAAGAAGCAAATGTTAATTTTGTTAATTTTCCGATTTGGACAATTTTTAAAAATCTGTTTTATGTTAACTAGATGGAAGCTAGGATAAAGCTCACCCACCACCCATAATATACACTTATACTCAAGTCAAACAATTGCTTATGTTAAACGAAACTTCACGAATATTTTTTTGGAAAACATGAATTGGCAAGAACCACCAAAAACAATTTACCCACAATTTACTCAGAAACTAATGATATTTCGACAAAAACTTATTCTTTATAAGTTGTTAATTTCGGCATACTCTACAATTTTTATTAATATAAATTTGATCTAACTATTATCTGTTCATAATTATAAAGCAAAAATGAAAAAATGAAAAATATTTTCATTCAAAACATGTTTGTTTCTTACTTGTCTTAAGCCCGTTTTAGACGATGTTATTTTGTTGTACAAGAAAATTGTATACCTATTTCTCGTATCGTGTAATACAAGAAATCAAATCTTGAACAATAAATTGGATGAAAATAGGACACGCTCTATTTTCATCCTACATCTAGTATGCGAGCATGCGCATTTTGAATTTATATCGCTCGTCTGCGACATAACCTAAAATTGTGGCACGTGAGTTGAGTTTATGCCGTTTTATTAACGATGACTACTTGGACAACAGACGAAGTCGCGAGCCTTATTGAGGGATATCAAGAAAACCCATTATGTACTGTATGTTGTAAAACATGTGGATTACCACAATAAGTTCCAAAGTTTAAATGTTTTATACAACTTAAAATTTTTAAATTCTGCGCATGATCCGGAACTAGTTTCTTGTACCATTATATACCGGGTGTGGCACTTAAGACGCCTCGGACCATAGCTCCTTTACGATAAAAGCTATCGAAAAAAATCTAAGAACAAAGTGGTGCATAGTTACCGTCGCTATGTTTTAAAAATATTTCTAATCATCAGTGGCGTGCCGTACTCCAGTGGCGTACCAAACTTATGTTTTTTTAAATGGAATGCCCTATTTTTTATTGCAGATTTGGAAAGTGCTCGACGAGTACTTATTTTTTTATCTAACATGTTATACCCTTCACTTTAGCGGTTTCGCTGTTATAACCCCTTCTTTCAAAATTGCGCCCCATTTTTGAGATTTTTTTGTAGAGAAACTAATTGACGCCGGCGCCTAAATTTTGAATTGAGGTACAGGTTAAGACCTCGTATACCTTCACATAATTTTTTTTCGGGTAATTTATGGAAAAAAAATAATTTTTGATTGATCTTCGCATGTTGTCATTTTTTCCGAAAATTTCAAATGGCACCCCCCTAAAAAAATTACGGCGTTGTACAGCCAAAACTCTAAATTTTTCATTGGTGTAAAAAAAATTACACATTGCATAACAGAATTTCGGAGAAAAAAGGAATTTCATCGCAAATGTCGGGAAACGTTTTCCGTTCCCAAGTGTGCCATGAGAAAACAAATACACAAATACGGTCAACATAATAGTATGTACCTATTTATTCAACATGATATGAAAAATGCAGATTAAGAAAATTTAACAACTTAAACTAAATGTTCGAAATGACGACCTTCCTGCTGGAGGCATAACCGCAACTTCTGGTGATATACCGCAGTTCATTATTTTCGGTAATAACTGCCTTCTTTCTAACTCTCCTTGGCCGTTTCACACTTCCCGTAGTAGTAAATCTCTCCAACACTTTTTGAAACGCACGTTCATTTGGATGTGCCCTGTGCGGATATCTCGCAGCGTACACTCGTGATGCCAAGAAACAATTCTTGTTACATTCTCCAAGAATAAATATCATGTCAACCATTTCCTCTTGAGTTCGAAACATTTTTAGAACGTTTATCAAAAATGACTTATGACTGCTACTGACGTCTAATAATTTACTTTGACAATTACCAATCTTTTGTTTTCTCATGGCAAACTTGGGAACGGAAAACGTTTCCCGACATTTGCGATGAAATTCCTTTTTTCTCCGAAATTTTGTTATGCAATGTGTAATTTTTTTTACACCAATGAAAAATTTAGAGTTTTGGCTGTACAACGCCGTAATTTTTTTAGGGGGGTGCCATTTGAAATTTTCGGAAAAAATGACAACATGCGAAGATCAATCAAAAATTATTTTTTTTCCATAAATTACCCGAAAAAAAATTATGTGAAGGTATACGAGGTCTTAACCTGTACCTCAATTCAAAATTTAGGCGCCGGCGTCAATTAGTTTCTCTACAAAAAAATCTCAAAAATGGGGCGCAATTTTGAAAGAAGGGGTTATAACAGCGAAACCGCTAAAGTGAAGGGTATAACATGTTAGATAAAAAAATAAGTACTCGTCGAGCACTTTCCAAATCTGCAATAAAAAATAGGGCATTCCATTTAAAAAAACATAAGTTTGGTACGCCACTGGAGTACGGCACGCCACTGATGATTAGAAATATTTTTAAAACATAGCGACGGTAACTATGCACCACTTTGTTCTTAGATTTTTTTCGATAGCTTTTATCGTAAAGGAGCTATGGTCCGAGGCGTCTTAAGTGCCACACCCGGTATAATGAAAAATGCGGATTTCGTACTAGTAAATATTTTTATGGTCACATATTCCACTACAATTTTCTTGTACAAGAAAATAACGTCGTCTAAAACATATTTTTCATATTAAAAAAAAAAACTTTAAAAACGGTTAAGGTAAACGCCCACTTAGTAACATTTCGCATACCGGAATGTTACTAAGTTTTCAGTTCTTCGGATTGTCATGTAAGACTTATGTTCAAAGTTTCATATTAATTGCTGCATTAGTTTTTGTGATACAGCGCGCACAGACAGACGGACGCACATAGACAGATTTTTTTCCAGAAATTGTTTAAAATTTTTCACGATCACATTACTTTCTCATACTGTCGTAACGGAGAAAGGAAAAACTACCTTTTTTTAAATGACTGTGAATTCCAAATTTTTTTTACGACAGATACATGAAAATTTTTAAAATTTAATGGTACAATAGTTTCTTATATTTATACTTTCATAGTTTATTTTAGCAATTTAAATGATATTTAGATATATTTCGCGCTGGCCTAGTGCTGTGGTGCGTAAACTATTGTCATTTCCGACCCCCATTTTGTGTAAAATTTTGTTGAGATACTTTAAAAGTTAAAGTGAAATTATTGCTAGGATTTACGCTTATGTTTCTGACAAAAAATTTAAACAAAAGATGTTAATTGTCTTCAATATTTGTTTCAATATTTTTCATATTAAAAACCTACTTTCGATGTACGAAATTTTACAAAAAAAAAAATCAGTTCTTCGGATTACTTTTTGTTTTATTTTCCAATCATTTTTTAAATATGAAAAGTATTACAAAAACTTGTAAACACATATCGAAGTCAAGTAATAAATGAACATCTTTTGTTTGAAAATATTGTTTAGGAAATGAAATTTTTGCTATTTTCGGTTTATAATTATGAAATGATATATTTTATATTCATGGCCGAATTTTTAATTTTTTGGGGTGTATTTTCTACAAGGTTTTTATTTGAATTTGAATTTATTTACCTAATTTTATATTTTTGATTTTAATTTTATGATATATTTAATTTTTCAACCCAGATTTTCGATTTTGGCCTATATTTGCTTTGTATTTTCAATTTCTTTGCTCCAATTTTTTTTACTAAATTTTCGATTTGGTCTGAATTTTCGATTTTTTTATTTATAAACCATTATTTTAGATGTTTTATATTTAGACGTGATTTTTTTCTGACCTGTATTTTCTGCAAGGTTTTTGCTATACTTTTAGGTTATTTACTTAATTATATATTTTTTTATTTTAATTTAGGCGTTGATTTTTAATTTCAAGCTAAAATTTGACATTTAGTCATGAGGGATTTATTTTAACCAATTAATTGATTTTTGACTTTATTATCTGAATTTGATTTTGGCCTATATTTTAGATCTTTGACCTGTATTTTTAATTTTTTTGGTCTATATTTTTATTTTTGGGTCAAATATTTTTAGTAAATTTTACAAAAAACATCTTAATACTTTGTCAAATTACACTAAATGAACTATAATTTAACGTATAAATCATTGAATTAAATACGAATTAGAAAAAGTGTAATTTTGTCATGTTGAGTTAATTAAAAAAAATATATAATAATACTTTGTTAAATCATTCTAAATTTGATACATTTCGACGTAATAATCATTAAATTCGAAAAACGAGTTGTGCATTTAAAAAAATAAAGATCACATATTTAGAGGAGGAAGAGTCAGAAAAAGTGCAACTTTAACATTTATAGTTAATTTTCCAAAAAAATTCTTAATACTTTATGTTAAATTGTACTAAATGAGCTACAAGTTGATGTCTAAAACATTAAATTCAAACAACTAGTTTGGCTGTTGTGCATTTTCGAAAATCAAGACCACAATTTTGGAGACGAAAAAAGAGCAATTTTGACAAATTTGTTTGATTTTACTTAAAAAAAAAATGTTTATTCTTTGTTAATTTATACTAAATTTTTCACATTTTTACATACAAACATACAATCATTAAAGTGGAACAACATGCTCGGCAGTTGTGCTTTTTCAAAATTTAAGATTGCCCATTTGGAGGTGGAAGAGTCGAAAAAAGAGCAAATTTTGACAGTTTGAGTTAATTTTACAAAAAAGTCTTAATACTTTGTTAAATTATTCTAAGTTTTCTACATTTTGACCTACAAATTATTGAAATCGAACAACGAGTTTGGCTGTTGTGTTTTTTCAAAAATCAAAATCAAATATTTAGAAGCCGACAAATAATTTTGATATTTTTGGTTAATTTTACAAAAAAGAACCGGATACTTTGTTATACATATTATACAAAATAGGCTACATTTTCGAATCTGTGAAATCAAACAACGCGTTCGGTACTTGTGAGTTTCAAAAATCAAGATGATACTTTTGGAATTGTTGAAAGAATGATGACGTGTCCATCATGTTACTTTCTCCGACTTTGAAGGTATAATAGTTATTTATAATTATACGTTCATGGTTTATTTTCAATTTAATGATATTTTAAATGTACACCGAGCATTTTGCAGATTCGGATGACGTTGACGTTTGAATCGTTAAAATTATGAAAGATGATAATGATAAATTATACTCTAAATTCTAATAATCTTATGTCAGGTTACTCGAAAACTGAAGACATTTTGAAAAAAACTTATTCTTTGTAAGTTCTTCATTTTGGCATTTTCTATAATTATTTTTCATATAAATTTGTAGCTATGTTGCTATTAGCGTTTCATAATTATAAACAAAAATGACAAAAAATTCAATAAGTTTTTTGTCAAAAAACAATGATTTTATGAAAAATATTTTTATTTTGTTGTTGTCTTCAATATTAGTTTAAATGTTTTTGCAATATTTTTCATATTTAAACGACGATTGAAATAATAATTTACGTAACAAGTTCCGAAAGAGATATTTTACGGGACGAGTAGGAAGTTTTGGAATCCTGCGAGTCTCCTAAAATCACTTTTGGAACGTGTTACGTACAATATTTTTTTTGCAGCCGCTTTTTTTGTAAAAAAAGCAAAAACACACACGAATATTATATGACAAGCGCTGTCATAATTAAATACGAAGTTGATGGCCGCCTACATATATACGCAAAATCGTCCCGAAAGTAACAAAAAGCGGCCCGAAAGTATAGAAATCGTTCCGAAAGTGAAACAAAATCGTCCCGGAAACAACTACTTTCGGTACGATTTGTGTAAAGTAGTACTTTCGATTTAATAAATCATTCCGAAAGTTTTATTTTCGTTACGGTTGCAGAAAAAAAAATGGTTAAGGTAAACACCCTCTTCCGGGGTACGAAATTATACCAAAGACTTTTCAGTTCTTCGGATTGTCAAATAAGACTTATGTTCGACGTTTAATGTTAATTTCTGTATTCATTTTTGAAATACAGAGCGCATAGACACACAATTTTTGTTCCAGATATCGATGAAATCGCTTCTAGGGAGCTCAAAGTGGATAAATCTATTTAAAAAAATAAAAAAAAGTTCACGATCACGTACTTCATAACGGAGTAAAAAACCTCACCATAATTGTTTTAAAATACAGTAGCTTCATCCAGCAGTTCAAAAAAAAATCTACGTGATGAAATCACCGTATTGTTAAAAATTAAACGGCCGCTCGATTATTACATTACTATTATTACTTTTCTTATGTATGCAACCGTGTAACATCATAAATATTCAACGCTTGTTTATTAGCCATAATTATGATTTACTACTATGTTTCATTCGAAGTTACATTTCAGTTATTATTTCAACGCTGTAGAAAATACATTAGGCATTTCGTTATATGAAGGTGACTTTATGGGTCGAATATAAAGCGTGATTAAAACTAATTATATTCAAGTTCGTTTAGAATTTCATCATTTAATTCACCATTTCAATTATTAATAGATAAATTGCTGGATAATTTTTTTATAGTTACTTTTTTTAAATTAAACGCATAATTTGCATGCCAGTCATTTAATTTTGATTTACTTATAGTCATAATTCAACAATTATAAATATCATAATGTTTCTTTATACTTTATTATTTATATTTTCTATTTAACACGCACAATGGTATATTATACGATAGTATCTAATTACCTAGAAGTTTTTTTTTTAATAGCTTGTCAAGCTTGTCAAAGCCTCGCTTCACTACCCGCTACAAATCGATTCGGGCATGGTAATAACTTTCGATTTCTTTGCGGTTAAATCACTAACGGTTGGCAGCAAATTGCACTAGTTGAGGATTCCAGAGTTGTGGACGAAATGACCCAGCTGCCAAATTTTAATGCAAAGCTCCTGGTCCGACACATAGAAGAATGTACAATCGATATTTCTGTGTGCTTTCGAGAGTGCCTCACTATTCGTGCCGCCGCTTATCGACCCGTCTGCACACAAGAGGTTTTTCTCATCCCCCCATGAGAATTGATATTGCATTACCGAAATGCAGGAAATAATGGAAATCAGAATTTGCAGCGTGCCTAGCAATCCATTACTAGTGCGGAAAATACTATTTCATTCGTATATTGCCATTATCTCCTTCCTCTTCTCCTATGTTTTTCCTTTCCTCCTCATATAATATATTATTATATGCTGATGACTTCAAGATATTTAAAGTTGTTGACACTGATGAGGATATTAAACAATTACAGGCGGATTTGGCTAGCCTCTCCACTTGGTGTATCAAAAATGATTTACATCTTAAAATTAATAAATGTAAAATAATATCGTTCCACACAAATTATATAATTTCTAATGTGAAATACTGTGTTGAGTTGAGTTGTTTTGGATGTTGCGGCTGAAATAAAACATCTGGGAGTATTGTTTGATCGCAAAATAACACATCCAAATAATAACTAATCAGGCACTCAAACTATTAGGATTTATTTCGAGAGTAGGTAGGGATTTTTCTGTAGACGCTGTAAAATATGTATATTTTTCGTTAGTCCAATCACGTATGGAATATGCAACTGTAGTATGGAGCCTTCATCAAAAATACTCGATAAAATACATAAAGAAGATGCAAATTAAATTTCTGAGGATTGCTGTATATAAATTAAATATTCCATTATCAACTCTGCATAATTCCGTACTATCTTTTTCATTAAATTTAAAACCATTGGAATACAGGCGCATAGTCTCCGATTTAGTATTTTTATTTAATAGTTATTTAAGCAACAAGGAAAGTAAGGACGTATTAACATCGCCTACCGAAAATGTTAATGTCATTACGTTCCGTGTTGCTTATTAATTTTTTTGCGCTACCGGAAATATAATACTTAAAAAAGATATTCTAAAATACGGCTTGTAACATTTTGGATTCAAATTTTTATAGTCACCTATGCATTCTATGGCAACCAAGCAACCAAGAAAACAATGTCAAATTTTGTTTGTTTGTGTCAATCCAGTGAAACTTTCTGCGGGCATGGATGCAAACGAAGCTGCGAATATTGGGTGTTACCGACAAAATCGAAAAGGTATGTGTCCTGTTACTACTCTTTTAAGCAGTGATTGTGTAAAAATAATGCCAATGCTATAGACGAAAATATGTTTCTCGCCTATATGTTGGAGAGTTACGTTTTTGTTAATTATTTTCCTAGGTCCGTAAGTAAAAAAATAAGTTCCGTCGTCAAGGACAACAAACACCACAAATGTTATCAGCCACTTACGGTACCTGTAACCATGGATGCAATGCGTATTTACGTTGTCGGTACCGGTAAAAATATTTGTATTGTTCGTTAGTCCAATCACTTATGGAATATGCAGCTGTAGTATGGAGCCCTCATCAAAAATACTCGATAAACACATAAACAAGATGCAAAATAATTTTTTTGTAGACTGCTGTATATAAATTAAATATTCCATTATCAACTCTGGATTATTCCGGACTCTCTTTTTTATTTAGTTTAAAACCATTGGAATACAGACGCATAGTCTCCGATTTAGTATTTTTAGTTAAAATTATTAATAGTCTTATTGATTGCTTCTTTGTACTTAATCTGATTGATTTTAGATTCCAACAAAGTGGGTCCACAACACGCAGCACCAATATATTTAATGTACCATTTCGGAAAACGTAACTATGAGATCAATGCACCCATACCGCGGATTTTAAATTGTTTTCGAACAATATTTCAGACTTTAAATTTAGTTTATCTCGAATAGATCCTTCGGAATTTGTCTAGATAATTACAACTTTCTTGCTATATAATTACAATTTTATATTTTAATTAATTTTAAATGTACAGGGTGAATCCTGTTAATGAAGGTATTATTAGGAGAGGCAAGGGTGTATAGAGAGAAGTGAATATAATGATAGATATGGGATGTGGCAGGGGTATGGAAGAGTACCGGAATACTTGATAGAGAGGGGATGGAGGTGATTGTGGCAAAGGCGAGGTGTGGATCGAATGAGAGAGGAAGGAAGGTATAGATGGGGAAGTATATGAAAGGTGTGTATTTTGTGAGAATGGGAAGGATACGTGGGGCACCTGGCGGAAAAGTGTGAGGTGGTAAAGGAGGATTGGATGGGAGCGAGAGGGAGTAAAAGGGTGGAGAGGATGAGGAAGGATGGGGCAGTGGTAAGGACGCTGGAGAAGCTAGGGAGGCAGAGGGAAAACAGAAGTAGGAGGGAGAGGGGTATTAGTATAGTCTTTGAGTGTGTAAATAGTTTCTTTTGAATATGCCAATAAACGTCATTTTTATTACTTTTTGTTCAATCTTCTGATTCTATATCTGTCGTGTCTCTGCGATCTTCTGTTAAATTTGATTTAATGTTTGTTTCATCTTTCCGTTCTTATATATTGTTTGGGTTTGTTCTGTTGTCTTTCCTTACTCTACCTTTCTACCATCCAGGATTTTGTTTTTTGCATTTTTTCCTGAGCAGCTAGGCTCCTGAGAGAGTGTTGAGCTACTCGCAGATTCTTTTTTCTTGTGCGTCTTCAAACTGTTCCGCAAGCTTTCGTACTGATAATCTGCTTATATCTTTATTATTATCTGCTTATATCTTTATTATTATCTGCTTATATCTTTATTATCTATGTTGATTTCACCTGCATTAGTGCAGATTTTACTGTATCTATGAGTAGAGGGAGCAATTCTTTGGCTAGGGTAGATGCTTGGCTTGATGCTGCTGCATATGATACTCCTGGAACTGGGGTAGGCACGATCATTATTTTCTTTACTTCAGAAAACGTTTTTCTTTCCTTTGATTAAATCTCCTATAATGACATTTCTTCCTTATACTTAGGGCAGCTATTTGCTTTGCCAGAATGATTTCCACTACAACGTAAGCACTGAATTGGTAGCGGGATTTACCCTCATTTTACCGCATACTTAGACCTGGTGCATTGAGTTAGACCGCGCCAAACCTCTAGAGATGCGGCGGAATGTACATACGGACATTGTGGGTATGGACGTATTTTCGTGGATTGGGAGTGTTAAATGTGAGCGTCTACAAGATCTCCATCTCTCATTGTTTTTATACGCTTTACATATATGATACCTTGAGTCTTTAATTATTATTTAATGATGTGCTGAAAGGGTCAGCACACAGCATGCCCTTCGAGGTATTTAGTGTTTTATGGAGATAGTCATCCACCTCAAAATATGTAATACTTTCTCTAATTGTTCCCTTGTTCTAGCTTCAATTAATATGCCTTCTTTTATCTTTCTTATTGCTTTTAATTCACCAAAACTATTGTAATAATAAATAAGACAGGGCGAGTTTTTGGAAAAATCTCGATCTTTATCAAGAACCGAGGAGTAATTTTCGTCCCATGACGCATCATGTTTTGGGTGTTTTGGGAAGGTCGTCCAACCTTGTCCTTCTCTAATGAGGTGGACTTATCATCCATTTCATTTGCTGGATCGTCTATGGGCTTAGTAACCACATTCTGAGCAACCCGTTCTCGTGAAGCATTCGAAGCTATATCCTTCTTTCGCGCCATTCATAATTTGCAGTTTTCCTGGAAAACTGCCATTGATGCGAGGAGTACCGCTACTATCAGAGCCCCACCGAATCGTGAAAGTTTCAAGATTGTACCAGTATTAGGGAATTTTACTCCAGTAGGTCCCCTTTTCCACTCGAGTGTAATCCCGCTCAAGACTCCGTAAAGTAGAGATGGGCAGACAGTTTAGGAACCAGTTCTTAGCAAAGAGCGCTCAGGAATCGGTTCGAACAAAAGGAACCTCGGTTCCTTTACTCTTTAATATGTACTTGTCTCTTTCTTCAAGAGTGAAAACTAGACTACTTGAAAGAAATCATCTATACTTTCGTCAGATTATTCCATGCTAAAAGCAACATTACAAATAAAAGAAAATATTGATATTGGTAAATTCCACAAATTAATTGCATTTCTAAAACGCCAATCTGTGGGATATAGGGCTAAAAAATCTTCAGTTTTCAGAAGAGAAGTTACAAAATTTTTGATTGAAGCACCGGATGACTGTTATTTAATAAATATGGCACCAACTTCCGGAATTGTTATTTAAAATTGTGAAAGTTGCACGATCACTTTTAATATTGTTAATAATAAATAATTAGATTAATTAAATTTAAATTTGTTGTTGGTTGTTTATTTATTAATAAAATATTTCAGAAAATGTTATTATTATTATAAGGATTTATTCCAAAATACCTATATTTAAGTACGCGGGAAAGTATTTTTCCGCACGTTGCTATGGGTAACGTGCAGGAAAGTATTTTTGTTCAGAAAACGTCTACTTTGCGTTAACTGGTAATTATTGTATTTTAAATAAATAATGTTGAATAATTTACTTGCAAGAAATGTTCGAACCGAATATCCCTCAGACATTAATAAATACTCATAATTATTAAAGTTTTCTCAAGCAAGTTGCTTTTAAGTAACAACCCTCCGTCTACGGCGTCGGGTTGTTACTAAACAACGTGCTTTCGGAAGCTTATTAAATGATTTCGTATTATCAATGTCCTTAGGATATTACAACTAATAATTCAACTCATGGATAAAAAAGTGCATTTAAAACGGCGGACAAAAAAAAATTGCAAATGGTTCAAAATTTATTTACCTTCACCATGACGACGATCTCTATATTAACAATTTTAGTAAACAGCTAACTTCAGTTGAACAGGGGTCAGTTCTGAATACCTATGCGGTAAAATATAATTCAAATCGGTTTCAAACACGCTTCCACGTGAAATGTTTGTCACGATATTCATTCCGATCCATGTATCAGTTTTAAGTTAAGTAGGTATTGTCCTTTCACCTTTTAGTTACGTGCATTTGCAATTAAATCAGCATTTCGTACTTTGGCCGCGAGATGTCGCAAGCGTACGCTAGCGCTGTCACGATGCGTGAAATGTAGAATTGGATTGCATTTAATATCCATCTTGTTCTATCATGTTCTAATTGTATGAAATAAACATTTATATATTAGTGTATTTGGCGTCTTCTCTTTTATGTGTGTCGGAAATAAGTGTACCGGCGATTAAACGATCAGCCGTCATTGGTCTACTAACTTCATGCCGCTTGTAGTGTGTGTGCGCGCGTGTGTGTGTGTGTGTGTCTGTGTTTTTTTTGTGTGGAGAGAGAGAGGTTAAACCTATAATATAATATAAGAAACATAAGAAATGTATGGAATGTATACTAAATGTAAGTAATAATATATATTTATACAAAACAATAATTCTAAATATCATTTTTACATCTAGATCCCAGTGTTTGTACCACTCTCCATCGCGCAGGCTCGAATTTCGCGATTCCCGTGGCACTCAACCATTTTCTTCATTTTACCCACACACGATTTTGACAATTGGTGCTTCATCCAATTCCATTACAAATAAACAATGCTCATTCACCCATTGTACTTTTAATTAATATAAATTGCTAATATACAGTGCGCGCCTAATATATGGAATATATTCAGTAAAACCGAAATAAAATATTTTTGGAAAAAATCCTCGAACAGGTCGATTTTCTTTTAAAATAATACACATTTTTGCATGAAAGTCGATTTTCATTCGTCATTTGTTTTTGAGTTATGACGTCCGCCATTTTGTTTTTAAATGGCAACCCCCTATTTTTATCCTTAATTTTGTGAGATCTTTTCATTGTCGAACTGGCTGTATAAAAATATTGCCATCTTACATAAGAAATTTTTCGACTAAATGACAATTGAGGGTGAAAATTTGATATTTAGAGTTTTTGCAAAATGACCTTGTTCCAGCACTTGTGTAGCAATTTTTACTAAACAACAATGATCTTGACCTTCCATATAATACAATAATACAATATGGTTTTACAAGACGGCGCACCGCCGCACTAGGCGCGTTTATTGACAATTGCTTTAGGAATAGGTGGATTTGCAGATGAGGACCGATAGAATAGCCCGTAAGAGAGATGAATGCGCAGAATTAGCCTGGAACATATTCAAAATGTTCCAGAAGAATTTTTACTTGTTCGACAAACAAAAAAACAAACAAAAACGTCTATTGCGGGGATGCGCCATCTTGCTGAAACCATATTGTATTATTGTATTATATGGAAGGTCAAGATCATTGTTGTTTGGTAATAATTGCTACACACGTGCTGGAACAAGGTCATTTTGCAAAAACTCTAAATATGAAGTTGTCACCTTCAATTGTCATTTACTCGAAAAATTTCTTATGTAAGATGGCAATATTTTTATACAGCCAGTTCGACAATGAAAAGATCTTACAAAATCAAGAACAAAAATGGTGATGTGGCCATCATGTTACTTTCTCCGACTTGATAGTATCATTTATATTTACGCTTTCGTGGTTTATTTTCAATTTAAATCATATTTTAAATGTACATCGATTGTTTGTAGACTCGGATAATTCTGACATTTAAAACGTCAAAATTGAAAGCTGAGTTTACTCAAAAACTAAAGAGATTTCGGAAAAATTGTATTCCTTAAAAGTTGTTCATTTTGGTATTCTCTACAGTTATTATTAACATAAATTTGCTGTAACTATTAGTGTTTCATAATTATATACCAAAAATGAAAAAAAAATATATTTTTTTTCTCGAATAACAATGATTTTATGAAAAATATTTTCAAACCAAAGATGTTCATTCCTTTGTTGTCTTCAATATTTGCTTAAATATTTTTGTGATATTTTTCATATTTAAGAAAATATTGGAAAAAAAAACTTCCGGTGTATGAAATTTTACCAAAAGCTTTTCAGTTCTTCGGACTATCAAATAAGACGTATGTTGAAAGTTTCATATCAATTAGTCTATTAGTTTTTGAGATACAGCGCGCACAGCAGACACACACACACACAGACACACACACACACACACAAACACACACACACACACACCCATACACAATTTTTTTTTCCAGAAATTGTTGAAATGGCATCTAGGGACCCCAAAACGGATATTTCCGTAAAAAAAAAAAATGAAAAAAAAAATCACGATCACAATACTTTCACGTACTTTGTAACGGAGAAAGTAAAAGTAGGAAGTTTCCATTTAAAAACAAAATGGCGGACGTCATAACTCAAAAACAAATGACGACTGAAAATCGACTAATTCAAAAATGTGTATTTTTATAAAAGAAAATCGACCTATTCGAGGATTTTTTCCAAAAATATTTTATTTCGGTTTTACTGAATATATTCCATACTTTATCTCAATTCATTCTCGAAATTTGCATCCATTCAATGGCTCGTGCAAACAAATAAAATTTATCCGGCCAAATTCTAACCTCTTGTGGTAGTACCCCCGATAACTTTCTCAATAAATGTGCCCATTATTCAAAATGCAAAGGTTACAATTATTTACAACACATTTGCATGCATTATGAATATGAACATTTGAAATTTGATTTATACACTCAATACAATTTCAAGTCCCCAAAAAAAGAAATCTAGCCGCGTCAAATCGGGTGATCGTGGAGGCCACTTTACAGGTCCATTTCCTATCCAGTTATTCCGAAAATATTTAATAGTTTTTCGTTGAATTAATGGTAATGTATCCAAAAAGTTTTCAATAACGTGTTGGTCTAAAATTTTATAATAATGTCGTCTGTCGAGGTTTCGTTCATAAATTTCGTACGGTAAAATTTTGTTTTCTATTGGAGCAAACCATTAACATTAAAACCAAAGCGTCTTTGGCACTGGACATCAACAAGATGGTGAGAGTTAGAATTAAACTAATAATGCGCGTTATGCCTATTAAATATTCCTGCAGAGCTAATGTATGCTTCGTGCGTCCAAATAATACAACGGTAAAAATAATTGGAATTGGAGATTTTGTTAATTTTTGCCGAAATTTATATTTTTCAAAAGAGAAATTCCAGATTCCTCTCAATTTTACGAGTTGAAATAGCTGGCTCAGTTCTAATTACGCCTATAGCGTCAGTTTTCACTATCATATCTTGTTGATTTTGAAAGAAAATTGGTTTGTTTAATAAAAAAACAATTAATGTGTCTATAAATAACACAAGCCGACTATAACGAGAGTGAGAAAATATATTTGATCAAAAATAATAATTCTTAATATATTTTAATGAAATTGCAGATATAACCCCCACATGCTATATATCGTTGAAAAGATAAAAAAATAACCTAATAAAATAGGCCTAAGCCAACTATAGGTTATGTTAAAAAAAACATAGCTTTCATATTAATGAAGATACCGAAATTCTGTTAACCATATTTTATTTTTTTCAAAAAACTGCCTCAACAACATATAACTTTCGTTATTGTTAAATGATAAACAACTGAGATATTTCAATATATCAAAAATGAAAAAAAAATGACTTTCTAGCTATAAGTCGAAAACAAAAGATGATAAATAAATTTAGTTTTGACCATTGAGTTTTTCTTCAAAAAAGAGATCTAGGATGCGGCATCCGTTTTTCTCTATCTCTTATAGTTATTGAGATCCCCTATACAAACATCAAATTTTGCCCACCCTGTACAGCTAGTAATTCCAATAAAAACTGATTTTGTTATTGTGTTATAAATCGTCCCAATTTTTCTGAGAAACTTTATTATTCGAGAATAAAAGGGTTAAAAATTATATTTACATTACATTACAAAACAGAATTATCAGTCGCAAATACTTTTTTAATAAATGGGAGATGAAGGGGGCAGAGAGGAGAGGGGAGAGAGGAAGAGCAAAAGGGGGGATGGTAGTGGGGATGAGAGAGAGGAAGGAGGAAGAAATGAAGTGCACGGAGGGGGGAGAAGGACTCATGTGGGTAGAGTATAGACTGGGAAAATATCAGGTGGAGGTGGGAGTAGTGTACGTAAATAAGAACTGGAGCGAGGTGAGAAGAGAAATTGAGGAGAGGACAGGAGAGACAGGAAGAAGGATCATAATGGGGGACTTTAACGCGAGGATAGGAGAAGTGGGGGGAGCGGTGGGAGAGGATGGTTTGGAACGAGAAAGAAGATCACAAGATAAAGTGATAAACGGGGAGGGGAGAAGGACGAAGGAGTGGGTGAGAGAGGAGGGATGGGAGATATTAAATGGATGCACGGAAGGAGATTGGACGGGAAAGAGAACGTATATTGGCCAACAAGGATCGTCGGTAATAGACTATGCAATAGTGAAAGGGGTGGCGAGAGAGGAAATAAGGAAAATGGAGGTAGAAGAGATAATGGGGTCGGATCATTTGCCGGTGAATGTGGAAATATGGATAGGCAAGGGTGAAGACGAGGAGAGAGAACAAGAGGAAGAGAGGTTGGAGAGCGGAGTAGGGGCAATAGAAAATATGAAGAAGAAGTTGGAGAGAGTGAAGTGGAGTGGTGAGTGGTTTGATGAGGAATGCAGAGTGGTGAAGGGGGAATTGAGGAGGGCGATGAGGGAATGCATAAGGAACGGAGGAGGAGAGAGAAGAGTGGTAGAGGAGTGGTAGAGGCCAGAAAGAAATATGAGAGGATATGTGAAAGGAAGAAGCTGCAGGTGGTGGAAAGGGCAGCGGAGGAGATAAGGAGGTGCAGAAATGAGAGGGAGATGTGGGACGTGTTAAGGAAAGGACAGGAAAGGAAGAGGATAGGAGTGTCGTTGGAGGAATGGACGAGGAAGTGCAAGGAAGGTGGAGGAGAGCCGGAGCAAGTAGGGGAAGAAAGGAGAGAAACGATAGAAGAGGAGTTCACGGAGGAGGAGGTGGAGAGAGCCTTTGAGGAGGTAAAAGGAGGAAAGGCGCCAGGAAGAGACGGGCTAAGGGCAGAAATGTGGAAGGAGATAGGAGAGGATGGGAAGAGGAGATTCAGGGAAATAGTGAATAAGATGTGGGCGGGGAGGGAGAAAATGCCGGAGGGATGGAGGGTGGGCAGGGTGTGCCCGGTGCACAAGGGGGGGGATAGGGAGGATATAGATAATTATGGGGGGGTGACGCTAATGGGCACGGGGTATAAAATAGCTATGATGATGGTCAAAAACAGAATGGAGGCGGAGGTAGAGGAAAAGGGGTTGTTGCCGGAGTCGCAAGGGGGATTCAGGAGAGGTAGGGGGACGATAGACCAGGTCTTCACTCTGGCAAGGATGATTGAAAGAGAGATGGAAGGGAAAGGTGGTATGTTTGCGGTGTTCCTGGACCTGAAAGCGGCATATGATGTAGTACCAAGGAAGGGGATGATAGAGTGCTTGAGGAGGAGAGGTGTGAGCGAGGGGATGATAGGATGGGTGAGAGAGGTGTATGAGGAGACATGGGTGGAGGCGAAAGTAGGGGAGAAAGTGGCAGAGAAGTTTAGGGCATGGGTGGGCCTGAGACAAGGATGCCCGTTAAGCCAATGTTTAACTTGTATATGAGTGGATTAGAGGGGGTATTAGAGAGAGGGCAAGAAGGAGGGGTGGTAATTGGGGCGAGAAAGGTATGGATGTTGGCGTATACGGATGACATGGTGTTGGTGGCGAAGGACTGGATGGGGATGAAAGGGATGATGAGGAGAGTAGAGAGGTATATGGATAAAAGAGGTATGTGTTTGAATGTAAGAAAAACGAAATGGATGAGATTCAGGAACAGAGGGAGAGAGGGGGTGTGAAAGAATGGAAGGGAGAGGCGATAAAAAGGGTGAAGAAGTTTAAGTATTTAGGGTTTGTGTTTAAGGAAACGGGTGGATATTAGGATCATATAAGATGGGTGCAGGGCAAAGCGAGGAGAGCATGGGGGATAGCGTGGGGTAAATGGGGAAGATGGATAGAGAATTATATGAGAGTGATGTGCAAGGTATGGGATGCGTGTGTGGGATCGGTGATGATGTATGGAGTGGAGGTGTGGGGGATGAATGAATATGAATGGGTAGAAAGGGAGCAAGATTGGTTCATGAAACGGATGTTAGGAGTGGAGAGGTCGACACCGAGTTATATACTACAGCAGGAGACGAATAGGGATAGAGTGGTGTGTAAGACGATGAAGAGGGTAGTGAAGTATGAGGAGAAATTGTGGGGGTTAGAGGAGGAGAGACTGGTGAAGGCAGTATGGTGGGGGTGCATGAGTGGGGAAGAGGGGAAATGGAGAAGGGAAGTATAGTATTTAGAGAAAATGTAGAAAGTAAGATGCCAATAAAGGTTTTTTTTTTTTACTTTTTTAATATTCCTAAAAATAAGCATGATTCAACTGCAAAAAATGTTTTAGTGAATCAATTCAAGTGTAATCGATTTGTTTTTTTCTGTAACAAACTGCGTTTTCATCGTAAAAAATGGATTTTTAACTGTCAAAAATGATTATTAAAAATGAAGATAATGACAATGTTCGGCTCATCTTATATATGCGAACAAATCTTTTCAACAATGAAGCTTAGGAAAACTTCTTTAAGAAACAGAATTACAGATGAGCACCTTTCATCAGTTTTAAGAATTTCTGCTTCGCAAATGGAACCGGGCTATGATGAAATTTTGATGAAACAGTCTCAATTTCATTTTTCTCATGCACCATCAACCAGTAATGACACCAGAAAATAAAGTGATAATACTTCACATCAAGAACTACACTAAATTCATTTTATATTTTGTGCTTATAATTTTGTTACCTTTTGCTTTTTTACTATTAAAATAATAAGTGTATGTAATAATATATGTATATGTTTATAGAACACATAAATTAGTTAACGATTAAGCATTATTCTTTGGCCCGCTACGATTGTCTAGTTATTACAAATGGCCCGTCTTAAAAAAAGTTTCCCCACCACTGATCTAAACCTTCGTCAATTCCCACACAAAAAATGGCCGCACAAGGATGTCATGTGTTTGTTCTCATTTCATTTAAATATGAATTATTAAAATACCAAACATCGATTGTGGCTGAATTCCTATCACCCGTGATTTCCTAACCCGAACTCCAATCAATCCTCCTTTATTTTTAAAAACCTTCATGTTGCAGATAAGCGGAATATTTATTCCACCATCAAACGAATTATAACCCTTTATATTTTTTAAATAACAATTGCTGTATGATGATAAATAAACAAAAAAAAAGTGTACTTACGCTAAAATTCCAGACATGTGGAAGATCTCGGCGTTCAGGTATGCCAGATAGGCCATGACGAATATAAAAATAGGTTCGATAACGCGCACTTCATTCGTAAACCTGGTCACGAAACCGGTCGCGAAGCCCCAGAGCACACCGATCACTGTCCCGCCGATGGCCACCACGAAGAAGTTCGCGAAGCCCGCCAAGATGTCCGTGTAAATTATGTTCTCCAGTCCCATCTCCGTGTAACACTCGAACATGTGGTACAGCACTACCGTCACGGCGTCGTTCAAGAGCGACTCCCCGAAGACCACGATGTAGAGGATCTCGTTCACCTGGATCTCCTCGAACACGGCGAGGACGGCCACCGGGTCCACGGCGGACACCAGCGAACTGAAGAGGAGCATGTCCAGCAGGGGAGTGTCGCACTGGAATAGTCCTGTAGTTCCTATTGCCCATAAGGAAGCACCTACAAGGAAGAAAAAAAGAGTCCTTAGCACCTCCACAATAATAACACATTGTTAGATTTGTTAGTTGGGACTTCCTTAGGCGGTCACTTCCTCAGCTGTTTTCCATTAAAAAACGTTTAGGTACACTTTTCTAGAAAACTACTACTACTAGTAAATTTTGCATAGATATTTTTACCTCCAAGATAAGCATTTACGGCTGAGGAATTAAAAAAAATATTAATTAGATTTAGAATTATGACAAGAAACATTTTTGTGTTGGGTTTTCATGTCATAATTCTGCAACCAATTAATATTTTTTTTAATTCCTCAACCATTATTGCTTATATTGGACGTAATAATATGTGTATAGAATTTCAGAGCAACCGGTCCAGTAGTTTTCTAGAAAAGTGTACCTAAAAATCACATATTTTAATGAAAAAGGGTTGAGGAAGTGACCTTAAATCACGAGGAGAATTTATCGACGTTAAGACTGTAGTGTCATAAATTATTTCACAAAATGTTTACATTCTAACACTGACTATTTTTATCCCAATTATTGCTTTGACCTAGTAACGATCGCAACCATCATGATGATGAAATCTTTACACTTACCTATTGTCAATGTGTTGAAAATTGTTCCAACGACGGCAAAGATTAGGATGGTGCCCAGGTGATCAAAGAATAGTCGATTGGGCATAAAGTACCCGGCGTCTAGGATTATAGGTGGGAGCATGTAGAAGAAGAAGGTGTCAGGTGTTAGCGGTGACATGTGGACGCTGTCTGTCACGTGAACCAAAATCACTCCGATCACAACCCCCACCACGACCAAAAGGCAGGATTCGGGGAAGATTTCGTTCAGTCTGGGTGTCATGTGAAAACCTGAAACAAACAAATATTTATAACATCAATAATGGTACAAAATATATCGACAGCAATTGTTTCTATACATTTTTTCAAGTAGCCAAAATTATTTCTGTTAATAGGAATTCCTCCCAAAATCTATCGATGGAGAGAGTATATAATTTTTTACAAAATCAATCTTAAACAAGTTAATCAAAGATTAGTTATAGCAACCACGTGCGAATCTTATGAAATTAATTGTTAGCGATAAGTTTTTACTTTCTCCGTTACGAAGTACGAGAAAGTATTGTGATCGTGATTTTTTTTTCAAAATTTTTTTTACGGAAATATCCGTTTTGGGGTCCCTAGATGCCATTTAATTTCTGGAATTTTTTTTTTTGTGTCTGTGTGTGTGTGTGTGTGTGTGTGTGTGTGTGCGTGTGTGTCTGTGTGTGTGTGTGTGTGTGTGTGTGTGTGTGTGTGTGTGTGTGTCTGTGTGTGTGTGTGTGTGTCTGTGTGTGTCTGTGTGTGTGTGTGTCTGTGTGTGTGTGTGTGTGTATGTGTGTGTGTGTCTGTGTGTGTGTGTGTGTATGTGTGTGTGTGTCTGTGCTCGCTGTATCTCAAAAACTAATAGAGCAATTGATATGAAACTTTGAACATACGTCTTATTTGATAATCCGAAGAATTGAAAAGCTTTTGGTAAAACTTCGTATACCGGATGTGGGCGTTTACCTTAACTGTTTTTTGTTTTTTGTTTTTTGCCAATATTTTCTTAAATATGAAAAATATCACAAAAACATTTAAACAAACTTTAAAGACAACAAAGAAATGAACATCTTTTGCTTGAAAACATTTTTCATAAAATCATTTTTATTCGAGAAAAAAATTTATTATTATTTTTGTAATTTTTGGTTTATAATTATAAAACGATAATAGTAACAGCAAATTTATATTAATAATAATTGTAGAGAATGCCAAAATGAACGACTTATAAAGAATAATTTTTTTTCGAAATCCCTTTAGTTTTTGAGTAAACTGAGTTTTTGAATTTGAAGTATAATTTTTCCATCTTTTATAATTTTGACGTTTAAAACGTCAGTTTGACCCGAGTTTACACAACGGTCGATGTACATTTAAAATATGATTTAAATTGAAAACAAACCATGAAAGCGTAAATATAAATGATACCATCAAGTTGGAGAAAGTAACATGATGGCCACATCACCATTTTTTCGATATGCATTCCTATTGAGATGTATGTCTGCAGATCTGTGCGCGCCATATCTCAAAAACTACGACATTAATTAACATGGAACTTTGAACATAAGTCTTATTTGGTAATCTGAAGAACTGAAAAGCTTTTGATAAAATTTCATAAACCTCAAGTATGCGTTAATCTTAGCCGTTTTTTGTTTTTCTCCGACAATTGCCCTCATTTACTTATTAACCAATGAAATCGAATAACGTTGATGAGATGATCCAATAAAATTCTAATTACGATGCGTAACAGACCACGCTCTATGTTATGCATGGCAATTAACCCTGGGTGGTATCTAATCAGATAATCTCTCATGTTGGTATTGCCTAGCAACGCGTTGGTTCATTTTCTATAACGTATAAAACGTCAGTTATTGCCGGACTTTTAAGCAGTTTGCTCCTGAATTCGATCTGTTTGTATTTTCGGGTGAAGTGTTAGTGCTTTCATCAGTAATAGTATTCATAGGCATTTCTCAAAATCTTGGTAAGCTCATTTTTACTACAATTATTGTGCCGCAGATTAATACACGTCTGACACTTGATGTCACTAAATTTAACTTTTCAAATTATGAAGTGTGAACTTTCTGTTCGGCCAATTGTCTTCCCGAATCTAACTCGTGACTGATTTTTCCTAGGCAATTATTAGCGTCTGGATCACTCTTGCTTGTTGCTTCTAGAAAATCGTGATCCTGCCGCTAATAATTGCCGGCAAAATCATAGGCACTCGTTATATTACTGTTGATAATTTACCACATAATAATAGATACGATGACAGAAAATCGATAATTAATGGGGTAGCTTGACATTACAACAATGTTTTGCATTGTCATAATCGATAACAGAAAAACGGTAATTAGGTGAGTAGCTTTTAAGGTTATAAAAACATGATGTTCGTGACGTTACGTCACTGTCATTAAGTTTTAATTTTTACAATTACTCTTGTAGCAAACCAAACTATTCAGCTTGTAATAAACCATAACTTTTCCTGATCCTTAATATTATTTCATTCGATAAATTATCTACCCAAATATACCGCGAGCTTGGATGAATTATCAAAAACACATTTTGTTCGTACCTTTTACCTTTTAGTAATTCATCTCGACATAACATTTGTTGTCAACTGGTTATTAACCTCGAGCTGAAGCTCTCGGTTAATAACCAGACAACAAATGTTATTGTCTCGTTAAATTACTAGGTAACAAGGTACTCAAAAAACTATTTTTTGATAATTAACCTCGATCTAGGTATATTACTACCGATAATTTTTTAAATATGAAAAATATTGCAAAAACATCTAAACAAATCTTGAAGGTAACAAAAGGAAACAAAGAAATGAGCATCGTTTGTTTCATTTTTTTTTTAAACAAACGTTTTATGAAAGAACAAAATTATCAATTTTTTTGTCATTTTTGGTTTATTATTAGGAAACGATAATAGTTAATCAAATTTATATTAATAATAATGGTAGGTAATGCTAAAATTAATAACTTATAAAGGATAAGTTCTTTTTGAAATATCATTACTTTTTGAGTAAACCGTCGGTAAAGATTATTAGAATTTGAAGTATCATTTTTCATTTCCATCTTTCATAATTTTGACGTTTTTAACGTCAGAATCATCCAATACTGGAACACGTTCGATGTACATTCAAATTGAAAAAAATATCATGAAAGTATAAATCAAAACGATATAAAGAAAACACTTAACTTTTTTATACCACTTTTATTTTACTATACGTGACTAGTTTCAATTACACGGTAATCATTATCAAACTGAGTACTTAAAATACGAAATACAAAGGTATATATACTAAAACTAGAATGCTTCAAAAAGAGGGGTGTACATCAGGTCAATCTGGTCGTTGAGGATGGAAATTCCCGGATTAATTTTTGCCTTGTGAATTTCAAGGGCTTCCAGTAAATCCATTGTTCTACCTTTTTCGGTGAGATGGATTACTGAAAGTACATCCTTGCCGAAATTATGATTTAATTCTAACAGATGATTTGAAAAGGTTGAATTATTATGTTTTAAATTGTATGATCTAAGATGTTCTTTTAATCTAATTTGAAAATTACGACCTGATTGTCCTATGTACAATCCTCCACAATCTGGACATGTTAAACTGTAAATTCCTGACTTGTACATACTATCTATTGGTGTTTTTGCATTAAAAATTAAATTAGAGAGTTTGGTGTTGGATCTAAACACAATGTCAACGTCTCGTTTTTTAAAAATATTTTTAATTTTTGAACTTATTGTTCCAAAGAAAGTTAATATTTTATATGATTTGTTTTCTGTGGCTGGATTGGTAGCATATATGTAATTTTGAATTTGTTTTAATTGAAATTTATTAATTAATTTGGATATAAGTGATTCTGGATAGCCATTATTAGTAGCAATTTGTTTTATTGTATTGATTTCTTTCTTAAGGGATTCGGAGCTAAGTGGAATTTTGAATGCACGGGTTATCATTGAGTAGAAACTTGCTATTTTATGTTTATATGGGTGGCGGGAGGAATTTGGGATAATTGTATCTGTGAAAGTAGGTTTACGGTATATGTCGAATCTAAGTTTATTATTAGTTCTAGTTAATGTTAGGTCTAAGAAATTAATTTTGTTATTGCATTCTGTTTCTACTGTGAACTTAATGGATGGATGAAGGGAGTTAAGAAAAGTTAGAAACTGGTTAACTTGTCTGTCAGTACCAACGAAGCATGCAAGAATATCGTCGACGTATCTATACCACCATTTTATGTGTTTTTTACCTTGGGGTGAGTTTAATATTTGTTTTGTAAGGTTATCCATAAAAAGTTCTGCTAGAAGCGGGCTCAGGGGTGAACCCATTGCTAGACCTTCTTTCTGTATGTAGAATTTATTATTAAATGAAAAGTGATTATGTTTTAGAATTAGATCTATTAAATCAATAAAATCTGATTTGACTACTGGGTTAACATTGTTACTATCTAAATGTTCAATTATCAGTTGGATGCATTCTTCAGGTGGTATTTTCGCAAACATATTCGAGACATCGAAGGATACTAACTTACAACTGCTGGCAATGGTTATATTTTTAAGATTATTGGTTAACTCTACAGAGTTTTTAATGGAATGGGGATCGGTGAAGTTGGTGATAGATTTAAAAATAGAGTTAAGTTCAACCGATATTTTTCGGGTTGGAGAGTTTATGTATGATACTACAGGACGTATGGGATTATCGGGCTTATGAATTTTAATAAAACCATATAGCCTGGGGGTTCTGGGATTCATTGGAAACAGGTATCTTGTTTTATTGTCTGGAAATAGGGAGTTATCCTGTACTAGGGATTTTAATTTATTTAATAATTGGTTAGTAGGATCTTTTTTAATTTCTGTAATATTGGAAGTGCTTATGAAATTTTCTACTTTTTGAATATATTCTTCGTTTTTTAAAATTACTATAGAATTGCCTTTATCCGCTTTTGTTACTACTAGATTATTATGTTTTACTTTTTTGTTTATGGCTTTGATTATTTTCGTGTCTGAGTCTGAAATTAGTTCTGTTTGTTTGATTAATTTGGCTATTTTTAACTTGTCAATTACAGATATGTTTGTGTTTTTTGATGCTATTTCTGATTCTACTACTAGTGTTTCTTTAAAAGAGGAGACGCTGACATGTGGTGAATATTTTGGCCCTGACATTAATATTAAGGTTTCTTTGTGTGTGAATTCTGTGTCTGTTTTGTTTATGAGTCTGTTATAAAACTCTGGGGTGCCTTCTGCTGCACTGCTCGAGTTGTTTTGTTGTTGTTGTGTTAGGAGCTTTTCCAGTTTCTTCTTTTGGGTATGGCTTTTCTTATAGTTGATCTTGCTGACTCTACTGCGGGCGTAGTCATCAAATAGGTCGAATTCCACCGGATGGAGTGCGTGGGCCAATTCTGTATGTAGCTCAACAACTCGCAACCCTCAATGCCCGGTTTAACCAACAGGGCCTTCAATTAAAAGTTATTCCTACATTTGTGCAAATACCAATCAAATCTAAAACAATAGCAGCAAAGAACACGAAGAAAACAGCAGAAAGGACGTGGCTTACACAAGAAGCTAAATTCTGGTTCAAACGAAGAGATATACTCAACACATACATCAAAGTGCTACATACAGAATTGGCCCACGCACTCCATCCGGTGGAATTCGACCTATTTGATGACTACGCCCGCAGTAGAGTCAGCAAGATCAACTATAAGAAAAGCCATACCCAAAAGAAGAAACTGGAAAAGCTCCTAACACAACAACAACAAAACAACTCGAGCAGTGCAGCAGAAGGTACCCCAGAGTTTTATAACAGACTCATAAACAAAACAGACACAGAATTCACACACAAAGAAACCTTAATATTAATGTCAGGGCCAAAATATTCACCACATGTCAGCGTCTCCTCTTTTAAAGAAACACTAGTAGTAGAATCAGAAATAGCATCAAAAAACACAAACATATCTGTAATTGACAAGTTAAAAATAGCCAAATTAATCAAACAAACAGAACTAATTTCAGACTCAGACACGAAAATAATCAAAGCCATAAACAAAAAAGTAAAACATAATAATCTAGTAGTAACAAAAGCGGATAAAGGCAATTCTATAGTAATTTTAAAAAACGAAGAATATATTCAAAAAGTAGAAAATTTCATAAGCACTTCCAATATTACAGAAATTAAAAAAGATCCTACTAACCAATTATTAAATAAATTAAAATCCCTAGTACAGGATAACTCCCTATTTCCAGACAATAAAACAAGATACCTGTTTCCAATGAATCCCAGAACCCCCAGGCTATATGGTTTTATTAAAATTCATAAGCCCGATAATCCCATACGTCCTGTAGTATCATACATAAACTCTCCAACCCGAAAAATATCGGTTGAACTTAACTCTATTTTTAAATCTATCACCAACTTCACCGATCCCCATTCCATTAAAAACTCTGTAGAGTTAACCAATAATCTTAAAAATATAACCATTGCCAGCAGTTGTAAGTTAGTATCCTTCGATGTCTCGAATATGTTTGCGAAAATACCACCTGAAGAATGCATCCAACTGATAATTGAACATTTAGATAGTAACAATGTTAACCCAGTAGTCAAATCAGATTTTATTGATTTAATAGATCTAATTCTAAAACATAATCACTTTTCATTTAATAATAAATTCTACATACAGAAAGAAGGTCTAGCAATGGGTTCACCCCTGAGCCCGCTTCTAGCAGAACTTTTTATGGATAACCTTACAAAACAAATATTAAACTCACCCCAAGGTAAAAAACACATAAAATGGTGGTATAGATACGTCGACGATATTCTTGCATGCTTCGTTGGTACTGACAGACAAGTTAACCAGTTTCTAACTTTTCTTAACTCCCTTCATCCATCCATTAAGTTCACAGTAGAAACAGAATGCAATAACAAAATTAATTTCTTAGACCTAACATTAACTAGAACTAATAATAAACTTAGATTCGACATATACCGTAAACCTACTTTCACAGATACAATTATCCCAAATTCCTCCCGCCACCCATATAAACATAAAATAGCAAGTTTCTACTCAATGATAACCCGTGCATTCAAAATTCCACTTAGCTCCGAATCCCTTAAGAAAGAAATCAATACAATAAAACAAATTGCTACTAATAATGGCTATCCAGAATCACTTATATCCAAATTAATTAATAAATTTCAATTAAAACAAATTCAAAATTACATATATGCTACCAATCCAGCCACAGAAAACAAATCATATAAAATATTAACTTTCTTTGGAACAATAAGTTCAAAAATTAAAAATATTTTTAAAAAACGAGACGTTGACATTGTGTTTAGATCCAACACCAAACTCTCTAATTTAATTTTTAATGCAAAAACACCAATAGATAGTATGTACAAGTCAGGAATTTACAGTTTAACATGTCCAGATTGTGGAGGATTGTACATAGGACAATCAGGTCGTAATTTTCAAATTAGATTAAAAGAACATCTTAGATCATACAATTTAAAACATAATAATTCAACCTTTTCAAATCATCTGTTAGAATTAAATCATAATTTCGGCAAGGATGTACTTTCAGTAATCCATCTCACCGAAAAAGGTAGAACAATGGATTTACTGGAAGCCCTTGAAATTCACAAGGCAAAAATTAATCCGGGAATTTCCATCCTCAACGACCAGATTGACCTGATGTACACCCCTCTTTTTGAAGCATTCTAGTTTTAGTATATATACCTTTGTATTTCGTATTTTAAGTACTCAGTTTGATAATGATTACCGTGTAATTGAAACTAGTCACGTATAGTAAAATAAAAGTGGTATAAAAAAGTTAAGTGTTTTCTTTATATCGAAATTGAAAATGTACCACGAAGTGAACGCCTCCAAGATTCAAGAATAAATCAAAACTTTTTTTAGGACTCTTTTTTGCAGGACCTTATTTTCAAGATTTTTTCATTTCTTCTTTCAGGTCTTTTTTAAGAACCTTTTTCTAGAACTCATTTTGCAGGACTTTTCTTTAAGACTATATTTTCAGGAATTATCTTTAACGATGTTTCTTCAGGACTTTTCTTTTCATTTTTTTTTTTCGAAAACTTTTTCAAGACTATTTTAAAAACTTTTTGTTTTTGAGACTTCTTTTTAGGACTTTTTATCAGGATTATTTTTCAGGAACTTTTTTCACGACTTTTTAATGCCTTTTTCAGATATTTTTTAGTCTTTTTGCAAGACTCTGTTTGGGTTTTTTGCAGGACCATTTTTTCAAAACTTTTGTTAAGAGCTTTTTAGAACTTTTTAAGACTTTATTTTCTGATCTCTTTTTTAACGACGTTTTTTAGGACTTTTCTATTGCAGATTTTTTTTCAGGACTCTTTTTTTCAAGACTTTATTTTAAAAAGTTTTTGTTTGGTGCCTGTTTTTGGGATTTTTTTCAGGATTTTTATCTGGATTATTTTTCTGGAACTTTTTTAATGCCCTTTCTAGGCCTTTTCTTAGGGTTTTTGCAAGACCCTTTTTAAGATTTTTTTGCAGGACAATGTTTTCAAAACTTTTGTTACGACTTTTTTAAGACTTTATTTTCAGAACTCTTTTTTGAGGCCTTTTTCAGGACGTTTGGAATTTTTTTTTCAGGGCCCTTTTGTAAGATTATTTAAAAACTTTTATGTTCGGAACTTTTTTCCGATTTTCTTTTGTGACGACTGTTTTCGGAATTTTTTCAGGTCTTTTTCGAGAACCTGTTTTTCAAGACATTTCTTTGTCAGAGCACATTTTCCGGACTCTTTTTCTGGGCTTTTATCAGAACTTTTTTATCAGATTTTTTCAGAACTGTATTATTCAAGACTTTTTCGGGTATTCTCTTTGGAACTTTATGACCAGAACTCTTTCAGGGCCTTTTTCAGGATTTATCAAGATTTGTTTTTAGGAATTTTTTCAATAATTATTAGTCTTTTTTTTAGTTTTCTAATAAACTAATTTAAAATTATTTGAATTGGAAGTATAATTTGTTATTTTTATCTTTCATAACTTGGACGTTTTAAACGTCAGTAGCATCTGATCTAAAATGAAAATAAACCAAGGTAGTATAAATATAAATAACTGGTATACACTTAAGATCGGAGAAAGTAACATGATGGCCACATCACCATTTTTTGTTTATATAATCTTTGTAAGACTTAATTTTATAGATTAAAGACTGGTTGACTATTTGGGCTATATTTTGGTTTGAATCAGTTAAATACAAAAATCTATTGAACAACAGTTTATTTAAAGAAATTAATACATAAAATAGAGTTCAAATTAAAAAATGTGGTCTTTAAAAGAAAATTGATTTAAAAATATATCCATCAACAAAAGGGAGTTAAATGAAAAAAAATCAATCTTAAAGATACTGTTGAATTTAAAATAAACTGTATCTATAAAGAAACAGTGTTGTATTTAAATAAAATCATTTGCAAAAAATGTACAAAAAGCATTAAATTTAAAAAAATCATCTGTTAAAGGTCAAGCCGCTCAAGAAATCGAATATATTTTGTAAATATAAACTTTTTCAAACATTTTATTTTTATAACATGTTATTTAAATATTTATAGGTATTTCTGTCTTTAGGTTTAGGTTTAATTTTTGTTATTAGCAACATTTTACTTTAAACAGATAAACTGTAGAACCAATTAAGTAACAACATTTAAATTTAATAAGTAGCTAACAAATACATATTTCTACGCAATGAAGTAATTTGAGGGCAAAATCGTAATTAATAAAGAAACTATGAACAAATTAGGTGACAAATATTATTCAGGTGTCACTTAATTAATTCATAGCTTTTTTATTAATTATGATTTGGCTTTCAAATTACTTGAATGTAATGTTGTATGTATGTATTGGTTAGCCACATGTCAAGTTTAAACAGAAATACTTACAGATATTTATATAACATGTTATAAAAATAAACTATTTGAAATAGTTTATTTTTATAAAAATATATTCGATTTTTTGAGCAGCTAATTTAATATCTTATAATCTTCTCCATAAAGAAACAGTTAAATTAAATCAACTTTAAATCGTTAAAAAAAATCATGCATAAAATCACACTTGTATTTAAATGTTTTCATTTATAGGCAAATAGTTGAATATAAAAAATGTAATCTATAAAGAAAAAGTTAAATTAAAAAAATCCAAACTATAAAGACAATTTTTTTTGCTTTGGCTTATAAGCCATTCAGCCACTCACGATTATATTATTTTAGAAGAATAAAATGGGGAAAGATGAATGATTATAATGGAAAGAACGTTACAGATTTATAACAGATGTTGAATTTGAAAAAAGAGCATTTATAAAGATTGTTGAAATTAAAAGACCATCTATCAAAAGTCGATTTAAAACAAATCATGTGTAAAAATACATTTAGATTTATAAAATATTTTATCTTTAAGTAATTAGTTGCAAACAAAAAAATAGTGTACGATAACAGTTTATTATAAACAACTAATCAATAAAAGTTGAATTAAAATAAATTTTATTTATAAATCAAGTAGATTTAATATAAAATTCATGCATAATTCACACAGATGAATTAAAAAAAAACAATTCAATTGTTTGTAGTTGAAATTGGATTAATTTCATGTACGAAAAAGCAGTAGAATTAAAAAAAAAGTTCAATTTAGAAAGAATTCATATATAAAAAAAACCAGTTTAAATAAAAATAGGCATAATCAGTTTGTTCGTCAGTCCAAATACGCACAGCATTAATGAGTGATCGAGTGTGACTTAATCGGTGACTAAAACGAACTGGATCGACACTGAAGTCAACAATGATTTTCCGTAACCATTCTTCGAAACGAAGAGGCAAGTGAGATAATGATTTTCTTATCGCTAAACTGATCCAGAGCTGCTTTCTTCGATGGCAATTGTGGTCCCAACAAGAAGACGCAACGTGGAGAAAATTTCTCGTATAGAAGTTGCAAAAGAGTTACTGCCTACTGTTTTCAGATTAAAGATAAGGCTTTTAGTTAAAATAAATGACAATGACACTACATGTGTGTCAATAGCAAGCGTGTGAAGTAACACGCACTTCAAAAATTAACTAACAGATGTAAAAATGCATCGAGGGGTTTACGGAAAAATTAAGGCAAATCATTTTTGACAAAATATGTTCCCCTTTACCAATCTCCGCTGTAATAAGCCCCGCTAGGAAATGCCCCCGCGGGGCCGTGGATAGTATTTAGGGGGCGTAATTATTATTATTTTTTTTTTGTTTTTGTATCTTTACATAAGTAAATTTGACCCAGTCAGACAGACAAAATAACAAGTTAAATAAAACCGTGTAAATATTTTTTAAGTCATCTACGATTTCTATACAATTGCAAATATACTTTTCCTACGACCGTTCCCGAAAACAGATACATATATCGTCGCAATACCTTTGCATTGAAAGTTGTCAATTGTATATTTGTCACTTTTGACAAGTAATGTCATGCTTGAAAATTGAATTTTCAAATCAAGTTTTGAAAGTGAGATCCTATATATAACTTCAAAAAATTTGTCAAAATCATTAAAATAAAATGGGTAGTGACGAATAACAATTAATTATTTATTAATCGATTTTAAAATAGTAATAAGCAAATTTAGACTAGAAATTAGGAATGTCTTGATACTAATAATACGCACATATTTAATTGAGATAGACTCGGGTAAATTTGAGTAAAAATATGATGTTTGGTCGTAGTAAAAGCAGAGTGTTCAACACGTTTTGAAAGCTACTTTGCATGCTCATACCTTGCATTTACTCGCCCTAGGGGCTCGTAAACGCAGATTGGTACTCGCATGCAAAACGAAGCTTTCAAATCTTGTCAAACAATCTACTATTCATTTACCTATTTTTTAGGACAATATAATAAATCGTTTTTTGTTCATTGCATTTCGCATATGTGCGACACATTGCCATGCATGTTTTATTTGCTTTCGTTGACGGATAAATATTTGTTTTGTAAAAGCTTAGAATATTACCAAGCACTCGAGTGGACGTAAAGTTCACGCAGAGTGAGAAAGTATTCGGAGAACACGCGAGAACGCGACAGCAAATCTCCGGAGCTAATTGACCTAAGATGGTCACTGCGCAACACGCCGCTGCAACTGACCGTACCTATCTGTATTACCACCTCTTGTTCCTCGGCCGTACCAGAAAAAACCCCGCGGACCATCACTGACTCTAACCTAGGATAAAGGCGCAATCCTGGTGAAAAGATTACATAGTGTGTCTAGACGGTCACGTTCTCTCTCTAAAATCATTAAAAAATCTTAATGCTCGTGATATTTTAATATGTCATTATAAAGTATAAGTTAAATGCTTTACCGTCTTTTTATTTCGAAATTGTATTTTAATATGTTTAATAATTTATATGGAACTATCAACTCACTGATTTTTATAGTTTCATTTTTCATGGTTGGTAATGGTGGGCACTGAACAAGATCTAAAAAGGGCGTGGGGCAGGAGTTGTAGGCACACCGTGTTATCTTTCCACCATGGGCGCAACACTCGATTTATTGTCTCTCCGTCACTGGCCACAACACATTCGGAATTAGTCATGTTCCAATTCTCGTAGTTTAAATACACGCGTATCGAGTTTGACATTGTTATTCCTTCGAATTGCAACAATTTTTTCGAGTTAAGTGCTTTTATTAATCATAACATTGTATTATTTTGTAATTACCCATCTATAAAATGAGCAAACAAGAGACATTACTTAACTTTTTAAATAAAAATTCGCCAAGCACTTCAAAAGTACTTTGTGATAATATTGAAAGTTCGACGGATTATATAAACATACCTGAGACTGAAAATATTGCTAATCCAAAGTTTAAAAACTTAAACAATTGTAGAAAAAGAAAATATGATATAAATTATATCAAATTTGAATTCATCTGCGTAGAAATAAATGGGATTTCAAAACCACAATCTGTTATTTGCAACGTAGTCCTCTTAAACAAATCTCTAAAACCACACAAAATAAAACGGATATAGAAACAAAGCATCAACCATATGCAGATAAACCATAAGATTTTTTTTATAAGAAAAAAAAAAGAACGAACTAAAAAATCAGATGTCCTGCAAAAAAAACAGCAGTTACAAATAAATCATTAGTTCAAGCTTTTTTATAAGCGATTTGCATATTGCAAAATCAATGAAACTCTTTAAAATAGCCTAAAGTTTATTGAAGCCATGTACGATTAATATTTGCAAAAAATGTTCGGAATAACCGATATAATAGTTATTTAAGCAACAAGGAACGTAAGGACGTATTAACATTTGAGGTAGGCGAATACGAACCGAGGCGGAGCCGAGGCTCGTCGCCTGCCGAAAATGTTAATTGTCATTACGTTCCATGTTGCTTATTAATTTTTTTCCGCTACCGGAAATATAATACTTAAAAATGATCAGAAAATATTCTAAAATACGGCTTGTAACTTTTGGGATTCAAATTTTTATAGTCACCTATGCGTTCTATGCGTCCTATGGCAACCCAGCAACGGAGAAAACAATGTCGAATTTTGTTTGTTTGTGTCAATCCAGTGACAGTTTTTGCAGGCACGGATGCAAATGAAGCTGCGAATATTGCGTGTTAGAATGTGTTACCGACAAAATCTAAAAAGGTATGTGTCCTGTTACGACTCTTTTTAAGCAGTGGTTATGTAAAAAGGATGCCGATTCTGTAGGTATAGACGAAACTGTGTTGCTCGCCTATATGTTGGAGCGTTACGTTTCTGTTTATTATTTTCCTAGGTCCGTAAGTAAAAATTAAGTTCCGTCGTCAAGGACAACAAACACCACGAATGTTATCAGCCATTTACGGTACCTGTAACCATGCATGCAATGCGTATTTACGTTGTCGGTAGCGGAAAAAGAATATTAAATGATATTATTTGTCGTAGAACTACTCTTATTGTGAATAATCTTTAAGAGCAATTAATTCAGGTTATTAAAAAGTCACCTCGGTTTGCAGTACAAATAGATGAATCAACTGACATTTCAAACAAAAGTATCTGTTTGAGCTGTGAAAAGAAGATATTCTTGAAGAAATTATGTTTTGTTTAGAATTGGAAACAAGCACTAGTGTAAATATGTTCAACAAAATTAATTCGTTTTTCACATCCAATGATATATTGTGGCAAAACTGTAAGGAAATTTGCACAGATTATGCAGCTGCTATCATAGGTTGTCATCTTGTTGTTGTCTCCAAAATAAAAAAAAAAACGCAAATCCTATTATGATGGCTAGGTACTCATTTTTTTATACATAGGGAACAACTAACTTCTAAAGTTAGTAATTTATTGGTGCTGGTACAAATGTTTACACAAGTCAGAGTAGTACATAATGATGTAAAATTAACAGTTACTATAACACTGAATACAGAAAGTATTAGAATAATATATAAAAGATTAGTGACGAACACATACATAAGTGGTAACATAGATACATAAACAAGGAAGTAAAATATATAAAATAAAATAAAAATATAGATGAAATTAACAATTGCATAATTAAGGTACAGATGATGGTTAGAATATAAAAATTATGTTAAAATACAGGTAAAATGGATGTAGATAGTGCATCACTGACAGCTGTAACTGTAAGTTAGCCATGTTATCTGTTCATTAATACTATAGTAGGCCTTACTTATTACAAATTTTTTGACTATACGGGCAAAGTTGATAAAGGATAGTGATCGTAGGCTCACTATACCTCATTTAATAACCAGGCGGACTAAATCAAATTATAGCCGCCAAAATACGTTGTTGTGATTGGCCAATCGGGCGCCGTTTTTACATAGGCCCAAATTGCTTAAAACAGTAATGGCCGTTGTTATGATCAGCTGATCTCCAACCGATCCTTGCGTCTCACCGTTTTCACGCGTTTCGCCTCAGTTTTTGAGTTTTTAGCCAGTTATTTCTACTGTTGATAGTGTAAGAATCGATTCCTCTAATCCCGCGATTTTCGAGGAAGTAGTTATTTTTAACTACGGATAAATATCCAGCATAAGTTTGATGTCATTTTCGGCCCCCAAGGAACGGAAATGGTTGGATTTGAGAGCATTAACGCTCCAACAATCCAAAATTATCTTATATAAAGCTTTAATACAAGAGGCTTTAAAACCTACTGCGGTCGTATACAAAATTGTGATTCATTAGGTAAGTGTGGCGCAAGTTATTGCAATATAGAATCAAATCATAAACAAACATTATATTTAGGATTGTGGAGTTTCACACAATTAGGGGGTGAAAGGAGATTGGGGCAGTAACAAGTCCTAAACATCTTGAAGGACGTCCAGTGACCGAAGATATCTACAAATTCTGCGAGTGGAAAATTGTACATAGATTTTTCTTTAAAAATGAAATCGATACATTGGATTAAATTTTGATTGAATTAAAGGATAGACATGACCGCCAATGACATCCCGTTAAACATTATATAAATTAATGAATGAGATTGATTTTAAGTAAGTTATTATACGTTTTTAAATAGCAAATTTATTTAATTTAATAAAATTTTATTTCACGACAATCTGGTTTTTATATTTCAAACCTTTTACGGAATTATATGTATTTTTAAAATACACCTACTAGTATAATCCACTTTATATGTAAATAAATATATGTACAACTTGAGTTTTTCAGTATGCCCCTAAATTCTTAAGAGGGTCTCATACTTACTTTAATTATTATTTTAATAATTTATACTACATCATTGAGTACATAATAAAGAAAGTATGCCTAGAATTAATTTATGTATTAGTATAAATGTTGAATGAATGTTATGGATAAAAGAAATTGAAATCATTTTATTTTGACCGCCAAAACATGTCTGGTTACTTTTCTGGTTACTTTTTATAGTGTAAACATGACTTTCGCGTTTAGTCCGCCTGGTTATTAAATGAGGTATAGTAACAGATTGTAAAGCTTCGGTCCATAGTTGTTCACGCCGTTTTGTGACTTCGACAAGCGCTTATGAGGTATAAGTAAGTGATCACCAGATCTAGTGTTATGTGAATGTGTTTCGTTGTGCATTCTGTACTTGTGTATAGTTTTGTGGACATATCTCAAGCATTCGAGGATATATAGGCAAGGTAGAGTGAGAATACCGAGTTGTACAAACGAATTGCGACAATCCATTCTATAATCTAATGATGCTAGAACTCTAATAGCCCGTCGTTGTAGACCGAATAAACGTACGATAATACTAGAATGACCCCAAGCGAGAATCCCATATTGAAGGTGGCTTTGACACAGAGCAAAATAAGCAGTTCGTACAGAAGGCGTTGGTAACTCATCTTTAAGTTGACGTAGTAGGAATATTGAACTACGCAATTTATTTGATACAGCGTCCTCATGGAGGTGTCAGTTTAGTTTACTGTCCAGACGTACGCCTAGAAATTTTACATTATCATTTGACGCCGTATGTGAAAGGGAGAAGTTAATTTGTGTGGATTTGGTTGGTTTGACCACTAACTTATTTGCGGCAAACCAGTTAGACGCAGCATCAAAGAATTATTGTTGGCGGACAAAGCACCGTCTTTGGAAACTGAGCAGTCCTTTATGGTAGTATCATCAGCGAACATCACTTCCATTTGACACGGAAGATCATTGACGTATATCAAAAACAGCAGTGACCCCAGAATTGATCCTTGAGGCACAACACAGTTAAATATCATTTCTTTAGATGTTACATTATTAATACAAGCCCGTTATTGGCGAAAACTCAGATAGGATGTAATTAGGCGGCAGCTGCTGGGGTGAAAATTATAGAACTAGAGCTTTTGCAGAAGAATCTGATGGGAAACACAATCAAAGGCCTTTCCTAGGTCCATAAAGGTTGCCGTAGAGTATGAACTTTGTTCAAATGCCTCATGTACTTCTTGGGTGAAAGCCAATATAGCATCCACCGTAGATTTACCTTTATAAAAACCATATTGGTTTTCATTAATAATATTGTTATTGTCCAGATAATCTACGATCTCACGAAAAAGAATTAACTCAAGCTCCTTAGAGAGTATCGATAGGAGAGAGACAGGCCTATAATTATTGACTTCCTGCTTTGGAATTTCGTTGGCAATTTGTAAACAAGATGGGAAGGTACCGGATGTAATACATTGGTTCAGAAGCTTAGTTAGTGGAGCTATAATAGCATTCATTGTAGACTTTAGTAATGTAGTGGCATGCCATAGCAATCACGACTGTTAGTGCATTTCAGTTTCTGGACAACATCCCTCACGGTAGCCTGACTGACCACAAGGAATTCCAAGTAATTGCTTCCCAAATTAATCCCAAGTTGGGAGATTAGTTGTATAGGAGTAGATTCGACATTGGGTATTTTTTATCAAGTTTTCAGCTATGGTAGTAAAGTATTCATTGGAGGTGTCGGCATCAATATCACAAGATTTGTCTTCTGCTGTATTTGAGGGGGTTTTAATTAATGACCACAAAGTTTTAGGACTGTGAGGTGAATTCTTGATCAATTTGCTATTAGCTTCAATTCTAGCGGTCCGTAAAGCGGATTTATATTTATGTCTAAAATCGTGATGGTTGGGTTTCAAATCAGGATGAAGTAGGCTAATTTCCCTCATTAAATTTAAATTATTTCGCATTTCACGTAACGTGTCATTAAACCACTTAACACTGAGGTGCTTATCTCGCTGAGTTACGTACAATTTCGGAAATGACATATCTAGGTATCCCTGTGTTGTCGTTGGGAAAGTTTTGAAATTGCAAGAAACAGAGATAAATGGGTTACTGAGGAATCCCCAGTTAGTATTTTCTAGCAGGCTATAGAGTTTAGCATGTCCGTGTGCAGTTATGGGCCTAATTTTAATTTTATTGCGACTTTTAAACTTGGAGTCCACAGTTAGAGTTACATGAATACCAGCGTGATATGATATGCACAAAATCTATTGAACTCTGTAATGGTGTCGCCGGTAATAGCTTTGATATGTACTTTCTTACTGAGACGTGGTTACATGGAGGTATATATAATGCTGAACTGTTTCCTGATGCGTACAATGTATTTCGATGTGATCGTCAGGATCGTAGGGGTTATTTTTCGAGCAAATAGTGCAATTTACTCCTTTGAGTTAGTAATTGTCAAAATAATGTTTCACTCGAGTGTCCTTTATGCAGTATGTGTATATACGCCACCCGCATGTACAGCGTTTGTTTATGAACAACTCTTTGAGCTATTATAAAGTAAAATAAATTCTAGTAAGCATATTGTTATTTGTGGGGACTTTAACTTACCTACTTTATATTCATATTCAACTGCTGGTGTTGGCCTTATTTCATCAGTTACAGTTTACTCGAATTTTGTTCAGTTTAACAATTTAACTCAACATAATAAAGTACTTAATCAAAACGCAAGATTATTAGATTTAGTAATGTCATCTTCAGATATAATATGTTCGGTAGATAGCACTATTCCTATAGTTAATGAGGACTTACATCATCCAGCTCTTAATTGCACAATAGAAATAGTTACTGAATCTATAACGAACTTCACACCAAATGTAAGTTACCTATCCTATGATTTCCGTAAAGCTAATCGATCAACTTTATATACGAAGTTGTCACAAATTAACTGGGACGCTGTATTGAATTGTAATAATCCTAATGACGCCTGTTCTGCACTTTACAATAATTATCATAATAAATACCCCATCTGGTTCAGTAACACAGTAATACAAATGATCAGAATTAAAGCACATACAATGAAAATGTTCAATAAAAATAGGTTAAATTACTTAAATGTACGTATAAAAAAACTAAGGTCCGAAATTCATAATAGGATCAAGCTTGATTATAAAAATTATATCACAGGTATAGAGCAGTCAGTACTGAGTGATCCAAAAAAAATTTGGGACTATGCCAATAAGAAAAGAACCTCAACACGTATACCAGGTAAAATATCATATAAGAATAAACAACTAAATCAACCAAGTGATATTGTTAATGGTTTTGCGAGTTATTTTCAGAGCGTTTACTCCAACCGCGCTTCTTCTACAGATAATGGTAGTCTTATCGATAATGAATGCTATCCAATATTCAGTGTTGGGTCAATAAATCAGCATGACATTCTATTGGCTTCAAAAAAGTTGAAAGGAAACAGCACGGCAGGACAAGACAAAATTCCCTCATTTATCGTAAAGGATTGTATTAGTTGTTTTTTGGTTCCGCTGGAATATTTGTTTAATTTAATAATTAAATCGTGCTGTTTTCCTGAAGATTAATCACCATAGTTAATAATTTTTCCAAATTGTTTGAAACACTTTTGTCCGAGCGAATGTACAGTCATTGTCACAACCTAATTAGTGACAAACAACATGGTTTTGTTAGAGCAAGATGTGTAGTTACCAACCTCTTAAATTTTACTGAGGATATCTCGCAAAACTTAGATGATCGGAAGCAAGTCGATGTTCTATACACTGACTTCCGTAAAGCGGATACAGTAGATCAGAACATTGTTTTGAATAAACTTAGCAAGTATGGGTGCTCACCAGAAACTGTTTGTTTATTGCGATCGTATCTCGTAAACAGGTATCAGTACGTTGTATATATGGGCCATTGTTCATATAAATACCTTGTTACAAGCGACGTACCGCAAGGGTCAAATCTTGGACCTTTACTATTCAATGTTTTTATTAACGACATTATTGATAACATTCAGTCCAGGGTTTTACTATATGCTGACGATATGAAGATTTTCAGAATGGTTGATTCTATTAGGGACTGTGAGATTCTTCAAAATGATCTGGCTGTGATATGTGAATGGTGTTCTAGTAACTCTCTATATCTGAACTTATCAAAATGCAAGTGTATGTCTTACTCACGCAAAAAGTCTCTTGTAACATATAATTATTCTTTAAATGACGTTTATTTGGAACGTTGTGATTTGATTAAGGATTTAGGTGTAACATTTGATAGAAGTTTGTCATTTAACATCCATATAAATAATATATGTAAGGAATCTATTAAGATGCTAGGATTTATACATAGAATTTGCAAAGATTTTGTAAACACGGACGTATTGAAAAAATTGTATTTCGCCTATGTAAGGTCTAAATTAGAATATGCGTCAGTTATTTGGTCGCCGCACTACCATACTTACAAGAGCAATATCGAAAATATACAAAAGAAATTTCTAAAGTTGCTGTACTTACGTGCTTATAGAAGATACCCAGATGCAAATATTAGTTACGAGCGTCTGCTTCAGACATTTGATTTTAAAACACTTGTTCATCGTCGTAATTGTGCGGGAGTGTTATTTTTAAAAGGAATTGTTAACAATTTAATCGACGATCCCAACATATTAGGGCGTCTCTTGTTCAATGTTCCAAGAATAGCGGGCAGGAATAGTTTAGCTTTTCGCTATGTGTTATCAAATACCTCGGCGCACTATAACTCTCCAGTTAATGCTATTACACGGCTGTATAACAATGTTCATTGTTTTGTCGATATTTTTAGTGACACCTCCGCTGTTATGCTAAGGAATTTAGAAAACCTTCTATAGTGCTACATTTTTTTTTTTACTTGCATTTTAGCTCAATTTGTATTTACTGTTAAATTAGGATTTTTTTTCTCCTCTTCTTATTATTATTATTATTTTGTGCATATATAACTGTTTTTTTTTCCTTATCTTTATCTTTTAATTCAATTTAATATACTGTATTTAGTAATGTTAAGTTTCCCTGTTATTGGATATATGTATGTCTGTTGGGAAATAAACTAATTATTATTATTATTATTATTATTATCAGATAAACCAGAATTGATAGGTTGACTACGTAATTGGCTGTGCTCAAGATTGGAAAATATATTATCTAAGCAATTCTCGTAACGCGTATTGAAGTCAACAAAACCACTCAAACCATACGTCTCAAACAAATCGCACGGTGTTGAAGCTTTAGGATCCGACATTAAAATTGCCACCAATGAGTATTTTTTTGTTGGTGTCAATTCTATCCAGGATATTACCCATTATAATCATAAACTAGTTAAAATCTCCCGCTGGAGGATGGTAAATTTTTACAATAATTAAACAGTCTGCAAACAGCGATGCAGCTACTCCACAGGTTTTTTTCACGCGACAAAGCGGTGATATGGTTGAGCGCTTTAAACGATATGTTCTTGGAAACAAGTTCTAAGGCGCCACCATGGATATATTCCACGCGCAAAAAGTACGACGATACAGAGAAATTAAGAAAATTTACATTGGGAATTTCATGAACTTTTAACCAATGCTCAGTAATACAGAGTATTTTAAAGATATTTTGTTTTTGGAGTAGGAAAGTTTCCAATTCGTCAGTTTTATTTCTCAGAGACTGGATGTTTAAAAATAAATATAATATCCAAGCTAGTGGGCTACTTACTAGGCTGTTTATGGGTGGCCCGTCTAAAAATATATCGATCGATAATAATACCCTCCGGCCAATTACTAGGCTTGACTAAAAGTTCATAAAATAAAAATCGGCACCTATTTTAAACGCCGCATATGACGATTGAGTTTGTATTTTTTCACAAGAATAGTTCGCGTTATTTAAGATTAGATTAATATGATTTCTCATTTGTTGCTCCTTAACTTGGTTCTTCACACGTTTGACGAATAGCCATGTCTTCTTGGGTTCAGCTTCCAAATCAGTTTTAACAGCACTGCCGGTGCCAACGACCGTAGATTTTGTGGTGGATCTGCGTTTCCTATAGGTAACAGTAGTGAATTCATCGCTCGTCCTGGTATTGTGTGATGTTGGTTTCGGGTCAATCTGGCTGGCCAGCACGCTGCAGTTGATCTCGCTGGCACATTTTACTGGATTTACATTTAGTGGTGGGTTCAAGAGAGCGGAAGTTTTCGGCGTGCTCGATTTATCAGAATGCGTTTTCTTGCCACAGTTATCGAGCGCGGTTGTAGACAGCGTATGCGATTTTTTGGTGATGGATATCGGATTAGGATTTTCGTCTACAAAGCTAGAGATGTCGCCAGTAGTTTGTTCATCTCAAAATTGATGGATTTTCCGCATTTTTCTAAGTAAACTATCTTTTCTTTTAGCAGCTTAACATTGTCTTGAAGAATAACATTTTTGTCCTTCATTTCTAATGTAAGTTGTCGTAATAAATAGTTTTGTGCTTTTAACGATTCATTTTCTAATTTTAAGGTAGAATTACTAACCACACTTTGGGATGGATTATCGCAGCAGACCAAATGGGTGCTATCCACTATCTTCAGGCACTTTTTTTTCGCACAGCTGCGGTGGAAATAGTTGCCACAGTTAATGCATATTAGTATTTTGCACTCGATAGTCGTGCAACACTTTAAAAACGTTGATTCAATGGGCGCACTTGTATCACTCGCCATGAACATACGTCGATGATAAAGAAATGAGTCCAGAATTACAGGTAGTAATGATGGATTCTGTGAAAGTTGTAAATTTTGTAAAAGCCTCAAGATTATTTTCGGCTCTGTGTGAAGAAGTTGGCACCGATCATACGTCACTTTTACTTCACACATAAGTTAGATGACTGCCAAGACGGAAAGTGTTAGTTCGTTTATTGGAACTGAAAACACAAGTGGAAATATTTCTAAGTGATCATTCAACTCATGCATAAAAAGGTGCATTTAAAAAAATTGCAAGTGGTTAAACATTGATTTACCTTCACCATGACAACGATCTATATTAACAATTTTAGTAAACAGCTAACTACAGTTGAACAGGGGCTGTTCGTGTCAGTTCTGCTGAATATCTATGCGGTGAAATATGTATAATTGAAATCAGTTTCGGACACGCTTCCACGTGAAATTTTTTTCACGATTTTCATTCCGATCCATGTATCAGTTAAATAAGTATTACCTTTTAGTTACGTGCATTTGCAATTAAAGCCGGTGACAGCATAGTGTCGCGAGATGTCGCAAGCGTAGGTTAGCGCTGCTACGATGAGGGAATTTGTAGAATTGGATTGCATTTAATATCCATCTTGTTCTATCATGTTCTAATAGTATGAAATAAACATTTATATATTAGTGTATTTTAGAGTGGTTTTAGCATATATGGTGGAGTTTCGAAGTATGTGAAAATCAACGGGACAACCCGGAAACTTATTCGTATAGATAAAAAACTTATAACTGTAAATTTTGAGCTATATCGATCATGGCCTAACCGAGCCCTGGGCGTCTAAAATTTGAAAAAATAATCGTTTTTTCCCCTTTTATTCATTTTAGCCCCCCTAATATTAAACGGTCCACCCTAATGGTCAAATGATATACTGTGCCGACAAAGTATGTTAATACGAATTCAAAACGAATTTATTTGTTAAAATCTCACTAAAATTGACAGAGTTGTGAATGTTTCAGTTATATCATACTTAAATAAATTCAAAAAACGAAATATAGCCTGAATATAAAAATATTCAACCTGTTCGTAACTCTGCAAGCAAAATTAAGTCTTACTAAGACTATAAACAAATAACGGTCACGGTCACCTTCACGTAAGTGTATTTTATTCTTTAACATTCAATTTAAATGCGAAGCTGCACTGATGAGAGATAAATCTCGAAACGCGTCTGCAGATGGCTATTTACTTAATTTTTACATATTTTTGGGTTCAGTTTTATAATTTAAAGTTTTCAAATTCAATTTAGTTTTATTTTTCAAGTTAGTCCTGTGGGTAGAAATAAGGGATCTTAAACCAATGTTATTTCACTTAGTACTTAGTACTAGTAATAACGCAAATTTCTTTTGTATCATTCAATATCCGGCGTGGCACTAGCCAGAGAAGTAGTTGTTTCAATAAGTTATTTGTTTATAGTCTTAGTAAGACTTAATTTTGCTTGCAGAGTTACGAACAGGTTGAATATTTTTATATTCAGGCTATATTTCGTTTTTTGAATTTATTTAATACTTTCTGCAATAAGTAAGGTTGTTTCTATTTTATTTATATCATACTTGTATATTTCGATGTTTTGTGACCTAATCCTTCATCGACGGTAATTAGAAGATGCGCGGCATTTCTGTCACTTATTTTACACTTGTCTAAAGCAGATGAGATCCCTTCACTGATAAATGCAATGCTTGTGGTTATGGTTCTATTTCCAAAATTACTCAAAATTCAATCGAGATTATATTTTCCTGAAAAGATAGATCCATACCAACGTCAAATTTTACATACATTTTATTTAAATAGCGCGCGAAACTATGTAAAATTGTAGTAATTTTAATGGTTTCAAATAAATACAAAAATAATTGCCATCGATTTGAAACTTTCTAAAATAACTCAAAATACATTCGAAATTATGATTTCGGAATAATCTGGATACACACCAAAACCAAATTTTGTTCACTTTTATTTGAACAGCGCACGAAATTATGGAAAATTGTAATTATTTTAATGCCCTCAAACAAATATAAAAACAATTGTTGTCGACTTCACATTTTTTAAAATTACTTAGAAATCATTCGAAATTATTATTATTATGTGAAAAATCAGCAGATTTTATGTAATCAGTTATCACGAAAAATCGTGAAAAATTGTTATAATTTTGGTGGCTTTAAATAAATATAAAGACAATTGCCATCAATTCAAAACTTTGCAAAATAACTCAAAAATCATTCGAAATTACGATTTTGGGAAAATCTGGATACACACCTGAACCAAATTTTGTGATACTTCTATTCGAACAGCGCGTGAAATTATGAAAATTGTAATAATTTTAATACTCTCAAAAAAAATACAAAAACAATTGTTGTGGACTCAAAATTTTCTAAAATCACTCAAAAATCATTAGAGATTATTATTACGTAAACAAATACTTACACACCATCGCCAGATTTTGTGATAATTTCTTGTAATCAGTGCGAATAATCGGAAAAAGATTGTTATAATTTTGGGGGCATAAAATAAACATAAAAACAACTGCCAACGATTTAAAACCTTCCAAAATAACTCAAAATTTATTCGAAATTATGATTTTGGGAAAATCTTGATAAATATCAAAACCAATTTTTTACTTGAACAGCAGCAATTCATTTTCATGCTCTCAAGAATTTACAAAAACAATTGTCAAACAAAAACTTAAAATTTTCCGAAATTACTCAAAAATCATTTGAGATTATTATTATGCGGAAAACTGCTTATACACCATCACCAGATTTTGTCATAATTTCATGTAATCATTGCGAAAAATCGCAAAAAATTATTATAATTTTGGTGGCTTGAAATAAATATAAAAATCGATTTGAAACTTTCCTAAAAAACTCAAAATTCATTCGACATGAAGATTTTGGAAAAAGTTGGACACCCACCTTTATCAAATTGTGTCATACAATTTTTTGAACAGAGCGCGAAATTATGAAAAATTATATTAATTCTATTAATATAAAAAATGGTGATGTGGCCATCATGTTACTTTCTCCGACTTGATGGTATCATTTGTATTTACGTTTTCATGGTTTATTTTCAATTGAAATCATATTTTAAATATACATCGAGCGTTGCGCAAACTCGGATGAAACTGACGTTTAAAACGTCAAAATTATGAAAGATGGAAAAATAACTAACGAGATTTTGAAAAAAACTTATTCTTTAGAAGTTATTCATTTTGGCATTCTCTACAATTATTATTCACATAAATGTCCTGTAACTATTATCGTTTTATTAATTATAAACCAAAAATTAAAAAATAAATAACACATTTTTTTCTCGAATAGCAATAATTTTATAAAAAATATTTTCAAGCAAAAGATATGCATTTATTTGTTGTCTTCAATGTTTGTTTAAATATTTTTCATATTTAAGAAAATATTGGCAAAAAACAAAAAACAGTTAAGGTAAACACCCACTTCCGGTGTACAAAATTTTACCAAAAGCTTACCCCAAAACGGATATTTCCGTAAAAACACAATTTTAGAAAAAATCACGATCACAATCCTTTCTCGTACTTCGTAACGGAGAAAGTAAAAATATATAAGAATAATTGTTTTTCTTTTATTTAAATTTGAATTTTTTGGTCACCATTTTTTATTTCCAGACCGGGATTGTTGATTTTTTGGCTCATATTTAAGATCTTTGGCCTGTTTTCTTCGACTTTTGACTAATTTTTTGGTCTTTTGTGATCATTCAGTCGAAATATTCTTTATTTTGGCCTAAATTTACAATTTTCTGGTCCGCTAAAATTTCTAATTTTTGGTCCTATAGTTTGAATTTGTAACCTGAATGATTGATTGTTGTGTCTACATTTTTTTTATTTTTAAATCAGAGTTTTCGAGTTTTGGTCAAAATTTTAGATTTTTTGGTCCCGATTGTGGATTTTTTTTTTTAGTATATAATTCTGATTTTTGACCTGCATTTTCGATTTTGTAGTCTAAATTCAGAATCTTCTGCCCTACATTTCCTTTATTTTGGCAGAAAATTTTGATTTGTTTGGTCTGCATTTATTATTTTTAGGCCCGAGTCAAAATGTTTGATTTTTGGCCACGATTGTTGATTTTTCATTTTTTGGCCTCTATTTTAGATTTTTTACTTGCATTTTCGACTTTGCGGTATAAATTTTTCCCTATTTTGACTGAAATTTTGTTCAATTTTTTTAATCTGCGTTTTTAATTTTCAGTACCGAACTTTCGACTTCGGTCTAAATTTATAATTTTCTTCATATTTTTTAGATTTTTTAACTTGAATGATTGATTTTGTTGGGTGATTTAATTTTTTATTTTCTGGCTTTTATTTCCGAGTTTCTGCCAGAAATTTACTTTGAGCTTATTATTTTGGGGGTGAAAATGGCAAATTAATTTTCCTTTACTTGAATTCTTAAGTTTTCGGTCTGCATTTTTTACTTTTAGTGAAGGATTTTTGATTCTCCGACCGATATTTTGGATCTTTGGCTTGTAGTTTCGTAAAACATTAATAATTTCGACAATTTTAGTCCAATTTCAATAAATAAACACGTTTTGGATTCACATTAACGTCCTCTATCGACATAATATATAATTTGGCCATTAGGGTGGACCGTTTAATATTAGGGTGGATCAAAATGAAAAAAAGGGAATAAACCCACTTTTTCAAATTTTACAGGGCTAGGGCTCGGTTACGCAATGTTCGATATGACTCAAAATTTACGGTTATTAGTTTTTCATCTATACGAACAAGTTTCCGGGTTGTCCCGTTGATTTTCATATACTTCTAAAATAAGAACCACTCTAGTGTATTTGGAGTCTTATTTTTATGTGTGTCAGAAATAAGTGCACCGGTTAGTAAACGATCAGCTGTTATTGGTCTCCTGACTTCATGCTCTTTGTAGTGTGTGTGTTGTGAGAGAGAGAGGTTATAACCTATAATATAATATAAGAAAAGCCAGAAATGTGTGGAATTTATACTAAATGTAAGTAATAATATATATTTATATCAAACAAAAATTATAAATATAATTTTAACGGGTAGGTGCCAGTATTTGACAACTCGCAATCGCGCAGGCTCGAATTTCGCGATTCCAGTAGCAGCCAATCATTATCATGTTACCCACACACACGATTTTGACGATTGGTGCTGAATTCTTTTTTTTTTTACTTAGGCTGAGCCATTCAGTCATACACGGCTGTTATTTTTGAATTTTTGTATGAAAAATGAAGAAATGAATAATGTAAGACATATACAACAACCACGGACCCTAGCGAATACTTCTCAATAGCCGAAAAATCTTCCGCCCGGGATGGGAATCGAACCCACACGGAATAATGCAATTAATAGCAGAAAAATGTGGATTCGAGATCCCTATAATAACTGGGATGATAACAATTTATCACCAACCCACGAAGATACTGATTGAATTGATAAAGGATTTAAGTTTGAATTCACTAAAAAAAAAAAGTTGGTACTATTTTGGATACATATTCTGCTCACCATCGTCACACAGCATTTATTGCCTTTTTCTTCCACATATCTGTGCGAAAAGGGATTTACCACAATGGTTAATATTGAAACGAAGCAACGTAATAGACTGTTGCATGCGAATAGCTTTAAGTAACGCAATTGAAGTGCGAATAGACAAATTAGTGGAATGTATTCAGCAACAGAAGTCTCGTTAATTTAGCGCATTTGGTTTATAATGGTGTACGTATATTACCGATTAAATTGTACATTTGGTTGTTACAATTTATTTATGTTTATGGTTTATTAGTTACACGATATAAATATGTGTGAAGTTAGCTATTCGCTTGCGCTCACTGCGCCCGTAATTTTGAGTATATAAATATGAATTCCTATACTCCGTCTACTGATACATTAGACTTTTTTGACATCTTGAGTGGTAGAAATCCCACTAGGTCGCCGAACAACTCTCGCCACAAAAAGTAGTAATTTCGAAAACAATAAACAATGATGAATTTCTGCGATCGGCATGTAAACATACTGAATAGTGCAACTTTTTCCTAAATTAAGCCACCCTGTATCTTTTACAGTTTTCAAGATCCCCATGCTGTGCATTCTTATCTTGGTCACGGTGTATACCTTCGTTTTTTAAGGGGGCCACGACTACTAAAAGATTAAGAACCACTGCTTTAGACAAATATTTCTTAGAATACATACCTTAACATGATTAGTAACAAAACCTAAACTCTTGCATTTTCTAAAATCGGTATAACAGGTGTTAGAGTAAGAAGGAGAGCACTTCTGAACTCCAAATATTGTGAAATTGATTGTTTCTATCTTGGTAAGTTTACTTTTAGCTCAAGGCTACTTAAAACACCAGTAGATCACACAAAAAAATGATATTTCTCATAAAGCAAATTATAATTTCATGTTGTTCCATTCTACAGTTTCGTTTTAATTTCTTTTAAATATATTTATGCGCGTTAAAAGCTTCAATTAGGTTGTTTGTGCAATTTCGCATTGTGCAGAATGATTTAGTCTGGAAAAGTAAACTAATTCGGTACGGCATTGCTTGTTTGAATATTGGCTGGCGAACGTTAGTTCCCCTGCACACGGATGTATACACATTCGTAGTTTGCGTGTTTGACTTTGAAATGCAAATGGTGCGTGATTCGTTTACACGCCACACTTTCAACAAATTTACAATTAGGAAGATAAACGGTTTTCCTGTATTTTTAGGACTGTTTTTCATAATTGAAAACTCGAATTAATGCATTTTACACATAAGAACACTGAGTACTTGATTTAAAATTAAAACAAAATTTTATGTGATAGAGAAAATAATTAAAATTAAAGAGGAATCCCGGGTTAGTCAAAATGCCACCCGACACGGTTTTGAAATAAATATGAAAATAGCATCACTTGTGCCCTTAAACGAATGTTTAGTCGTTCGCCCCATATCAAAAAACCCAGTACATAATCTAGAAATCACAAAAATGGGGTTTATTTAAAAAAAATCGCCTTACTTGATATTTGGGTAAAAATTCATGTGAATTTTCTCGGGGGTAATACCACAAGAGGTTTAATTTGGCCGGATAAATTTTATTTGTTTGCACGAGCCATTGAATCGATACAAATTTCGAGAATGAATTGAGATGGAAAAATCTACGAGCGCTTTAGCGCGAGTGGATTTTGCCTAATCTCAATTCATTCAAGAAATTTGCGATGAAATGACGAGTGCTTAAAATGAAATTTATCCTGCCGAAATTATAACCGCGAGTGGTATTTGTGGAGATAATTTAACGAATAAGAACTATATTTATACTAGCAATTTATGTTAATTAAATGCACAATGGGTGAAAGAGAATTGTTTATTTGTGATGGAATTGGATGAAGCACCAATCGTCAAAATCGTGTGAGTGCCACGGGAATCACGAAATTCGCGCCTGCACGCTTGCGAGTGGTACAAACACTGGGATCCAGCCGTTAAAATGATAGTTATAATTATTGTCTTATATAAATATATATTATTACTTACATTTAGTATAAATTTGTAGTACGTCAAGTCTGACCTTTTTGTACTTATATACGTTGTGTTTAATTTTTGTAGTAACCCTTAATTATTTAACAGATTCGTTACGAGTGTCGATGCGTGTTGGTTAGGTTTAGGTAAATAAAATACTTGTTTGTTGAACGAATGGACGTTTATTCATTTGATTTATTAGTTCTGGCATTTGCATTGGTACACCAAAGAGTATGTTATTTGATTTATGAACACATATCCTTGCTGTACCAATAGATCTGGGAAAACCCTGTGGGAAAACCAGTCTCAGAACTATCGTCGAACATTTTACAAAAGAATATTGCAAGAATTTGAGATTTACAACGACTGTCGTACTTTTTCTTTGACCAGACCAGAATACGTATGACTCAGAATTGTTTGTAACGACGTGAGGTTTGGCAATTGACCTCTTTGCTTGATGTCGATAAAACTTTCAACTAGATCTCAATGAATAACTTACACAATCGATGACCTTGACTATACTATTTCGTTCGGAGAATAAGATTACCATCAGAAATTTTAAGATTACCATCAGAAATTTGGTGCTCTTTTCCTAGCGCTCAAAGCGTCTTGGCAATACACCCTTTCTATACAACCCATGGTCCTAGCGCTCAAAGCGTCTGGAGGTTGTAAAGAAAGTAATACGTTCAATAATGACAAGTTAAAGTTATTAGACATTAGATTTTGGAGGTTCTTTTCCTAGCGCTCAAAGCGTCTTGGCGATACCCCCTTTCTACACAACCCATGGTCCTAGCGCTCAAAGCGTCTGGAGGTTGTGAGAAAGTAATTCGTAGTATAATGTCTGCCAACTCAGGTTAGTCACTCTTTCGGATGGTAATTAGGGCTCTCTTCCTAGCGCTCAAAGCGTCTTGGCGATACCCCTTTCTATACAACCCATGGTCCTAGCGCTCAAAGCGTCTGGAGGTTGTAAAGAAAGCAATACGTTCAATAATGACAAGTTAAAGTTATTAGACATTAGATTTTGGAGGTTCTTTTCCTAGCGCTCAAAGCGTCTTGGCGATACCCCCTTTCTACACAACCCATGGTCCTAGCGCTCAAAGCGTCTGGAGGTTGTGAGAAAGTAATTCGTAGTATAATGTCTGCCAACTCAGGTTAGTCACTCTTTCGGATGGTAATTAGGGCTCTCTTCCTAGCGCTCAAAGCGTCTTGGCGATACCCCTTTCTTTACAACCCATGGTCCTAGCGCTCAAAGCGTCTGGAGGTTGTAAAGAAAGCAATACATTCAATAATGACAAGTTAAAGCTATTAGACATTAGATTTTGGAGGTTCTTTTCCTAGCGCTCAAAGCGTCTTGGCGATACCCCCTTTCTACACAACCCATGGTCCTAGCGCTCAAAGCGTCTGGAGGTTGTGAGAAAGTAATTCGTAGTATAATGTCTGCTAACTCAGGTTAGTCATTCTTTCTCCGACGATTTTGCATTTCGTGGCAAAGTAATAACTCAGATGTGAATAGTTTCACATTTCGTTGCAGAGTGATTACTCGGATGCAGTTATTCATTGAGACAAGTTCACTTTAGACATTAAAGAAATTACTCACCCTGTATGTTGTCGAATCACTCACTGATTCTCACCATTCTATTTCCATCACGGAAATCCTCTCGAATTTTGTGATCCCGTCCCTTTTATCATCTAATTTTCCCCCGCCACATTCAGAAATACACGTGCCAAATTGCCTCGTGTATGTTACAAGTTCATGAACTTTCCCGTGAATTTACTTATTAGTATTTTTCTGGTCTTGTTTTGGACGTTGAATTTTATGAATTGCATTTTTCTGAATCTCGGTCAGGAGGATGTTTACGTTTTCTTCCCGGTGATACAAGTTAAAGAGTTCTTTGTACGAGGCATGTTTTTCAGCGTGGATGTGTTGTTGTTTATTTTAGCGATGTTATTCCGACCGCGAGGCCGCGCGTGTCTCAACTTCTTGCTTACATTATCTTTTACGATTGATATTTATTATGCGCTGTTATGATTATTGTGTGAATTACATTTATCAGATTATTACAATTACGAATGATTTTGCTGAAAAAAATTTTACATTAATTATTTTTATTACGGGACCCATGTACTCATTACAGACGCCCCCTTTCACAATTATTGAGAATGAAAGAGCTCTCAGTAATTTTGAAATTCTTTTAAAATGAGTCGGTTGGCAACCCTAGGATCTAAAGGAGGCAACCCTAGTATTTTAGAATTGAGATTTTATGAGTTTAATTGAACATGAGAAAATAGTCAATGGGTTTCGTTTTACACAAATATACAACTTACTGAAATATCTCTAAAACCGCACCGCACGACTGAAATTGCCCCTTTTGAGACCAGTGTTGGGCAAAAATAATTAAATTACACTTGCAGTTACAATTACTTCGCAACTATAATTATCAGAAAAGAATTACTTCGTAACTATGAGAAAAGCAACTAAATTATTTTGCAAATACAATTACTTTTTGAAGTAATAATTTCAGTAGAAATATCTATTTTGAAGTACCCTAAGTTTTTTTTTAAGAGAATTTTCATGGTAGCAATGCCTAAGGTTCTGGCCTCTTACCTCCTATATATCTTTTTTTTTTTTAAAAAAAGGTCATTATCTCCATTTGTTATTAATGCCATATATGTTGCTGCGCAAAGACTAAGTGTTTGTGCAACACATCGAATATGCAGAGTGACTAGTTTATGATAATCAAAGAAAGACGTATGCAAAAACAGAAGTGGGCAAGAAAGATGATGGGCTCTGAGGGTTACGTGTAGCCGATACACGTGTGATTAGTTATTTTTAGTTGATTTATCGAAACTGAATTAAGTCAATTGAGACTCTTTTTTTTTTCATAATTTTTCGAGGGTTGTATTTTGTTTTATTAATAGATCAATGAGATTATTTCATGTTTTTGTAGGAAGTGTTTTATTACGATGATATTTAATTTTTTTTTTTTTTTTTAATTATTATTATTATTATTATCATTCTTTATTTTTTTTCTTATTCAATCCAATTTGGAAATGAGATGAGTGAGATGTTCAATGATATATTCTGGTGCCGACAGACAACGGATATGAAATAATGGTTTTGGAAGTCGCGACCAAAGGCGTACTGAGGAGAGTCAGAAATCCCCCACGAACCGCATGCGGTTCCCAAATCAAAGAAATATGAAACCCGAACCCCAAAACACTGCAACCATGTTATCTTTACCTTATTAATTTTTTTTGTTTTTGCAAATGTTTTTTTTTTTTTTTTTAGAGAAAAATAATTATGTTAACATTTGTAATTAAATTACAAAGTGACCCCAAACACAATGTAACTACACAAGCACAATTACAAAGTAATTGAACTACCCTGCAACTAAACCACGTTGCAACTAAATGAATGCAAACACATTGCCATCAAACTACCCTGCAATTCAATTACTTCACATTTAAATTACGCAATTAAATTACCTTGCAACTAATTAATGCCCAACACTGTTTGAAAGTAAAATCTCATCACTCCCGAAACTTTAGCCCCAAATTTTCACTTCGCTGCTTCAGTTGATGGAGTTGATTGGACTGCATTTTTCTTACTGCAACTGCTGTTGAATCTTGTATTGGTGTGATCCATCCTGTACTCATTTGGCTCTGGTATCTGGTAGAAGAATGTCCTTCGCGCCAGAAATTGTACATGCCTTAGATGCTGACCATTCATACAGATGTACCTTCTGGAGACGCCCTCCTTGGGAACACCCACATCTATGTTCTTAGCTGCTCGATTCGTCGCCTGGTTTGGTGTGATTTTTTTTTATGTTAGTCTTTTGCCCCGCCCCCAATCTCCTATCCCTTTGTAAAGCTAATTTTTCAATGGTCTTGGGCAAAAATTTGATTTGTCGTGTGATTTCTTTTTCAATGCTAGCATTTCGCATCCGCCCCCAGTCTTCTGACCTATTATGATCTTTGCTATTGGTCTTCTTTCAGGTTGCGATTCGGTGTCATTTTTTTTATTTTTTTATTGAGAAACGTTGCCATTGTACAAGATGTATTTTTTTTATGCTGGCTCCATCATGCTTGAATGTTCATTGGAAAATGTCGATTTACTGTAGCGACCATTCCTTCTAGGAATTTACGCCCCCAGCCAATTTGCTCGGTTGACCTTGTATCTGAAGTGATCCATCGTCTTCGGGCATGCGTTCCTCTCCCAGTTGTTGGAATCAATCTTTGTTGCATTTGGTGGTGGATTAGTTAGCCGTGGTTGCTGCTTGCCTGTGACTGATGAGGATGCTGATTACCTCTGATTCATCGCTGGCATAATCTCTCGAAAGGCGTTTCCCCACGTTCCTCCATGTTCCCTTGTTGCCAGAATTACTTCTCCATTTTGTTTTTGGCTGTCGGAATCCTACGAGTTGGGTGGGCCGTTCTTCTCTCCTCCCCTTCTTCTTCATCCCGCTCTTCCAAGCCTTGGGAAGTGGGACTGTCGCTTGAGCTTGTCGAATGTCCTGTTGTTGGCTGCATGCATTGTCCGCTGTGGGCTGTCCTCTGCTGATCCTTGCACTTCGGTCCTTGCACTTCGGTCCTTGATTCTCCTTGCTCCTAGAGTTGTTAACCCTCCGTTCTGTTCCTGTCCGTTGTGTCCATGGTCATATGTGGTCAACTTTCTTGTGTGGTCAAATCTGAAACACAGACAACAAAACCGCAGAAACAAGAACCTATTGATGACACAGCACGCATTCACTGTATCACTCGTATCCTGGTCACGGCACCATTTCTGTAGTACGTCAAGTCTGACCTTTTTGTACTTATATACGTTGTGTTTAATTTTTGTAGTAACCCTTAATTATTTAACAGATTCGTTACGAGTGTCGATGCGTGTTGGTTAGGTTTAGGTAAATAAAATACTTGTTTGTTGAACGAATGGACGTTTATTCATTTGATTTATTAGTTCTGGCATTTGCATTGGTACACCAAAGAGTATGTTATTTGATTTATGAACACATATCCTTGCTGTACCAATAGATCTGGGAAAACCCTGTGGGAAAACCAGTCTCAGAACTGTCGTCGAACATTTTACAAAAGAATATTGCAAGAATTTGAGATTTACAACGACTGTCGTACTTTTTCTTTGACCAGACCAGAATACGTATGACTCAGAATTGTTTGTAACGACGTGAGGTTTGGCAATTGACCTCTTTGCTTGATGTCGATAAAACTTTCAACTAGATCTCAATGAATAACTTACACAATCGATGACCTTGACTATACTATTTCGTTCGGAGAATAAGATTACCATCAGAAATTTTAAGATTACCATCAGAAATTTGGTGCTCTTTTCCTAGCGCTCAAAGCGTCTTGGCAATACACCCTTTCTATACAACCCATGGTCCTAGCGCTCAAAGCGTCTGGAGGTTGTAAAGAAAGTAATACGTTCAATAATGACAAGTTAAAGTTATTAGACATTAGATTTTGGAGGTTCTTTTCCTAGCGCTCAAAGCGTCTTGGCGATACCCCCTTTCTACACAACCCATGGTCCTAGCGCTCAAAGCGTCTGGAGGTTGTGAGAAAGTAATTCGTAGTATAATGTCTGCCAACTCAGGTTAGTCACTCTTTCGGATGGTAATTAGGGCTCTCTTCCTAGCGCTCAAAGCGTCTTGGCGATACCCCTTTCTATACAACCCATGGTCCTAGCGCTCAAAGCGTCTGGAGGTTGTAAAGAAAGCAATACGTTCAATAATGACAAGTTAAAGTTATTAGACATTAGATTTTGGAGGTTCTTTTCCTAGCGCTCAAAGCGTCTTGGCGATACCCCCTTTCTACACAACCCATGGTCCTAGCGCTCAAAGCGTCTGCAGGTTGTGAGAAAGTAATTCGTAGTATAATGTCTGCCAACTCAGGTTAGTCACTCTTTCGGATGGTAATTAGGGCTCTCTTCCTAGCGCTCAAAGCGTCTTGGCGATACCCCTTTCTATACAACCCATGGTCCTAGCGCTCAAAGCGTCTGGAGGTTGTAAAGAAAGCAATACATTCAATAATGACAAGTTAAAGCTATTAGACATTAGATTTTGGAGGTTCTTTTCCTAGCGCTCAAAGCGTCTTGGCGATACCCCCTTTCTACACAACCCATGGTCCTAGCGCTCAAAGCGTCTGGAGGTTGTGAGAAAGTAATTCGTAGTATAATGTCTGCTAACTCAGGTTAGTCATTCTTTCTCCGACGATTTTGCATTTCGTGGCAAAGTAATAACTCAGATGTGAATAGTTTCACATTTCGTTGCAGAGTGATTACTCGGATGCAGTTATTCATTGAGACAAGTTCACTTTAGACATTAAAGAAATTACTCACCCTGTATGTTGTCGAATCACTCACTGATTCTCACCATTCTATTTCCATCACGGAAATCCTCTCGAATTTTGTGATCCCGTCCCTTTTATCATCTAATTTTCCCCCGCCACATTCAGAAATACACGTGCCAAATTGCCTCGTGTATGTTACAAGTTCATGAACTTTCCCGTGAATTTACTTATTAGTATTTTTCTGGTCTTGTTTTGGACGTTGAATTTTATGAATTGCATTTTTCTGAATCTCGGTCAGGAGGATGTTTACGTTTTCTTCCCGGTGATACAAGTTAAAGAGTTCTTTGTACGAGGCATGTTTTTCAGCGTGGATGTGTTGTTGTTTATTTTAGCGATGTTATTCCGACCGCGAGGCCGCGCGTGTCTCAACTTCTTGCTTACATTATCTTTTACGATTGATATTTATTATGCGCTGTTATGATTATTGTGTGAATTACATTTATCAGATTATTACAATTACGAATGATTTTGCTGAAAAAAATTTTACATTAATTATTTTTATTACGGGACCCATGTACTCATTACAAATTCCTTACATTTCTGGCGTTTCTTATATTATATTATAGGTTATAACCTCACACAACACAACACACACACACACACACACACACACACACACACGCGCGCGCGCGCACACAATACAAGCGGCATGAAGTTAGGAAACCAATAACAGCTGATCGTTTAATGGCCGCTGAACTTATTTCCAACACATATAAAAGAGAAAACGCCAAATACACTAATATATTCAATGTTTATTTCATACTATTAAAACACGATAGAACAAGATAGGTATTAAATGCAATCCAATTCTTTAATTCTCGCATTATGGCAGAGCTACCGTACGCTTGTGACATCTCGCGGCCGAAGTACGAAATGCCGTCACCGGCTTTAATTGCAAATGCACGTAACTAATAGGTGAAATACTTACTTAATTGATAACTGATACATGGATCGGAATGAAAATTGTAACAAAAATTTCACGTGGAAGCGTGTCTGAAACGGATTTCAATTATATTTCACCCTGTTCAACTGAAGTTAGCTGTTTACTAAAATTATTAATATAGAGATCGTTGTCATGGTGAAGGTAAATAAATTTTTAACCATTTGCAAATTTTTTTGTCCGCCGTTTTAAATACACCTTTTTATACATGAATTGAATTATCTGGGGTAATACCACAAGGAGTTTAATTTGGCCGTATAAATTTTATTTGTTCGCACGAGCAAGTGAATTGAGATGGAAAAATAAAAAAATTAAATAAAAGTAAAATTTATCCTGCCGAAATTATAACCGCGAGTGGTATTTGTTGAGATAATTTAAAGAATGAGAATTATATTTATATTAACAATTTATATTAATTAAATGTACAATGGGTGAAAGAGCATTGTTTATTTGTGATGAAATTGTATGATGCACCAATCGTCAAAATCGTGTGTGGGTAAAATGAAAATGGTTGAGTGCCACGGGAATCGCGAACTTCGCGCCTGCACGTTTGCGAGTGGTACAAATACTAGGATCTAGCCGTTAAAATGATATTTATAATTATTGTTTTGTATAAGTAAATATTATTACTTACATTTAGTATACATTCCATACATTTCTGACGTTTCTTATATTATATTATAGGTTATACCCTCTCACCAAACACACACACACACACACACACACTATAAGCGGCATGAAGTTAGGAAACCAATAACAGCTGATCGTTAATTGATCGGGTGCACTTATTTCCGATACACATAAAAGGGAAGACGCCAAATACACTAATATATCAATGTTCATTTCACACCATTAGAACATGATAGAACAAGATGGATATTAAATGCAATGCAATTCTGCAATTCACACATCAGCGCTAATCGCACGCTTGCGACATCTCGCGGCCGAAGTACGAAATGCAGTTCTGTTAGTGTCACCGGCTTTAATATCGAATGTACGAAACTAAATCTATAATTAGTGAAAAGACAATATTTACCTCCCTGGCACATGGGTCGGAATGACAATTGTGAACAATTTTTCACGCAGAAGCGAACTGACACGAACGGCCACTATTCAACTGAAGTTATCTGTTTACTAAAATTGTTAATATAAAGATCATTGTCATGGTGAAGGTAAATAAATTTTTAACCATTTGCAAATTTTGTTTGTCCGCCGTTTTAAATGCACCTTTTTATACATGACAGCGGCGGCTCGTGGATTTTCGTAGGTGAGGCAACGACAAAGATGGCGCTCGTGCTGCACTACTTACTCTTACAGAGGAAGCAAATATTCCGTCGTTGTTTCGGTCAAATTTTCTTCCGCTGCCTCACCACCGAACATCCACGAGCCGCCGCTGATACATGACTAGAATTATCGGATTTTTAAAACAATTCTTTGGTGGTTAAAAGATATAAAATCATATTTTTGGGTCATCTTGGCAATATGGGGTTATACAGCGTGGGCAAAAAAACGGTACAAGTAGTTTTGTACTCATATCTTCAAGAGTTATTAATATTTTTAAATAATTGATGTAACACTGAAAAGCCGAATTTTTTTATAGATAAGCCGAAGTACTTTTACTCTCAAGAAACAGTACTTAAACTTGTCCCCGAAGCATCTTCTTGCATGAACTTCTATGCTTTCAGGAATTCGTACTCCTCGCGGTCTTCCATTTATTTATTTGCGATTATTGTTACCGTAAATTCTGATTTTAATTATTAATCACTGAATACTTGTAACTGACCAACCCTTTTGTTGGTATTTGTTCACAATCTTTCGCGCAGATAAATTGTCATATTGAAACAAATGTTTAATGAATATCTTATCTTCTTTACTTAGGCAAACAATTTTTGTCACAACAACTAAAATGTCTGATAGAAGTGACAGCTAATGTCTGAGATTCATTATAAAACAAAAACAAATCATGGCCCACTGATGTTGATACCTACAAAAGCGACGCGGCGCGGCGGTGCATTATAAATTCCCATCTTTGCAGAGCCTTCATTAATGTGTAATATCCTCGATAAAAAAACTTAAAAAAAAACACAATTAATTATTTTTGCAATCTACATAGTGTAAATATTTTGTTTTTCAAAGCAATATTTAATGCGTTATATTATTATTAAAAATATGAATGTTTAAAATTTGTACCGTTTTTTTAGCCCCCTGTATATATAGAAAGCTCAAATAAAAATTAAAATTACTGTAATATTTACAATAATTTCATAAAATTTTGCTAGTCAATTGTTGATAGTTATATAAAAAATGTCAAAATCTCATAAAAATATGGGACATTCGATTTTTTAAAGATGACGCACGAAACATTAGAAGATGAAAACATCTCGTATATAGTATTTATTTATGAAAATCATATGACCAATTTTGAGACGCTTTAAGCCTTGTAGGCAAAAACATAATTTTTACTTTCTCCGAGTACGAGAAAGTATTGTGATCGTGATTTTTTTTCAAATTTTTTTTTTACGGAAATATTCGTTTTGGGGTCCCTAGATGCAATTTCAACAATTTCTGGAAAAAAAATTGTGTGTGTGTGTGTGTGTGTTCCGTACAGCGGAAGTAAGCGTGCACCTTAACTGTTTTTTGTTTTTTGACAATATTTTCTTAAATATGAAAAATATCACAAAACATTTTTAAAAAACTTTGAAGACAACAAAAAAATTAACATATTTTGCTTGAAAACATTTTTCATAAAATCATTCTTATTCGAGAAAAAAATTTATTATTATTTTTTAAATTTTTGGTTTATAATTATAAAACGATAATAGTTACAGCAAATTCATGTTAATAATAATTGTAGAGAATGCTAAAATGAACAACTGATTATTATTATTAAAATAAATTTGCTGTAACTATTATCGTTTCATAATTATAAACCAAACATGACAAAAAAAGAATTATTTAATAACGATTATTTTTCAAAAACCAGACATTTTACGAAAAATATTTTCAAACAAAAGATGTTAATTTCTTTGTTGTCTTTAAGTTTTGTTTAAGTGCTTTTATAGTATTTTTCGTATTTAAAAATATATCGGAGAAAACAAAAAACGGTTAAGGTAAACACCCACTTCCGGTGTACGAAATGTTACCAAAAGCTTTTCAGTTCTTTGGATTATCAAATAAGGCTTATGTTCAAAGTTTGATGTTAATTGATGTAGTAGTCTTTGAGATACAGCGCGCGCAAGCAGACACGTATACATTGGAACAGGAATACATATTGAAATAAATTGTATACCTTTTTCTGGTATCGTGTAACTCAAGAAATCAAATCTTGAACAATAAATTGGATGAAAATAAGACACGCTCTATTTCCATCCTAGATCTAGTATGCGAGCATGCGCCTTTTGAATTTATATCGCTCGCCTGCGACATAACTTAAAATTGTGGCACGTGAGTTGAGTTTAATAGTCAGTTTACTCAGAAACCAAAGAGATTTCGAAAAAAACTTATTCTTTATAAGTTGTTCAATTTAGCATTCTTTGCAATTATTAATCAAGTAAATTTGCTGTAACTATTATCGTTTCATAATTATAAACCAAAAATGAAAAAAAAAATAATACATTTTTTTCTCCAATAAAAAATGATTTTATAAAAAAATATTTTCAAACAAAACATGTTCATTTCTTAGTTGTCTTCAAAATTTATTTGAATGTTTTCGTAAAGTTTTCCATATTTAAAAAAATATTGGAAAAAAACAAAACACGGTTAAGGTAAACACCCACTTACGGCGTACATAATTTTATGTTCAAAGTTTCATGTTAATTGTTGTATTAGTTTCGTAACGGAGAAAGTAAAAATACGTCAATTGTTTTTCAAAGAAATGTGCAATGCTTTATTTGTTAATAGGTTTAAAAATGTTAAAGCTGATTCCTGGAAGGTTTCAATTTTGAAATGTGTTTATTCCTTTAAGGCATTTTTTGGTTTTCTTCAAGTTTGGAATCGTTTTGTTTCTAAGTAAGTCAATTGTTTTTTCAGAAAAAAAATGCTTTATTTATTAATAGGTTTGGAAAATTTTCAATTCAATTTATTTATTTATTTTATCCTACAATGTTATCCTTAGCAACGAGTTACCTTAAGGTACCTTTAACAACACTAGTGTTGTTATATGTATCTCAACGCAACTCGTTGCTATGGAAATATTGACAAATAAACATGATTTCGCTTTTTGACGGTTTTCATTAAAAAATTAAAAAAAAAAAATAGAAATAGGATCAAATAAACCGTGTTACGACACACGTTATTTTTTTTACATTACTCGAGAATTTAAAAGCTTTTAAAAAACTTTTCTCTCGTAATGTAAAAACCTTCATAACGTTACTTGTATCGGAAAATACTATAATGTATCAACAGAAGTTTTATATGCGTCAAACAAGTAAAATTTGCAACAGAGTAAATAAAATAAAATAATCAAATCTAAAATATTACATTTGCATAATAAATATATAAATAAAACTTAACCCAATAAAATTTCAGCTAGATAATTTTAAAGCAGATTCCTGGAGGAATTAAATTTATTCACATTTTTTTTACTCATTGAATGCATTTTTCGATTTTCTTCAGTTTCAAATGTTACTGTTTTGTTCTATTTGGTGCACGTTAATTGTTTTTTTTTAAATAAAAAATCGAAAAAGCTATATTTGTATGGATTTGTAAATTTTAAACTAATTCCTTAAGGGATTAATTTTTATCCTTTTTTTCACTCCTTGAATGCAATTTTCGTTTTAGAGTGTTGCAGATTTGATTTTAATTGGGGCACGTCAGTTGATTTAATAGTAAATTTTAAATAATAATGATAATAATGAACAACTTTAATTATTTCGTTCTACATATGTACTAGCGAACTTTAAAACATAAATTAAATGCCTCTTTTTATATAGATTCTTGAATTTTTAAGCTAATACTTCAACGATGTATTTTTAAAACAAAACAAAAAAATGGTGATGTGGCCATCATGTTACTTTCTCCGACTAGATGGTATCATTTATATTTACGCTTTCATGGTTTATGTTAAATTTAAATCATATTTTAAATGTACATCGAGTGTTTTAGAGAATTGGATGGACAAATTATGCTTCAAATCCAAAAACTTAGTTTACTCAAAAACTAAAGAGATTTCGAAAAACTTATTGTTTATAAGTTGTTTGCTGTAACTATTATCGTTTCATCATTATAAACCAAAAATGAAAAAAAAATCTTTTTTTTCTCGAATAACAATTATTATGTTTTCAAACAAAATAAGCTCATTTATTTGTTGTCTTCAATATTTGTTTCAATGTTTTTGTGATATTTTTCATATTTAAGAAAATATTGGCAAAAAACAAAAAACAGTTAAGGTAAACACCCACTTCCGGTGTACGAAATTTTACCAAAAGCTTTTCAGTTCTTCGGATTATCAAATAAGACGTATGTTCAAAGTTTCATATCAATTGCTCTATTAGTTTTTGAGATACACACACACACACACAGACACAATTTTTTTCCAGAAATTGTTGAAATGGCATCTAGGGACACCAAAACGGATATTTCCGTAAAAAAAAATTTTGAAAAAAAAATCACGATCACAACACTTTCTCGTACTTCGTAACGGAGAAAGTAATAGTAATTGAATGCAGTTTTTGTTTATTTCAAGATTGGAATAGTGGTGTTTTGTTTCGAATCGTTCTAATTGAAGCACGTCTGTTGTTTTCATGGAATGTTAAAAATGTGTTATAGTTAATGTATTTTTCAATATTGAAGCTGGTTCCTCAATCAATTAATTTAAAAAAAAAAAAATCCCTTCGATGCAATTTTAGTTTTATTTTTTTAATAAATTTGGAAATTTTTGAAGAAATTCCTGTGGGTCGCGTCAAATTTAAAGAAATTGATTTGACAATAAAAAATATGAGGCTATAATAACTCAAAAATATTCGCAAGAAAATCAAAAATTCTCGTATAATAATCAATCATTCTTGTTAAAACCGAAAATTTAGACCAAAAATTGAAAACTTTTTTTTTAATTAAAAGGAAGGATGGTTGAGATGAATTCTGGTTGAGTAAGCGCGGATGATTTGGGAATAGACGTAGCCAACTAGGGCATTCTGCCAAAACCGATAATTTGTATAATAATCATTTATAATGATTAAAGGGACATGCACTAAACATCCGTGGACCCGCACGGCCATTTTTCGTGCCGAACAAGTGACCGCGCGGATGGGATTCGAACCACGACCACAAGGCCCGTAAGCACGAGCTCTACTTACTGGACCACCGCGGCCCCCAAAAACTCGAAAATTTGTGCCTAAAAATTAAAAATGGGTACCAAAAAAAAGGAAAATTTCAACAAGCAAAAAGGCCAAAATATAGAATATTTAGGACCAAAAATAAAAATATGGACCAAAAAAATTGAAATTACAGACCAATGATCTAAAATTTAGGTCAAAATCAAATTCAGATAATCAAGTCAAAAATTATGTAATTGGTTAAAACAATTCCCTCACGACTATACCAAACATTTAGGCCAAAAAAATCGAAAATGCAGGCCAAAGATCTTAAATATTGGCAAAATATAGGAGTATTATATTATTTATAAGTTATTCACTTCGCCATTCTCTGCAATTATTATTAATATAAGTTTGATGTAACAGATATCATTTCATAATTACAGGCCAAAAATAGCAAAAATTTCAATTCATTTTTTTTTTTCGAAAACAATAATGTTATGAACAATATTTTCAAACAAAGATGTTCTTTTTTTTGCCTTCAATATCTGTATTAAATTTTTTGTAATATTTTTCATATTAAAAAAAAATTATTGAAGGAAAACAAAGAAATACGAAGAATTGAAATGATTTTGGTAAAATTTCGTGCATCGGAAGTTTTTAATATGAAAAATATTACAAAACATTTAAACAAATATTGAAGATAACAAAGAAATGAACGCCTTTTCTTTAAAAATATTTTTTTTATTCAGAAACATAAGCGCAAATCGTAGACATAATTTCACTTTAACTACGTTAACTTTTAAGAAATGTCTACCTAGGGGTCACGCCAACATTTTACTCTAAATGGGGGTTCGGAAATGAAAATGGTTTGCACAACACTGACCTACATGATCCTGTGCAATCATCCTTTTTTGCTTCCCACGGCTTGATGGGGCGGAAAAACACAAAGACTAACAATCGAAAAGGTGTAATTCCGAAATGTGTTTTGAAATTAAATCCTGAAAATGTACCACAACACCACGCGCAGAGGCCTGCATGGGCAGGGCCGTATTTTTCAAACTCCTTGCCGGGCATGAATTCAATGTATTTTGAGAATTTTAAGGAGTGCATGGGTCCAGTAATTTTATTTATTAAATTCCATTTTTTTCGGAGCCGGGCCGGGCCGGGCTTTGATAACTCAGCTCCCGCAGCACATTTTCGTTTCATTGGGCCGGGCCGTGTTTTAAATTTTCACCATCGGGCCGGGCTTTCAAAAATCCGTTTCTACAGGACTCTGACCACGCGCATTAAAACATTCGAAAAATAAATATTAAGAACCGGCACTCGTTCTTCGCCGCGGCGACCTGCAAACTGAGTTTATATCAACAGGTACGCCGTGGATTAGTGAAATGAATTTAATCTCGTTCCGAAATGAGAAAGAAAAAACCGATCTTCTGATTATCTTTAGGCACCTTGTAAGCATTGGTGCAGATTAAAAACTGCTCGAGTTTTAACACGGGGGATCGAGGTAATATGTAGAAAGTTAGAAACACTGCTAATTATTTGCAATACTTGACGATGTTGATGGACCGCATGGTCAATAACTAGTTGGAATATATAATTACTGTATTTATTAAATTCATTTCAAGGTTGAGTTTCTATTCATTAATGTTTTAATACATGTTTTGCTTTGAAAGAAAATATTGAGTACTTATTACTTACTTTCGAGATGGCGTCAGATAATTGACCATTGGCAGAATGGTCCGAATATACCCTGCGTTCAACATTGTTTGATAGGCATTTGAATTTGGCGCGTTGTTTTTCATATTGCAATGTTGGTACCTTGCGTGCGAGAGTGTCAAATCGATCATTAGCGCCCGCAGAATTAACTGTCAGTGCGATCGTGTGTGCGTATGCTTTATAGATATTTAGTTTTACATTTACGTTTTATACCATCTCATCTTACTGCAGATATTTTATTGGTAAGTTAAAAAATAACCACATTAACACATGCAAATCTTAATTATGAAATGTGATTTTAGGTTAAGAATGCCGTTCGAAGATCACCACAACAGGTTTATCCTTGAAACATATTTTCGAACAGGGGCACGCAACGCAGAAGGGAGTTGGAATTATTCCTATCAAAATTGCGAGGAACAATTTCATGAGCAGTTTCCTGATGTTGAGTTTGGTCACAATTGCTTTGTGCAACATGTTCGCCGTATTGTTACCAGATTCCATGAAACCAGCAGCGTTTCCAAAGGAAAATCTACAGGCCGACATACTGTCCTTACGGAAGCAGTCGTTGCAGATATTCAACAAAGACTAGATGCGAGTCCGAAGAAATCGCTCCGATGTTTGTCTGCTCAGACAAATTTATCGCTCGGTACATGTCAGAAGGCTTGCAAAAAAAATTTACATTTACATCCGTACAAGGTAACTGCAACTCAACAGTTGCTGCCGCCTGATTATCCTCGCTGAGTGCAGTATTGCAATTGGTTTAACGAGTTCCTGAATGATGACAATTTGTTAGATTTAACGTTCTACAGTGACGAAGCTTGGTTTCACCTTAGCGGCTATGTGAACTCGTAAAACCATAGAGTGTGGGCTGAAGAAAACCCCCATATATTTGTTGAGGTTCCGTTACATCCTCAGAAGGTTGGTGTATGGCTGGCAATGTCCCGAAGGAGTATCTGTGGCCCTATTTTTTTTAATGATAATATTAACGCAGCTCGCTATCGGGAATTACTCTTGAATCCTTTTACCGAATAACTTCATGTTGATGAATTGCAGCAAGGATACTTTCAGCAGGACGGAGCTACTGCGCATACTGCAAATACAACGTTAAATCACCAGCGGCAGTTCTTCGGAGATTCGGAGGTTAATTAGCAAAGATCTATCGCCACCTCGCTCACCAGATTTGACACCACTGGACTATTTTATGTTCAGATATTTAAAAAATAAAGTGTATACTGATCGATTCCACACTTTACAAGAACTGCGCAATACAATAACAGAAGCGGTGCACAATGTTACACCTGAAATTCTACAAAATGTCTTCAACAACATGAAACGCCGGGTAAATTTGTGTTTGGATCAAAATGGGCAACACTTTGAACATCTGTTATAGTTTAGTTTAAAATAAATTCCCTAATAGTCCTGCCACTGGTAAGTACCAACATTAAGAGTTTTTTTTAGGAGCGGGAAATTCAAACAGCTATCAAACAATAACGAACACAGTGTATAACAGACTACATGTAGCTACTAACATCACTATTTTCAATATTTCTTTTCTTAAGTTCAAAAAGTTACTGTATTCTATTTATTTGTATTTGTAATTGAGTTATGTTTATTATTATTGATTTTCTTTTATTTATTGTTTACTCTGTATATTTAATTTGTAATACAATTGATTTATAAAAAGGGTGTACCGTACATGAATGAATAAATAAATAAATAGATAAAATCGAAAAATTCATATGAAGGAGAAGGTATAATTTTACAAAACAAAAAAAAATATGCATTATCCTATGTTATTTCAAAAACATTTGGTGATCATTTTCAGACGATTTATTTTTTAACTATCTAAAAAATAGAAAATTCGAATATCTAAGAAAAGAAAAATATAAATAATTAATATACCATCAAATCGGATGAAGTAACACGATGGCCACATCGCCGTTTTTCTGTAATATTTGATAATGTCCGAATGGGACGAAACTAATCATAATAAAGTGAAAAAAATCATGTTTTAATTTTAATTCAATTCAATATCACAAACTAATAACCTTAACAGTCAATCATACTACTAACGTTTTCATTAAAGTGAGAACACTAGAAAGCATTTTAACAAGAACATACAGTGCAGATGAAATAAAATATTATATGTAAACATAAATACATTAAAATTTTGAATTAATCAACCAACAAGATCAAATTAAGTCCTTGCCATCTATAGTTGCGTTTCGAGTTTTATCTCGCTTTGGCTTGGATGTTATGACAAATAATGTTAAATAAATTAATATATTTGTTGAATATTCATAATAAATTTATTTAATACATCAATTTTCAACACAAAGTTAATTTATCTATCAGTTTACGTAAAACGTGAGGAAGGTTGAGTATGTGGGATGTGGGTGGGGCGTTTGTGTGGCAGATGTTGGGTGATTGACCCTTACTGAAAACGGTAATTTTAATGCAAGGGGGTTCACGCATCTATAATCACGAGAATCATATGCTCGGTATGGCGTTTGGGGTCGATGGCCATGTGGAACTCATCCCCCTGCAAATCCTCCACCCCATTCCATTCATCTATTCATCGTCTGCTTCCATACTATCCAATAATAATAATAAATGCATGCACAACATCCATTACAGTTCTTTTGAAAAAGTATAAAGTGGATTTTAGAAATTCTTTACGTCTGAACTAACAATTACGATATTGGTTAAAAAAATAGGTTAAATATAATTTTGTTAAATTCTTTGGGCGACTTTATTTATATTTTGTTTTGTATTTGTATTGTTATTATGCCAACAGGATATGTAAAGTTAATAAGTTAATATAAAGAAATAAAAATAAATAATGCGTTGTTAACTAAAACTTATACGAGTTTAAAAATAAAATGACAAATTTCCCACACAATCCATATAATGCGATGACGTGATTGAATTACAGGAAGTGGATTTGTATGTAGTTGTATCCTCTTTTTTGCCTTTCAAAGTATTGATCCATTTACGTCAGAATACCGAAGCGTTTGTAAACAGGTTATTTATTAATACATTCTGTGCCATGTCCACTTCAAACAATACAATATACCTTATCAAACGTATCATACAACAAGCAGATTGGAATAATAAATTTTAAATAATGTTAACGTTCAAATAAAGTATGAACATAAAAAAGAACTCCACATATGCCAAACACCTAAGGCACCTTCTACAAATGCCACATGCGAGAGGGTCACGGAATTGTGACAGTCTGTTTTTATAAAACTAAATTCAAAGGTGCATGGCGTGGCATACGGAACGAAAAACCGACAACGACAACATTTATCAAAGCTGCCTAATTGAAGAAAATCACAACACTTTTAAAGTTCTATATATGAGCCGTTTATTTTGAAAGGTAAGACCATTAAAATTTAAATCGAGATGTTTAAGTACTAAAATAAAATTAAAAATATACGTATAGGATACCAATTTATCACAGTACTTATGTGCTTCTTAGAGAGTTCAATTTACAATTCCTATTCAATTATCAGGTAAATTATACGTGTTTTCTTACTAAAAATGGAAGTATGCAAGTCAGTTTCAAAATTAACAATTAGATATGTTATAAAATTTGAAATTGAAAAAATCATATTTTATTTTTTTACAACACTTCAAAACCACAATTTATACAATTCAGGAAACTTTGTAACTATACAAGGTGTCTAAAAAAGACACCACCAAAATGATATGGTGTATTCCTGAGACAAAAAAGAGCAAATTAACTAAATTTATCTATATGAAAAATTACATACTTTCCAAGATACAGCAAGTCAAAGTCTAAGATTTTTAAAATATATTAATCCATATCTCGAAAATAGCAGATGAGAATCATTTGTTTATTTTTTTTCTGACAACTACATTAGGTGTACTACATTGTTTAAAAATTTCAAGAAATTTCTTCAAGTACAAAGGTGCTCCAGAGGACATGCTGTTTACATTATTACATAGAACTTTTTTGTTCTTCATATTTTTTACGATTCAATATTTTTTTCAATGCAACTCATCACTTTTAAAGAATTTATCACTCTTAAAGTTTTTTTGTTTACGCCTTATTTTTAACAAAAAAGGAAAGTATGTAATTTTTCATATAGATAAATTTAGTTAATTTGCTTGTTTTTTGTTTCAGGAATACACCATATCATTTTGGTGGTGTCTTTTTTGGACACCTTGTATAAATTACATAACATGCGGAAAGGGTTTAAAAAATCATAGTGTTCCGTTGGCATATATCGCAGTCCTTGGTCTTAGATTTTTATAAAGTGGAGTCAATTCAATATTTTCCAATTTTCTTGGCTGCATATAAAATTTTGTTTAATTTCTCAAAAACGCATCCAACATATTTGTAACCAATTTATTGTTTCTCCATTAGAATTCTTTAACCTTTTAAAAACTGCGTCCTCCAAAAATCTTGTTAATATAAAATCGCCTTGTTGCATTTCATTTGGAATAAAGTTATTTTTACGGAACTTTTTAATATCATTATTATTTGTAAAGACGCATTATTCAAGGTTTAGCTGTGAAAATAAACATGGAGCTCCCTTAGTCATTCCTGGATAGAGTTCATTTTTCATCGGCAAATTTGTTTTTTAGCGCCGCCATTTTTGTTACTACAAAGTGCGGATTATATTTACGGTTAATCTGTCAAAATTTGAAGGACCTGTCAAAGTAAACATGAAATTCCCTGAGTAATTTCTGGAGAAAGTTTATTTTTCGTCGTCAAAATTTGTCGTATAAAGCAACCATTTTTGTCACTGCAAATTTTGGATTGTTTTATTTCGGGATTTCTAAAGGTACATTATTTAATGTTTATTTGTCAAAATTTTAAACACCTGTCGAAATAAACATACAATTCTTTTTTCATCGCCAAATTTGTTTTCTAACGCAGCAATTTTTGTTACTATTAAGGATTACATTCTCTAGGGATTTATAAAAGCACTTTATTCAAGATTAATCTGTCGAAATTTCAAGCATCAGTTGAAATAAAAATGAAAGACCCGGCGTAATTTCTGGAGAAAGTTTATTTTTTGCCGTCAAAATTTGTCGCACAAAGCAGCCATTTTTGTTACTGCAAAGTCGAATTGTTTTATTTAGGGATTCGTAAAGACATATTATTCAAGGTTTATCTGTCAAAATTTCAAGCACCTGTAAAAATAAACATGGAATTCTCCGAGTCATTTCTGGAGAAACTTTATTTTTTGCCGTCAAAATTTGTCGCATAAAGCAGCAATTTTTGTTACTGCAAAGTCGAATTGTTGTATTTAGGGATTTGTAAAGACATATTATTCAAGGTTTGTCTGTCAAAATTTCAAGCACCTGTGAAAATAAACATGGAATTCTCTGAGTAATTTCTGGAGAAACTTTATTTTTTGCGGTCAAAATTTGTCGCACAAAGCAGCTATTTTTGTTACTGCAAAGTCGAATTGTTTTATTTAGGGATTTGTAAAAATATATTATTCAAGGTTTATCTGTCAAAATTTCAAGCGCCTGTGAAAATAAACATGGAATTCTCTGAGCAATTTCTGGAGAAACTTTATTTTTGCCGTCAAAATTTGTCGCATAAAGCAGCCATTTTTGTTACTGGAAAGTTAGAGTTGTTTTATTTAGGAATTTGTAAAGGCACATTATTCAAGGTTTATCTGTTAAAATTTCAAGAACCTGTCAAAATAAACATAGAATTCCGGCAATAATTTCTGCAGAAAGTTCATTTTTCACCGCCAAATTTGTTTTCTAGCGCAGCCTTTTTTGTTACTACAATATTCTGATTATATTATTTAGGGATTTATAAAAGCACTTTATTCAAGATTCATTTGTCGAAATTTCAAGCATCTGTTCAAGTAAAAATGGAGTTGCCGGCGTAATTTCTGGAGAAAGTTTATTTTTTTACGTCAAAATTAGTCGCACAAAGCAGCCATTTTTGTTAGTGCAAAGTTCGAATTGTTTTATATAGGGTTTTGTAGACACAATATTCAAGGTTTATCTATCAAAATTTCAAGCACCTGTGAAAATAAACATGGAATTCCCTGAGTAATTTCTGCAGAAAGTTAATTTTTCACCGCCAAATTTTTCTAGCACAGCCATTTTTGTTACTAAAAAGTTCGGATTATATTAATTAGGAATTTGTGAAGGCACACTATTGAAGCTTCTGTAGAAATGGAATTGCGGGCGTAATTTCTGGAGAAAGTTTATTTTTTGGTGTCAAAATTTGTGGCATAAAGCAGTCATTTTTGTTAGTGCAAAGTTCGAATTGTTTTGTTTAAAGATTTATATGTCAAAATTTCAAGCATCTGTTGAAATAAATATGGAAGTCCCGGCGTAATTTCTGGAGAATGTTTGTTTCTTGTCGTCATTTTTTTTCTCATAAAGCAGCCATTTTGTTAGTGCAAAGTTCGAATTGTTTTATTTAGGATTTTATGAAAACACATAATTCAAGATTTATCTGTCAAAATTTCAAGCACCTGTCAAAACAAATATGGAATTCCCTGTGTAATTTCCGGAGAAAGTTCATTTTTCATCAACAAATTTCTTTTCTGGTGCAGCGATTTGTGTAAATAGAAAGTTCGGATTATATTAATTAGTGATTTGTAAAGGCATATTGTTCAAGGTTAATCTGTCAAAATTTCAAGCATCTGTTGAAATAAATATGGAATTCCCGGCGTAATTTCTGGAGAAAGTTTATTTTTTGTCGTCAAAATGTATCGCATAAAGTAGCCATTTTTGATACTGCAAAGTTCGAAACGTTTTATTTGGGAATTTATAAAGACACATTATTAAGGTTTATTTATCAAAATTTCAAACACCTGTCAAAATAAACATGGAATTCTCTGAGTAATTTCTTGAGAAAGTTCATTGATTGAAAGTGATTGAAAGAAATTTAATTTAAACGAAAATAATTTTGTGGGTTACGTTAAAATTAGAACGGTGGGTGGTGGGTGGTGGGTGGCCCCTTGCAAATAAATGAATTTTGGTAGAAACGCCAAAGTGAATGCTGTACTGAACCAAATCCGGGTGGCTTTAGCACCGACAAGATATGGACATTTCCAGCGGCGGCAAATATAAATGAATTTTCGATAAAAGAACATTTCAATGTTCTATTAATAGTTTTTCTTCTTTGAAACGTACTCTTGTGTACGTTCCACTGTTTATGGGGAATGATAGGGCTCACCCACCGCCCTTTGAATGAACTTAAACATATCCTGCAAATCCCTATTTATTGATAATTTTAAATATGATTAGATATTTCTATGTCTCATCCATTGTTTCCTCCTGTGGAACCCTCGTTCGTGTTGTACTGTTTGAAGAGAAGGATGGGGACCACCCACCACGCTCCGTATGAATGTTAACTCAAACTACAAGACCCACTTGTGATTGTTAAACTTCAATTATCACAGATGAATTGACAAAGAAATTTAATTTCATCGAAAGAAATTTCGTAGGTTATGCTAAAGTTGATATGGAGGGTGGTGGGTGTGTCCTATCCTACAATCCACCCAGTTGAACATTTCTACAAATGAACTAATTTGCCATGGATTAAGAAAGAAATATTTTTAATTTCTCATCTATTGCTTCCATCTGTGACACTCTTGATCGAGTTGTAGTGTTTGGATTGTAGGATAGGGCTCACCCACCATCCTTCGCGTCAACTTCAACTCAAACCACTCTGTTTTTTTGGTGAAGTGATAAACTCGTATCATCACAAATAATTAACAACGAAGTTTCATTTAATTGAAAAGAGTTTTGTAGGTTATGTTAAAGTTGAAACGAAGGGTGGTAGATAGGCCTTATCCTATAATCTACGATGGTAGGTGGGCCCTATTCTATAATCCACGGTGGTCGGTGGGCCCTATCCCATAATCCACCCAGTTGAACCCACCTCTAGATTTCTACTAATGAACTGCCAAGTATAGAAAAAAAACATATTTTTGTATGTATTGTTTCCACCTGCAAAATCCTGATACTTGTTCTACTATAATCTTGGGGGGCATATAGTAAATTATTTTTCCTGATATTAGAAATTTGTGGTCTATGATTTCCACATTATGTTCTATAATTTTTAGCCACATTAAAACTACTCTAATATTCCTGTTTTGTCCTGCGCGCATGCCACTGTAAACAATAATATGTCTTTCACTTCTCAGGTTTTTAAGATGTTTCAAGATGCATGAAGCTATTTCTTCTTCCAACTTATCAACATGGCTTTATTCCAGGAAGGTCCACAGTTACCAACCTGGTCTTGATCACTGTACTTGTGAGATCCTAGATAGACGTGCCCAAGTGGATATGTCATACACAGATTTTTCTCGCGCAACTTGACATTATAGGTCTATGTAGTCCTGGAGTGTTATTTCAGTAATAGAGTGTGATATATCTCTTACAATGGCTACAGATCATATGATTATTTTGCTTCTTTCGATGTACGACGAGGTTCAGAAAGACCGGCCCGGCCCGGCCCATGCAGGCCTCTTTGATGAATTTATTGAAGGAAGAAAAGGGCCAATGAAAGTAATGAGGAACATAGAAAAAAAGAAGATCTAAAAACATATGAATGTAAAAGTAAAACGTCTTTCGAATTGAGATTTTTAAATTCTTGATTTCTTTATAATTTACGTTGATTAAAAAAAACTGTATTGGTCACCATGTATGACATTTAACATGAAAAACAATATCCAGAAAATGCCCACCTCTTGCAACTCCACAGATGTGGATTCTTTTATCGAAATTTTTGATGAAATTTGGCCTAATTGCGGTTCCAACTCACCAATAATGCGAATAATTGTGTCCTTCGTATAGACCTGGCTTATCACATAACCAAAAGCAAATAGTGCAGCGTTGTCAGATCACATGATCTTGGTGGTCAATTAAGATCACCGTTTCTTGAGAATTTTTACCTGCAACGACTCGATAGTTTTGCGAGCAGTGCTGTGTTGTCCTGCCGAAACCACATTATTATTCAATTCAGGCCAGAAAAATTCAGTTATCGTCTCACGACATCGAAGTTACAGGTTCACCAGAATCAGTGCGGACCAACGACACCTGACCATAATGCACATCAAAAAGTGGTTCGTTTAGGATGTAGTTTTCTGATGAGTTAGTCGTAGATATTTCCTTAAGCCAAATACGGAAATTTTGTTCATTAACATATTCATCAATTTAAATGGAGCGCGAGCATCTGCCTGCTGGATCCCAAGTCGAGTTGGTTCGATTCCCCGCCCGGGCAGAACATTTTTTTGATCGAGAGTATCCGCTCGGGTCCGTGGTCGTTATCATTATTAATTTCTTTATGCAATTTTAAATATTTCTGTATAATTAGAACCGCCTAGACCTGGCCCCGTGGACTAGTATACGAGGCCAAAAAAAAGTGCTTCATCGGAAAGGATGATTTTTTGAGAATCCAATTGACAAATGGACAATGTGTTGAATAATCTAATGCAGTGCTTCTCAAACTGTTTACGCCCACTTTCATTTTCAACCAATTTAAAATTATACGGCAATCCCTAAAATCATGCATGTTCGGCTTAATAAGCCCAGTGGCGGCTGGTGGCGGTAGAAACAGGGGCCAGTTACAATTTCATAGTAAATTGTGAATTTGATTATAGTTACTATTTCTATTATTTGTTCATAGTTAAAATGTATTGTTTATAATTAAAAACAATAAACAGATCAACAACGAAGAAAAAATTATGATGTTGCCAACATGTTACTTTTTCGGATTTAATGACAATGTAATTTTTTTTTTCAAAAATTTTTCTCAATTTAGACACTTTATCAGTTATAAAAAAAACATTTTCATTTTCAATTTATTTTTCAAAAATTATCCTTCAAAAATGAAAAAAGTTTATTTACAAAAGATGTCCACTTATTTATAGCCTTTAATATTTGTGAAAGTGTTTTCCTAATATTTTTAATTTTTAAGAAATTGTCGAAAAAAAAAGAAATACAAAATTTTACAAAAAGCTTGTCACTTCTTCGGATTATCAAATAAGACTTATGTTCAAAGTTTCATTTGAAAATATTTAGTGGCTTTTAGATACGTTACTCACAGAGAGACAACCATAGACGCGATAATGTTTTTTTCCAAAAATTGTCGGAATCGTCTCCAGGGATCTTAACAGATATTTCCGGTAAAAAATGTTTCACGGTCACAATACAGAGAAAGTAAAAATAACAAAATGATGAAATATCTTCGAATGATCAATTCTTCAAACTGGGAATTTCAATTTTCCGGACCACCGGGAAAATACCTTGTGTCCTGGTGGCCCTATTGTCCGGCAGGTAACTATAACAATTTCATAATTATATCAAAATACTTTTATTTTATTTTTTTTAAATGCGCGTTACTAATAATTTTTTAAATAAAATAGAAACAACCTTACTTATTGCAGAAAGTATTAAATAAATTCAAAAAACGAAATATAGCCTGAATATATAAATATTCAACCTGTTCGTAACTCTGCAAGCAAAATTAAGTCTTACTAAGACTATAAACAAATAACTTATTGAAACAACTACTTCCCTGGCTAGTGCCACGCCGGATATTGAATGATACAAAAGAAATTTGCGTTATTACTAGTACTAAGTACTAAGTGAAATAACATTGGTTCTTACATATTTTTTGGGTTCAGTTTTATAATTTAAAGTTTTCAAATTCAATTTAGTTTTATTTTTCAAGTTAGTCCTGTGGGTAGAAATAAGGGATCTTAAACCAATGTTATTTCACTTAGTACTTAGTACTAGTAATAACGCAAATTTCTTTTGTATCATTCAATATCCGGCGTGGCACTAGCCAGGGAAGTAGTTGTTTCAATAAGTTATTTGTTTATAGTCTTAGTAAGACTTAATTTTGCTTGCAGAGTTACGAACAGGTTGAATATTTATATATTCAGGCTATATTTCGTTTTTTGAATTTAATAATTTTTTGAGTGCAGACTTTTTTTAGAAACGATACAGTTTTAAAAATCCAGGACAAATTATCCCATAATTTCTTAAAGCTTTATACAGAATCAATCTCGATTGAATCTTGAGTCATTTTGGAAACTTTCAAATCGATGACAATTCTTTATATATTTCTTGTCGAATCGCCAACATTTATACAATTTTCAGAACCTTACCCTATATTCGAATCAAACTATCGTAAAATGTATGCATAAAGCATTTACCAATTTTACAGGGTGCCACTATAAGTAAGTTTAGAGAGTGTTAAGTCGATGGCACTATTTCAATTTTCAGAAGCTTGCATTTAGATTGAATTAAATTATCGTAAAATCTATGCATGAAGCTTTCATAATGTTTAAAGAATCGCAGCTTGGGATTCGCTATGGGTAAATTTGAAAAGTTATGTCGATAGTAATTGTTTTTATAATTTTCCGTCAACGAAACTATTTCATTAATTAAATAAAGACGAAAATAGCCTGAATATACGAATATTCAACCAGTTCGTGACTGCAAAATTAAGTCTTACTAAAACTATAAACAAATAACTTATTGAAACAACTACTTCTCTGGCTAGTGCCACGCCGGATATTGAATGATACAAAAGAAATTTGCATGCTAGTACTAGTACTACTAGATAATAACATTGGTTTAAAATCGTTTATTTCTACGTACAGGACTAACTTAAAAACTTAATTAAATTGAATTTGAAAACTAAACTATAAAACTGTACCATAAAATATGTAAAAATTAAGTAACTAGCCATCTGCAGACACGTTTCGAGATTTATCTCTCATGTTAAAGAATAAAATACACTTACGTGAACGTGAACAACTCGTGAACAACCGAGGAGATTATGGAATTTTAACTATTTAAAATTCAAAATTCATTCAAGTTAACATGATATTATACCAAAATTCATTAGCGTTTTGCGGACTTAGTCTCGAATAAATTTTGAATAATCTTAGAAAATCTAAAGTCAATAATAATTGTCCCCAAATTGTTTACGATTTTCGCAACTCACGTCCTGTTTACTCAAAAGTTACTGACGAGGTATTTGTAATTTTTACACTATCAAAATTTATCAGGCATTTTATTTATATTTATTTTCAAGTCACCAAAATTATAACTATATTTAAAACTACTTCGAAATCTACTGGCATATAAATTCTAGCTTCCCAAGAAATAAATCTCGTATACATTTTGAACAAATTTAGAAGGTTTCAAGTCGGTAGAAATTGTTTTTACATTTTTTTCAAACTACTAAATTGATTACAATTTTTCACAACTTTACTCTCTGTTCACACAAAACCATCTTAAAATCTACGAGCATACCACTTGCAGCTTTTTACGAAATAAATCTTGAATACATTTTGAGTGAATTTAGAAAGTTTCAAGTTGTTTTTATATATTTTTTCAAGCTACCAAAATTATTACAATTTTCACAATTTTACTTTCTGACTGAAATCTAGTGGCATACAACCTGTAATTTTTCACGAAATACATTTTGAGTAAATTTAGAAAGTTTCAAGTATTAAAAATGCATTCGCCCACGCAAAATGACCAAAAGCGGATTTTCAGATAATCGCCCAATTTAAGTGTCAATCGCCTTCCGGGAGGCGATATCGCCCACGTTGAAAAACACTGATAGAAAGGCTTTAGTTCATGTGTTATTTGAACTGTATATGCCTTCAGAGCCAAATACTTTAATTTTCGATTCACTAAGTTCAGCTTGTTGTGAACGTCAACTAATGGATATTTCTGGGTCTTCAGCAACACTTCCGAGAACAAAATCAAAATGATCTTCTGTACGACAGCTTAACCCACATGTTTCTCTTATTTTATCTTCAACCGGACCACCTTCTTGAGATTTTTTAACAATTTGATTGATAGTGATTTCAGATGAATGATTAAGCAAACAATAAATATTACATCATTTTCTAAAAACATTGACACTGAACGCCATTTTCATAAACTCATTGTTGTATTGCACTCGATTCCATTTTTATAAATGTCATACATTACACTTCTCAAATGTCACAAGACCGAGGCAAATTCTCAACGCCATCTGTGTTTTATCTAAGAATTTAAAGAAAATGGTGATGTGGCCATCATGTTACTTTCTCCGACGTGGTGGTTTCATAGCCAATTATATTTACGTTTTTATGGTGTATTTTCAATTGAAATCATATTTTAAATGTACATCAAGCGTTGTGTAAACTCGGATGAAACTGATTTCAAAAACTCAGTTTACTCAAAAACTAAAGGCATTTCGAAAAAAAATTATTCTTTATAAGTTGTTCATTTTAGCATTCTCCGCAATTATTATTTAACATACATTTGCTGTAACTATTATCGTTTTATAATTATAAACCAAAAATTAAAAAATAATAATAAATTTTTTTCTCGAATAAAAATGATTTTATGGAAAATGTTTTCCAGCAAAAGATGTTCATTTCTTTGTTGTCTTCAAAGTTTGTTTAAATGTTTTTGTGATATTTTTCATATTTAAGAAAATATTGGCAAAAAACAAAAAAAAAATAAGGTAAACACCCACTGCTGGTGTACGAGATTTTACCAAAAGCTTTTCAGTTCTTCAGATTATCAAATAAGACATATGTTCAAAGTTTCATATCAATTGCTCTATTAGTTTTTGAGATACAGCGCGCACAGACAGACACACACAGACGAACACACACACACCGACGAACACACATACAGACACAATTTTTTTTTTCAGAAATTGTTAAAATGGCATCTAGGGACCCCAAAACGGATATTTACGTAAAAAAAAATTTTGAAAAAAAATCACGATCACAATACTTTCTTCGTAACGGAGAAAGTAAAAACCTTTAGATTGTTTATAATTAATACGATTGATTATTTGACTATGAATTATTCAATTATTATTTATTTATTTATTTAAAACATAAGATTATTTCTTTACAGATGTGGCAGTGAATAAAGAGACTATTGCTCAGGATCTTTCCTTCCTTGCCATTATTATTGAATTAGATTCCTGTTTTTACAAAGGATTCTATTTACGGAGGAAATGATTCAGGAAACCTTTTAATTTATTTTCCTTAAATAATCTTTAATTATACATACAGAATCTGTACACGTGCACTGAATGAGTTTTTTGTTTACTGGAATGGTATGAAATACTCCGTACTTTAGTGTTATCATGTATGTATTTCTCGTTAATAAATGGAGAAAAATTCAGGATATATTCCTCTACCATACAACCCCCAATAAAAATTGACGAAACTGACTCCATCAAACTTCGGAGAAATTCATTTACAAAACATTTATGAACAAAATGTAGCTGATAAACCTTTTTTAAAGATCTCCTGATAATAGCAACGCTCACACGTCGAATCGTGATGTTTTGTATAGACTTATATATCTTCAGTCCTCTTACATTTTTTTGCCTGGCATAAAAAGCTTATCTCCAGTCAATCAGGTTACACATTATATATTTTTTACAAAACTTATTTGCGATTAAAACATAGCGAATTTTTCTATGACCTCTGCTAAAATCTAAAAATAGCAATTTTGCTTATCAACAAACGCATTATTAAATTGCATTAAAACAACGTCTTAAAATACTTACAATGTAACTCAAAATAGGAGATTAAGTTCTATTTATATAATTTTAAATATTGTACCAAAGCTAATCCCCATAGAAAGTCGAATAATCTAAATTAACATTCATAATGTTTCAGAAACCGTGCAAATATTTGATTCGTTTTCCTGTTTCATTGTTAACAAACGCGTAATTTATGTACATTTTCCATTCATTACAGAAGAAACAATAGATGTTTTATCGCCAGTTGTAAATCACTTCCCCCCGCAAAGTACATTAAAAACGAGGTAACATCCCACACTTTCTGCGTGTGATTTGATAAATATAATGAATATAAATTAAAATAAAACAAATAAATTCAATAAAGAATACTTTAAAGGTTTTTAAAACAGATTTAGCCCGACCAAAAGCTAATAAAAAGAGGTATGAAACATCGAATGTTGTTTCATTTTAAATTACTTACAAATGGACCTTTTCAGCAAGCATGTAGGATTTTCTGGTCGAATATTTCACAATTACAGGATTACGTCTTCAATGTTTCCCGAGAGGAAAAGAGGATTTATTGGTGCCCATAAATATTTCATGTGCATTGTGTCCAGGATCAAATTTTATACCCCAATGTATTCCCGATGGAGCAGAACAAATACGCGCACGCATTAATCGAAGATAAGATTTACTAATTTAAAAGGGAAACCCTTACTTGTTGTAGAAGCATTAAATAAATTAATTAAGACGAAAAGTAGTCTGAATATATAAATATTCAACCTGTTCGTAACTAAGTCTTATATAGAACTAAGAACAAATGACTTGTTGAAATAATTACTTCCCTTGCTAATGCCACGCCGGATATTGAATGACACGAGAAATTTGCATGTTATTAATAGTGCTATTATTTCAAATTTAAATTAGGCCTTGTACAATTGTAGAAAAAAAAATAGGACACTTTTTACTTTCTACGTTACGAAGTACGAGAAAGTATTGTGATCGTGATTTTTTTTTCAGTTTTTTTTTTTTAAATATCCGTTTTGTGGTCCCTAGATGCCATTTCAACAATTTTACATTTTGATGTCGACATATGTTTCATTTAAGTACTGCCAATCGCGACAACTAAAATGTTACCACAAATAGTTTAAATGAGCAGAAAGTGTAAAATAAAAAATCTCATTATTAAACTATTTTTGATATAACAAAAGGTCGATTGTTAAACCAAAGTAGAAAAAAAATTAAACCTCATAATTTGCTTTTTTCTTTATCGCAGGCGCAGGGCATGTGTCCATTTTGGCCCTGGTGATATACAGTAGCAATTGTGTGTCTTTATCTTTGCATAAATTGAATAAATTATTCAAATTAAGGCGCATATTTAAAAATTTTGTGATATGTGCCGAAATTAGCAATTAAAACTACCGAATTTTAAATGTGTGAATAAATTCCTAATTATCTGCATGCAATCTTTTACGTAACACTTTTTTTTATTATAATTGTAAATTTTGGTGCTTGTTACATTCAATTTAAATGTTTTTTTTCAAAACCGACCAATAACTTTCCGCTGTTCGATTTCTACCTGGCACCAAATTTTAACAACAATCATATTCTGGGACGTAAAAATGCGATTACAAAGCCCGCCTTTTTTATCTTAACGGAATAAACATGTAAAACAGAAAACAATGTGTTTTAAACTTGACAATTGCAATTGAATCGATTATTTGGAAAAGGGCACAAACGACATTTTCGGCCATTTTCGTTTTATATTATTTTTCAACAAGTTTATTGAAGACGCAGCGTTTGGTGCGAAAAGGGAACAAAATATCGCGCTAGAAACGCTCTAACATATACCCGCTCCACTGCGTTTGGTTCGAAAAAGTTACATGCGACGCACATGTGACCTTTTCGAAATAATCAATGTGTTTTGTCACATCATGGCGCTGGTTCTCGCTGTCAGATTTGAATTTGACTGTCATTGAATCGGGTGTGAATTTTGGTATTTGCAAAGATTAATAACAGATAAAGATTTTACGCGAAATGTGAGTGAGTTAGGTGGAAGCGAATCTGATGGTAATAATTTACCAAAACGCAAGAAAGGAGTTTTGAATACGGAAAACTATAAATCAAATGTTATAAAAAGGGCCAAAGTGAAAGGAATTGAACATCTTAATCATGTTGGGAAAGTCATTAGTGCCAGAATAACAGGTCCGGACTGCAGGTAGAAGTTTTGAAATTATAAAACATTAAGTATTTTTGACTTTTTTTTGGGTTTTTGTAGGTGCCAAATGAAATGTTTTAGTAACTTCAGTGAAGACCAAAGGAACAATATTATAGATCGGGTAAATAGTTTTGATGACAAAGATGCACAAGATACATTTCTTCAAAGTCTCATCGAAAGTTGTTCCATCAAGAGAAAAAGTAAAGTTTCTGTCACCGAAAAACCCAAACCCAAGGCCCTTACTTTTTCATATCATATCTGCTTAGAAGGGCAACGCATTAAGGTGTGCAAACAGGCAGTTTACTATCAGCATCCGATACCACACCAAAAGATAGACGTGGGAAAGAAGTAGGATGAAGACATAATGCTGTTTCTGGAGAAATTTGTACCAAGATAAAAGAGTTTATCGAAAAATTCGATGTTAAAGAAGTCCACTACTCCAATACTATAACCAAAAAATACTTACCGGCTACACTTAATGTGAAAGTTATGCACAAGATGTTTATTGATGAAAATTTAGACCTAAAAGGAAAAGTAAAGTACGACTTTTTCTTAAAGTTTTTCCATGAAAATTTTAATTTGAGATTTGGTAGGCCGCAAGTGGATGTGTGTTCATACTGTGAGGAATACGGACAAAAGTTGAGAGATCCCAATCTAAATGATAACGCCAAGCGTGTTGCTGCTGCTTCACATGTAGTTCATAAACGAAGAGCAAAAAAGTTCTTCTCAAAAAAAATTGAGATAAAAGAACTTTGCGCTGAGAAAGATAATGTCATGGGTCTAGTATTCGACTACATGCAGAATTTGCCGTTACCAAATATTCCTGTACAAGAATTTTTTTATCTGCGACAGCTGTGGGTATATGAATTTTGCATCCACAACTTGAAGACTGGAAAGGCAACATTCTATTCATACCACGAGGGGCAAGCATTAAAAGGCCCGAATGAAGTATGTACATTTTTAAATATGTACATTATTGAGCATGTTGATAAAAGTATAGATGAGCTCTACATATTTTCTGACGGTTGCCCGGGACAAAACAAAAATCATACTGTGGTAATATTTTTAATGACGTTGGCGGCAAACAATAGGTTTAAGAAAATTATACACTATTTCCCCCTGAGAGGACATTCATTCAACGATTGTGATAGAGACTTTGGAACTGTCAAAAGAAAAATAAGAAGAGTCGATAGAATATATACTCATCAAGAATATATGGAGCTCATCAAAAAGGCATCTGTATCCGGAAAATTTGATGTGAAAGAAATACAAAATTCTCAAATAATAGACTATAAAAAATGGTGGCCAACACACTATAAAAAAACTACCGAGTCTATTGAAACACAAAAAAGGAAAGTCCCTAGAGATCAAAGAGTACATTTTTCTACGTCCGTTATAAAATGTACAGTTTTTTTCATTAATCTGCGTTCATAAAATATGTGATTCCTGAACCCTTCAAGTAGCGTGAAAAAAAGTGCCATAACGGTTCATTTTTTCACTCTTTTGCGTGAAAAAAAGTGCCGTAGCGGTTCATTTTTTAACGCAACTAAAAAATTGTTTACGCAAAGTGTGTCATGAACTCTTCACAACACGCCGCGAGTTCCGCCGATAAATATCAAACATTCGTTTCCGATCAAGACAACTTGATGATTATTATTATTTTCTTTATTTAAAACAAGTATTATTACTTATAAAAATTGATTAAGGTTTTATCAAATTTATAAATGTATTTAAAGTTACGGACGTAGAAAAAATTTTGTATGAAACTCGAGAGTAAAGCAACTTTTTTTCACTTGTAGGAATCTTTCCTACTCGTGAAAAAAAGTATTACTTTACTCACTTGTTGCATAAATAACTATTTCAGATTTCACATTACAATCACTTTAGATACGATTCAACAAATCCTGGAGTGCTTATTGTTTCCGAATATATAGATGGGCTCACCTCGTTCTCTTTTCAACTAGCAAAGCCTGCTGGGTCCAGGACTAATCTTCCTGCTGGGGAAGCGTATAAAGCCTATACTGACAAGGTTCCAATCAATAAAAAAAAGTTGATAATTTGAAATCCTTAATCCAGTATATTCCCGAGGAAAACAAAGAATTTTACACTATGGAATTTGCCTGGCCAACAGGAGTTTCTGAAGAAATTCCTGAAGAAGACTTTTAATACCTATTGATATAAATCCTATTTTGCTTTTATAAACTTACTTAAGTTCTACCTATTATGTAAAAATATATTTTCTTTAATAAATAATGTAAATTGCCTTTATTTTTATGTTTCATTCTGAATAAGTTTGGAAAAGGGCACAAATGCAATAAATATAAAATAATTTTTATAATATAAAATATTCAAATATCCACGAAAAATTACTTTGAATTTGCTTATTCGAATACCAGCGAACATACAATAACATGTATATGACTTTATGTATATGAACATTTAAATGAAAAAGTTTTTTCTTCCTACTGTAAAATTTACTCTGAAGTAGATGTGTCCTTTTCCAAATAACCGATTCAATTGTATTTAATATTATTATTAATTTATTTATTTACATAAAACTGTAGGATATTATCATAGTAATAATAATAATAAAATACACGATTTGTTCCAGACAATTGTAAATGATTGCACCACACACACACCGTCAAAATGTGGACATCACAATGTCTATTATAAATGTCAATTTGTGTTTTACTGGGGTACCTACGAAATGTTTACAAAGCTACCTGAATATATATATTGAAAATTATCGCATTGCAAGTTATTATTACTTTTTCCTGAACAATCCGGGAAAAATGATGTGTTTAACACGGCAATAAAGCAAATTTCCTGACTTGGCTGGTTTCACAGCCTCGCTCGGCGGTGAAACTCCAGCCGTGTCCTTAAATCTGCCACTTTATTGCCTTGTTAAACAAATAACTATTACCTTTCTATAAAAAAATGCATACGCCGCAAACCTATGCTGCCGGATATTTTTTTCAAGCCATTACAAAAATAGAAAAACAATGGTAAAAAGAAACTCAAAACCTTTTCATATTTATTGAGAATAGAGCAATAGACCAAACCTACCAATAGATCCTGAGGTCTCACTTAAGGTCTGATATTTTCGTCAAAAAAGATATAATAACTTAATTCAAGGTTACTCAAAGCAAATATACTTTGTTATTCCAAAATCAGCCTATATTTTTCCTCTAGATTTTGAATTAATCACACTTCAACATTCGCAGGTTTCATTTTAAGGTCATTAAAAATTTATTAAAAAAACATTTGTAACAAACTTTTAAATTCACTCAAACCAGATTGTTATTTTATAAAAAAATCTGCCAACATCTCTCCTCTAGATTTCGAAGTAATCATACTAAAACAACTGCTGGTTTCATTGAAAAGGTTGAACATTTTCGAAGTCGTTAAAAAAAAATTAAAATAATTACAACAAACTTATAAATTCACTCAAAACAGCTTGTACTTCGTTGGTCTACAAAAATCTGACAATATACCGTGCGTTCGATAAAAACGCCCAACGCCATAACTCTGTTATTTATTGACCGATTTGAATGAACTAAAATATAAAGTCAATGGCTGTTTAAATACTATAAAATGACGCTAATTATATATTTTTTCAAAATCAACTTCATTGCCAAATGATAGTCAAATAATTTTTAAAAGGCTGCATATACTTTTCTAATTTTATAATATTAGACATTGTTGTTCTGAATCCAATTATGCCCGTTATGTTGGTTTTAAGTTAATATTTATGCCAGAAAAAGATCATAATAAATCTTGTTCACATGATTTTTTTGGTAATAAATGTAGTGTGCCTTGAAAAAAATTAATGAAAACGTAAATATAAATGGCTATGATACCATCAAGTCGGAGAAAGTAACATGATGGCCAGATCACTATTTTTTCCAGAAATTGTAGAAATGGCATCTGCGAACTTCAAAACGGATATTTCGGTAAACAAAAAATTTGAAAAAAATTTCACGATCATTCACGATTACTTTCTCGTACTTCGTAACGGAGAAAGTAAAAAAATGGTGATGTGGCCATCATGTTACTTTCTCCGACTTGATGGTATCATTTATATTTACGCTTTCATGGTTTATTTTCAATTCAAATCATGTTTTAAATGTTCATACAGCGTTTTGTACACTCGGATGAAACTGACGTTTACAACGTCAAATTTGTGAAAGGTGAAAATGACAAATTATATTTTAAATTCTAATAGTCAGTTTACTTAAAAACCAAAGAGATTTCGAAAAATACTTATTCTTTATAAGTTGTTCATTTTGGCATTCTCTGCAATTATTATTAAATAAATTTGCAGTAACTATTATCGTTTCATAATTATAAACCAAAAATGATAAAAAAAATAATAACTATTTAATAACTATTATTTTTCAAAAACCAAATTAAGAAAAATATTTTTAAACAAAAGATATTAATTTCTTTGTTGTCTTCAAGTTTTATTTAAGTGCTTTTATAGTATTTTTGATATTTAACAAAATATCGGAAAAAACAAAAAATGGTTAAGGTAAACTCCCACTTTCCTTTTTACCAAAAGCTTTTCAGTTCTTTGGATTATCAAATAAGACTTATGTTCAAAGTTTGATGTTAATTGATTAGTAGTTTTTGAGATACAGCGCGCACAAGCAGACTCGTATACATTAGAACAGGAATGCATATTGTAATAAATTGTTTACCTTTTTCTCGTATCGTGTAATACAAGAAATCAAACCTTGAACAATAAATTGGATGAAAATAGGACATGCTCTATTTCCATCCTAGATCTAGTATGCGAGCATGTGCATTTTGAAATTATATCGCTCGTCTGCGACATAACCTAAAATTGTAGCAACGTGAGTTGAGTTTAATAGTCAGTTTACTCAGAAACCAAAAATATTTCGAAAAAAACGTATTCTTTATAAGTTGTTCAATTTGGCATTATTTACAATTATTAATCATGTAAATTTGCTGTAACTATTATCGTTTAATAACCATAAACCGAAAATGAAAAAAAAAAAAAAAATCTCCAATAAAAATGATTTCATGAAAAATATTTTCAAACAAAACATGTTCATTTCTTAGTTGTCTTCAATATTTATTTGAATGTTTTCGTAAAACTTTCCATATTTAAAAAAATATTGGAAAAAAACAAAAAAATTCTTCGAATTGTCAAATAAAGCTTATGTTCAAAGTTTCATGTTAATTGTTGTATTCGTTTTTGAGATACAGCGCGTACAGACACACAGATGCATAGACACACAAACGCACACACACAGACACATTTTTTTCCAGAAATTGTTGAAATGGCATCTAGGGACCCCATATTTCCGTTTTGAAAAAAATTTCACGATCACAATATTTTCTCGTACTTCGTAACGGAAAAAGTAAAAAATAGAAACGCAATTGAAACAAACTCTGGACTTTTGAAATTCACCTAAAATAAATTCAACTTCATGTTTCTACAAAAATTAGTAAACATTCCTATTCTAGATTTTAAAATAACCACAATTGAACACTCCAGTTTAATTCTGAAGGCGAGCATTTATCAAATCGCCAAAAAAAAAAAATATAAAAACATTTGAAACAAACTCTAAATTTTAAAATCACTTAAAATAGATTCCACTTTACGAACTTTTTACGAACCGACGAACAAATTAAAAAAACAATTGAAACAAACCTAAAACCTTTGAAATACCCCTCACGGTGGTCTGGAAGGCACTTTAAATAAAAGGGCGCTGTACCTCCTTTTTTATTGTTCGGGGGGATTCCTGGGGTTGTTGAGAAGTCCATCCAATGGTTTTTGAAATCGGGACCCCGGCACTTTTTTGAAAAAGGCCCAAAAACTATTTTTTCGGTGAAATTCTAGGAAAACTGGTCGTTTATTACTCATTGGACCTTGTTGGTTGGTTTTCTTGTATTTTTGGGTGTATTCGACCATTTTCCAGCGGTCACTAGCTAAAAATATGTTCTGCGAGACTAAACAAATCGAGCTGCGTAGAGAGATTGGGAGAAAAATGAAGACATTTTTTTCGAATTTTTCGTCAGCTTTTAGAATGACATTTTTTATATTTGATTGTTCATTTTTTACAATACGTGTTTAAAAAATAATATTCTTCACCCGAATATGGTGACTTATAGTGTGACATGAAAAATTTAAAATGATAATTGAAAAAATTCGTAATGAGTTGAGTTGCCGAAAACAGGATAACTAATTACACATTATAAGTGATGGCTGTTGTATTCACATGTGGCACGCAGCAGCCTGTTATTGAAATCTGGATGACAACTTGTTTTATATATTTCTTCCAAGTTTCGTTGAAATCGTGGTGGACAGATTCAACCGCCTGTTCGCTATAAAAACCCAAGCTCTTTCCTGTAGAGTTGCAAAATTCAGAGACGTGAAAAAAATGGCATGAATTTTTGGTGTCACAGATTTGTTTAGTGCCATATAACTTTCACGGAAGGATTCTATACTATAACTATAATTTTCATTGAGGATAGTCCCAAAACAGTCATCAATGACATTTTTAAGACACTGAAATGTTTCAACATAAACCAAACACCCAGTTGACAATTTGCTAGCAAAATGTCGATTTTGTTTAGCAGCATTTTACAGGAATTTCCTGTAAATGCCGCCCCACCTCTTCTGATCTCACGCTGTACGTGACCCACTCAAATGCATCTCTTTCAAAATCGGCAGACATATAGTTGAAAAGGGTGTTGACTGCACCCAACATTAAATGCAGTTCAGGTGGGAGAACTATATCTAAAATTCTTGTTCCTTCAGGTCCATGGAAAATTGGAGGGTGAATGCAACTTCCAAAATTCCTAGCATCTTTTCTGACCGAACCTTTTTCACACCAAGCGTCATAATTATCCACAGAATTGTCTATTGTCCTAGCTAAACCGCATTTAGACAATTGTGTGTTTTCAGCAAAACACCAAGTGCATGGATTTTTAGAAAATATTTGCTAACTTCAGGTCAGTTGCTATAATGCCACTGAAGTGGTTTATCTGCAACAAATCCCACAATTTTGAAATTTTCCCATAGTTTTCTTGGGTATTCGGAGCAATGGCTAGGACAATCAATTTTTTTACGCCTCAATCCTTGAACTTTTTACTTGGCGATTTATCAAGAAAAAGCCGCCACCCCTATCAATACCAAACTTAAGCAAAGTGTCAATATTTTCTCCTCGTTCATTCACTAGCTGAATCAGTCCATCTAAGTCTTTACAATAAGCCACTGGGCCCGGAGCACTGGTTTGAACATCGGCTTTCATATTTACAAAATCTAAAGTCTAAACGTCAACGAATTGGTCCAAAAGGTGGTTCCTGGAACAAAGTTTTGGGTCCAGGTGACTTTCAAACATATTTCTATTGTTGGTAGTACTGCGCAACATAGAGGTAACCCCCTTCATCTGGTTGTAGCTCAAATTAAAACTGTTCTGGATTTTTGACACAGTCTCCAAAGAAATCGGGTGATTATTGACTTGTTGGACGGTGGATATTGGGTTTATTGAAAGGCGTAGTTGTTTTCCATGATATTGACTTAAACGTATTTCGTTTTTTCAGTACCAGTTTCAGGTGCTTGCTTTTCTGCTGTCGACTTTAACATTTTTGACAAAATCTGTAGGCGTTTTTTTTTCATCCAAATCGGACATATAATTTGATATGTTGGTTACGCGAGTTTCAAGAGCGCAGACGTGTTTCTAACCCTTCTGCATATTAGTTAAGCATTTCACGGCTAACAGTTGTCGAAACCACTTGCCACTTTGAGACCAGCGGATTGACATGAAGAACTACCCGTATGTTGCAGTGACGTAACACTTCGATATCTAATCAGTTCACACAAATAGCAAAGGCATTTATTGTCCACAATCTTTGACCTTGTGTTTCTTTGATTATGGAAAGAAGAGTAGTCTGGTAAATTAAAATTTTTGCCAATATCGTCAATGGCACAATTACGGTACAATTTTGTCTTGCAGGCCCAACACAGAACACTTGGTAAAGACTCCGTTAAATCGAATTTCAATAATCGGTGAACCCTCACTTGCAAAGCCCCTTTGATTTTTATAAACCGATCACTCTTTTTTAAACACAATAAACAAATTCGTTCTCGATTTTCCTCGTGAGAGGCACCACGATTTAATTTCTTTATCCGAAACATTTTCTGAATTAAGAATTTTTTTAATGGATTATCAACTCCAGAAAGAGTTCTATACTCGTTGGCAGAATGCAAAAGACTGGCGCATGTTATCAAAAAAAGGCCTTTGTTTGCAAAATATCTTCACCGTCCCATTTCCAGTAAATAAACAAATCTCCTCATTGGGGCCCCGAGTTCAATGATACGTTCGAAAACTCCTTATTTTTAGATCGCTTTCATTGAATTCTGCGAAAAAAAGGTCGCAGAGCAAGGAAAAGGCAAAACCGCACAGAATATAAGGTATGGTGTAATATGGAACCGTAAATGTTACAAAAATTACCTAAAAACCAGTTTTTGGCCCTTTTTTTTTAAAGTGACGGGGTCCCGATTTCAGAAACCATTGGATAGACTTCCCAATAACCCCAGAAATGCCCCCGGACAAAAAAATAGTGATGTAGCCATCATGTTACTTCTGCGATTTGATGGTATCATAGCCATTTATATTTAAGTTTTCTTAGTTTATTATTTCTTATCATATTTTAAATGTACATCGAGCGTTGTATAAACTCGAATAAAACTGATGTTTAAAACGTCAAAATTATGAAAGATGGAAAAATTATACTTCAAATTCAAAAACTCAGTTTACTCAAAAACTAAAGGGATTTCGAAAAAAAAACGTATTCTAAGTTGCTCATTTTAGTATTCTCTACAATTATTATTAATATAAATTTGCTGTAACTATTATCGCTTTATAATTATAAACCAAAAATTAAAAAAAAATACATTTTTTTCTCGATTAAAAATGATTTTATAAAAAATGTTTTCAAGCAAAAGATGTTCATTTCTTTGATATCTTTAAAGTGTGTTTAAATCTTTTTGTGACATTTTTCATATTTAAGAAAATATTGGCAAAAAAACAAAAAACTGTTAAGGTAAACGCCCACTTCGTACGAAATTTTACCAAAAGCTTTTCACTTCTTCGGATTATTAAATAAGACGTTTGTTCAAAGTTTCATATCAATTGCTCTATTATTTTTTGAGATACAACGCGCACAGACACACACACACACACACAGACACAAAAAAAATTCCAGAAATTGTTGAAATGGCATCTAGGGACCCTAAAACGGATATTTCCGCAAAAAAAAATTGAAAAAAAAATCACGATCACAATACTTTGTTGTACTTCTTAACGGAGAAAGTAAAAATGAGGTACAACGCCCTTTCATTTAAAGTGCCTTCCAGACCACCGTGCCCTAAAATAGACTGCACTTGATATATCTACAAAAATTTGGAAACATTGTTACCCTAGATTTCTAAATAATCACATTTGAACACGCCCGCTTCAATTCTGAGGTCGAACACTTTTCAAACGTCAAAAAATTGGTGATGTGGCCATCATGTTACTTTCTCCGACTTGATGGTATCGTTTATATTTACGCTTTCATGGTTTATTTTCAATTTGCATCATATTTTAAATGTACATCGAGCGCTTTGTAAACTCGGAGGAAACTGACGTTTATAACGTCAAAATTATCAAAGTTGAAAAAATTATACTTTAAATATAAAAACTCAATTTATTCAAAAACTAAAGGGATTTCGAAAAAAACTTATTCTTTATAAGTTGTTTATTTTAGCATTTTCTACAATTATTATTAACATACATTTGCTGTAACTATTATCGTTTTATAATTATAAACCAAAAAATAAAAATAAATTATAATACATTTTTTTCTCGAATAAAAATGATTTTATGAAAAATGTTTTCAAGCAAAAGAAGTTCATTTCTTTGTTGTCTTCAAAGTTTGTTTAAATGTTTTTGTGAAATTTTTCATATTTTAGAAAATATAAAAAAAAAACAGTTTAGGTAAACGCCCACTTCCGGTGTACGAAATTTTACCAAAAGCTTTTCAGTTCTTCAGATTATCAAATTAGACTTATGTTCAAAGTTTCATATCGATTGCTCTATTAGTTTTTGAGATACAGCGCGCACAGACAGTCACACACACAGATACACACACACACACACACACACACACACACACACACAGATACAAAAAAAATTTCCAGAAATTCACGATCACAATACTTTCTCGTACTTCGTAACAGAGAAAGTAAAAACAACTAACAAAAAAAAAACTAAAAAACTCTAAACTTTTTTAATTCACTTAAAATATATTGCATTTCAGTTTTCTACAAAACAATGCAAACATTCCTACGCTAGATTTCGAAATAATCACACTTGAACACCTCTCAGTTCAATTCTGAAGTCAAAACATTTTCCAAACAAAAATAGAAAAACAACTGAAAAAACTCTAAACTTTTTAAATTGACTCAAATTGAATTACACTATCAATACTGCTGACCCCAATTTTTAAACATTTATCCTTGAACAATGAATTCAATTTTGAGGTTGGACATTTTCCAAGTTGTCTTAAAAAAAATAATTTGCAAAAATTACAGACTTCAAATTTACTAAAAACACATTTTCATTTCTATAATAAAATTGCGTCACTAAAAAAATAAAAACAATTGAAACAAACCTCATTTATCTCACAGCCAACTCTGAAACAAAATTTTGTGGCTCACACGATATATATATATATATATATATATATATATATATATATATATACATGTAGAGGGCCATTACGAAGCCAAAAGTTATATACTCCGCCGCTTATATCAAGCCCGACACCGACTTACGAGGCCCGAATCCGGGCTTCGTAAAAACTCCATGTATATCGTCTTATTTTTCAATGTTATGTCGGAAACTGCCGGAAAAAAAATTTCGCGGGGGCTTCATAATGCCGGATTTTTCGTCAAAATATACATGTTTAGTTCATTGCTTTTGCTGCAGAGGGCGCTTCGTTTTTTCAGTGTATATAAGATATACACATTTGAGATATATGATCGATTATACGAGCCAACCATATATTACAATGTATGCGAAGCCCTAAGTTTGGCAACATCGCTTGTATCAGTACTTATATTGTCTACCGGCTCGTTTGCGGTAAAAAAGACTCGATACGATTTTTGCTTTGTATAGGCGAGCGCTTGTGCCGGCTGCAGCGCGTTTTCATTTATTCATCCAAAAATTTGTACATAAATAGTAGCGCCTTGAGCGATCGATCCCGAGGCCAAAAAAAACAATTTTTGCTTTATTCCAAACTAGAATTTGGCGGTTGAAATTCGAAATATCATTTCAGGGAATGTATGAAAATGTTAAATGGTTCAAGGAATATTTTTTATTTACTATTATTTCTATATTTTATTAATATTAGAAAAATATTTTTACAGATATTGAAGGCAACAAAAAAGTGAACATCATTTGTTTGTAAATGTTTCTCGTAAAAATTTCGATTTTTAAAGAAACATTTTGAAATCAAACTTTTTTAGTTTGTTGTTTGTAATTATGAAATTATAAACGTAACAGAAAATTTAAATGAACAATAATTGTAGAGAATGTTAAAGTGAACGAATTATAAAGAATAATGTTTTTAGAAATATTCTAGTTTTTGAAAAAAAATCAATAAATACGAGAAATATCACTAAAAACCCTATTATCATTAAATCGGAGAAAGAAACTTGATGGTCACATTACAACTTGTTTGTATAGTAAACGCTACTTGCTTCCCTAAAGCAGGATTATGATGGGAGCATGCAAATGATGTGTAGAGGGTGGACAAAATTCGACGTTTCTATGGGGTATCTCGATAACTACTCGTATTATAGATATACTAATAGATAGAGAAAAACGCATGGCGCATCTTCGATCTCTTAAAAAAGCACACAATGGTGAAAACTAAATTTACTTATCTTCTTTTGTTTTCGAGTTATAGACAAAAAGTCAATTTTTTTCCATTTTCGATATATTGCAATATCTCACTTGTTTATCATTTGGCAATAATAAAAGTTATATGTTTTTTGAAAAAATTTAAATAAGCATATCAGTATTCCGATATCTTCATTAATATGAGAGTTATAACATAAAGTTGTGTTTTTTAAATACAATCTATAGTTGGCTTGGGCCTATTTTATTAGGTTATTTTTCTCTTTTTAACGATATATAGCATGTGGGGGTTGTATTTGCAATTTCATTAAAATTAAGTAAAAATAAGGAGTATTATTTTTCAATCATTAAATCTATTTTCTCAAGTTTCCCTTGCATTTTAAGAATTCTTGAAAATGGCATTAAGCCGAAACTAGTTGAAAATAAAACAATTTAATCGTAAAACAAACCAAGTGAATTTAAATTTTTTTAAAACCTATATTAACATAATGTTTCACCAAGTGATCAATGAGAAACAAGTATATGACAGGTAATAGATGTTTTATTTATTATAATTCTTTATAAAAATGCAAAGGTTACAACTATTTATAACACTTTTGCATGCATTATTAATATGGACATTTGAAATTTGATTTATACACTCAATACAATTTTCTCTTAAATTACTAATATTGCCATTTCTCATTTTATACTATTTGTCTTTTATAAGTCCTACAACAAAGAAATCTAGCGGCATCAAATCGGATGATCGTGGTGGCCACTTTACAGGTCCATTTGTTCCTATCCATTTATTCCCAAAATTAATATTTAATATCAATAATATTTATCAATAATTATACCATCTTGTTGAAAGAATATAGTTCTTCGTTGAATTAATGGCAATGTCAATGTATCCCTAAAAAATTTAATAGCGTGTTGGTCTAAAATTTTATAATAACGTCGTCTGTCAAGGTTTCCTTCATAAATTTCGTATGGTAACTTTTTGTTTCCTATGATTAAAACCTGGCACTGGACATCAATAACATGGTGAGAGTTGGAATTAGACCAATAATGTGCATACCTGATGAGCTAATATAATCATTAATATACAATACAATATTTGGTGTGTCCAGGCGCGCACCCAGGTGGGTGGCTATCCAAGACATTTATATACCGAGTGTGACCAAACCTGGCCATAGGAAAATACCGTTTTTTAGAATTTGTATTAATTGTAATGCCATTGCTATATTGCACTTTTATTTATTGTCATATTCACGGATTTTCAGTTTACACATATGTTTATGAATGTTATTCTATGCGTCAGCATCCCCCCCCCCCCCGCAAGCCAAATTTCTGGGTGCGCGCCTGCGAGTGTCCAAATAATACAAAGGTTAAAAGGGTTGGAATTGAAGATTTTGTAAATGTTGTTTTCGAATAGTGTAAGGCCTAAATTTATGTTTTTAATAATTGAAATCCCGGATTCCTCTCAATTTTACGAGTTGAAAAAGCTGGTACAGCTCTAATTACGCATATAATTCATTTTTCTGCGTTTTCACTATCATATCATGTTGGTCTTGAAAGAAAATTGGGTTGTTTAATAAAAAACAATTCATGTGTATACAAATAACACAAGCCAACTTAGCTGAAAGTGAGACAATGTATTTTATATTTCAAAAATTATAATTTTTAATAGATTTTAATGCTATATATCGTTGAAAAGAGAAAAAATACTCTAATAAAATACGCGAAATCCATCTACTGGTTATATTTGAAAAAAAACACAACTTTATGTTGTTATTCAAATTAATGAAGATATCGGAATTTTGTCGACCTTATTTTCTTCTTTTCAAGAAAGTGCAATATATAATTTTCATTATTGTCAAATAATGAGATATTTCAATATATTGAAAATTGAAAAAAATGACTTTTTGGCTATAACTGGCTAACAAAAGATGATAATTAAATTTAGTTTTCACCATTGAGTTTTTCTGTAAAAAAGAGATGGTGGATGCGCCATCCATTTTTCTCTATATATTATAGTTATCGAGATCTCCCATTGAAAGATCGAATTTTGCCCACCCAGTACTTTCATCGTAAGTGATTTACTTATTGATTATATGAAATACAGTGTAGTGTCGATAACGTGAACTAATTAATAACAAGCCTGTTCACGTTTTCGAGGAGTTCATAAAACTGGGTAGGTATATAAATACGTATACAGGGTGTAGAATTGGTTCGCACACTAAATTATTTCAACATCTGAAAAACATGGGCCCCCACTCTTCAAGGAAAACTAGAGGGTCTTTGTCAGAGTGATTGATGAACACATCGGGTTTTAATCTACCATCACGCATTTTAAGTCCTACCACCTCACTCTATTCTTCGCAATTATTTTCTTGCAGTTTTTGATGGAAATATTTAGCTCTCTTTCAGTACCAATCCACTTATAATCGACGCGCGCAGCAGGTTCACGTTGTTTCAAAAATCATTTAGAGAGGCATTACTCCATCTTACAGAATTCAGAGGTTCGAAGAGATTAGCTATTCCACATTTGTCAAATATATTGATGCCGTAATTATGAATGTACTGCTTCGAATATAGGCATTGTCCATGTTCACGTTAGGAATACTTTGTTATTTGGTTGTTTACGTTTTGGAGTATGCCAAATTTAAAGGGGCCGTTCACGTTTTGGGGTGTTCACGTTATAGGATGTTTACATTATAGAGACTACACTGCAGTTTTTTCAAGATGTTCTAAAAATCAAGAGAGACTATGAAAAGTGCATATAAAAATAGAAATATTAAAATTTAAATATATTAAAGTTTTATTTATATTTGAACTTGTATTTCAAAAGATTATTCAATATTTTCAATACCTACTTTAAAAAGCCAACATTAAATTAAATATTTTAATGTGGCCATCATGTTATTTTTTTCCGATTTAATTATGCGTTATATGTTTTTTTTTATATTTATTAATTTTTACAAAAACTTGAGATTTCAAAAAACTTTTTTGGGAGATCCGGTTTTATAAAGGCGTAATTTTTTTCCAAAATTATGATTAAAAGCAATTCGCAAAAAAAAGAAACGAAATTTCACCAAAAGTTTCAGTACTTGGGATTGCCAAATAAAGGTTATGTTCAAAGTGTCATTTGTAAATATTAAGTCGTTTTGAGAAAAGACGCCCACAGACATTTTTAAAAAATGGTCGGAATCTTTGACTATGGTCTGACGAAATATGAATTTTTTTTTTGCTTTCCCATTTTTAAATTGCGCTCCATTTTTGGGTCAGGGGCGGGACTTATATCAGGCTCCAGCTCGCGGACAACTTTTGGAGCAGTGATCATATGGGAAATGGCGGGGAAATAGCAGTCCATGTTTATATATATTGTATATCATGTCGTATATTTTATTTTATTCTGAAAAATGACAGTTGCTGTGGCATTACGATTTACAACCGGCCGTGTATTCTACACAACAAAAAGTATTTGTAATTAAAAGGTTTTACTTAAGTAAAATTTAAAAAGTGTACGTGATTTGTTTAATGTTAAATTTCTGGAGAAGGCAAGGTACCAAATCAATCAGCTTAAAAAACTTCTAAAATAATGTAAGAAGACCGATACTGTTAAATAATTAGGGGAACCAATATTAACATATTTCATTTTTTTACATAAAATCAATGTTCATTTTTCATTATCTACAACTTGAATCTAAATTATTTTTCGAAGAGATTAAAAAAAAATATAAAAAAAAACAAAAGGAAAACGCTAGTATAAACAGCCACTTCCGACTTCCGGATTTTAACTAAATGCTTTTCAGATCCTTGGGTTAAAATATTCGGGAGTTCGCCACCCGTACCACAAAGTTTAAAAAAAACGGGGACTAATATTATGCAATTTTTACTGATGCGAAAAGCGTAGGAAATTGTCACCATGGTAGTTAGCATGGACGAATCATTTTTGTAAAATTTTCACATTTATAAAATTATCGGATAAACAAAAACACGATTAAACATCCACTTTCGGTGTTTGAAATTTTAGGAGAAGCATTCTAATTCTATAGATTGTTAAATAAGGCTACTGTTCAAAGTCTTATTTTAAAATATTCAGTTTTTGAGTTATAGCGCACTCACAGACACTCAGACATGAAAATTTTGTTTTAAAACTATGGAAATCATCTCTAGGGACGCTTAAACGAATATTTCCGTTAAAAAAAAAGTAGAAAAATTTCGTGATCACAATATTTTCGGTTGATTTACAAAACCGATTTTTTTCGGAGCTCCTCTTACAATAACAATTTAAGAAATATCATAATATCATTGAACTTTCAGTATGTTGTTGATAAATATTCCCTACTTAATTAAACTATATAAATTAATTATTTGGCTCGACATTTTTTGTTTGTTTCCAGCGCGTTTCAAATTCAGAGACCAAAATGTTTTAAACTAATCAGGATATTAAAACAAAATAAAAAATTGTGATGTGGCCATCATGTTACTTTCTCCGATTTTATATTTACGTTTTCATGGGTTTATTTTCAATTGAAATCATATTTTAAATGTACATCCAGCGTTGCGTAAACTTGGATAAAACTGACAAATTAAAACGTCAAAATCATGAAATATGGAAAATTCTACTTCAAATTCAAAAACTCGGTTTACTCAAAAACTAACTAGATTTCGAAAAACACTTATTCTTTAGAAGTTGTTCATTTTGGCATTCTCTACAATTATTATTCACTTAAATTTGCTGTAACTATTATCGTTTCATAATTATAAACCAAAAATAAAAAAAAAATAATAATTTTTTTCTCGAATAGCAATGATTTTATGAAAAATATTTTCAAGCAAAAGATGTTCACTTCTTTGTTGTCTTTGATGTTTGTGTAAAAAAAATACATTGAAACCAGTCACGGAAATGGATAAATTTTCAAATTGCCTGTGTTTTAAAATGTTAGAAATATATTCCCGAGTTATCGTACCACATGGTAACAGAAAAAGTCTTAAAGTATAATACCGGCACAAGTACAAAAACAAGGCATGACCACATTGGCAACGCAGTATGGTTTCGTAAAATGCGCAAAACACATACATTTTATACAGATGGGCTTCGTATCCCGCGTGATATATCAATGGCTTCGTAAAACGTGTAATATATGCTTTATTGCTGTATATACTATAAATTGAATAAAGATACCCCTCTCAGGTTGCCTTTATTTATGGATATCTCGTCAATTGATATACTTAATTTGCACTCCATTATCACTTTAAATAGACCCGGGCTTCTGAGCACCTATTGTATATGTCGGGCCTCCTATCATCCGTTCTACATGTATATATATATATATATATATATATATATATATATATATATATATGTATACTATTCCGCCCTTCTGACTTTTTGTAAAACATTTTGTTATTGGCATCAATAAATTCATAATTATGATAAATCTTTAAATCGGCACTAAAATTGCATTTTACAGCCTGGGCAGAAAAATCATGACAAATTGAGTTGCATATCGATTAAGATCATTGATCGAGATTAAAATACTATAAATCTTGATTGTATTGCGTCGAGAAACGGCTCTAAAATCGTGTTTTGCAGCCTGTGCAGAAAAATAATGGCATATTGAGTTGCACATCAATTACAATGATTAATTATTTATGCTAAAATCGAGGTTATAATAAGATAAATCTTCGTGGAAATATGCCAAAATCGACATTAACATTGCGTTTTTCGGCCTAGGCAGAAAAATGATAAATTGGGTTGTAAATCGATTACAATTATTATTGATTCATTATCCTGAAGATAAAATTTCAATTACGATCATTGATCGACGTTAAAATACAATAAATATTGATTGTATTGCGCCAAGAAACGGCTCTAAAATCGTCTTTCGCAGCCTGTGCAGAAAAATAATTGCAAATTGGGTTGCATATTAATTACAATGATTAATTATTTATGCTAAAGTCGAGGTTATAATAAGATAAATCTTCGTGGAAATGTGCCAAAATCGACATTAACGTTGCATTTTTCGGCCTAGGCAGAAAAATGATAAATTGGGTTGAAAATCGATTACAATTATTATTGATTCATTATCCTGAAGATAAAATTTCAATTACAATCATTGATCGATAAGAAATAACATAACAAAATATCATTGATCGAGTTTAAAATACAATAAATCTTGATTGTGACGCACTAAAACTGTACAAAAATCCCGGTTTATAGCTTTGGTAGAAAAACAATATGACAAATTGGGTTACATATCAATTATAATTGTTAATTAACTTTGCTAAAATCGAGGTTATACTAAGATAAATCTTCATGGAAATGCGCCAGAATCGGCAGTAAAATTGTATTCTACAGCCTGGACAGGCTGTAGAATACAAATAATAATGAAAAATTAAGTTGCATGCCAATTACAATCATTGATTCATTATTCTGAAGGTTAAAATGTAATAAATCTTTATTGTAATGCGCCAAAAAACGGCAGTAAAACCGCGTTTTACAGCCTAGGCAGAAAAATGATGACGAATTAGCTTGTATATCAATTACAAACATTGATCGAGGTTTTTTTTTTAAGGAAAGATTATTGACAGGAGTTCGAGGATGTTGGGAACTTGGCTTAGCCAACTAGGGCATTCAGCCACACCCAATTTATAGTAATAATATTCATATTTAAATGAAATGGGGACAAACACTAGACACCCAGGGACCCATACGGCCATTTTTCGAGTTGAAAAAGTGACCGTCCGGACGGGACTCGCACCAACGGGGTCCAGAGGCCGGACCTCTACCCACTAGACCATCGCGGCCCCATTGATCGAGCTTACAATACAATAAGTCTTGATTGTAATGCGCAAGAAAAACGGCACTAAAATTGCATTTTATAGCCCAGGCTGAAAAATAATGGCAAATTGGATTGCATATCAATTACAATTATTAATGAATTTTGCTAAAATCGAGGTTATGCTAAGATACATTTTCATGGAAATGCACCAAAATCGGCATTCAAATTAAATTTTACAGCTTAGGCAGAAAAATATAAATTGCAAAATTATTGATCAATTATCCTGAAGTCGAGGTTAAATGTATGATAAATATCCTGGAGTCAAGGTTAAACGCATGATAAATCTTCATTGTATAATACGCCAAAATCTGCTCTAAAATCGCACTTTACAGTCTAAGCAGAAAAATAATGGCAAATTGTGTTGCATTTGGTTTACATTATAAACTGGTAGACATTCCCATTGTTCCCCGGGGAATTTCTAGCTTAATTACTTTTTTAATCGGTTCCTATTTTTCCTTTATTAGTTGTCGAGGTACTTAAGTACATACATAACCTTAAATTATCTGCCAATATACCAAATTTACCCAAAACAGCTAAATCTTTACTTTTATAACATCCTTAGCCTTAATTTTGAAATAGTTACACTTAAACATCCCTCGTTTCAATTATAAGATTGGACATTTTTCAAGTCAATAAAAAAATTAAAAACTATTGAAACAAATTCCAAAATTTCTAAATTTACTTAAAATAGATAAAACTTAATTTTTATAACATCCTAGGCGTAAATTTAAAAATAATTATACTTGAACATGACATGAAAAATGAAAAATGAAAAACATTGAAACAAACTTAAAAATTTCAAAATTTACTCAAAGTGGATTGTGTTTCGACACTCTATAAAAAAAAATCACCGTCTCTTTAAAGGACCCAATATTTTTTTCTGCGCCCAGGGCATCTATCGACCGATAGATGCCGCAGCCTAAGATGTTCCTCTGAATTACAATTGGAATCAAATTTAAATTTGCGAAATAAGCCAAGTGCTTTATTATTATTATCATTATTTTTATAATATAATACTAATAATATTTGCAATATATTTTATAAAACAAGAACCATTTCCAAGAAATATAAGATTATATTTTTAACGTCGCGTCGGATGCATTTACGAAGCAATTTCAGTAATGGGAAAATCAATCATTGCCATTTCGAAACCGCCTTGCGTTTATTTTTCAATTATCTAATTGGAAATGCGACAGCCTTTTACGTGCGCGTGCCCGGGCTTGCACAACGAAATCTGAATTGGAAATTTGGTGCACTTGAGGACAATCATATTAAATTAAATTCTTATGCAAACGTTTCCCCGTCCTCGCATCTCCCGTTCTCCATTCCATCTTTCTCTTTCTGGGAACTGGATTTACGTCAGTCAGAAGGGGCTACCGAATTTATGAATAACACAGCTCTTGCTTGACCCCGCTGTTATATAAATTTCGTGACTGCGGGGGTTACAAATGTTTCGTAAAACTGTCAGCCATCGTTTTCGGATTTGGGTCAGACACGAATTAATCGTGTTTTTGTTTGTTTGCTATCGAATACAGATTGGCGTTTGTGATATTGCGGTTCTAACGATTTGATCCACCCGTGTTGACGAACGTAATCATTTGAAATTAATCATGGTTACACGATTCAATTGTAGCGGTAGCTAAATAATAAATTTTTAAACGTCTGTTTATAACTTAGCAGGGAACGAAACATAAAGTGCGCTCTAGCGGTATATTTAATAGATGCAATCGTGCAAATTTTCACCGCTAAAGCGCTCGCCATTATCAATTGGTTACTTCAGTTACCTAGTAAACAGTCAATTTTACAAAAAAACTTTGATGTCAAGTTGTGAAAGTTATGTTATTTACGTTCATTATCAGTTAATTTTTTGTTTTTTGTCGACTTATTTATTGATTCTTTCAATTTTCACCCTGGGCAAGTGTGGCTCAAACTATGGGGCAAGCGCCACCATGAATTTATTGTTTATTTAGATTTCTGTGAAGTTTATTTTTGTTTTTCTAAAAATCAATCGGGCGCCATACAAGAAAGAAAAGTTGGACGACGCTTTACATTTTGTTCAGTCTGGTAAATGAATTGTCAGGGCCGATTCTACCGGAGGGCTAGAGCGTGCATGGCACGTAGGCGGCGATTAGAGGGGCGGCGAAACCGGCGAAACCCGCGAAACGAAAGACAAAGCTGCGGATTTTGTTTCATATGTAAATTATTTAGAAAAGGAAATATTAAAATTATAACTACGGGTTTTAGATACTGACGCCATTGTGCTGACCAATTTGTAAAACATGAGAACAGTGCAAAGTATATTAAGTGTCTCCAAAAATGGCGGGAGTTAAAAATCCGTTTAAATAAATAAAAATCATAGAAAAAGAGCAACAACAACAATTTGAATTCTAAAAAATGATGGAGGGCTGTTGTAGAAAGAATGATTGCTATTGTGCACTTTTTAACAAGTCAATGTCTTGCTTTTAGACGAAGTAGTTCCAATCTCTGTAGGAGAACTAACGATTTTTTAAACAGCAGCAGAAATGCTAGCTAAATTTGACCCCTTATTGTCAGATCATTTAAATAAAATTTAAAAATCTAAAGAGAAGTTGGAGAAGAAATCCTGCACTCTATGCAGAGGAGGCTCGCTATATAGAGGCAAGGAGCCATGGCACTACCTGCATATAAATATTTCTTTATATTTTCTTTAAATACACCATTAATCAATTTAAAATACACCAAATTTCCTGAATTTTGGCCCCTAATAAACCAATCAAGTAACCGTCAGGATAGAAAAACAATTAGGGCGACATCTATCGCCGATATATTATAATTTCAGAACGTAGTAACATTTTCGGCGATAGAGTCGCCCTAATTGTTTTTCTATTCTAACGGTTACTTGATTGGTTTGTAAGGGCATAGTCGAATTCTGTTTCTCCATCAACGACGATAGTAGTGTGCAGATGTGAGACTAATGTAGGTCCAAGTCGGTCGTCGGTTATTATCGACGGCGAAATATAATCGAAATTACACAAATGATTATGTATAGAAATAAATTAATACACGATAACACTTTTAAATATAATTAGAGATAGGCAAAACTGCTACTTTTGAATCACGTTGCTACCTGTGATTGCTACTTTTTAATATCAGTGATTTTAAACCGTGATCACGGTTAGTAAACATCGTAACACCTTTTGAAATTGTGATTATATCAAAATTAGTGAAGAAGCATTTCTAGACTGTTGCGGAAACATAAAGTGGAATGTATTTTGAGTAAAGTATGTTGCAAATGTTTTTCTATGTCTCTGAAAAAATTCATCTTCAAAATTTTGATTTGCGATTTGCTCTGTACTCGGGGAGTTGTTTTAAAATCTAGACGAGAAGCATTTAAAGATTTTTGCAGAATCGTAAAATGGAATGAATTTTTAGTCATTTTGTAAAGTTTCAATTCTAATACTTGATAATCGTTTTTTTTTTTTAATTTGTGTTTTGCTTCTGAGAAAGCGCATATTTAGACTGATGATTTGCTCTGTTCTCGAGGGATTATTTTATTGTTATAATGATGGTTCCGTGGTATTATTTCAAAAATTATAATAAAGGATTGTTGTTGTTTGCACCAAATATTAAAGTTAAATAAATTTTGAGTACGTTCGGGAAGTTCAGCATTTGTTTTTATTTTTATTTTTTCAGTTCATGAAAATAGTAATTAGAACATGAGAGCAGAGAAAAATGGAGTATAAAGTAATTAATAAAGCGTTTTAGATTTACAAAATACGTTTTGCATTATTTTAAAACTTTCATTTCTTCACATTTCTTCAGCCATACAGAATTTTAGGTTAGAATAAAGTTGGTAGAGTGAATGGTGGGTGGGTGCTATTTTACGTGGTGAGTGGGCCATATCTTGTTGCCCACGCGCCTAGTTTTTCACCAATGAATAAATTAATCAAAAGATAATGAAATGTTGATTTTGATCATTCGATTTCAAGTCGAAATAAAAAAAAATTAGAAAAAGTTAATAAAATACCTATAAAATCTTGATTATGATCATTCATAAGCAGAATAGTACCAAATTTACGATTTTTTTAAAGTTTCTCTACAAAGACAAGATTAGAAAATCAAGATTTTCAAGTCTCGTCGTTATACGTTTTAAAAATCTAATCCTTGTTGTTGGGTTCTTTAAAACGTATCAAACGTGTTAAACACTGCAAATCTTGTTTTCAACCCTTTTTTTCTCGTTTTAAAGACATTTATGTGTTAAATTTTTGCAAAAGGTGTTTGTCGATTTTTGAAAATAGCACTTTCAAATATGTTGGACAATTTCATTAATGCAAGCTTTAAAATGTAAAAAAAATCATTCAAGAAAAATATAAATGATTTTTATATTATTATTTTTTTGTTATTAGATAGTTTATAACTTGAAAACGCGTTGGATGATCTCCATTGATTGAAAACTAAAATATCTACAAAAAATTGTTAAGAAACTTAACTTAAAAATGTGTAAAAAAATGTGTATGGTGTAATCATTATGATTATAAATGATTACACCATACACACCGTCAAAATGCGGACACCACAATGTTTATTATAAATGTCAATTTATCCTATCCTATTTTACCTATGAAATTTTTACAAAGCTACCTGCGATATGTTGATCAGAGCCCTGCAGAAGCGGGTTTTTGAAAGCCCGGCCCGGCCCGGCCCGATGAAACGAAAATGTGTTGCGGGCCCGGCCCGGCCCGGCCCGAAGCTGAATATTCAAAGCCCGGCCCGGCCCGTCCCGTCCCCGAAAAATGTTGAATTAAATAAATAAAATTACTGGACCCATGAACTCCTTACAATCCTTAAAATACATTGAATGCATGTTAATAAAAATAACCCAATTTATTTTTCACTGCACTTGGTTGTTACTTTCCAAATTATAATAAAATTAAATTTATCCAAGCCCGGCCCGGCCCGGCCCGGGTTAAATTATTCATCGGAAAGCCCGGCCCGGCCCGGCCCGGAGTTCGAAAAATACGGCGCGGCCCGGCCCGGCCCGACGTCGGGCCGGGCCAAAGCCCGGCCCATGCAGGCCTCTGATGTTGATAGAATTAAATATGTTGAAAATTATCGCATTGCAAGTTTCTATTATATTAATTTCTCCTAAACAATACGCGACAAAATTAGAGTAAACCGGACAGGTATTGGACACCGACAGTTATTAGACAATGTGACTTTTTATTTAAAAAATAAGGTTTCTGTACGAATTAGGCAATATTACCGTACACCAGAGAGACACCTATGCAATATTTGTGGAACATGTCAATTCATTGTGAATGTGGTACAAGTTTCTGTAACGCTCTGAATTTTCATCCTTCCCTCCATTTTTGCAGCTTTTGTAACGGTTAGGTTAAGGAAAATAAAGGCGTTAATTAATAAATATCGGCCCTATTGTGAGTGTTTATTGCAAAAGTATTATTCTCTGTTCAAGAGAGTCTATAAAATCGTTGAGTATAACCAATTATAGCATTATTGTTTGTTTTTTGCTAAATAATATGTCCAATAACTGTATAGAAAAATTCTACATTGAATCAGTTATTGGACAGTGTCCAATAACACAATTCATTTATTTTGATATTAACCTCTTCACGCCCAGGTTCGCCACATGTGGCAACAAGCGAAAAATAAAAACAAAAACATTGTAGAAAAAAAATTACTTCTTTAGCGCTATCTATGGAATATTTTTTCATATTTTTTTGCATAAATCGGAAAGTTTGTGACAGTGAAATCATATTTCGTAGAAAAAGTTAACAACAACAAAGAATTAATTTTTAATCAAACCTGGGATTAAATCAAAGCAGCATGGACGCGAAGTGGTTAATACAGTTATTGGACAGGTTTGTGCCACAAATTCGCTATCTACCTGGTACCTAGGTAACTTTTTACAATTTTCAGATTACTTTTAGAACGTATAGATTTCGACAGTAAGGTCACCTATTCATTGCAAAAGACGGATTATAATTCAAACTTAATAGACATCGCAGTTCAAGAAATCAAGAATGGCAATTGGTTGCGTAACGTGTCTATAAAATACGGAATCCCAAAATCGACGATTGCGTTTAAATAAAAAAAATCCTGGACATCGATCAAGTTGTGGACCTTCTCCAGTTTTGACTACTCAAGAAGAAAATTCTTTAGCAACGTAAGTCAATAAAACTCCTTTTGCATAAACAGAAGAAGATTTTCTCTACCTAGATGGAGTCAGCAAATAAAGGTTTTCCTAGGAAAAGGCATGATATTTTAATGAGCGTCCAGAAATTCCTTATTGATAATCCTCGAAAGACGCCTTTCAAAGACAATCGTCCTGAGGATGGATGGTTAAAGGTAAGTTTGATTGCATTTTATTTTGTCGCATTAACTCAACCATATTTTAAGGCATTTTAATATCGGTAAGAACAAGCGAACCAGTGTCGTATGCAAGTGCCTGCGTCACCGAAAAGGATATCAGAAAATGGTTTCTGGAAGTAAGAAATTACATAACGAAGCAAATCTGAACAATGATATAAAGGATCCCTCGCGAGTTTACAATGGCGATGAGACAGGTTTCCAGATATGCCCAAAGACCGGAAAGGTTTACGCCGCCAAAGGAACAAAAAACATTTACAATGTTGGTAAAGGTGCCTCGAAGGAAAGTATAACAGTTATGTTCACCTTTTCTCCAAATGGATTTTAAATTGTTGTCCGATGATAATTTATCCATACAAGTGCATCCCAGAAAAAATTGCGATAACTATCAACCCTAAATGGGGGGTAGGTACAAGCGACAATGGTTGGATGACGGCTATGACCTTCTCCGAATATATATCCCAAGTTTTCTACCCACATTTTTTAGAACACAAAATTTCGTTTCCAGTGATTCTCTTTGTAGACGGGCATAAAACACGTCTAACCCATCAACTAAGTCTAACTTGCAAGGAACTTCAGATATAACTGATAGAGCACCATATCCTAATGCAACACGGATCTTACAACCTGCCGACGTATCGGTATTTGATCCGTTTAAGGCAACCTGGAAACAAAGTCTTCGAGAATAGCAAAACGAACGGCCTGGAGAGATTTTGAACAAACTATCATTTGCTCCACTTTTGGAAACAGTGGTTAATAAATCTTTGAAACCAGAAACTATAATTAACGGTTTCAAAAACTGTGGATTGTACCCTTTTACTCCGAATGCTGTAGACTATAGTAAATTCTTGGGCAAATTACAAGATTCTTCTGATAAAGAGAATCAACACGAACGACCCATTATGACATTTAATGATTTTGCCAGACTACTCAGACTAGAAAGACTAAAACAATTTGAGGATATTGATGGAATGGCCAAGGAGGATGAATGCTTTTGGGACCTTTATAAATTGTGGCAACATTTTACATGTAATGGAGACAACACCAAGATTCATGTGATTGAAAATAGGCTAATTCAGATAACTTCTACATCCAATGCATCAACTGAGCGTATAGAAACACTTGAAAACTTAGCAACCCCTAATTCTGAACAATGTTTAGAGGAAGATATAAATATTGATGCTGAAAATTACGAGACCGCTAATGTAAATAACGATGACTTGATAATTTATACAGCTGTGAATCCAGTTTCAGAAGCATCAGTTTTTACAGACGTCGACAAACCCAGCAGTCCTCATGCTGTAGGTAATTATGAAGGCAATAACAATTTACCACCGAAATAAACGACTTTAATGGAATATCTTCTATCTCCAAATGCACCTACAAGAAAGGGGAAGAAACAAATCGAGAGATTTCCGTTAGCAATAACATCACAGACTTTTCAGAATATATGTAGAGAAAAAAAAAAGAGAACACAGATAGATTAAATCGAGAAAAAGAAGAAAGAAAACGTAATCGGGAAAAATCCAAACTTAGGAAGGCTAACATCAAAACAGAAAAAAATCTATGTCATGTTATGTTTGCAAAAGTGTCATTCATGCTTATAGTGCGACACATGTAATAACCATTTTCATAAGAAATATGTACCAGCATCACTTACCATGCATATCCCATCTGAAGAAGACGGCAAATATGTGTGTCATAACTGCTATCAGGAAGATAGTGAAAACATAAGTGACAATATTGAATCTGATGATGAAGATATCGATCAATTATATAATATGTATTTAAGGGAACAAAATGCTTAGGTAATTAAGTACCAAAATAAAAGAATTTAAATATATAACTGAGTGTAAAATAAATGTCAAATTCCTGTCCAATAACTGAAAAAAACTGTCTTTTTGTGCATTATTTGTTTTCAAAAATTATAATTTTTAACTTTAACACCAAATCCAACAAAAATTAAGCAAACCATTCTTTGGCTCATGCTTAGAAGCTTACACTTGATTAATTTCATTCTTTTATATGATACGGAACTTTAAATATATTTTTTTTAAGATAGATAATTCCTTAACTGTCCAATAACTATCGGGTTTACCCTATGTGTTTAACACGGCAATAAAGCAGATTTCCTGTCTAGGCTGGATTCACTCCTGTGCAGCGTCCATAAATTTGTTACTTATTGCCTTGTTAAACAAATAACTATTACTGGGTAGTCCATTAATGGTCCTTCGAAAGTATTAAGTGGAAAATCCGAACAATTGATGAGATTATGTTTTTGTCATTTTATTCATTGATTGCGGCTCCTGCAAATATTATCTTTATTATTACATTTTCTAGTAAAACTGTTGTAAATATGAATTGACTAGGGTAGCAATAGATATTTAATCATCACTATTGATAATAAATTTAAGATTTATTATCTTGCTGTTTTATGTAAATTGCAGAGCTTTTCAAGCCTAAATTCCCACTCTTAGTGATACCACTAAATTTCTGTTAGTTACCTTAGTTTCAAGGACTGACAACTATTTTCGACTTTTTGATCGCTGGGTATTTTTTGTACAAGTTAAGAGTAGAGCATTGAAATCAAGAATTTCGTACATGGTTAGTAGATGTACCACCCTATATCAATGTATCACTTCGTTGAGTTCTGCTCGTTGGTTTTTGAGACTGTAGTACGGGGAGTTGATTTTTTTTATAGGTTAATGTTTAATCACCACGTTTTCTTCTCTTTGAACGCGAAGCCGACTCCAAGTTTACGAATAATAATAATCAGGGCTCTAGGAAGTAGTTGCAATGATACCAGCACACTTTGATGTTTTGCATATTATATATTTTCACTATTCACACAATATTTACAATTTGTAATTTAAAGTGGCGACGATCAACATGGCCGATGCACGGTGAGGATATTTCAAAACTTAACTTAAAAATCAGGGACAAGACTATTTATGTACAGAAAAAGATAATAGTAGCAAAATGTGGGGGTGGATTGTTCGATCCGGTTCTTCAAGCAGATGTCCTATTCCTCGAACTAGGGGCTCTTGCCCTTGCCATAAATATGGTTGCAACGACGATGGTCACCGCACCCGCGCCTCCTGAGGGACAGTTACCTGCACCCGAACAGGGGTGGAGCATTTAAATCTTGATTTAGTTGGTACATGCAAAGTTCTAAATACATGTTTGGTTTCGTTCAGTGGTGAGACAAACGGTTATTATCCAGTAACAGCTATAACAAAATAACCAGATTTTCAAACGGTTACTAAATAACCGAATAGTAACAAAGCGAATTTCAGATTGTAAAAAGTTTTCTCGATTCTAATTGATTCTATTTTCTGTATATTTTAAGGATAAATAAAATTAGAAAATTGGAATTAAGAATTATTTTTATTATCCAACCAGCAAATTTGAATATGTTAAATTATTTTTTTTATAATTGGTATTTAAAAATAGAAGTTTTTAATAGAGTATCCTCCTTCAAACGAGAATAGTGCATGGTTAGTATACCGTGTGTTCGATAAAAAAACGCCCAACGCCAACGCTGTTATTTATTGACCGATTTGAATGAACTAAAAAATAAAGTCAATTGCTGTTTAAATACTATAAAATGACGGTAATTATATATTTTTTCAAAATCAACTTAATTGCCAAATGATAGTCAACTTAAAATTTTAAAATGGCTGCATATACTTTTCTAATTTTATAATATTAGACATTGTTTTTTTTAATCCAATTATGCCCGTTAGGTTGGTTTTAGGTTAATATTTATGCCAGAAAAAGTTAATAATAAATCTTGCTCACATATTTTTTTTGTAATAAAAGTAGTGTGCCTTGAAAAAAATTCGAATCGACAAATGTCATTTATTGTATAAGTAATGTCAAACATTTGTTATTAGTGTGTGTTTCAGATATAATCATGAACAATTAACAGACATGTTACAAATTTATTGTCTATGTAATAGAAATCGAAAAGCCGCGGTACTAATTTATCATCTACGGTTTCCAGAGCGGCGAATACTGGAACCTAAATTTAAAAGGTTAGAAGGAAATTTGAGACGATATGGAGCCTTTAAAAAGTAGAAGAGACTGGATCGACAATTTCGTGGACTTCCAGAGTTCGACGTTCTACTTAGAACAATAATCACAGAACATCTAAATCGCAAGTGAATTAATACTTGCACTACTTATTTATTCTATTCTACATTGAGTTGTAATATCGGTACGTGTTTATTGTGTCCTTATTATTCATGTTTAACATAACCTTACAACAAATGACATTTGTCATTTTTCCAAGGCACGCTAATTATAATTTTTGAAAAATATAATTTTAAATAGAAGATTTATTTTAATTTTTTTCGACCAAAATATTCAATTAAAAACAAAATATTGGCTATTATTGGATTCAGAAAAATAATGTCGAATGTAAAAAAATTAAAACATTATATGCTGCCATTTAAAAATTTTAAGTTGGCTATCATTTGACAATGAAGTTTTTATTGAAAAAAATCAATGTTGATGTCATTTGTTAGTATTTAAACCACAATTGACTTTGGCTTTTAGTTCTTTCATATCGGTCAATAAAAAACAGAGTTATGGCGTTGGGCGTTTTTTATCGAACACACGGTATGCAACGCTGTAAATAAATGTATAGTTTCGTTGGGGTCTGCCCGTACGTTTATGAGGTATGAAGTACAGGGTATTATTTTTTTTTTTTTTTGTTTCCTGGCGTCGGCTACTAGGCCATCTGCCACAACCATGGTATATTTTAATACAGGGTATTAAAAATTTGTTTTTTTTTTTTTTCTTTAGTGGAGCACTAAAATCAGGAGTAGGGCACTTAATTAGCCCTTCATTGTGTGGTACAAAAATACGTTTCAATCTTCGAATTGCGGATGTTGCTTTGCTAGTTTAACGTTAAGGTAGCAGTGTTGTGAGTTTCACCCTTAGGGGTGAGCACTAAAATCAGTGATAGGGCACTAAATTGGCCCTTACAAAGCCCTTAATTCTGGTATAGGTTTAAGTAGGTTCTGCTCATATGGCTCTGCTATTTTAATAGACGTAATTTTGAAAATACAGACGTTATTATTCAGATTATTTTTTCTAAAAAGTTACAAATTGAAGTGTGCAATTAAAATCTGTTTAAATTAATTTTAATGAACCTGAAGGAACAGAATATGCTTGAAAAAATATCAAGCTGCTTTATTTCCAAGAATACATAAAAACAATTGTATTGCTGTGTATATTTAAATCAGTTTTAATTAAATTAATTCGAGTATTAATTGCATCTCCTCTGAGAATTTTTTTAATGAATCAAAACACGTCTCAGGAAACTGAATATAATAACATAAAACCAAGCATGACTTTTATTTCAGTTGTAATAAATTATGTTTGATATTTTTCGAAGCCGGTATTTTCAATCAGTTTGTAATTGTAATTTTCTATTTCCGTTATCAACTGTCAGTGACTTATTATATTGTATAAAAAATATTTTTTGAATTTGTAGGGCAGTGGGAAGTACAGTTTAGGCAACTGCAAGGGCGCAGTCCCAAGGAATCGATACTCCCTGACCCTTAACTCCGCATTGCTTTACTCTGAATATGCTCAAAACTGTGTTTCGTCCTTTCTCATAAAAAATAATATTAAAATATCTTGTAAGAACAAAAATAAAACATGTTTTGAGTTGAAATTAAAGTCCGTGAAATATTAAAGCTGAAAGACCTTAGGTGTTGGGATTATACATAAAGATATCTCAATAAATGTACTCTCTCTTATTATTTCATGAAAGAAAATATTGTTTGGTTATTTGGTTCCATCAATTTGTTCATTATTATTCCTTCCAAAAGTAATTAAACACTCTCGATAGCGTACTTCTAATAATAACAACAACAATAAACTCTATTTATAAAATATAACAAAATAATTAAAACAATCCTTTGTTCTCCCACATCAAAAATTGTAGATTAAGAATCTGAACGAATTTTATAAGTATCTTCGTCCGTTCGTAAAGTTCATGCAAATATTTAAAAACAATTTAACCCATAAATGATTTTACTATTAAATTATCATCTTGTTCAGTTCTAGAATAAGAATTTGACATCATTTTTCAAATATCTCCAACCGTTTGCGGCATATTCACCTATATGTCAAAAAACAAATGAATCACAAAAATGTTTTATTGCATATTCGGCATTTTTATGCATTGCAGAATCCGAATATGAAAAAAATTCTTAACTCATTCTACTTCCGAGATATCCATTCGAACATCGTGTTTTTTGTTATATTTAACTAATGTCTATATACAGATCAATACCGTGAGATCAAAAAGTCGAAAATAGTTGGCAGCTTTTAAAACATAAGGTATAGTCCGTTCGGAGATATAAGGCTAAGCTGTAAAAGGGCTATAGAAGTCGGCAACAATACCCTCATAATTACTTTATAACTTTTCGGGTACTAGTACTTCAGGAAAGTAATAATGATAATAATAATAATAATGATTTTATTGGTGTCAGAAAACTCACAATTTTTTACACAGGTCAAGGAAACAGAAAACAAATTGAAAATACGAAAATCAGACTACTTAAAATTAAAAATACAGGTAAAACATATAGGTGGCATTACTAACATATAGGTATAAGCGCATATACAGTCATATACTTATATGAGCATCATTCAGAAATTACACAAAACTGTAATGTGCTTTTTCCATTAGGTATTTCTTAATGCGAACTTTGAATAAATCAAAAGATAGAGATTGAACATCATTTGGTAAGGCGTTGAAAAAATGTATACAATAGTATCGCGAGCCAGTTTTGGATTTCGATAGTCGGAATGCGTTAAGACGTAAATCCTCCCTATTTTTTGTATCGTAGTTATGGAAACTGTAGTTTCGATTAGATGCATCAATGTATACGTGCTTGCGGAGAGGGAGAGGCTAGACGGGCGAAAATTATAACAGCCAACACGACCCCAGCCAGGGTTATAAAAGAAGTATAGATTGCAAGTAAAATAAATGTTTCCGTTTTTCAATTACATCGAACTAGACGTATAATTATAAAGTATTTAATTTAACTTTCGCTATTGTTTTATTTTAAAAACATAAACATATTTAAGGTTAAAATATTGATGTTTTAATTAATTTTTTAGTTGTTTTTATTGAAATATAATATACATTGTATAAAAAATACAAATGGAGCATGTCAAATCGATGTATTCTAATAGAATTGATATGAAAATTACAATAATACATTTAAATTTATTCACAAATAGAGTATGAAAAACTAATCTTCTGAGTCTGTAGTGTTAAATTCTTCCGTATCCGTATTATTTCCTACATTTATAATAAATTGTAAGTAAGAATCATACGTATTATATTCATTTTCTACCTTAATTATGTATTTGACACACCTTGACCAGGGCGGCCCGTTGGTGTAGTGCAGTGATGGGGAAACTACGGCCCACGGGCCAAGACCGGCCCGCGGAAAGGTTTAATCCGGCCCGTGTAAGAGTGCCGTCGTGAGAATGTTTGAACGCGTTCTTACTTCGTAATGTGACGACCCGCATAAAAACTACCTGCGGCGATATTCAAAACACAATAGTATTCTGGACAAATCCATCCGACCTAAACAGATGACTCATCTTCGCTCGAAACTTCCAGACACTCTCGCAGGTAGGTATAAATACAAGCGAGGCCGCCCGAAGATCAGTTAGTTAGCGACTTAGTCAGTCATCTGCAACGACCCGCTGTGACTCGAGTAATTGTTTGTGTAATCCCCCAAACTCCCAGTGCCTCAACAAACTCCCGCGTAAGAGCATTAGTTAGCAGTAAGCTTTCGTCAATTGCGTTTCTGTGTGTTGTTCTCTGTAGTAGGTAACGTCTAAAATGGATGTTAAAAAAATAAAAGTGGATTCAGAATGTCGAGTTTTTAAAGAAGAATGGATGTGGAAATATTTCTTTACTTTATTTAAAGAAAAACCTGTGTGCTTACTTTGCAATACAACTGTTGCAGTTTTAAAAGAATATAACATTCAACGCCATTTCAAGAGCAAACATGAAAACCACTCCTACTCATCGTTAAATGAAGAGGTGAAAAAAATTAAATCGAAAGATTTAATAAAAAATTTATCAAGTCAACAACAATTATTTCAGAGAGCTAATCATTCTCAAAGATGCGCTACGAAAGCCAGTTATGTGTTGGCTTATAATATTGCTAAATCTAATAAAGCATTTTCAGATGGTGAATTTATAAAGCAGTGCATGATAGATGTGTGCGATATTATGTGCCCTGACAAAAAAAAAGGATTTTCAGTCACTGTCTCTCTCAAGAAGAACAATCACCGAGAGAATTGAAAATATTGATAAAAATCTAATTTCACAACTGACTACAAAAACTCAAAAATTTATTTTTTATTCGATTACCATGGATGAAAGTACAGATATCATCGATACTGCGCAGTTACTCATATTTGTAAGAGGAATCAACGCCCACTTTGAAATTACAGAAGAACTTGCAGGGCTGCAGTCAATGAAAGGAACAACAACTGGTGCCGATATATTTTGTGAATTTGAAAATTGCATCGATAAACTTCGTTTACCCATTGACAAGCTATGTAATGTAACTACAGATGGTGCTCCTAATATGGTTGGAATCAATCAAGGATTTGTTGGGAAATTTAATTCTAAGTATCCGGAAAATGATGTTGTTTTTTTGCATTGCCTTATACATCAGGATGCTCTCTGTAAATCGGCTTTAGATATTGACCATATACTTAATATTGTTGTAAAACTAGTAAATATGATTCGTTCCAGAGGATTATTACATCGCCAGTTTCAACAGTTTTTGGAGTCCGTGCATGCTGAGCATTCCGATATCCTGTATTATTCAAAAGTTCGTTGGTTAAGTGCTGGATAAGTATTTGAAAGAATTTGGGATTTAAAAGACGATATTGTAAATTTTCTTCTTGATAAAGACATTTATAATCAATTTGACGTCTTAGAAAACGAAACGTGGCTTTCTGATTTCGCTTTTTTCGCAGACCTCCTCGTACACATGAATAAACTTAATCTCAAATTGCAAGGAAAAAATCAGTTTCTTCACGATATTTGGCAATACCTGAAAAGTTTCAAATTACAGTTATTATTATTTGTTAATCAGATCTCTAAATCTGATTTTTCTCATTTTCCAAGAATACAATCTTTAAAATTCACTATATCAAACAATAAGATTAAAAAATACGAAATTAATTTGAGAAAACTATCTACAGAATTTGAAAGGAGATTTCAGGACTTTAGAAAAATGGAACCAGAGTTTAGTATTTTTGCGACCCCATTCAATGTTAATTACGAAGAAGTTGATGCAAAATTTCAACTTGAGTTAATAAAACTGAACTGTAATACTCTCCTGAAACAAACTTTTCATACAGTACCATTACTAGAATTTTATAAAAATTGTCCAGATAATTTCCCAAATCTAATTACTCATGCAATGAAGATAATGACAATGTTTGGCTCATCTTATATATGCGAACAAATCTTTTCAACAATGAAGCTTAGGAAAACTTCTTTAAGAAACAGAATTACAGATGAGCACCTTTCATCAGTTTTAAGAATTTCTGCTTCGCAAATGGAACCGGACTATGATGAAATTTTGATGAAACAGTCTCAATTTCATTTTTCTCATGCACCATCAACCAGTAATGACACCAGAAAATAAAGTGATAATTCTTCACATCAAGAACTACACTAAATTCATTTTATATTTTGTGCTTATAGTTTTGTTACCTTTTGCTTCTTTACTATTAAAATAATAAGTGTATGTAATAATATATGTATATGTTTATAGAACACATAAATGAGTTAACGACTAAGCACAATTCTTTGGCCCGCTACGATTGTCTAGTTATTACAAATGGCCCGTCTTAAAAAAAGTTTCCCCACCACTGGTGTAGTACAGGCGAACGCTTGTGCCCGTTGCACCGCGGCAGTGTGGGTTCGATTCCCAGCCGGGACGAAAGACTTTTCTGTCGAGAAGTATTCGTTCGGGTCCGTGGTTATTTGTATACGTTTTTCATTATTCATTTGTTCATTTATTCATTTAATTTATAACTTAAAACAAATACAATATAGATGATAGCTAATGGTCATAGCACCAAAGCCAGGCATAATGCCGAAAACAAAAAAAAAACAAAAAAAACACCTTGACTACTTAAGTGGAGTTATATTTGTAACACCAACTTTAATTGCGTCTATAACAATTTTGTTAAAATTTGGCGGTGAGTTATTTTTTCGCAGGGTTCTCTTCAATGTGGCCCAAATTATTTCAATGGGGTTAAAAACACAATGATATGGAGATAGCGGAAGCATCGAGTGCGCATGTGATTCCGTCAACTGTTCGATGTAATATAATTTGTCCTTCTTTTTTGTTTTTAGTACTTCCAAAAGTTGTGCCTTTATATAGCTGCCCTCGAACTACAAATCATTTTTATGTAGATAGTCCGCTATTTCGGATTTCTTGTTCGATGCAGTTGGCAGTAAGGTGCGTTATCCATTGCAATAACTGAATTTGTTGTTAAATTAGGAATTAATTTATTTTCAAACTAATGTTTAAATAATGCCGCAGTCATGTCATCATGATAGTCGAGACTTTGAAATTTGTTTTCCAGATAAAAACAAACAGTCATTAACCCATTCATTTTCACTTGCACGATGTAAAATTGTGATTCGTTTTCCTTTACTTGAAGGAAGTTTCATAATACAATTATCGGTTTGATCGAACCACATTTTCTTTGAAGTGTCGTGGGTATCAAACTACCTTTCGTCTAAATAATAAATATTTCTTCCATCTTCCCTATACTTTTTAATTTTTCGTAAATTTTCATATCGCCATTTTTTTATGTTTTCTTTTTCCATAAAATACTGTTTTTTATCAATTGTGGCAAATTTTAAACCATTTGCTCTTAAGAATTTCCATAAAGTTGATGAACTGCATGATATAATTAGTTTTTTCTTTAAAATATTATTAATTACTTTTAATGCCGGTGCCTTTTTACTTTCTCCGTTACGAAGTACGAGAAAGTATTGTGATCGTGATTTTTTTTTCAAAAATTTTTTTTACGGAAATATCTGTTTTGGGGTCCCTAGATGCCATTTCAACAATTTCTGGAAAAAATTTTTTTGTGTCTGTGTGTGTGTGTGTGTGTGTGTGTCTGTGTGTGTGTGTGTCTGTCTGTGTGCGCTGTATCTCAAAAACCAATAGAACAATTGATATGAAACTTTGAACATACGTCTTATTTGATAATCCGAAGAACTGAAAAGCTTTTGGTAAAATTTCGTAAACCGGAAGTGGGCGTTTACCTTAACTGTTTTTTGTTTTTTGCCAATATTTTCTTAAATATAAAAAATATCACAAAAACATTTAAACAAACATCGAAGACAACAAAGAAATGAATAGCTTTTGCTTGAAAATATTTTTCATAAAATCATTGCTATTCGAGAAAAAAATTTATTAATTTTTTTTTTAATTTTTGGTTTATAATTATGAAACGATAATAGTTACAGCAATTTTATGTGAATAATAATTGTAGAGAATGCCAAAATGAACAACTTCTAAAGAATACGTTTTTTTCGAAATCTCGTTAGTTTTTGAGTAATCCGAGTTTTTGAATTTGAAGTATAATTTTCCATATTTCATGATTTTGACGTTTTAAACGTCAGTTTCATCCAAGTTTACGCAACGCTCGATGTACATTTAAAATATGATTTTAATTGAAAATAAACCCATGAAAACGTAAATATATTGTCGGAGAAAGTAACATGATGGCCACATCACCATTTTTTGCTTTAAATGTTTCGTATTTTGTGTTTCTTAATTTATTGAAGATTTTGGGCGTAATTTTCTTTGCAACACCCTTATCGCGACGATTCTTTCTTTTCTCTGACGAATTTGTAATTATTTTATTAATTGAACTAGCCGACATATTTAGTAGAAGTTCAGCTATTTGTAAAAAAAATAATATCTTTTAAGTCCTCGATATACATCCTTTATAATTTATTTCGCATCTGGTGAAAGATAACTACGTTTTATACGATTATTTGATCGACGGGAAATGGGAATGTGTATAACAGAAATAAAAATAATTATAAGATAAATATAAGAGAATGAAAAAGTTTCAAGCGTTGTTCAGAGTTGTCACGTCAAGCCGTTTAAAATAAACAATTAACTTATTTTTTCATTATTAAGATATCATATATAAAGATAAATTATTTTTTACTTTCTCCGTTACGAAGTACGAGAAAGTATTGTGATCGTGATTTTTTTGTATGTGTTCATCATATTAGTTGTGCATGTGCACATTTTTGTTAGCGTCATAACATTTACTTCTATTTGTCAATTCCATTGAAAAAATGAACACATCGTGTTCCAAATATACGAGGGTCATTTTTTAAGAACCGTTCTTGTTTAAATATAAATATAATCAACGTGTGTTATTTTTTTTATTTCTACCATAACTATCATCTTTTCGCTATTTGTATCTTTTCGATCGAAAGATGAGTGTTTTTTTTTAAATTTAAAATCAGACTCACAACCCGTACTTTGCAATCGGCGGGATTAGTGGAACATAACTAATCTTAAATTGCCATAAAATATCGCCTACCAGATGACAAATTTTATAAAAGACGTTAGCAACCATGACGTTTTTAGGACAGATTCGGGCTGAAAGACCGCGAGTCGATAGCCATTTAGCAGAAATAACTAGTTTTTTTAAGCTAAAGTGAAAATAGGTAAAATTGTGTTCTTTTTATTTTTAATTTAAAAAAAATTGAATTTCAAATATTTCTAATTTTTTTTTAAATTTTTTTTAATTGGTGACGAACGACGGTTCCGCTGCGCTGCAACGTCGTCTATGCCTAGCCTATTAAAATTGACCAAAGTAACCGGTGACGAACGAAGGCTCCGCTGCGCTACGCCGTCGTCTGAGCGTAGCCTATTAAAATTGACCTAAGTAACTGGTGACGGATGATTTGGAATACAAAGTTACAGACTTTCTGGGTAGGTTCCGAACAAAACTAAATACAGCATTCGTGAGTAAGGCCGCTTTCGTTCACTTGAAATGTAAATGACAATTTCTTCAAATCCCGTTAGGGCCAGTGTAAAAGAAGTCAAGAATCAGCAACATTATGTGCAATCATAACCTTGTTTCAGATATGTTAGTAAATGTCATGTCTGACGCACAGCTGATATGTTCATAACCTAAACCCTCGACTTTAAGCATGTCATGTCAATGTCATTAAATCTGAAAATTATGTGCAATCATAACCTTGTTTCAGATATGTCAGTAAATGTTATGTCTGATGCACAGCTGATAGGTTCCTAACCTAAACTCGCGACTTTAAGCATGTCATGTTAATGTCATTAAATCTGAAAATTTTCAATCTGACAGAAACTGTCATTTTACATAAGTAATTTTAAAATGCATTCGAAACTCAAAACCATCGAAAATAAGTGACGCCGATATGTATTTTTAATCTCACAGGAAATGTAGAAAAGGAACAATTGAGGCGGAGTGAGAAAAATTTATTGCCAAAATTGAGGGTGGGATTGAGAGATGTTACCCGAATTTAAAGTTGCAGACTTCCCAGGAGAATATATTGGAAAGTTTCTTGATTTTATTAAAATTTTGGGCGCAACAGATAGGGGTTCTTTCAGTCTTTGGCACCCCGTTGCGGCTGTGCGGGTGACCAAAACCTTACTGAATATATGTTTTCTACTTAATTTTTACAGTTGTTTTAAAATTACCTATCCGTCGAATTAAAAATGGCCGCTCTAGAATTTTTTTATTGAATGCGGGGCTGGTTTTCTTTGAATAACTCTTCAAGGGTTGAAGATATCAAAAATTCGTAGGAGACATAAAATGTAGAGACTGGCCCGTTCTACAAAACTCAATGAAAATTCTTGTCGCGACTGTAAAGGGGGTGCGGCCCCGCTCGAAGCACGAAAAAAGCGGCCTCCGCAGAGAAAGGGTTGCAGCTCGCGAACGGAGAGAAGCACTTTCAGCACAGAAGTGGCCGTTGTGCCCCCATGTATTTGGGATTTTTTGAGCCGTATCCGAACGTTCCAACTCGAAAACCCAAACAGCCTTAACATTTGGCGCAAACCTCTGCATCGCAAAAAATCGATTTTCAAAAATTCACCCCGGGGTTACTGGGTGAGATGAAAAATTGCAAATTTCACGGGCCCCTTGAAGACGTTTTCGGCTTTCAGGAAAAAAATAAAAATTGAAAAAAAGAATTTGTGGGGGTGGCAACCCTTTTTTTAAGAGGTTGAAATTTTAATAGTAGGTGTATTGAATTTTTTAAGATTTTTCATGAAAATTTCAACGACCTACCTATAGGGGTTTTTGAAATATTAAAAAAAAACGTAATTTTGACTTTACGCTTTTAGTATATATGTATTAATCTTATAAAATTTTAAAAGTATTATACAGTCGACTCTCGTTAATTCGAAACTCGGGGGACTCTTAAAATATTACAAATTATCGAGTGTTTGAAATATCAAATGTTTCGAAATTTTTGCGAGAAAAGAAATAAAACTTCGAATTATTGAGTATTCATAATCAATTATGTATTACTCCTATTTATTAACTGCTATTCTTCAACAATGACAAAAGTTTAGAGGTACATACGTGTACATATTCATAATGCGAATTAATTAATCTTTCGAAAGAACTCTGTTATATTGGTTTGCTTCAAAGAACATTGCTGCTGCTTAGACTGCTCAATAACTTTTTTCAAGAAAAAAAGTGCCTGAAATGCTTTTTCGTCACTTTCGTTTTGTAGACAGAAGCTTTGTAAGGTGTCAAATGAGGCTCTTGCTTCTTTAACTGACACCTCCGCCAAAGGTGCTGATGTATCGTCCACATCTTCATCGTTGCTTTTTTTCATTTGTATCTGTCGCAGATAAAATTTCACCATCGGTTAGTGAATCTGAGATGGCAACATCTTCATCCACTTAAACAAAGTCAGAAAAACTCACACCGCTGATGTCAACTAGTGGTTCTATTGCTGGTTCTTCATCATCCGAAATTATTGGAAGATTTCCCTGATCCTCTTTTATGCAACCGGATTTTTTGAAGCAGTTGAGGGGTGTTACAGCTCTCCATGCCTTGTCAATCAGTAAAATAGCTGTCTGAACCGTGATTCGCAGCTAGCTGCTTGTCGAGAGATTCTAAAACGAGCTTAATAATTTCTTTGCGATAGAACGTCTTAAAATTACGGACCATTGGTCCAATGGTTACAATTTGAAAGTTGTATTCGGCGGAAAGAAGTAAAGTTCTACGTTGGACAATGTAGGAGGACTGCTGTGGACAGTGCAATAGTCTAAAAAAAGTAAAATTTTCAGCTTTTGTCGTTTCATGTCCCCATTAACTGTTAAAAGCCAATTGTTAATCTAAGCTTTTTTGTTAGAACGATAATCAGTAGGAAACGATTTCATTCCTTTGAAACATCGCGGTTTCATTACTTTTCCTTTCACTAAGGGTTTAAGTTTTTCCGATCCGTCCATATTTACTGCAATTAAAACTGTCAACCTCTCTTTACTATGTTTTCCCCATGACATTTTTCATCTTTAAACCTAAGCGTCTTGTCCGGCAAACATTTGAAAAATAAGCCAGTTTCATCAGTATTAAAAATGTCTCGGGCATTATAGTTTCCAATCAAAGTCTTCAAATTTTGACATTAATTGGGACATAAAGTCTCTTAATTTAACTTAAATTTGACTTTTTTCCAGAGGCTTAAGGGTTTAAGTCAAAATTAGTCTTGCTTTCTTAACGCTTGTCGAATTTAAGTCAAATTTAAACATTAATTTGGACATCTTTAATGAAATTTGACATTTTTTAGAGGCTTTAAAGTCAAAATTAGTCTTTTTCTGCACTTATCGACTTTAAGTCAAATTTCGACATTAATTTGCATACAAAGTTTTTTAACTCTATACGAATTTGACATTTTTTTGGAGGCTTAACGTCTTTAAGTTAAAAGTAGTCTTTTTTCTTGAATATTTTCGAATTTAAGTGAAATTTTGACATTAAATCTATTAATTTAACTCAAATTTGACATTTTTTCCAGGTGTTTAAGGTTTAAGTCAAAATTAGTTTTACTTTCTTAGTGCTTGTCGAATTTAAGTCAAATTTCTACATTAATTTATCATAAAGTCTTTTAACTTTAGTTAAATTTGAAATTTCTTTTAGGTGCTTAATAAATAAATAAATGAAAAATAAATTAACCCACAGCATAAAAAAAAACATAAAATAATATTTTATACTTTCATAATAAAGAAATTTAACCATTTTGAAATCATTTATTTCATTCAAAAATTAAGAAGAGTATGATATACCGGGTGTACATTTTACTGCTCTCCAGAGCAGATTTCATTTATATTTACTATCGATGTGCTACCAGAGAGGAGAAAATGTGAAAATCAATCGATTTAGAAATATCAGAAGCAAAATACGGAGTAAATATTTAATACCCACTCCCCGTTAGCAAATATTTGCCAGTAGTAGTTCTTCATATTGTCATATTGTCAAGTATAAAATACAAAAAAAAGTATATTGCAGTTGTGGTTACACTGTGAATACCCATATTATATATTTTTTTCATTTATTGGAAGCCTGGAACTCATTTCTAACAATCTGGTATATAACTGTAGAAAAGACCCGTGAACCGCTCCAAGGAACCGGTTCACTCCAGTGAGTGAACCGGTTCGGAACCGTTCCCGACAGTGAACCGTTTTTCCCATCTCTATGCTGTAATATACGATGCACCTTACTCCAGTGTTAGAATCCGAAAAGTTATAAAGTGATTATGAGGGTCTTGTTGTCGACTTTTACAGCCCTCTTACAGCTTAGCCTTATTTCTCCGAATATACTATACCGTAGCCAAGAGAATAAAATACTTTTATATGAATAATTTTTTCATATGTCTTGTACTTTACTTTGCTTTATTTGCTTGAAAAAACTGTATTTTTTTTAGGAGTGGTTCCACCACCTCAGACTGGAATTTCGCAAAAACAGAAAATGGTTTTGTGCTATGGATGAACTACTTTCCTTCCACACAATGTTTCAGATTGTTTTGAATTTACGAATTCCCCATGTTACCTTGTTAGTAAAATTGCCAACAGATTGCAAAACATAACTTTGCCCTAATTTAACCAACCTCGTATCTTTTAAGATAACCCACGTCCCCATAGTGCCGCTCGAAAAACGGGCACACTGTATAGATGGTGTGGTATTTACAAAGTTGCTTGTGCTTTCCCGTGCACACATTTTGTAGATTACAATTTGTATTTTATTACTTCTTGACGTAATTCGCTTATGAACCAAATTTTATTATTTTTTTTGTTTAAATTAAATTACTTGATTGAATATTTACGCTCGGCTAAAATAATATTACAGTCAGTATCAGCGAAAGCGATTTCTTATCGCACAACAATTTACTGCAACCAAGGCCAGAAATAAATTCGATATGCATTTCAATGGGAATAGAACAAAACGGTTATAAGTTTTGATTGAATGAATTTATGTAATTCAAAACAGACTCTTTATTTGCACTATTTGCATATCTGTACCTACATTTTGTGTTCTGGATAAATTTTATTTTGATTACTTAAAATTAGAAATTCAACGAGAGTCAATGATCCCGTGCAATTTAATGCAATTAAAGAGAAAAAAAAACGAAATAAAAAGCGTGTCGGCTTCCATTGAAACGAGGATGGGCTTAATTAATTATAAGCTGCAAGGTATTACAGTTGCATTAATTCTGAAATTAATTGGAACGGTGATTGAATGCGGAAATTACAATTTTGATTAATTCTTACGAATGAATAATAAAAAAATAAAACAAAAAACCATCAATATTTATCACTCCTTATCAATATGCATTTATCAAAATGAAGAATATTTTTATCTATACTAATTGGCTTATGTTATTCCTACAATTTAATCAATTAGTTTGTAATTTTAGCATTAATTTTAAGATTGATTCTATTATTTCAAATTTATTTATATCGAATGGCGACTTGTGTAATTATTGTCATACATGTAATACACCCAGTGGCGGCGCGTGAATCATATTGATGGTAGAGCCACATTTACAATATGCCCCCTCCCCCTCTGTTTTAACTGTCGAAAAAGTATTTTAAGAATTAATTAAAAATTCTTGCTGAGCTTGAAACTACAGGTAGTGCCATAGCTCCTTGGCTGTATATAACGAGCCGCCCCTGCATTCGACAGCAAAATATACTAGTTTTGACAGCTCAATTTTTGACAATTCAAAATGTTGAATAAAACAATTTTTATTACCTAAAAAATACTGTTTTTGACAGCTGAAACATATCATTGTTGACACACGAAAAATACTATTTTTGACAAAAAAAAAACTATTTTTGACAATTGGAAAATGCTAATTTTCAACAGCCGAGGAATACCATTTTTGTCAACCATTCCTGACACTCTTTTTGACAAAAAAATACTATTTTTGACAGTAAAAGATACTACGTTTGACAGCGAAATATACTACTTTTGACAGCTGAAAAATACAATTTTTGACAATTCAAAAATGTTGAAAAAAACTATTTTTACTAACTGAAAAATACTGTTTTTATCAGCTGAAACATAGCATATTTAGTAGCTGAAGAATACCATTTTCTACAACTTTAAAATACAACTCGAGACAGCTGAAAAATACTATTTTCAACAGCTGGAGATTACCATTCTTGACAGCCGAAAAATACCATTCCCGACAGCTGAAACATACCGTTATTGGCAGCTAAAAGATACATTTTTTGACAACAACAAAAATAAATCAATATTTGAAAACATAATATACAGGTTTTGACAGCTGAAACATTTTTTGACAACAACAAAAATAAATCCATTTTTGAAAACATAATATACAGGTTTTGACAGCTGAAACATGCCATGTTACAGTTAAAAAATGTCAAAAATGCTGCTTTTAATACCTAAAAAATACCATTTATATAGGTGGGAAATACCATTTTTGGCAGCTGAAAAATATCATTTTTGACAGCTAAAACATTACATTTTTGACAGCTAAATAATATAATTCTCATTAGCTGAAAAATACCATTGTTGGTAACAGCAACACACTATTATTGACAACTGTATCATACCATTATTGTCAGCTAAAAAATACAATTTTTGAAAACAAAAAATACAATTTTTGGCAAGAAAAATTACAATTTTTTAAAGCTGAAAATGCCATTTTTGACAATTAAAAAAATATCGAAAGATGCTGCTTTTGATAGCTGAAAAAAACCATTTTTATAGGTGGGAAATACTCCATTGTTGACAGCTGAAAAAAATCGTTTTTGACAGTTGAATAATATACTTCTTAACAGCTGAAAAATACCATTTTTAACAGCTGAAACATACCATTCTTGACAACTACAACAAACCATTATTGACAACTGTAACATACCATTATTGTCAGCTAAAAAATACAATTCTTGACAACAAGAGGCTGTCGGTACTCAGCCTCTATATCGGTCTTCATCATCTGTGCATCCGCCTAGTGAATTCTCCTGTTTAATGAACTTACGTTTGTATTATCAAAACGTACGTGGACTACGCTCCAAATTGTTCTTATTAAATACAGCCTTACCTCTGATGGAGCATGGCATTTTCATCCTCAGCGAAACATGGCTCATTAACTCAATTTCCAATTCTGAATTAGGTTTTAATAATTTCAAAGTCTATCGATGTGATCGCAACTGTGCTGCAACGTCAAAATCGCGTGGTGGTGGAGTCCTTATTGCCGTGTCAAATACATATTCATCATATGAAGTTTATAGCTATAGCTCTCTTCACGAAGAGTTGTATGTTTGTGTTCACATCGGTAGTAGTAAAATCATCCTTGGGGCTGTTTATATACCACCAAATTCCGACTACTCCATTTATCAGAATCACTGTGAGTCCGTGGAGTCAATTTCTAATTCTAATACACTATACATGTTTGGTGACTACAACTTGCCCTCTGCTTCATGGATTAACGATGAATATGGTGTTAGAACAGAAACTCCATGTCCGAAAATAACCTTAGTATCTAATACGTTTGGCTATATTAATTCACACCAATTAAATACTGTACATAATATTAACTCTGTTATGTTAGATCTTGTCTTTGCGCCATCCGAATTTTCGGCTCACTTGAACCTCTCCGAGTCGTTATCTCCAATTTTACCATGTGATGTACACCACCCTCCCTTGGATTTAAGCTTAGAGTTTGAAATTCCATCTGAGAACACATGGCACGACAAGGAAGAAGAACTTGTTTACGATTTTAAGCGAGCGGATTATACATCTCTGAATGACGCTCTTGTCAATATAAGATGGGATGCTTTATTCGAAGGGCGTAATATTAATGACGCCTGTTATGAATTCTACGCTACTATATCTCGTTTATTAGATCTCTACATCCCAAAAGTAAGCATGGCCCGCAAGAAAATCTCCAATTTTCCCAAATGGTTTAGTAAAGAACTTAAACAGCTGGTTTTCTTGAAGAAAAAATTACATAAAGCTTACATGTTATCTCGTTCTCCTTCAGATTATATGAAGTTCAGTACTACACGTGATAAATGCAAAACATTAGCAAACGATTGTTATTCAAAACATATCCAAGCAGTCGAAAGTTCCATTAAACACAATCCAAAATCTTTTTGGGGCTTCGTTAAGTCTAAGCGTACATGTAATCAAATACCGACGACTTTCGTACAGGGCGACACATTAATCACTGACACTGAAGACATAGTGGGTAATTTTGCTCAATTTTTTGGATCTGTTTACCGCCCATCAAGCATATCGAGCCAAACGTATCGTAACTCAAATTCAGTAATTGTTGACACTCACATAAACGAGAACAGTCCGCCTGTTTTAAAAATATCGGATGTATTAAACGAACTCCAGTCATTAAAATCCAATAACTCACCTGGACCTGATGGTTTGCCAGCATCATTTCTAAAGAACTGTGCATTTGCACTTAGTCGTCCTCTCTGGCTCTTATATAATCTGTCCCTTGTTACAGGTATATTTCCCGATTGTTGGAAGAGTGCTTATATTACACCAATATATAAATCCGGCAACCAAAAACAAGTTCAAAATTATAGGCCCATATCCCTGTTATCGGTGGTGCCCAAGATTTTTGAAAAATTGCTTACCATACACCTAACAGCTATTTTACAATCTTCGATCTCCATGTGCCAACATGGCTTCAGAGCTGGTAAATCGACATTAACTAACCTCTTAGTTTATGAATCTTATATTATTGATGCTTTCGCGGAGAGAAGTCAGGTGGATTCTATCTACACTGACTTCTCGAAAGCATTTGATACTGTTGATCACACAATTTTAATGAATAAATTAAGTAATTTTGGTGTTAATGGTACTCTTTTGCAATGGGTCAAATCATATTTATCTGGTCGAACTCAATATGTTCGAATAGGTCAATGTGTGTCTCGACCAATTAATGTAACTTCTGGTGTTCCTCAAGGATCCCACCTCGGACCCCTGTTATTTAACATTTTTATTAATGATGCTGTACGCTGCTTTCCGAATGCTAAATGTTTACTATTTGCTGACGACATGAAAATATTCATGAAAGTTCGAACATTGGATGATGCAATGTTGCTTCAAAACGACTTGCAATCGTTTGGTGAATGGTGCCGTGATAACAAGCTTTCACTTAATCTTAAAAAATGCAATATAATTACCTTCTCCAGATGTTTGTCCACCGTGTTGTATGGGTACTCCTTACTAGGCGAACCTTTATCACGAGTGGATTGTATAAAGGATCTGGGTATTGCATTCAGTTCGAATTTAAGTTTCACTACTCATGTATCCAACATAGTTGCTAAATCGTACCAGCTTTTGGGCTTCATTAAACGTCACGCGAAAGATTTTCGTGATCATCGCACATTAATCCTTCTTTTTAATGCCCTAGTTCGCCCTCATCTAGAATATTGTTCTAGTGTATGGTCTCCGTACACCACTTTAGATAAGGAAAAGCTAGAACAAGTTCAAAAAAAGTTTGTACGATTCTTAGCGTTTAAATGTAACGTAGTTGGCAGTTACACTGACTTACTATCAATTTTTAATATTGTAAGTCTTGATACAAGACGGTTCAATTCTGACGTGGTACTTGTTTTTAAACTGCTTCGTGGTATCGTGGACTGTCCTGACCTGCTCAGTTTGATAGGTATTCATGTTCCTTCTCGTGCTCTGCGTACTAATGTCCCCTTCCATATTCCGTTTAATCGGACGGATTACGCCCAACAATCTGCGGCTACACGGGTCCTAAGACACGCCAACCGTACCGACCCAAAATTTGATTTTTTTGCGGGATCGCTTAAAGTTTTACGTCGGGTACTTTCTTAATATTTTAATCTGTTGTAATGTCTTGAACTGTTTATACATTTTAATCTGTCTTGTCATGTCTTAAACTGTATATATATATATATTTATATTTTACATTTTATTCTGTCTTGCTATGTCAAAACTGTATATATATATTTATATTTTAATCTGTCTCGTAACATCTTTATTGTATATATGTTTTATTTAATTTAATTTATTATGTATTGAAATGGCTTCCGTTAATAAATACCAAATACCAAAAAGTACAAGTTTTGAGAGCTGAAAAATGCCATTTTGACGATAAAACAAAATTACCAAAAATGCTGCCGTTGATAGCTGAAAAATACGATCTTTATAGGTCTGAAATACCTTTTTTGAAAGCTGAAAAAATCATTTTCGACAGTTGTATAAATACATTTCTTAACAGCTGAAAACTACAATTTTTAACAGCTGAAAAATATTATTGTTGACAACTGCAACGAACCTTTATTGACAACTATAACATACCATTATTGTTAGCAAATACAATTTTTGACAGCTGTAAACATTTTTGACAATTAAAAAAATTCAAAAAATGCTGCTTTTAATAGCTGAAAAATACCATTTTTATAGGTATTTTGACGACAGCTGAAAAGTACCATTTTTGACAACTGAAAAATATCATTATTGACAACTTCAACAAACCATTATTGACAACTGTAACATACCATTTTTGCCTGCTAAAAATTCTATTTTTGACTACAAAGAGTCAATTTTTTACAGCTGAAAAATGCCATTTTTGACAATTAAAAAATGTCGCAAAAAGGTGTTTTTGATAGCTGAAAAATAACATTTTAATAGGTGAGAAATACATTTTTTGACCTAAAAAAAACATTTTTGATAACTGAAGAATATCATTTTTGACAGCTCTTACCAGCTGCAAAATGCCATTTTTGACAGCTAAAAAATACGATTTTTGACAATTGCAACAAAACATTATTGACAACTGTAACAAACCATTATTGTCAGCTAAAAAGTACAATTTTTGACAGCTGAAAAATGGCATTTTTAATAAATAAAAAATGTTGAAAAATATTTTTTTTGATAGCTAAAAAATGCCATTTTAATAGATGAGAAATACCTTTTTTGACAACTGAAAAATAACATTTTTGACAACTGAAAAATATCATTTTCGACAGTTTAATAATACATTTCTTAACAGCTGAAAACTACCATTTTTAACAGCTGAAACATATCATTATTGACAACTGCAACAAACCATTATTGACAATTGCAACACACCATTATTGTCAGCTAAGAAATACAATTTTAGACAACAAAAGAAAGAAAGAACGATTTATTTTCCGAGACCAAAGTAACTGGCGAAAAAGTGTTTTAAGAATTAATTAAAAATTCTTGCTGAACTTGAAACTACAGGTAGTACCATGGCTCCTTGGCTCTAGATAGCGAGCCGCCCCTGAATACACCAATAAATGGGCCTTTTCTGGGTGATTTCTGTTTACCTCTAACCGTTTGCTCCAAACCAAATCACCAATGAATCTGAGCAGTAGGGGTTAGTGCTCGTGAGCTCCACCGCATCATAGCCCTTTTTCCTGACTGATTTACCACTGGTTGTATTAATATGGGCAAGGCCGTGGGCCTTTATTCTCATTGAGACGGCCCTGTTTCGCGCATTACGTTATTAGCTATTTCATATTTTTGCCACCTATCATGGGTAACGAAAACGATTTTTCTTATATAATTGGAAGCTGGTCTATAAAAAAAATGCTTCTATGTCCGCACCTTATTTAATAAATATTTAATCAAAACGTTATCAAATGCGCAGTTTCCTTATGATAAGATCGACCCATAAAAAAATAAAATGAATCAGTTTCAGCTTCTATTTAAAGTTTTTTTTATTACGACGATATAAATGCAATCGAATATGTTCGCGATAAGAACGATTTAAAACAGTAGTTGATACTTTTTTCTCTTTTACTGAGAAATCGTAATAAGTAAAAAAAAAACTGTAGAAACACCACTGCAAGTTGATTTATTTAAAGTAAACACAGATGTAATATTAAACGTATTGCATAATTCAAGCATGTCAATAGCATTGTGTATTTTATCAACACTGATATAGATTAGGGTAAAAATGGTTTCCACAAATTAAATAATAAAGTTGCTGATTATGCTGTCAGCACTATCACATATATTCAGATTAGTCTCAAAAGAAAAATGTCTTTTTTATTATTATTTGAACTGCAGATACTAAAACAGAAAATAATTACTGTAATTTTAACCCAGCATAGAAATAATATTCTACATTAAATTTAAAGTTTTAATAAGGGCCTTGAGGTATTTAGTATATTTAATAATAGGATTGGACAAGTTATACCTTAAATCAGCGCAAATTGATAATATTGCAAGTTTTCCATGTCCAAAGGCAACAAAACGGCGTTTTCAATTTCTAAAATTTGCCGTGTTACTGAACGGACTCTAATTTTAATGATTTATACTTTGAAATATAGTCAATTTAGTGTGTTTTAAAAAAGTTCTAAGAAATATTAATGACCAGTCAAGTAAAATTATTAAAATCGGTTTCAAAGGCAACAAAATTCAGTTTCTGATTTTAAACAATTGCTGAGGTGTTTTTTTTTCTAATTATGATGATTTGTATGCTAAAATGTAGGTAATGTAGTGTGTTTAAAAAATATTAAGAATCTATCCATGTCAAATCGACAAAAATTGACAAAATCTGAAATTCTCCAAATTCAAAGTCAACAAAATAGCGTTTTTGATTTCTCAAAATTGCCTAATTTCAGAACTCGTTATTTGATAATAATAATTTGAATCCTAAAATGCAGGGAATTTGGTGTATTGTAGAAATTCCAAGTTTGTATTTTTTCAAATTACTGAAATTTCTTGATTATTATAATTTATATGCTAAAATATAGCAAATTTAGTGTGTTTTAAAAATCATAAAGAAATATTCGTGCCAAAGCAACGAAAATTGCCAAAATCTAAAATTTTCCAAGTTCATGGTTATCACCAACGGTTATCACCAAGATTACTTGATCTTTAAAAATTGCTTAACTTCCTAACGCGTTACTTGATTTTGATGATTTAAGTGCCAAAATGTAACGAAATTTAGTGTGTTTAAAAAAATTTAAAGAAATATATATCGTGCCAAAGAAAATTTCCAAAATCTGTTGTTTTCCAAATTCAAAGTAGACGAACTCGCGCTTTAGATTTTTAAAAGTTGGTGAAGTGTTGAACGCGTTTCTTGATTATGATGACTTATTTGTTAAAATTCAGAGAGAGAATTGCTAAAACCTGAAATGTTTCCACTTTTAAAGTCAACAAAATCTCGTTTTTGATTTAAAAAATGGTGATGTGGCCATCATGTTACTTTCTCCGACTTGATGGTATCATTTATATTTACGTTTTCATGGTTTATTTTCAATTAAAATCATATTTTGAGCGTTGATGAAACGGACGTTTAAAACGTCAAAATTATGAAAGATGGAAAAATTATATTTCAAATTCAAAAACTCAGTTTACTCAAAAACTAAAGGGATTTCGAAAAAAACTTATTCTTTATAAGTTGTTCATTTTTGTTGTTCTCTACAATTATTATTAACATAAATTTGCTGTAACTTTTATCGTTTTATAATTATAAACCAAAAATTTAAAAAAATAAATAAAAATTTTTCTCGAATAAAAATGATTTTATGAAAAATGTTTTCAAACAAAAGATGTTCATTTCTTTGTTGTCTTCAATGTTTGTTTAAATGTTTTTGTGATGTTTTTCATATTTAAGAAAATATTGGCAAAAAACAAAAAATATTTAAGGTAAACACCTACTTCCGGTGTACGAAATTTTACCAAAAGCTTTTCAGTTCTTCAGATTATCAAATGAGACGTATGTCCAAAGTTTCATATCAATTGCTTTGTTAGTTTTTGAGATACAGACACACACACACACACACACACACACACACACACAGACACAATTTTTTTTCCAGAAATTGTTAAAATGGCATCTAGGGACCCCAAAACGGATATTTCCGTAAAAAAAAAATTGAAAAAAAAATCACGATCACAATACTTTCTCGTACTTCGTAACGGAGAAAGTAAAAAATCGCCGAGGTATTGAACGTATTTTGTTTATAATGATTTATTTATTAAAATGTAGAGAATTCATTTTATTTTAAAACAGATTAAGAAACATTTATAAATTGTTAACGAAAACTGCTAAAATCCTCCATGTTCAAAGGCAACAAATTCGCGTTTTCGATTTTCAACATTGCTGATGTGTTAAAAGGCAATCCTTGATTATGATCATTTAAATGCTAAAATGTAAAAAATTTAGTATGTTTTAAAAACGTATAAAACATTTAAAGAAAAATTGCCAAAATCTGTCAAGTTAAACAAAATCGCGTTTTTTGATTTTGAAAAATTGATTCACTTCCGAGGGCCTTATTTGATTTTGAACATTTAAATGCCAAAATGTAGCGAATTTAGTGTGTTTGAAAAAAGTATAAAGTGATAATTACGTCGAGTCAATGAAAATTGCTAAAATCCAGTTTTTCCAAGTTGAAAGTAAAAAAAATACACTTTGGATTTTTAAAACTTTCTGAGGTGGTAATGTTTTGATTATGATATTTTATATGTTAGAAAGTAGAGAATTTAATGTTTTAAATAGTATTAAATATATTCATGTCAAAACAATGAAAAATTGTTAAAATCCACAATTTTCCGAGCTTAAAATCAACAAAATCAAGTTTTTGATTATAAAAAATTGTTTAATATGCGGTGTTTAGTTTTGATTATTTTTTATGCCAAAATGTAGCGATTTTAGTGTGTTTGAAAAAGTATTAAGAGATAATCGTGTCGAGTCATGGAAATTGCCAAAATCCGAAATTTTGTGAAAGTTCAAACTGACGTTATCAATTTTTAGAAATTGCTGACTTGTTAGAAGCATTTTTTTAATTATATTTTCCATGTTAAAAAGTAGAGAATTTTGAGTGTTTGAAAGAATTTTTTTTTTAAATAGTATTATTTTTAGTATTATAAATTGTTTAACGAATGAATAATGGTATTCGATCAAATCTTATTCCTGTAAATCGTATGTTGATTACTGAACTTACGAACGCGTTATTTGATTTTAATGGTTTAATTTCCAAAATGTAGCGAATTTTTGTTAATATTAAAAAAATTCTTGCAAATTTGCAGTTTAACATTTGGTTCTAATTTCGAGAAATTAAATCTTAAGTAATTTTAATCAATTTTTGAGGTGATTTGAGTCATTCCTGCAAGCAGATGGTTAACTCTTGAGTGAGCTGACTCAAAGAGTCAAGTCGAGTGAGTGAGTTGGGTAGCCAAGTTTTCGAAAAGTTTTGAAAGTGACGACCTTCTTTTAGCTCTTCACTTCATGTCACAAATATTTTGATTTGACAATCATATTAGCAAACATTTTAAAGAGAGGATCGTGATTTTTCTTTTCAAAATTTTTTTTTACGGAAATATCCGTTTTGGGGTCCCTAAATGCCATTTCAACAATTTCTGGAAAAAAAAATGGTGTGTTTACCTTAACTGTTTTTTTGTTTTTTTGACAATATTTTCTTAAATATGAAAAATATCATAAAAACATTTAAACAAACTTTGAAGACAATAAAGAAATGAACATTTTTTGCTTAAAAGCATTTTTCATAAAATCATTTTTATTCGAGAAAAAAATTGATTATTTTTTTCTAATTTTTGGTTTATAATTATAAAACGATAATAGTTACAACAAATTCATGTGAGTGTGACGTTTTAAATGTCAGTTTCATCCGAGTCTACGAAACGTTCTATGTACATTTAAAATATGATTTAAATTGAAAATAAACCATGAAAGCGTAAATATAAATGATACCATCTAGTCGGAGAAAGTAACATGATGGCCACATCACCTTTTTTTTTTGGCTCCACTTTATTCAGCTTTCATGACCTGACTTTCTGAGTCGACACTGAGTCAGACCTTGTGTAGCAGATTACAAAGAAGTCATTTTGCCCATCTCTAATTCAAAATTAATTCGCCCCCGCAAAATAACCATCGCCGCCCAAATGTAGATTGTCAGAAAAACGCCCAATTTAAACGTCGATCGCCCACCATGTTGAGAAACACTACTCTAGGTTCGACTCTTAGGATAGTAAAGCAGGGCTTCATTTTAACTTAAATTGCAAACACTATTTTGTCGTAATATTTATTCATTCATACTTTAAGGGACAAAAAAATACAATTTTGAACTCACTGTCCCAAAAGAAATATTTTACGCAGTCTATGCATAACCAGGAAACAGTGTTTCCCGGACCAGAAACAGTGTTTCCCGGTCTACTACCCCGGAAAACATTGTATCCTGGTCTACTACACCGAGAAATGCGCAAAATTTGCCATATTTACAATTTCAGTGGCTGTGTAATTTTTACCTTGGGATGATGGCAGCCCTTCTACTGATTGCATCAATTATTGAATTAGCAGCGTCTCTAATTTGGGGCAGAGTACACAGTATTTCTGAATCAGAAAATACAGGTATGTTTCCACACCTTTAGAAACAGCAACTGTCTTATTGTTTTACTATGACTTGCTTGTTTCATATGTTGAAATTAAATTCGAAATAAAATGATACTCCTATTTTTATTTGATGTTTATTGTAACTGTTTTGTTTGCACAAATCTCATGCGTGAAGAATATTCCCGCGTTCGCGCAAATTAAGGCACTCGCTCCTTCATCGCCGGTGCTTCAAAAATGCGATCACGCGGGAACATTGTCTTCCCGCATTTGGTTCGTAAATCACTATTATTGAGAAGAGTGCAGCTTTAGTTAAATGTGTGTAAAATGTCAAAAGTGATTTTACAGTTTTAATTTTCACTATTTACTTATATGAAATTCTTGATTTAGGTTCTAAAACACTATTTTGTCATAATATTAATTAATTTTATACTCTATACGTCTAGAATAAATCGCTCTTTATTAAAATATCTTTCACTGCTTCGACTTCTACCGCTCAGTCCTGTCAAAATAGATGAAAAAAGGTTCAAATTTCGGAAAAATTTGCATAGAGTTAAAATCGGTACAGATCTTAAATACTCGTACATCATTATAAATGAAACGTCAAATCCGACTTCGGCTAAAAAAAATTCAAGGTCAACAAACCAATTATTTTCAAATATCTTTCAAAGTGTTATCGTAAAAATATTTTGCACTAAGTTTGTAGATTATGCGATTATCTTAAAAAGTTCTCTTTACTCTATACCCTACTCGTACATTATTATAAATGAAACGTCAAATCCGACTTCTGCTAAAAAAATTATTCAAGGTCAAAGGTCAACAAACCAATTATTTTCAAATATCTCTCAAAGTGTTATCGTAAAAATAGTTTATACTAAGTTTGTAGATTATGCGATTAAAAAGTTCTCTATACTCTATACCCTACGTATTATCATTCAGGAGATATCGCGATTTTAAAATAAGAAAATACTTATTTGCACTTATACGCGGCCTGTTTGTTCAATAAAAGTAAACAAATAGAAGGTATTGGTTTCTGCATGAAACACCAGAAAATATACAATTTATACAATTCTCAAAACTGTCTGTCCCTAGTTTCGTTTTGTTGGACTGTCGTATACCTGCTCATTGTTAGAAGAACGTAAACGAGCCTAAAGTAAAATAAGTATTGTTATAGAGCTATTCAGCAGAGATGGCGGTCGGGGTGTCTTGTCCGTCCGAATCAAGTAGTGTCCGTTGCAATTTTCCACCATAGGCTAAATCGCGCGCGCCTATGAAATAACCGGTAGGTAAGGGACGCCGTAAACTATTTCTTTCTCCTTCTACCGCTCGGTCTAAGACCGAGCTACGCAGGCCGCGTGTGTGTTTTCTAGATACGGCCGACGAAATCGTACGTCTTGGGAATATCCGCTCGGGTTATCAGGTAGTAGAAAAGGATACCAATATTATTTGAATGTTCCGAACTTAGTTCGTAAACCGCTCTTACTGATGAATAGGTCTATAGTATTGACGGAGTATTTTTCAATTTGAGTTTGTGCTGTTATAGTAATTTACGATACAAGTAACGTTATGAAGGATTTTACATTACGAGAAAAAAGTTTAAATTCTCGAATAATGTAAAAGAAAATAACGTTACGTGTGTCGTAACACGGTTTATTTTATCTTATTTCTATTTTTTATTTAAATAAATGTTTAATGAAAACCACCAAAAAGCAGAACCATGTTGGTTTGTCAATATTTCCATTGCAACGAGTTACATTAAGATACATATAACAACACTAGTGTTGTTAAGAATTTAAGAACACTGGTGTTGTTAAAGGTACCTTAACGTAACTCGTTACTAAGGAGTTGTGGGCATGATAACATTGTAGGATAAAATAAAATAATTTTTCAAAATGTCACAAGTTTTTTCACTTGTAGTAAACCTTTGGCCGAAAGTGAAATAGTTATTGTTGAACGTGAAATAAAAACTTTGATTGATTCAAGTGTTGAAAGAAAATATTACCGCCCGAGTTATGTCGGGATATTAATTATATTCAAAATACATTACCACGAGTTAACTTGTTAATCATAACACAATTAAAAAAAAAGAAAATTATATGATCAAACTTATTTCATCCAAATAAATCTTAAACATAAGTGTTATTAAATTAAAAGTAGTTCATATAAAGTTTGTAGATTATGCGATTATCTACAAAAAAAGTATCTATACTTTTATCCTTGGGAATTATCATTCATTTTCAGAAATGGAAACTTTTTCTATTTTTGAAAACCGCGTTATCTCATGAATGATAATTCCTAGGGATAAACGTATAGAAATTTTTTCTGTAGATCACATAATCTACAAACTTTGTAAGAACTACTTTTAATTTAATAACACTTATGTTTAAGAGGTAATTTGAAAACTGATTTATTGACGTTTGACCTTGAATAAGCTTGCAGCATTTTTTTCAAACAATAATGGTCTTGATCTTCCATATAATACAATATGGTTTCAGCAAGATGGGGCACCCCCAGCACTATGTGTGTTTTTTACTTTCTCCGTTACGAAGTACGAGAAAGTATTGTGATCGTGATTTTTTTTTCAAAATTTTTTTTTACGGAAATATCCGTTTTGGGGTCCCTAGATGCCATTTCAACAATTTCTGGAAAAAAAAAAATTGTGTCTGTGTGTGTGTGTGTCTGTCTGTCTGTCTGTGTGTGTGTGTGTGTCTGCTGTGTGCGCTGTATCTCAAAAACTAATACAGCAATTGATATGAAACTTTCAACATACGTCTTATTTGATAATCTGAAGAACTGAAAAGCTTTTGGTAAAATTTCGTAAACCGGAAGTGGGTGTTTACCTTAACTGTTTTTTGTTTTTTGCCAATATTTTCTTAAATATGACAAATATCACAAAAATGATTAAACAAACATTGAAGACAACAAAGAAATGAACACCTTTTGCTTGAAAACATTTTTCATAAAATCATTGCTATTCGAGAAAAAAATTTTTTTTTTTTTCAATTTTTTGTTTATAATTATGAAACGATAATAATTACAGCAAATTTGAGTGAATAATAATTGTAGAGAATACCAAAATGAACAACTTCTAAAGAATAAGTTTTTTTCGAAATCTCGTTAGTTTTTGAGTAAACGGAGTTTTTGAATTTGAAGTATAATTTTTCCATGTTTCATAATTTTGACGTTTTAAACGTCAGTTTCATCCGAGTTTACGCAACGCTCGTACATTTTAAATATGATTTCAATAAACCATGAAAATGTAAACATAAATGATACCATCAAGTCGGAGAAAGTAACATGATGGCCACATCACCATTTTTTGAGAATTGCTTTACGAATAGGTGCATCGACAGGCGAGGGCCGATAGAATGGCACGCGAGATCCCCAGATCTTATACCCCATGATTACTTTTTATGGGGTCGAGGGTCTTCGTCAACAGACCACAAAATTTAGCTGAACTAGAACATTGCATAAGAGATGAAATGCACAGAAATAGCCCAGAAAATATTCAAAATGTTGATGGATGGCAGTTCGAACACTTAATTTAATAATTGCATTTGCTTGGCAAATGAGTTGTGTATTTTGTGTTAACAATAAAATTTACGGTTTCTCACTATGAAGTCTCATTTACTCGAAAAATGTCTTGTGTAAGAAATTTTTTATTACACTTTTATTTGTCAGATAGACAATGAAAGAACAACAATAGGGGGATGTTATTTAAAATAAAATGGATGACGTCATTGCTCAAAAACAAATGATGGTTGAAAATCGACTTTAATTCAAAAATGTATATGTTTCTCAAAGAAAATCGATTAGGATTTTTTTCCCAAAATATTTTATTTTCGGCTTTACAGAATTTATTTCATACTTTTTTAGTGAAATAATAAATTTCGTATATCGAATTCTATATTACATATGAAATTAACACGAATCTTTAGTTGTTGTTTCTGATTTTTTTTTATTATTTAAAAGAGCTCTTCACCCGAATGGCCTTAGCTGTCAATGCGCTTTAAAACAATTAATTATAGTTAACTTTGAATTAAACAACTGTCGATGTTTTTTTACCACTATTTATTTAAAACGTCGAAAGTTGTTCAATCCAAAGTTACCTGACAATGGGCTACCACATAGTAACGGTCGCAATCATAATCTTTATACAATTAATTATAATAATTATTCATTTCATTCATTTCTGGAGGAATTGGATTATAGTACATAATCCGAAGAAATTTATTTCTTTTAACAAGTAAAAACCTTTTATATGTATGTTAGACTAGTCTGTAATCATTATTATTATTATCATTTATGAACTAAATGTTTGATTTGAATAAAATAATATTATTAAGATGTGCTAAATATAAATAATTGTTGCGCAAGTACAGTCATGCGTTCCAAAGATGTTTGATAGTCTGATTGCATATCAGTTATAATGGTTATTTTAAAATTTAATAACATCAGAACAACATGGATTCTGTATTGGACGTCGTCTAACTTACAAGTGTTCAAATCGTTTATACTTGAAGCCTAGAAGGATGAAATGCAAGTGGATTGTATATACACAGACCTCCAAGGCATTCGATCGTGTTCATGGGATTTTAGTATCTGATGAACTTGCATATTTCCAAAGGAGTATGTTCCTCAGGGCTCGCACTGTGGGCCTTTGTTGTTCTTAATATTTAACAGAAAAGTTGGCTCCGTAATCTCATTGAATTTTGACTGGTTACGAACAATAATATCGGGTGTGTATAAATTGGCGGATAATCTACACGTGACGATATTCTTTCAAAAATTCTAAGCAGCTTATCTTAATTCTAAAATGTCGTACCATGCTTCCTGGGTCTTCGTGAGGTCCTCAAAGTTTGGACATCTAGTCGTTAAATATGCGTTATTATTCGTTATTAACTTACAGAAAGCCCTGCAATTTCGATATTATGACTAGTTTTAAAATTATTTGTCAGCGTGTGCTGTCTTTCTATCTCAAACTTGTATTTTTAACGCTTCTTAATTAGTTTATTTTTATAAAAAAATACGTTCGGCAACGTGACACCCGCTTATGTCACTTTGACACAAATAATTCATTCAAACTTGCTTGTTCCAGGTTTGTGCCAATTCTGCTTTTCTCAATGAAATCAGTTTCTATTAGTGCCCGCGTTTCAGTTTATTTGTGTTTCTGTGTTATTTTCGTTTTGTTTTGTATAATTACAATGTATTTTACTATTTACTCGTAATATGTTTTAACTTGCATCTGTAAATAAACCCCACTCTATCTATCTATTACCTTATATTCTGAACCATGAGATTATTGATAAACAGGACACCTAGTGAATGCTATGTTGCCAAATGTACATTTCTTTTAAATGGCTCCTGATGGCCTATGAGACATGGTAGAACATTTTTTCATCGACATTTTCTATTCAGAATTTTAGGAAGAACATCGCCACGTGTAGATTATCCGCCAATTTATACACACCCGGTATTAAAGTTACTAGATAACAGTCAGTGAGAGTAAAATAAGTGGAAGTGTTAGCAGTAGTTGCATCGAGATAAGCGTGTAAATTAAAAATACTTTGAAGATAAACGTGCCGGGAGTAAATAATAAAACACGTGCAGTGAGAACATAGAACGCACGCGGCAGCTGATATTGGCAAAGAGTATAAAGTGGCAGGACCGCACTCAGGACTCAAATAAAAGTAAAAATAAAAGAACATGGTGAATAGGCTAATGACTGGTAGTTACAAAACACTATCAAGCAGCAGTGAAATCGCGGGAGAACAAGCAAAAATGAAAAGAGATTAAGATAAAGAAGGAAATAATTCTAGAACAAGCAAACGCTTGAAAATAGAGGCAGAACAGACACACAGATATGGGAGAAATCAAGGAAATTAAGGATATTCTGCTGGGCATAAGCACAAAATTGAAACAAATTAGGGAAAATACAACAAGAAAAAAATGTTGTGACAGAAACAAATAGAAAAGTTAGACAAAAGAGTAAAAGAACTAGCAAAAGAAAAGAAATAATCTAATTGTTTCAGGAATAACTTTAGAAACAAAGTAAAATAACACGATGAAAGAAAATGTGTGAATAATATATTAGAGGTAGCCTCTGAGATAATAAGTGTAAAGAAGATAAAACATTCGTACTACATACGGAAGATTTTAAAGGAAAAATGCAAATACTAAAGGCCAAGAATAAGCTGAGAGATCATAAAGAAAGAATATACATAAATAGCAACCCAACAGACAACGAAAAAGAAATTCAAGGATATATAAAAAAGGATGATAGAAGAGAAAGGTAACGGAAATAGAATAATTATGGGGTGTAAGAAATTAGTTATAAACGGAAAAGAATGGAAATAGAATAAAGAGAACGACAACTTCAGAAATAAAACACCAAAAAACCAAAAAACTAGGACCGGAATGAATGACGAAGATATGGCAAAGAATACGAACAAGAGTATGGTAGTAAAAAAATAAAACAGGCGAAATAGCTGAGAAAAAGAATAATGCGATAAAGGAGACAGGCAATAATAACCAAAGAATGGTAAGAGAAAAGTGGAGAATTAGAATATGGAATATAAGAGGAATCAAAGGAGAATAAAAGGAAGTTGTAAAATAAATGAAAGATAGAAATTTAAAGATACATAAACGGAGACCAAGAAAAAAGGCAATGGTTGTATAGACCTCGATGAAGAAAATCTATTTATATACAGTGGAATAGCAGACTAGCAGAGCACAGGCAGGAGTGGGATGCATCGTATCGAAAGAATACCAAAATCAGATGATAGAGTACCGACTAATTTCAGAAAGAATACTACCGGTAATAATGTATTATAAATAAATAAATAGGTATTCATTGCCCTACAGGAATTAACTCCCAACATACACAAGAAGTATTACATACTAACATAATGATCACAAAACAAAACTGGCTACAAACTGGTTAATAGTGATTGATTGCACTGTGTAATGATATGACTATGATAATTTGTTCTATGAGCTAGTATCTTAAAAGTTGGCTTCTGTCTACTACTAAAAGATGGAATATGCAGTCTATTATTTAAAATTATGAATGAATCAATAGCACCATGCAACAATTTTTACCCGAATACTGGATTTGTGTCGTCGAGATTCAAGAGATTGAAAGTTGAATTTATCAAGTAATGTTGCATAATCAAAACCTCCGATGGGATAATATCCTTCCAACTTAAAAAAGAAGTATTTAAAAAACTTACGTTGAATGCTCTCAACAATATATTTTTGCTGTTGGTTTTGAGGAAACCAAATTAAGGAAGCATATTCCAACTTGGAACGCACATAAGCTTTATATAAAGTAATTAAGGTATTTATATTACTGAAATTGTTAGAATTCCGATATATGAAACCTAGACCCTTTAATGAACTCTTAACTACATCCTCCATGTGACGATTTAAAGTTAATGTCGAGTCAATATTAACACCAAGATCTTTAAAGGTGGAAACATTTTCAATTACATTGTCTTTAATTGAATAAATGAACCTCACCGGATTAGATTTTCTAGTAAATGACATGAACTTACACTTACTAATATTTAAATCTAGCTCATTTACAACGAACCATGTAGCTACTTTTCCAAGTTCATTCTGCAAATGCAAACAATCATTGAGATTGTTGATTGTTGCGTATATTTTGAAGTCGTCAGCATATTAGAGGTGTTTAAAGTTCAATGTAATAATAAGTTCGTTAATAAATATGTTGAAGAGCAAGGGGCCTAATATAGATCCTTGTGGAACCCCTGACTGGATTTAAAGTTGTTGCCCGATTTATTAGTATTGGTGCACCACTTTAAGAACGTGTTATTTTTTAAATCGATTTTATCTAGTTAAGTATCCGTGGAGAAACTGGGGGCTTATTTGACAGATGTCTTACGAATTAAAGATGTCCGACATTGAAATAGATATACATATGGATCAATGTACACAAATCAAACAATTTTACTTTTATCGTTACATTTCGTGATTGTGAATAAAATAGTATACATACCTCGCGGGAACACGGTGATGTTTTTTCCCGGCTCGCTATGTAATATACTATTTGTTACAATGATTACATATGAATTGCTTGATAATAGTATATTACATAACTAGAGTTGTAAGTAGCAAATTATGCGCAAGTGAAAGATATTGCGTACGAGCCGCGTAGCGACGAGTAACGTAATTTCACGAGCGCGTAATTGCGTTACAACTCGCGTTATGTACTATACTTTACCTTCGACCTTACATTTATTCGCTTAAACTAAAGACATATTGAAACTGAATCTTGTCAGGTGACGTTTAAATTTGTATTCAATTAGCCGGTAATGGCAACGTAGGACGACTACCAACCAAACAAACGAATTACCGTTCGAACAATTTTCCGTCGAATAACATATTGTCCAATACATTGATTGAACCCATTTAAGGATACGGATCGTTGTATTCACTGTGAAGTGTTAATCTACTAAGATACCATTGCGATGGAAGTACCCATAAAGCATGGCGTGAAGTTTATTGTGTCGGCTATTGTGTTAACCAGTAAATTGTAATCTGATGTTTAAAGTGACAGTGTCACTTTTGATATTTAAAGATGAACAGACGAATGCAGAGAAACTCGGCGGACGTTAAATTGTAATTGGCTAATAAGTATATAATATAGCGAGGTACATAAGTGGTAATAGTACATGTTACACATTTATGTACAACATTTAACATTTATATATGCTCTATATACTCGTAATGGGTCGCTTACGATTGGTGAAAATAGTTCGGTAATTGATCAATTACAAAGTGGGAGTAGGTAAAATACAATATACAATATTTGCTGTTGCTTTTCAAAATAGTCCCATCCGAGGTACTAGTACTATACACCGAAATGCGTAGATTTTTGAGAAAAAAAGGATGATTGTCTCCCAAAAGCCTCAAAGAAAGCCTCAACCCAAATCTGATGAGCAGGAAATTAAAGAATTAACAATGTGTGCTGCTGTAGAAGAGTATTCGTGCCAGTCTTCCAGAAAGAGAAAAGATCGTATTAAATATTTTGAAGCAGAACGGATATCGTTCCGTTGACGAATCAACTTTTCCAATACATGGACGACACATACCTTCAATTGCTTGTTGTTAGTCATAACATAACCCACGCAGACATTATAATTGAGTACCAAAATACTGAATTGCTGAAGTAGATCCATTTAATAATCTGTATTAATTGTAACGAAAATAAATTTGACAATAAAGGTAAGCGCCCACTGATCCCCGCCGAACGAGCCGTACGCGTCGCACGAATTTTTTCATAGATGCGCTCATTCACCGGTATCATACTACACGACTTTTACTATCAGGTTCATCAGAGCGACCTGGGCGTCTGTCAGGGGCAGTTTATTCTTTTAACTTTTAGTTTTCCGAATCAAATTAGTGGATTTCTGAAAGATTTTCCAGTTTTGGGCAAAATGAGTGACAGTGAGGAAGAATTAATAATTGTCAGTTGCTTGTTAAAAGAAGAGGAGGTAACTATAAAAAAAATGAAAACTGTGGGTACACAATATATGCAAGAAACGACCAGAGTTTGGTGAATTTACCGCATTATTTCCTGAATTTTGTCGAAAATTATCAGTCCGCATCGCACGCGCCGAAGAAACTATTCGTTTCAAGAATGCTGGTCGCATTTACGGCAGTGCGAATCATGCGACTCGAGGCAGTGAGCGCACTGTCGTTTAAAACAATGCGAAGGATATTTTCCTGCGATTCGTGCAATGCGTGCGGCTCGTTCGGCGCGCATCAGTAGGCGCTTACCTTAAATAAACTGACAGCGTATTTTTTTAAACAAAATTATGAAGGTGCATGGCGTAAACGCATAACTGTCGTACCCTAAGTAGCCGTCACCAATCTGTATAGAACGTAAGACCGTAGAAATTAACTTTAGTAATAGTTGTAAATATAGAAACTTAAAACTATAGCAGTTAGAGAATAATTTAACTTAAGGCAACATTCAACTCTTTTGAAGAATTAATCATACAGTGATATTATACAAATGATTTCAGTTACATACAGTTTTTTTAGATAACAAAGGAAAAAGAAAACAGCAATTATGTTGTTATCACCATAATATATTGAAGAAGTCTTTATACGAATATAATACCGGGTGTCCACAAAGGGTATGGGGTATTTGTAAATTCAATCAAAGTAAAAATACAATTCAGAAAAGATATTTTTTTATTTCAAATTTTAGATAAAGTTTGGGAAAATTATCGCGCTGCTGGCACTCCTCTAACCGACAACGGAAATTTTCCACTACGCGTCTACACATCTCTCTGGGAACGGCGGCCATTTCGGTGCGAATGTTGTTCTTCAATTGGAGTAAATTTCGTGGTTTGTTTTGATAAACCTTCTCTTTAAGGTATCCTCATAAAAAATAATCCAGGGGTGTAAGGTCGGGGCTTCTCGGAGGCCTGTTGATGGTGCCTCGACGAGAGATCACTTTTTCTGAGAAAAGTTGATTGACAACCTGAAGTGATTGGTTTGAGGTGTGGCAACCGGCCCCATTTTGTTGAAACCATGTTTCCACATTGAAACCTTCAAACACCTGCAGTTGTGGAACCAAGAAGTTCCTTAACATGTCGTAATACCGCTCACTGTTTACGGTAAGTGGTCGTCCACGCCGGTGGAAAAAGTAAGGCCCAATGATGCCTTCACCAGACATGGCAGCCCACACAATAACTTTTGGGCTATGTAGTGGTTGTTCATGTTTCTGCCTTGGTTTTTCGTTGCCCCAGTAGCGGCTGTTCTGCTTATTTACGTGTCCATTTAAGTGAAAGTTTGCTTCATCACAAAAACAGAATGTTTTGAAGCATTGGGAAATGTTGAATCATTTTATTTGCAAAATTCAATCGGAGGGGATAGTCCGTAACGTTTAGTTTTTGAACCATCTGAATTTTGTAGGCTTTAAGATGTTAATCTAACTTCATAATCTCGTGTAGCGACGATTTTCTAACGTTGAGCTCTTGACTGTGTTTTCGAACTGATTGAGACGGATTTTCACGTACTGAAACTGATTCTGAATATCGTCCTTTGGTGCATTCCGTACATTAAATTCGACCCCATATAACCTCTGAGCTGTGACTATGGAATCACCATTGCGATAATAGGCGCGTATGCAAAAAGCACGATGGTTTCCAGGGTAAACTTCCATGTCTAATAAATCTCCAAAGCGTAGTGCATCAAAGTAGTGCGGTAAGAAGCGCCCCTCCAAACCGCGCCGTTACTGAACATGCAAAGATACAAATACCCCATACCCTTTGTGGACACCTCATTAATTTTACCTTTGTAACTTGTTTGTATTTAGTAAATGGCAACTCCTGTATATATTCTGGTAAATAGTTAAACATTCTTATTGAGATATATTCATAATTTGTCACAGTTTTATGAAGTCTTACTTTTGGTAATGCTAGATTTGTGTTAAATCTAGTGCTATGGTTGTGATTATCTATATGTCTTAGATCGTTGCCTAAGTTTTGTTTAATATACTTCAAACAATTTAAGGGGAGGTTCTCATGCATTTTTTTTTGCCAATATGTTTAGAATGATATGCTAAGTTGTTTAGAATGTTGTTGTGAAAGTGTTTTTTGACGGGCGCATTACAAAACTTTCTAGAGCCTATTGATCGAAGTATTGTCACCGCCGTCATGAGGCGATAAGTTAGAAAAATACTTTTATCTAAATTTTGGTCAAAATTGGTCGATACATAAATTTTGGTCTGCCATATTGGATCCGCCATTTTGAATTTGGCAAATCTAACGTTCGATTAGTGTTCAGCGACCATGACAACAAATATATCTAAATTTTGGTTGAAATAGCTGAAAAAAAAATTAGGTTCGCCATATTGTGTCCGCTGTTTTGAATTTTTAAAATCTAACCTCAGATTCGTGTTTAAAGACACCAGAAACACAATAGAGCACATTTTGAGTGCGCAATTGGAGTAATAACAATTTTTCATATAAATGTATTACCAAAACTTTAAATGCGTTTTTCTCGAAACATGAGTTTTCCAAACTGCGTGCACGATAAAATGAAAATGGTTTCACCTATTAACTTCTAACTTTGACCCTCTTAAAGGAAACACTGTTCCTGGGACATTATACCTATAATATATGAAAAAAATCAGTATGATCTATTTTTTTAGAGCCATGCGAAGTGCAAAAAAAACAAAAATCGTACTCAAAATTCAAGTGTGCACAGTATCGTCAAATGTAAAGTTATTTCACCTTGAAATAGGTATAAGGTCACACAAATTTAATGTAGTTTTGGATGATGTAGTCGATTTTTTATTTCAGGTCGGTTTTTGGGCGCTACAATGCACGGAGTGGGACCATATTCCTAGAACATGCCATCAAATACTCGTAAATAACGGGCGCCATTTTGGTTTTTGTAACAAAAAAAAAATTGAAAACAAAGTAGAAAACAACGGCAACGGTAATTCCCAAACCGTTCCTTCGTATGTCTTTGTATTGTTTCAAAAAAAATATTCAAAATTTTATATTTTTGTCATTTACATGAGAACTTAGTAGTACATAGTCGCAATAATAGCAGTGATAAGCAAGAACGTAAATAATCTCACATCAAGTAAATTATATTTTAGCTCACTCAATATACTAACAACACCTGGTGTATATAGTGAGAACGTTGGCTATGGAACGCTCCAAATAAAAAATTATTATTATTATTTTCTGATAGTTGTGTCTTTTCCATAACCTTTCCATACCCTTTGCGTAATGATGTCATTGCCATTTAAAAAAAAATCCTACATACAGCAATATGCAGTTTGGTAATGTTCATTTGATTAGTCAGCGAAACTATTGGGATTTATGTAAAATTAAAAACAAAAATTGAGATAGCTGTGGAATTTTTATCAATTTATTTGAATCAGATGAATAGCAATTTGACAGAATATCAAATAAATAAAATAACAATTCAAAAAACATTAAACTATCAAATTAAGTGTTCAAAGTGAGTCCCATTTACTTCTTGGCAGAAGGAAAGTCGATGCATGAATTCCTGCCTAACATTTTGAAGCATCTCTGGGGTAATTGCCCGAATTTCATTTTCGATTCTTTTTTTTTACGATATCAATGGAATTTGGTCTGTTAAAGTAGACCTTGCTTCTAAGATAACCCCACAAAAAATAATCTAAATGCGTGAGGTCAGGGGATCGTGCCGGCCCCCGCCTTCCAATCCAGCGCCCAGGAAAAACGTGGTTTATGTAATCGCGAAAAGTAACATGGTAATGAGCGGGTGCTCCGTCTTGCTGATAAAATAAAGCATTATTGGGAACACCGGGGTTATCGTGATTTGGGTACAGTACGGCGAGAGCAGGAACGAAATGGTCTCTGAGTAGTTCTAAATACTTCGCCTGTTAGTGTTCCTTCAATAAAATAGGGTCCTAGCATTCTGTCCCCAACAATGCCAGCCCAAACATTCAGCTTTTCTGGATATTGGGTACGGGACTCCATCATCCAGTGTGGATTCTGGGGAGCCCAATACCGACAATTCTGTTTATTAATCGTTCCGTTGAGATAAAATGTAGCTTCATCATAAAAGATAATACGATTGACAAAATCAGCATCAGCATTGCACCGTTCCATCATGTTATCGCAAAATTCAATCCTGCGATCAGGATCGTCTTCGTTCAACTCGTGAACTAAAGTCACTTTGTATGGATGCCACTGACGTTTTCTTAAATACTTCACAACAAAAGATTGACTGATTTCATTATCAGCAGCCAACGCTCGTGTAGTTTTATGCGGATTATTTTGCAATTCCAACAATATATTCAATTGTACTTCTTCACGCACATATTGGTGGTGTCGTAAATCGCTCCTACAGTGTCCCCTTTCAGAAAAAATTCTCTCAATTTTACTGACTGTGGAGCGCACAATGGGACCCTGATTGGGATATTTCATATTAAATAAAACACATACTTCTTCTTATGTACGCTGCCTGTCCCCATATCCTCTCATAATCAAAATTTCAATTCTTTGCATTTGTGTTAAGTAACGAACCATGTTTCGCTAGATCAATGGCAATAAACAACAATAAAACACTAACGAAATGACTTTTCAGCAAACTGTCAAATTGCGATTCATCTGATTCAAATAAATTGATAAAAATTCTACAACCATCTCAATTTTTGCTTTCAATTTTACATAAATCAGTTTTTTTTCCTAAATTCCAATAGTTTCGCTAACTAATCAAATAAACATCACCAAACTGCATATTGCTGTATGTAGAATTTTAAGAAGAATCAGATTCCATGCAAAAATATGGTGGTTGCCATTAAAAAGAAATGGCGATGGCGTCATTACGCAAAGGGGTGAGGGTATGGAAAATTAACAACTATCAGAAAAGATGCGCGTTCAAAAAATAAGGTTGATGTTTCGGAGGTTTTTGGCCCGAGATGATCGGGGAATGTTTTATTTGGAGCGTTCCACAGTCAACGTTCGCACTGTATGTATTAAGGCAAGTTCTCATATAAATGACAAAAATATAGGCTAATTTAAAAAAAATTGAGAATAAATTATTTGTATAGGTAGCTTTTGCTGAATGAAAATGCGCTCAGCTTCTGAAGAACTACTACATAGCAATAATTCATGGATAGACCATTTGCTTTGGACCAAGTATCAGCCTCTATAACGGCTGTTGCAATATTAGAATTTCCCTGATCAACATACTTGGTGTTAGTTCGCCCGATACCCGAATATGCTGGAACAGCCAGCTGTGATATCTCCAGAGTGGAAAGAGTCAACATAAGTTTTTAAGGCTTTATTCCTATCCAGCTGATATACTTTATCAGGATAACGTGTATCTTTGCATAATTTTAAATATTCCAATGTTACAAACGCGTAGATTAGTGGCTGACTTGTGTATTTTGTACAATTTGGCAAATGGTTTTTTGAAGTGCAGTGAGCTGCAGGTGCACTTTCACCTCACTTACGAAGGCATGATAATCTGTTTAGATTTCCTCCAGCCAACTATGGATTTAATAAAACACCTTGCAGGGCTATGAGGTTGTTTAACACTTTACCCAATAGTATTATCGTCCATTTGCCTGCTTCGAAAAAAAACAAGTTATTTAGCACTGACACACCATTAGAATTTGTTTTTTAAGTTTTTTTTATTGTATTTGCCTAATTATTTTGCGGGTTATATTAATTACACAGCCCCACAAAAAAAAGTGCCATGATCTGGGTATGCGACACATGTGGTCATATGTATTTTGACCCGCTGATTTCACATCCGCCCTCAGAATTGGCCCTGACGGCTTAGGTTGGGCCCTAAACCTAAAAAACTTTAATATCGCTAAATTTGCCTATTATATTTTTTATTTTTAGATCAAGTTTTTTTTCCTTGTTTTAGTGCGTAACCACGCATAGGCATAGAAATATGCAAACATGAAGAGGTGACATGTTGGTTGTGACTCGCATCTTGGATACAAACATTTGTGGAGTCCGCAAGATGACCTTGGACTTGGCCTTGAATCCCATTTCATGACCTTGTTGAAGGTCAAATTTGTTTGAAGATCAAATTGTTATTTTCTAATATACATTCCCAGTTCCAGCCTCATATTTGCGATGATCGGGTAGGTGCTTGTTGAAAAACATTTTTTTTCCTCTTGTTCTGGTTGCTCTCTTCAGCATCCAGCAAAAGTCAGCCATCATAACTTCATCCCATCTACCCTGATATCTCTCTTCCATCACTCTGATATCTTGGGTGGAACATAAGTTTTTTTTTCTTTTTTTTTCAATAACGTCTGTGCCTGTAACCAGGGCACCTCCACGTGGTGAGAGTGGGCAACAGATCCACACTGGCAGAGTCCTTGGGTAAACGACGTTCATGCCGTCATGGCATGCACAGATGAGAAGTGTCTTACGATGCAGGGATGCTGAGTTCCAGTATCGGCGTCTGGACAGAGTGGGAAAGCGGGCTCGCCGACGTCGTCATCAAACGACTGTAGCTCTCCATTGATTGGCTTCTTAGTTGATGAAGAGTATGATGCTACAAGGAGAGATACTTCTGGTATTTCACGCTTCCACGAATGCCAGAAGTGTCCAGATGTATTTTGCTATATCTGCAGCAAATATGAAGTGAACTCTTTGGAAAAAAAATAGATGAGGAGGTGAAACAACTTCATCAGGATTATTTCGGTCGCAGATTACTCCACCAGGAAACAACATGGGTTCCTCATATAATTTGTAACTCCTGTAGACTAATGTTGTATCGTTCAAAGAATGCTAAATATCTTAAATATCTCAAATTTTCTACACCAACCATATGGAAGAAGCCAATGCTCATGAGAGACTGTTACTTCTGTATGAATGACGTCAATGGAATTACCGCAAAACATAAGAAATCTATCTCGTATATCAATGTGTCTTCAGTTATAAGACCAATTGTAATAGATGCAAAATTACGTGTAACTGATACAATCATAAGAGAAGATGATTTCTTGATGGAAATTGACAACCAATCTGAAAAAAGTAGCAGTTGCAGCGATGATCCCTATGAAGATGACGACAAAAAAGATGTTCATCTTCCATATAATACCGCATCAAAAATTCCATTGTTACTTTCACAACCATTTCTAAATGATTTTGTTAGGAATATAGGATTGCCAAAAGATAGTGCAGAATACGTTGCTTCATTTCTGAAGAGAAGGAACTTTCTGGAGCCGAAGACAAAAGTCTTGTTTTACCGTAATAGTGATCAAGAATTCCGGAAGTATTTCACAAAAGATGAAGAAACATCTCTAGTTTACTGCACTGACATTAAAGGTTTGATGAATAACTTGAAGAAAGATGTGTATAGAGATGAAGACTGGAGACTTTTCATTGATTCATCGAAACGCAGTATGAAAGCTGTATTACTACATAATACAAATGTGTATTCTCCTATCCCAATAGCTCATTCCACAACGCTCAAAGAGCAGTATAACAACGTAAAAATGCTTTTGGATAAAATTAAGTATGCCAGTCACAAGTGGAAAGTTTGTGGTGTTCTGAAAATTATAACTATGATACTTGGACAACAATCAGGTTTTACTAGAGAGCCATGCTTTTTATGTTTATGGAATAGCAGAGATCGAGCTAACCATTACAGCAGGAAGCAATGGCCAGAAAGACCATTGATTCAACCTGGTTCTCACAACATCATTAAAGAATGTCTAGTTGATCCTACAAAAATTCTCATCCCACCTCTTCACATCAAACTTGGTCTGATGAAACAATTCGTCAAAGCATTGGACAAGGACGGCCAATGCTTCGTATATTTAGGGCAGACATTTCCAGCTATTTCTGATGCTAAGTTGAAAGAAGATATATTTGATGGACCACAAACTAGAAAGTTTTTTTTTTTTTTTTTTTTTTTTTTTTTTTTTTTTTTTTTTTTGCGGTAAACACGTTTGTTTGATTTTCAAAATGTAATTTATTTTTTTTTCTTTCGGTGTGTAAAATCTCGAAGTTCGGGTTAAATGAATGCTTCTCTTCCAGAAGGTGGTTTGCATATGTGGATGTGCTTTTTTGATTGATAAAGCATTTCCGGTGTTCTTCAATTCGGTCTTCAAAGGTTCGTCCGGTTTGGCCAACGTAATATTTAGGGCAGTTCATACATCTTAATAAATACACTCCACTGTGTTTATTTTTAACTGTTTTGTCTTTGTTGTTTTTAATTATTTTTGATAGAATTGGAGTAAGTCAAATTCGACACAGTGGAGTCTAAATGCTAATTCTGTATGACATACCTTAAGATATGCTGATAGGGTGTTCCTTTTTGCATAAAGGGCCGCAATTTCTTCCTTGATCCATTTCTTATTTCCGGCTGCTACAGCTTTCTGGGCGGCGAGAGATGTGTTTTTCGTTTTTAGTGATACGTGGGCCGGAGTAACTTCTTGTTCTTTGCACTGATGTAGGAACCATAGAGATTGTTCGCAGTATGTGTATTTTATTTGTAATTTAAAATACGATGTTGCCAATTTTCCATCACTGGATAGTTTCAAATGATTGATTGTTGAGGCAGTCAGGAGTTGAAAATCCATATTTAATTTTGCGGTAAACACGTTTGTTTGATTTTCAAAATGTAGAAGCCACAGTGTGGCGAAACATATGTAGTGGTTTAAATAAATTACATTTTGAAAATCAAACAAACGTGTTTACCGCAAAATTAAATATGGATTTTCAACTCCTGACTGCCTCAACAATCAACTAGAAAGTTATTCAGGGACACAAATTTCGTCACTCAAATGACCGACATTGAGAAAAATGCTTGGGAGAGTTTCAGGGCAGTGGCAACGAACTTCCTAGGTAACCATAGGAGTCCCGACTACAAGAATATTATGAAAAATATGGTGGAAAAACTTTCGAAAGTTGGGATGTTTAATGAATTTGAAGTTACACTTTCTTGACTCGCATCTGGATAGATTTCCTGAAAATTGATTATAGTGAAGAGCAAGGCGAACCATTCCACCAAGAAATCAGAGTGATGGAAGAGAGATGTTAGGGTAGATGAGATGAAGTCATGATGGCTGACTTTTGCTGGATGCTAAAGAGAGAAACCAGAACAAGAGGACAAAAAATGTAAGCGAAAACCTTTGCATAGATCTTTTGATGAAAAAAGAACAAGATATAGTTATAAAAAAAAATAATGTATGATATAACCAAGTAAAATATTTTTTTCAGGTATTATGAAAACATTCAGTTCCTGTGCACTTCCGACATTGTTTTTTAACAAGCACCTACCCGATCATCACAAATATGAGGCTGGAACTGGAAATGTATATTAGAAAATAACAATTTGATCTTCAAACAAATTTGACCTTCAACAAGGTCATGAAATGGGATTCAAGGTCAAGTCCAAGGTCATCTTGCGGACTCCACAAATGTTTGTATCCAAGATGCGAGTCACAACCAACATGTCACCTCTTCATGTTTAGATATTTCTATGCCTATGCGTGGTTTCGCACTAAAACAAGGAAAAAAAACCTGGTCTAAAGATAAAAAATATTTTTTTAAATGTATTTTCACCCGCTGAATCTGAATTCATCATTAAAATTCGCCTATCAGGCCTGTGTTTCACGTTTATTTCGAAAAATAGGCAAATTTAGCAATTTTTAGGTTTTTAGTGTTTAGGGCCCAACCTTTTTTAATTTTTGGTTTATAATTATAAAACGATAATAGTTACAGTGAATTTATGTTAATAATAATTGTAGAGAATACTAAAATGAACAATTAATGAACAATAAGTTTTTCTCGAAATCCCTTGAATTTTTGAGTAAACTGAGTTTTTGAATTAGAAGTATAATTTGTCCATCTTTCATAATTTGGACGTTTTAAACGTTAGTTTCATCCGAGTTTACATAACGCTCGATGTACATTTAAAATATGATTTCAATTGAAAATAAACCATGAAAACGTAAATATAAATGCCTGTGATACCATCAAGTCGGAGAAAGTAACATGATGGCCACATCACCATTTTTTTGTAATTTTATATTACTTATTGTAGCATTATAATATAACTTTTTGTATTTTTGTAAAAGTTGAAACGTTTAAATAAATAAATAAATAAAAATAAATAAATAAATGTTAAATGTAGAACATTTACGCATTCCTGCGGATGTGGCGCAACCTTTCTAAGCTAGTATAAAGTAATATTTGTATGTATGTAGGTAGACTAATGTGTATCATGACGTGCACTTGCGTTAATGAATGCAATAATTCATAAGTTTATAATAAAGCAGCATTCAATAAAATTATTTTTCATTCAAGTCAGTTTCATCGCGAATGAAAGTTGTTTTTATTACTTTATTTATTTCACGATCGCAAATCGTAAACGTGTGTACACGAATTCTCTTCCTGGTTTACCATCGATCCGAGGCCTCCAAACCTTCGAATTTCATTGACGATGAATTAGTCATCATTACAGAAATTTATTGGAATTCTTATTCATTGGAAATGTAATGACAAATTTGGGTTTTTTTTATTGTTTTGAATATGTTATGACAGAGTGTTGTTTGAATAAAAATATGCAAACAATGAATAAATCCCTCACATAAAAATGAAGGGTTTTCCACGTGACGTTATCTACTGCCACCTGTATAATTATGTGCGTGTGTGTGTTTGCTCAAACACACACGAATTAAGTAATAAATTTTAGTATTCATGAGAAATTTACGATCCAGATAAGATAAACAATGTTTGCATATTAGAGATATTTTTACATTCAAAAATAATTGTCATAAAATATAACAAATAATTGCAAAATGAGGCCGAAATTTCCCATGTTCTACTTACGTTTTAAACCAAGTAAAACATTACTTATTGAATAAATAAAATATAATTACTTTCTTTGCATAACTTCAACATGAATATAATTTTTGTGTCTATAGTTACTTGCCATTATTGAAGGCACAATTCGCAAGTTAGTTGACGAAACTTTAAAAAAATGTAAAGTTATACAGAGAAAGTATTAGCTATTTTTAAACCTAGTAAAACATTACTTATTGAATAAACAGAATATTATTACTTTCTTTGCATAACTTTGAAATGCATATAACTTTTGTGACTATAGTTTTGGCAACTTTAACTTGCCATTATTCAAGGCAAAATCGCAGGTTAAAGTAGCCGAAACTAGTCACGAAATTTAAAACAATTCAAAGTTATATAAAGAAAGTATTAGTGATTTTTAAATTAAATTAAAACATTACTTATTGAATAAATAAAATATGATTACTTTCTTTAAATAATATTAAAATATAATTTTAGTGACTATAGTTTCGGCAACTTTAACTTCCCATTATTGAAGGCACAGTCGCAAGTTAAAGTTGCCGAAATTATGGTCACGAAATTTAAAAAAGTTATACAAAGTAATAATGATTTATTTATTATATACGAAGTAGAAGCCTCCATTACTTACACAGTGAAACATTTTTGAGGTCATTGAGTGCAAACTCCTTCTCGTATGGAATTTACTTATCGAAACTAACAAAACTAGTTTTAGCTGCTGTTCGGATTTTATGGCCCCATGTATATATGGTAATTATAATTCTTCGGAACATTATAATATTGGAAAATTATTTTCTTACATTTTCCAGCTGTATTTTACATCAAAAATTCGAGATTTTAGTTTATTAACTATGTGCACTTTTTTCCATAGATGGCGTTGTTGCAAGTGCATATAAAGCTTGAACTAGCCCTAGCAATCAATAGAAATGTCATGTAGCCGCATGCTATCATTAATGTAACAAGACAATAACACATTGTTTTGCGTGAATAACAAATTGAACAGCAAAAACAATAAATGCTTCAATATGGAAAATAAAAATAAATTAATTTTGTTACGTTTGTGGTCAAATAGTGCCCTCAGTTGGAGAGAAGGAGCGAAAAAATGTGTTAACTCCGGAAATTAAATTTGCATATACGCAATATTTCGATGAAGTGGGTACAAGTGGTGAAGATTTCACGCCGAATACAGTGTGCAGTAATTGCTATCAGTGGCGGCTCGTGGAACATGTTGATGGTAGAGCCACTTTTACAATTTATTAAATCGGATGATACTGGCGTTTGAAACGTCAAAATTATGAAAGATGGAAATGACAAATTATACAAATTAAATACCGGCAAAAAATCAAAAATTTTCACATAAAAAACCAATCACACACGTTAAAAATCTAAAGTATAGACCAATAAAAAATACGCTCTTAATTAAAGTAAAAAACTAAAATATGCGACCAAAAGATCGAAAATTTCGACAAATTTCAAAAATTCGAAAAATGAAGAAAATTTCAACAAAAAAAATTTAAATAATTGGAACGAAGAATAAAAAATACAGGTCATAGATCTAAAATATAGACCAAAAAAATAAAAAATGCTGGTCTAAAAATAAAAAATTCAAACCAAAAAATTAAAAAATCAAGGAAAACGAAAATAACTCGCCATTTTCAGCCCGCAAAATAACTCTTTAGCTCAAAATAAGTTGCCGACCAGAAACTCGAAGAAGTCCCACAACAAAATGTTATGGACAAATAGTGTTCAGAATGGTCTCGGTCTTCAAAAAAACAAAAAACAAATTTTTGAAAAAAAAATTAATTTAATCGATTTTAATCAAAAAGTAACCAAAAAGTAAAAAAAATTCGCGGTTAAAAAAAATGCAGACCAAAAAACCGAAAATTTCAACAAAAAAAAAATCAAAAAGTTTAACCAAAATAAAGAATATTTCGGACAAAAACTCTAAAATTTGGAACAAAGAAATGAAAAATACAGGTCAAATATCTACAATATAAGCCAAAAAAACAAAAATGCTGGTCTAAAAATAAGAAATGCAAACCAAAAAAAAATCAAGGAAAACTAAATTAATTTGCAATTTTCAGCTCCTAAAATAACTATTTAGCTCAAAATTAGTTGCCGACCAGAAACTCGAAAACGGCAGTCAAAAAGTAACCAAAAAGTAAAAAAAAATCGCCATTAAAAAATAATAATTCAAGTTAGAAAATCTAAAATGAAGGGAAAGAAATCAGAAACTGTACTTGAGAATATCGGCAAAAAATAAAAAAGTGTCGTATAAAAAGCAATCATTTATGTTAAAAAAAATCTAAAATATAAGATACAAAATTAAATTCGATGCTAAAAATTAAAATTGCGGGCCAAAAATTGGAAAATTTTAACAAAAAAATCGAAAATTATTTTCTTTGGAAATTTATAAAGACACATTATTCAAAATTAGTCTATCAAAGTTTAAACCATCTGTTAAAATAAATGTGCAATCCCTACTTATATTTTTTAAAATGCGCCTTTTTGGTCATCAAAATTTTCTTTTTAGTACAACTATTTTTGTTGGTATTTTCGAGTTTTGGATTTTTTGTCCTTTATCTTTTAAACATTTTCGCGTTTCTGGTTGGCAAATTATTTTTCTTTTGCTTGATTTTTCATGTTTTTATTTTTTTAGACCAGAAATTTTATTTTTATTTTTGCTTATAGTTTAGATGTTTGGTCTGCATTTTTAATTTCTTTATTTGTTCTAACTTTTAGAGTTTTTGATTTTGGTCAAATTTTTTTTAATAGTTTGTTGAAATTTTCTACATTTTTCATTTTTCGATTTTTTTAGTTTTTTTATCTTAATTATTAATTTTAATGAGCGAATTTTTTATTGGTTTACACTCTTGTTAATTTTTATGTGCGATTTTTTGTTTTGTTTTGAGGGTATTTTCGAGTTTTTTGTACTAAGTTTTTGATTGTTTGTCCTTCATTTTAGATTTTTTTAACCTAAGTTATTGTTTTTATGGGCGAATTTTTTTAATTACTTTTGAGTTTTGAGTTTCGGCAATTTATTTTGGGATAAAGTTTCAATTTTTTAGCATTTTTAATTTTTTACATCAGGATATTTGATTGTTTATACAGGGTGTCCTAAATAGAGTAGGATTGCATGGGTTGTATTACCTCTTTTTCTTTTGTTACATTTGCTTTAAAAATAATTTAAAAAATTAAAATTAAAATTTAAACAATTAATATTTCCATTATTTTTTATTTTGATAAAGGTTTTAGTAGATCGTTGAAAAGAGAAAAAAGTCTATTTATGCGTGTAAAAATCAAATATGACGGCCATTTGAAATAAGAAAGTTGGTATTAATATCTCGGAAACCGCCATCTTCCGCCATAATTTCATTTTGACTTGATTTCTATGTTTGCTTAATTAAACCAAGTAACTTTTATTTAAAACTTTTTTTCGCATCTTTAATAAATATTGAGATATTTGATTTTTTTGAAAATCGCGATTTTCAGTTTTTTTTTAATATTTTCTAAACTGCTCGGAATTTTGAAAATTTCTCAACATAATCTGAATCAGCATAGAAATCTAGCTTTAAGAATAAGAAAGATACCCATGCAATCCTACTCTATTTAGGACACCCTGTATTTCAGATGTTTGGTCTGTGTTTTTCATTTCTTTATTCCAAATTTTAGAGTTTTTGACCTATAAACCAAAATTTTCGAATATTTAGTTAAAATTTTGTTTTTTTTTCTGGTCCGCATTTTTTGTTTTTGCCGAGAGTTTGGTCAAAATTTTTTGCCTATATTCTTATTTTTTTTTACCTTGATTAAAAATTTTAACGAGCGAATTTCTGATTGGTCAATACTTTAGATTTTTAACCTGAATTGTTAATTTTTGTGTGCAAACTTTTGGCCGGTACTTTCGAGTTTTTTTAACCAAATTTTAGATGTTTTAACCTGAATTATTATTTTTATGGGCGAATTTTTAAAATTATTATTGAGTTTAGAGTTTCGGCAATTTACTTTGAGGTAAAGAGTTTTGGGGCTGAGAATGGTAAATTATTTTGCTTTTGCTTTAATTTTCAATTTTTAGCCCGCATTTTTATTGTTTTGACCAGAGTTTATGTTTTTTCGGCCTATATTTTAGATTTTTTTGGCACCTGAACCAAACTTTTCGATTTAGTTGAAATTTTCTGTTTTTTTTTACTGCATTTTTATTTTTCCCAAGAGTTTTCAATTTTTTACCATTGTTTTTAGTTCTGTTTCCCCTAATTATTAATTTTAATGTTGTTTAATTGTAAATTTGAATGAGCGAATTTTTAGTCGATATTTTCGAGTTTTTTGGTCCAAGTTTTTTATTTTTTTGCCCTATAATTTAGATTTTGCAGACTGAATTTTTGATATTTTTGGCCTGTACTTGATTTTTGTATTAATTTTAGGTTATTTATTTAATTTGAAATTTTTTGTTTTAGTGGTTGTTTTAAGATAAAACTAATGTACTTTGATATTTAGATAGAAAATACAGACTGGGCGATTTGTGTTTAAGGAATTACTTAATTTTCAAATATTTCAATTCGATTTTTGATTTTTTTTTTAATTTTTAAATCTAAAAAATAATTTTTGCAGTCAATTTAGTTTTTTTTTAGTAATTGTTAAATATAATACTTTGGCCCGGAATGCAACTGATCACCCGGTATAATTGGAACTGTTTGGAAATTATGAAAAAAAAATGCAAACCATTTTAAGTATTTAATTAGCGATGATTTCCGAAAAATTAAAGAATTATTTTTATTATTTGGAGGATACCATAGCACGATTAAATATTTTTCTAATTTTTTAAATGGCCTTTTTATACTACCTACATATTTTCGGAAAAACGGAGTTATAAAACTTTTCTTTGTGCAAATTCTTATCAGCGCGCCTTCTCTAATCCCAGTGTTGTCAGATTGGGGGGTTTTCTCCAAAATGGGGGTAAATTAAGGTTTTGTTGTGTATTTTGGAGAACTTCAATCGATGCGGCATTTTTTTGGGGTGGGTATTTTATGCGAGGGGTATTCTGGGGGTTTTTTATGAAATATTTGGGGAAAATTAAAAATTACTCCTGGCAACACTGCTGTGTTATTGAAATTCGTTGCACGGAAATATAAAAATGTAGAATATTCGATCAAAGTACAAATTTTACTGTTTATAAAAAGAAATGTTGAAAGAAAATATGATGCATAAAAACATCAATGTTTACAAATTTCGTTATATGTAGCATCAACAATTACAAACGCGAATAGAATGTTAGACGTGTAATTACGAAATGCGGAATAATTAATTATCCACAAAAATCTCGACGCACTCATATATCTGCGTTGTATATAATCTTCAACGTTGATATAATTCGATACTCGAAAGATTTTAAATGTAGAAAATTCGTCACTTTAAAGTGCAACGTTTAAGTTTAGAAAATATGAACCTTAAAAAATTTCAATTAATGTTGAATATTTAAGTATGCAGAACGGGGCCGCGGTGGCCCAGTGAGTAGAACTCCTGCTTATGGGCCTCGTGGTCGTGGGTTCGAATCCCACCCGCGCGGTCACTTTTTCGGAACGAAAAATGGCCATGCGGGTCCATGTATGTTTAGTGTATGTCCCTTTCATCAATATAAATGATTATTATACAAAGTATGCAGAAACATCAATTAATAATTCATTTCTGTATAACCTTGAACTAAAAGAAAAATCTAATATTCTTAAAATTCGATGTGATGATACGTTAACGTTTAAAAATTTCGTTGAAATAATCTCTAACATCAAAATAATTCGAAGCAGAAGAACGTTTTAAATATTTTGTCAATTCATAATCAAGATTCAGAGATTACAAAATCAGTTATTACAAAATTCATAATCAAATTGCCACCAGTGTTAATAATAAACATATCTATCCACCACGTGGAAAGTCCATTGGGTCCAAATATTAGATTCAAGTAAAAACCATTCCATAGAAACGATGTTCGTAGCGATTGTAAATTGGAGAAAGAAAATTTGCGCAGTCTAGAAGGTCAATGCATTAAATGTTTACATCAACATACAGGATTGTATGCGCGATTCAGATGTGAGAATGAAAAGAGAGTCTGAGAGAGATGAAGAAAGACCTGTATGGGAAAAAATAATAAAATGTGTGTACGGCGAAGAGAGAACAGATGAATGGGAGCATTTGACGAGGGAGACCATAGCAATCAGAAAATGGAAAGGTATACTAGTATTACACCCGTCAGTGAGAAGGAAAGAAAGGAAGTTGAAAGAATGTTTACATGAGGTATTGAGATATGCAAGAGATTAGAGGAGAGGTGCAATAAGAAAAACCCAACTATCTTTAAAGGAGATACACAATTCTAGAAGCTATTACTTTGTTATATGTTCTGATATTCTTCTTTCAGACCATGACGTCTTTTTTTTTTTTTTTTTTTAAAAGGAAGGATGGTTGATGGGATTTCGGGTTAAGGAGAGTGAATGATATTAGGGAAATTGGCGTAAGCTACTTGGCTATTCTGCCACAACCGATTCTTTGTAATAAATTCATTTGATAATGAATGGGACATACACTAGACATCCATGGACCCGCACGGCCACTTCTTCACTCCGAAAAAGTGACCGCACGGATGGGATTTGAACCCACGACCACGAGGCCCAGAAGCAGGAACGCTACCCACTAGGCCACCGCGGCCCCCATGACGTCTTTAAAAAGTCTAAATAAATGATGGAAGAACGATATTTCGACGCCCAATAAATGATGGAATGTGGTGACATAACTACGTATCGAGCGTCCTGGAGCGGTTCAATTGTCGGGCGCCCCCTCCTACACAATACTTTGAGGTGGATGATTTAAAAAATATCTTAAATATTAATTTTATTATGGAAAGCTTGAAAAATACAATGAGATTGAAAACCCTCGGGTCGATAGACATTAATGAATTTTAAAAACGCATCAAATTAATATAATTGAATATGTAGGGTAGAAAAACCTCGATAGCCCGGACAGACGAACCCCTGTATATAATGTATGTATAGTATTTGTCAGTATCTGAATAAAGATGTTTTATTATCTCTCTCTCTCTCTCTCTCGAGACATTTGTTGTCTAAAACGTCGCACTAATTTGCCTATCCACTAGGGATGGACGATATTTCACGTACCTGTGATTTTTCACTAGTATTGAAAAATCACAGATCGTTACTGTTACAAATAGGCAAATTTCACTGCTACTTAAAATCACTGCTATTTAAACTGTGACTTAAACTGTGATTGCTCCTTAAAATCACAACTGTTAACTAAACAGTGATTGCTACTTAAACTGCGACTGTTACTTAAAACGTGATTGTAAGAAGACAATACAGAATAGCATAGCACTCCCATTTATTCTTACGTTCATGTTCAAATTAAGATTTTCATCAACTGAAAAACAAATATATAAAAACAATTGCTACGACCCAAAATGGCTCAAAATTAATTTTAATTTAACATTCGGTGCGAATATCTGAACATACATTTTGAAATAATACCACGAAACCAATTTTGAAATTGAAAACTTCATGAACTGAAAAAGAAATAAAAACAATTCACCCAACTGCGAAAATCTCCAAATGCTCCTCCTTGTTGCTCAAAAAATTAAAACAAAAATCTTCAAAAATCTATATCTCTATTGAAAATTGTTGAATTTACAAAAACCAAATTGATTTTGAATAAGCGTTAATTCGGCCATTGAGGATAATTTTTTATGGAATTTTTCCTGCATATTTTATATTTTCTTCCGCGATGTTTTCGTTAAAATGCTTAAAAAATTAAAATGAAAATTTTCAAAAATCCATATCTCTATTAAAAATTGTTAAATTTACAAAAACTAAATTGATTTTGAATAAGGGATAGTTCGCCCATTGAGGCTATTTTTTATGGAATATTTCCTGCATGTTTTATATTTTCTTCCGCGATATTTTCGTTAAAATGCTCAAAAAATTAAAACGAAAATTTTCAAAAATTCATATCTCTATTGAAAATTGTTGAATTTACAAAAACCAAATTGATTTTGAATAAGTAATACTTCGACCATTGAGGATTATTTTTTATGGAATTTTCCTGCTCTTTTTATATTTTCTTCTGCGATGTTTTTGTTCTGGTGCTCAAAAAATTAAAATTAAAGTTTTCAAAAATCCATATCTCTATTGAAACTTATTGAATTTACAAAACAAAAACTGATTTTGAATAAGCGTTACTTCGGCCATTGAGGATAATTTTTTATGGAACTTTTCCTGCATGTTTTATATTTTCTTCCGCGATGTTTTCGTTAAAATGTTCAAAAAATTAAAACGAAAATTTTAAAAAATCCATATCTCTATTGAAAATTGTTGAATTTACAAAAACCAAATTGATTTTGAATTAGCGATACTTTGGCCATTGAGGATGATTTTTTATGAAATGTTTCTTGCGCTTTTATATTTCTTTCTGCGATGTTTTTGTTCAGGTCCTCAAAAAATTAAAACAACAATTTTCAAAAATCCATATCTCTATTGTAAATGGTTGAATTTGTAAGAACCAAACTAATTTTGAATAAGCGGTACTTCGGCCATTGAGGATAATTTTTTATAGAATTTGCCTGCATGTTTTATATTTTCTTCTGCGATGTTTTTGTTCAGGTGCTCGAAAAATTAAAACAATAATTTTCCAAAATCCATATCTCTATTGAAAATTGTTAAATTTACAAAAACCAAATTGATTTTGAATAAGCGATACTTCGGCCATGATTTTTCATGGAATTTTTCCTGCGTTTTTTATATTTTTTTCTGCGATGTGATCATAGTCACAGTTTAAAATCACTGATATTAGAAAGTTGCAATCACAGGTAGCAACGTGATTCAAAAGTAGCAGTTTTGCCCATCTCTACTATCCACCACAAGTATAGGGAACAGTCAACAATCATAACAATAATACTGGTACACATTAATGATTGTTTCCCCAAACAGACCGGTTTCAACCTACGTTGGCCTCATCAGCTAAGTACAAGGAAACGAAGAATTTCACTATTGAATTATAAATCAACTAAGTAACCGTTAGAATAGAAAAATCATCAATGCGGCATCTACTGTCGAAAACGTTGTACTAATTTTACCAATTGACGGGAGGTATCTAGTGACAATTATATTCTGTGAAAACAATTGGAAACAAAACGACAACAATTCAAACTTTAACTGGAAATATTAAAGATGCATTCTACGTTTTGAAAAATTGCACAAAATTAATCGATCGATAAATTTACTTCAAAAACTCAAGAACTGTAAAAAATTGATGGATTTTTAATAACAAGTTAAACTTGAACTGACATAACTAAAAATACTTCATACAGCGATTTAAGGAATTCAAAAAAATTATACTTTCGTGGGATTTGCTTCGAAAACTCAAAATCCATAAAAAAATCGTGCATTTCTGATTTCCTGTGAACACAATTGCTACATCCTAGATGAAAAAAAAACGGCAACCACCTAAACTTCTTGGAAAACAAACATTCATTTAGAGATTTGAAAAATTCTAAAAATTCAATACTGTAATTTGCCCAAATTTTATAAAAATATGACGCATCATAAAAACAATTACAGCATCAAGGTGTAAATAAAATGGCAACAGTTTAAACTTAAATTACAAATATTCAAATTGTTTCTAATATTTTGTAAAATTAAAAACAATTAATTAATCGAGGAATTTGCTTAAAATACTCAAAATCCGAGATCTACAAAAATATATTCATTTAGAATTTTCCATTAAAACTATTGCGATATCTTTAATAGCAACGTAACGGTAATAATTCAAACTTAAGCTGGAGAAACAAAACATTAATTGGACGTTATAAAAAATTATAAAATATTCATCAATCAAGGAATTTTCTCTAAAAGCTTAATATTCATGAATAAACCATGCATTGTTGAGTTCCCTTAAAAATCCGTATCCTGAGAAACAAAACCGCAAAAAATAAAACTTAAATGGTGAAAACTAAAAATGGAAATAACGTTTCGAATAATTAAAAAAAAATTAAATGTACTTCGAGCGTTTTGTAGATTTGGATGAAACTGACGTTTAAAACGTCAAAATTAGGAAAGATGAAAATCGCCAATAATACTTCAAATTTTTATAGTCACTACTCAAAAATCAGAGATTTCGAAAAAAAAAAATTCTTTACTAGTCGTTCATTTTGGCATTTTCTACAATTATTATTTATACACATTTACTGTAACTATTATCGTTACATAATTATAAACCAAAAATAAAAAATAAAAAAAAAATTTTTTCTCGAATAAAAATGATTTTATGAAAAATATTTTCAAACAAAAGATGTTAATTTATTTATTGTCTTCAATATTTGTTTAAATGATTTTGTGATATTTTTAATATTTATAGAAATATTGGGAAAAAACAAAAAACAGTTAAGGTAAACACCCACTTCCGGTGTACGAAATTTTACCAAAAGCTTTTCTGTTCTTCGGATTGTCGAAAAAGACTTATATTCAAAGTGTCACATTAATTTCTTTATTAGTTTTTGAGATACAGCGCACACACACACACACACAGACACACAAATATTTTCCAGAAATCTTTGAAATCGCCTCTAAGGACCTTAAAAGGGATATTTCCGAAAAAACTTTTTTGAAAAAATTTTCACGATCGCAATACTTTTTCCATACCTACTTCGCAACAGAGAAAGCAAAAATTTATCAATCAAGGAATTGCTTCAAACCCTCAAAATTTATAAAAATAATTATCCAGTTTTATTTTTCCATAAGAAAAGTTTCTATTTCCTAGGCGAACGGCAATATTCCAACCTTGAAGCAAGAAAACGAAAACTGCACTTAACGTTTAAAAAAAATCATAAAAAATTCGTGAATCAAGAAATTTATTTCAAACGCTCAAGATAAATAAAAAAACACATTTCTGATTTTTCATAAAAATAAATGCCCATTCTGGGTGAAAACAAATTGACAACAATCCAACCTTAAAGCAAGAAAACGAAAAATGCATTTAATGTTTTAAAAAATTAGTGAATCAAGAAAAAAATTTCAAAGGCTCAAGATCCATAAAAAATGCATTTCTGATTTTTCATCAAAATAATTGCCTGTTCTAGGTGGAAACAAAATGACAACAATCCAACATTAAAGCGAGAAAACGAAAATTGCATTTAACGTTTTAAAAAATTAGTGAATCAAGAAATATTTTTCTAAGGCTCAAGATCCATAAAAAATGCATTTCTAATTTTTCATAAAAATAAATGCCCATTCTAGGTGAAAACAAAATGACAATAATCCAACCTTAAAGCAAGAAAACGAAAAATGCATTTAACGTTTTAAAAAATTTGTGAATCAAGAAATATTTTTCAAAGGCTCAGGATCCATAAAAAATGCATTTCTGATTTTTCATAAACATAAATGCCAATTCCAGGTGGAAATAAAATGACAACAATCCAACGTTAAAGCAAGAAAACGAAAAATGCATTTAATGTTTTAAAAAATTAGTGAATCAAGAAATATTTTTTAAAGGTTCAAGATCCATAAAAAATGCATTTCTAATTTTTCATAAAAATAAATGCCCATTCTAGGTGGAAACAAAATTACAATAATCCAACCTTAAAGCAAGAGAATGAGAAATGCATTTAACGTTTTAAAAAATTAATGAATCAAGAAACATTTTTCAAAAGCTCAAGATCCATAAAAAATACATTTCTAATTTTTCATAAAAAATAAATGCCCATTCTAGGTGGAAAGAAAATGACAACAATCCAACCTTTAAGCAAGAAAACGAAAAATGTATTTAACGTTTTAAAAAATTAGTGAATCAAGAAATTTGTTTCAAAGACTCAAGATCCATAAAAAAAGCATTTCTGATTTTTCATAAATAAATGCCTATTCTATGTGGAAACAAAATGACAACAATCCAACCTTAAAGCAAGAAAACGAAAAATGCATTTAACGTTTTAAAAAATTAGTGAATCAAGAAATTTTTTAAAGGCTCAAGATCCATAAAAAATGCATTTCTGATTTTTCATAAATAAATGCCCATTCTAGGTGGAAACAAAATGACAACAATCCAACCTTAAAGCAAGAAAACGAAAAACGCACTTAACGTTTGAAAAATTCATAAAAAAATAGTGAATTAAGAAATTTATTTCAAAGGCTCAAGATAAATAAAAAAAGACGTTTTTGATTTTTCATAAAAATAAATGCCTATTCTACGTTTCAAAACATTTTTTAAAAATTGAGGAATGTGCTTTAGAAACTCCAAGTTCCATAAAAAATCAATACATTTTTTATTCAACTTAAAAATAATTGCAAACAATACAACAATACAAACTTTAGGTAAAGAAAAAAAAATCTATTCTTGCTTTGATAAATTTGAAATAATTATTTGATCAAGTTTAAAAGTTCAAAATCTATAAAAAAAATGCTTTATTGCTTTTCATAAAAATAATTGGCATATCTTAGCAGGAAACAATAGGGTGTCAATTCAAACAAAACTTAGGAAAGGAAAATTTAATTGAATGTTTTGAATATTTCACCAATCGAGAAATTTGCTTTAAAAGCTCATGATGATTAAATAATACATTTTGTGATTTTCTTAAAAACAATCGCCAAAAAAATCGCAAAAATCTCTTGAATTGGAAATCTGAAAAATGTATTCAGCGATTTGAAAAAGGTTGAAATATACAATCGAGGATTTTTTTTTCATAAGCTTAATATCCATAAAAAAACATTTTCCGTTAAAACAATTGCTTTTTTCTAGTTGGAAAACAAAATGGCAACAATCTAAATTTAGAGTATAAAAACCGAAAAATGCCATGGAAGTTTAGAAAAATGAATTAGAACATTTGCTTTAAAGCAAGATCCAAAACAAAATAATCAATTTTTAATTTCTCAATAAAACAATTGCCAAATCCTATCTAGAAACAAAACGGCAACAATTCAAACTTGAACTGGGAAAAAATCATTCATCGATTTGAAAAATAGTAATTAATTAATTAATCAATTTGTATCAAAATCTACAAATTCATAACAAATGATGCCTTTTTTATTTTCTTTTAAAACAATTGCTACATCCTAGGTGGAAACAAAACGACAACAAACTTGAACTGGAAATATAAAAAATGCATTCAACGTTTTGAAAATTTGCTTCAAAAACTCAAGATCTATAAGAAGTTGCATTTTTGAAGTTACTTAAAAAACTGACATATAATGGATGGAAACAAAACGTCAACAAGCTAATCTTGCTATGGGAAAAGGAAAACTGCAATCGTCGATTAGAAGAATTACATTCGAGGAATTGGATTGAAAAGTTTATTTAATTTATAAGAAATGATTTTCCCTTTTGATCACACTTGTGATGCAGTTATACAGGGTGTTTCTATATTGATGCGAAAGATGTTAGTGGATATATGAAATAAAAACAATTGTTTCCCTTTAGAGGGCTGTAACTTGGATAAGAAAGGGTTGTGAACAAACAATTATATGATTATTATTATTATTATATTATTAATGTTTGCTGAAAAATCACCCTTTAAAATCTTTCGCATCAATTTAAAAACACCCTGTATATGAAGAATTTTAACCATTATTTGTTAGCATTTTTTTTTTCCTTTCCTCAGTTCTGTTTGAATTGTCGCCCTATTGTTTCGTGCTAAGATATGGTAATTGTTTTTATGAAAAGCAATAATGCAATTTTTTTATAGATTTTAAACTTTTTAACTTGATTAAATAATTATTTCAAATTTATCAAAGCACGAATAGAATTTTTCGTTTCTTTACTTAAAGTTTGTATTGTTGTATTGTTGGCAATTATTTTTAAGTTCAATAAAAAATGTATTGATTTTTTATGGAACTTGGAGTTTATACTACTACTTCATTATCAGAGCCATCTTCTAATAATTCAGGCTTTATTTTCTACAATGGGATTATACTCATCAAACCATAGAATAATTGCTTCAACGTTTTAAATAAAATTTCTTCCAATTATAAAAGCCCTTCAACCGCTCGCTCCGACCTTTGTTCCTCTCAGTATCCCGATATTTATGTTAATTAATACATTACACATTATTCGCAAAATTTTAATCGCACTTGAATTGGGCAGAGATTATTTCAGATGATCAGCTGATGGATGAACTACGACATCCTTCTCCTTATCGTCTTTATTTTAGCCATTATTTATTTAAGTTGGTGCTCAACGATTGTCTGAGAGAAGAATACGGCGTGTATAGACAATAACATTTAAAAAATTAGTTCTACCTTGAATTTTGATAAATGTTGTTTTAGTTAATTTTCAATGCATTGAAGAAAAGACTATTCAATTTAACACAAAAACAGTTATAATTATTAATAAAGGTGTGTGATCAAGCAAGTAACGTGTACTGGAGCTCAAAAGTAATCCAACACCCAGAAAGAAAAATGTTTTAAATGTTTTTGTTTTAAATTTATGTTCAGTTATCATGTCCGAATAAACGATTACAATTTGGTGCAGGTTGAACAAAAAATATTGACAAAAATTCAATAATATGTTGTAACATTATTAAATTCGCTTTATTTTTCGGATAAGTGTAAAAATCGTACACAAAAAATTGAGATAAAGCAGTAAAAACGTTATTGCTTTTTTTCTTTCTAAGGTGAATAAAACGTACGTATTTGTAGATGTGAAACCACATCTAAGGAGCGTTGCATTACTTTTGAGCTCCAGTATATTATTTGAAAAGTGATTTGGTATTTTTTCAGCGATATATTTTCAAATAATAAACAAGCAAGAGACCACGAGGTCGATATCTGTTTGGCCAAAACCCAAAAAAATATAAGTTTTCACGACACGATATTGACGAGAGGTCGACAATTTGGCTAAACTCCACATCATTTATGTAAAATGCGTGGGTTATTCCAAAATACTGGAACTTCAAAACGTACACCAACTAAACAAATATGGTGTGTAGAGATGTTGATACAAATCAAAGAAATGCGATGTGCTTCCGTTTTGAAAAAATAAGTGTAATTAGAATATGATAAATAAACCAGATTCCAACTTGAACTTTGATGACATGTAAATAATCAGTTGCGTTTCGTCTAGCGTTGTTCGGCCGCCGAAAAATCAATGTTCCAGTTCTAATTCTTACTTAACACGGTAACACACTGAACGGACGGTTTTCTTCAGTTTGTCATTGTCAGCGTAACGTGTAATTATTATTTTTTTTTTTTTTCTAAAAATAGTTATCGATTGTGTGGACTTACCGATTTTCGCGAGACTCGCACAAAATATCCATAATCCGATAATGAAGGGGACTTCCACTCGGGAAAACGACACAGACATCACTTGGAAACGTTCGACCTTTTTCTCGGGCGTCGTCTGGGGTTGTTCGGACGAGGTGCTCGATCCCTCCGTGGAGGAGTCCGTGGAGCCGCCGGTGGTGGTGGAGGATTCGATCATGGGGGAGTCCCGTTGCGCGGGCGGCCCCATCGGGCCGAACTGCAGGCCCTCGTAATTCCTGTTGTAGTCGTCGGGGAAGGGCTGCAGGTCGGGCTTGGGAAAGTTAAGGGTGTCGGTGGCGGCGGCGCCGCCGTTCGCATCCTGAGGCGGCTTGGGTAAGGCGGATGAGGTGCAGGCCAGCAGCAGGAGGGCCAGGGCGATCGCCCTGCACGCCCTCCTCGAGAGGTTAACACCGTGCTGGAGTAAATACATCACATATGGACTAAGACCGCGGGAGGACTGCCATGGAAGCAGTAGTCGGCTGTCGTTGTACCAGGCGTCGCGCCATCGTTTGTCCACCTGCCGAGGAGAGAGACTGGGCGTCAGGCTGACACAGCTGACGGCGCCGCGGCGCCCAGGGACGACGGGCGCATGCCCAACCACCCTACCTTCTTGTGCACTCTATTCCACACACGCTCCTCACTATTCACTATTCACTGGAATTGACGGGATTCCGCGCTTTCCAATAATCCACCGGCGCGCCGGACGTTAACATAACATGGCATTATTACAAAACCGGTTGCTCGCTAATAACAAATATCGAAACATACATTTGCATATTCACTATCAAAATATCGAATCAAACCAATTAATCCAGTGGTTCACAAACTTTTTCAATTCTCAGCGCCATTGCTGAATCTTAAACTCAGACACTGCGAAATGGCGATTTTTCTAGTATACAAACCAATTTCTAATTTGTCGCGAAAAATCCTTTATTTTAACTTTCTGCGACTTTTTCGAAAAAAATAATTTCAGTTTTAACGTCTTTATAAATATAATTTTATAAATATAATTCAATTAAATTCGGTGTACAAAAAAACTAGCTGAAAAGGTGCATCCACACTTTATATAAAGAAACAACAGATTTTTTCTAAAAATCAAATTAAATTATTATAAGTTTAATTAGAATTATATTTTAATACGTTTTCGTGAATTTTTAAAGGCATCCACATTTTTTTAATTTCTCCATTACGAAATACGGATCATGATCATGAAGATTGCTAACTGAAAATCCGTTTCGAAGTCGTTTTCTAGGAAAAAATGTGTCTGTGTGTGTATGTTTAGTTTAGTTAATTATCCTTTTTCGCATCTTTTTGAATAATATAAATGTTGTTAAATCGTTTTTGATTGAGAAAGTTGTCCATTATTTGACTAAATCATTTTCTCCACAGGTGACGTCCAACAAAATGATAGCGGTTTCATTGCCCAACAGGTGATGTCCAATCAAATAATAGCGGTTTCATTGCCCAACAGTTTAGTTGTTACTATGGTTACGATTTGTTTTTTGTCAGTGAACTGCCGCAATTTCCAAATAGAAAAATTATTCGTATAATTTAATATAAACAGAAAAATCTTTAGGTAATTATTTAATATTTGATGCGAAAAAAGTATAGTATTAAACCCGTGAACATTTCTCACTCGTTTAATAATATATTATTATTAGCCTTGCTTACAAAATAAGTATTAAATAATTTGCAAATCCATTACAATTCACAATAGCGGTCCGCCCCGGCCGGACATAGAATATTCAAAAGCCCGGCCCGCCCGGCCCGGCCCGATGAAATAAAAAAATCTGTCGGTCCGGTAGTGTATATTCAAAGCTCGGCCCTGCCCGGAATCGTTCTTTAATTGTTTTGCTATTATTGCTATTATTTCCTATAAAATATACTGGGTGCTGTAAAAACGGCGGATTACCTCAATGGTATGTTGTTGCGGATTACTTCGAGAGTATGGAAAAAATAATGAAAAAATCGGTATTTTATTTTTTCGAAGATGTGAAGACTTTAGTGTAATTTATTTTATTGCTTAAAATCTGCATAACGTCGACAAACAAAAACATAAAAAAATATGTTTACTTTCTCCGTTAATAATAATAATAATAATAATAATATATTTATTGGTGCTAACAACTGATACAATCTTACGAAGTACGAGAAAGTATTGTGATCGTGAAAAAAAATATTTTTTTTACGGAAATATCCGTTTTGGGGTCCCTAGATGCCATTTCAACAATTTCTGGAAAATTTGTTTTTGTGTATGTGTGTGTGTGTGTCTGTGTGCTGAATCTCAAAAACTAATACAACAATTAACATGAAACTTTGAACATAAGCTTTATTTGACAATTCGAAGAACTGAAAAGCTTTTGTTGAAATTCTATACGCCGCTCAGTGGTTCATGTCTATGCAGAAAGAGGAAAAAACCTTTTTCCATCTTATATAATTATTTATCAATAATAAAATATCCGCGATAATACAAACAATACATTGCAGAGTACAATAAATTACAAAAAATAATTCTACATATATACAGGGTGTTTCAACGCTTTTGGAACGGCCAACGTTTGGTTTATTAATCAAAATATCAAAAAATGTTTTATACCAAAGTTGTCTACAATAATGACTTGCATTTCATAAAAATATTAAAATTTATACAGGGTGGTTTATATGAAAGCTATAGACCAAACTTTTATTAAAAACTCTATGGTTGACCGTTCCCAGAGCGTTGAAACGCACCGACGAGAAGTTAGCCATAACTTTCCAGCCACGGATTTTGGCGCCTCCACCATCACCCGAATTATGATCACTCTCGATAAATTACCTTTTTGGACCTGGCCACAGTAGATTTAATTGCAAAAACATAATCAATGATCCCCAATAAATTATTTATAACTGTGTGTTTGCAATTTTTGTAAACATTGCTGACGTATTAAATGTTAATTTTCAAACACATATAATAAATTGTTGGGCCCCCGATGGAAATGAATTTTCCGGCCACAAATATGCTACGAAGTCCGGTATTCAATTTGGAATTGTCAAAAGACCGAGAAAATTGAATACCAACCCTTGGCGAATTTTTAAAATAACCGCTGTTTCCACTCTGACGGACGATTTTCAAACACATATAATAAATTGTTGGGCCCCCGATGGAAATGAATTTTCCGGCCACAAATATGCTACGAAGTCCGGTATTCAATTTGGAATTGTCAAAAGACCGAGAAAATTGAATACCAACCCTTGGCGAATTTTTAAAATAACCGCTGTCTCCACTCTGACGGACAATTTTCAAAGACATATAACAAATTGTTGGGCCCCCGATGGAAATGAATTTTCCGGCCACAAATATGCTACGAAGTATGTTATTCAATTTGGAACTGTCAAAAGACCGAGAAAATTGAATACCAACCCTTGGCGAATTTTTAAAATAACCGCTGTTTCCACTCTGACGGACGATTTTCAAACACATATAATAAATTGTTGGGCCCCCGATGGAAATGAATTTTCCGGCCACAAATATGCTACGAAGTATGTTATTCAATTTGGAACTGTCAAAAGACCGAGAAAATTGAATACCAACCCTTGGCGAATTTTTAAAATAACCGCTGTTTCCACTCTGACGGACGATTTTCAAACACATATAATAAATTGTTGGGCCCCCGATGGAAATGAATTTTCCGGCCACAAATATGCTACGAAGTCCGGTATTCAATTTGGAATTGTCAAAAGACCGAGAAAATTGAATACCAACCCTTGGCGAATTTTTAAAATAACCGCTGTCTCCACTCTGACGGACAATTTTCAAAGACATATAACAAATTGTTGGGCCCCCGATGGAAATGAATTTTCCGGCCACAAATATGCTACGAAGTATGTTATTCAATTTGGAACTGTCAAAAGACCGAGAAAATTGAATACCAACCCTTGGCGAATTTTTAAAATAACCGCTGTTTCCACTCTGACGGACGATTTTCAAACACATATAATAAATTGTTGGGCCCCCGATGGAAATGAATTTTCCGGCCACAAATATGCTACGAAGTATGTTATTCAATTTGGAACTGTCAAAAGACCGAGAAAATTGAATACCAACCCTTGGCGAATTTTTAAAATAACCGCTGTTTCCACTCTGACGGACGATTTTCAAACACATATAATAAATTGTTGGGCCCCCGATGGAAATGAATTTTCCGGCCACAAATATGCTACGAAGTCCGGTATTCAATTTGGAATTGTCAAAAGACCGAGAAAATTGAATACCAACCCTTGGCGAATTTTTAAAATAACCGCTGTCTCCACTCTGACGGACAATTTTCAAAGACATATAACAAATTGTTGGGCCCCCGATGGAAATGAATTTTCCGGCCACAAATATGCTACGAAGTATGTTATTCAATTTGGAACTGTCAAAAGACCGAGAAAATTGAATACCAACCCTTGGCGAATTTTTAAAATAACCGCTGTTTCCACTCTGACGGACGATTTTCAAACACATATAATAAATTGTAGGGCCCCCGATGGAAATGAATTTTCCGGCCACAAATATGCTACGAAGTCCGGTATTCAATTTGGAATTGTCAAAAGACCGAGAAAATTGAATACCAACCCTTGGCGAATTTTTAAAATAACCGCTGTCTCCACTCTGACGGACAATTTTCAAAGACATATAACAAATTGTTGGGCCCCCGATGGAAATGAATTTTCCGGCCACAAATATGCTACGAAGTATGTTATTCAATTTGGAACTGTCAAAAGACCGAGAAAATTGAATACCAACCCTTGGCGAATTTTTAAAATAACCGCTGTTTCCACTCTGACGGACGATTTTCAAACACATATAACAAATTGTTGGGCCCCCGATGGAAATGAATTTTCCGGCCACAAATATGCTACGAAGTATGTTATTCAATTTGGAACTGTCAAAAGACCGAGAAAATTGAATACCAACCCTTGGCGAATTTTTAAAATAACCGCTGTCTCCACTCTGACGGACAATTTTCAAAGACATATAACAAATTGTTGGGCCCCCGATGGAAATGAATTTTCCGGCCACAAATATGCTACGAAGTATGTTATTCAATTTGGAACTGTCAAAAGACCGAGAAAATTGAATACCAACCCTTGGCGAATTTTTAAAATAACCGCTGTTTCCACTCTGACGGACGATTTTCAAACACATATAATAAATTGTTGGGCCCCCGATGGAAATGAATTTTCCGGCCACAAATATGCTACGAAGTATGTTATTCAATTTGGAACTGTCAAAAGACCGAGAAAATTGAATACCAACCCTTGGCGAATTTTTAAAATAACCGCTGTTTCCACTCTGACGGACGATTTTCAAACACATATAATAAATTGTTGGGCCCCCGATGGAAATGAATTTTCCGGCCACAAATATGCTACGAAGTATGTTATTCAATTTGGAACTGTCAAAAGACCGAGAAAATTGAATACCAACCCTTGGCGAATTTTTAAAATAACCGCTGTTTCCACTCTGACGGACGATTTTCAAACACATATAATAAATTGTTGGGCCCCCGATGGAAATGAATTTTCCGGCCACAAATATGCTACGAAGTCCGGTATTCAATTTGGAATTGTCAAAAGACCGAGAAAATTGAATACCAACCCTTGGCGAATTTTTAAAATAACCGCTGTTTCCACTCTGACGGACGATTTTCAAACACATATAATAAATTGTTGGGCCCCCGATGGAAATGAATTTTCCGGCCACAAATATGCTACGAAGTATGTTATTCAATTTGGAACTGTCAAAAGACCGAGAAAATTGAATACCAACCCTTGGCGAATTTTTAAAATAACCGCTGTCTCCACTCTGACGGACAATTTTCAAAGACATATAACAAATTGTTGGGCCCCCGATGGAAATGAATTTTATGGCCACAAATATGCTACGAAGTCCGGTATTCAATTTGGAATTGTCAAAAGACCGAGAAAATTGAATACCAACCCTTGGCGAATTTTTAAAATAACCGCTGTTTCCACTCTGACGGACGATTTTCAAACACATATAATAAATTGTTGGGCCCCCGATGGAAATGAATTTTCCGGCCACAAATATGCTACGAAGTATGTTATTCAATTTGGAACTGTCAAAAGACCGAGAAAATTGAATACCAACCCTTGGCGAATTTTTAAAATAACCGCTGTTTCCACTCTGACGGACGATTTTCAAACACATATAATAAATTGTTGGGCCCCCGATGGAAATGAATTTTCCGGCCACAAATATGCTACGAAGTCCGGTATTCAATTTGGAATTGTCAAAAGACCGAGAAAATTGAATACCAACCCTTGGCGAATTTTTAAAATAACCGCTGTTTCCACTCTGACGGACGATTTTCAAACACATATAATAAATTGTTGGGCCCCCGATGGAAATGAATTTTCCGGCCACAAATATGCTACGAAGTCCGGTATTCAATTTGGAATTGTCAAAAGACCGAGAAAATTGAATACCAACCCTTGGCGAATTTTTAAAATAACCGCTGTTTCCACTCTGACGGACGATTTTCAAACACATATAACAAATTGTTGGGCCCCCGATGGAAATGAATTTTCCGGCCACAAATATGCTACGAAGTATGTTATTCAATTTGGAACTGTCAAAAGACCGAGAAAATTGAATACCAACCCTTGGCGAATTTTTAAAATAACCGCTGTTTCCACTCTGACGGACGATTTTCAAACACATATAATAAATTGTAGGGCCCCCGATGGAAATGAATTTTCCGGCCACAAATATGCTACGAAGTCCGGTATTCAATTTGGAATTGTCAAAAGACCGAGAAAATTGAATACCAACCCTTGGCGAATTTTTAAAATAACCGCTGTTTCCACTCTGACGGACGATTTTCAAACACATATAATAAATTGTTGGGCCCCCGATGGAAATGAATTTTCCGGCCACAAATATGCTACGAAGTATGTTATTCAATTTGGAACTGTCAAAAGACCGAGAAAATTGAATACCAACCCTTGGCGAATTTTTAAAATAACCGCTGTTTCCACTCTGACGGACGATTTTCAAACACATATAATAAATTGTAGGGCCCCCGATGGAAATGAATTTTCCGGCCACAAATATGCTACGAAGTCCGGTATTCAATTTGGAATTGTCAAAAGACCGAGAAAATTGAATACCAACCCTTGGCGAATTTTTAAAATAACCGCTGTCTCCACTCTGACGGACAATTTTCAAAGACATATAACAAATTGTTGGGCCCCCGATGGAAATGAATTTTCCGGCCACAAATATGCTACGAAGTATGTTATTCAATTTGGAACTGTCAAAAGACCGAGAAAATTGAATACCAACCCTTGGCGAATTTTTAAAATAACCGCTGTTTCCACTCTGACGGACGATTTTCAAACACATATAATAAATTGTTGGGCCCCCGATGGAAATGAATTTTCCGGCCACAAATATGCTACGAAGTATGTTATTCAATTTGGAACTGTCAAAAGACCGAGAAAATTGAATACCAACCCTTGGCGAATTTTTAAAATAACCGCTGTTTCCACTCTGACGGACGATTTTCAAACACATATAATAAATTGTTGGGCCCCCGATGGAAATGAATTTTCCGGCCACAAATATGCTACGAAGTATGTTATTCAATTTGGAACTGTCAAAAGACCGAGAAAATTGAATACCAACCCTTGGCGAATTTTTAAAATAACCGCTGTTTCCACTCTGACGGACGATTTTCAAACACATATAATAAATTGTTGGGCCCCCGATGGAAATGAATTTTCCGGCCACAAATATGCTACGAAGTATGTTATTCAATTTGGAACTGTCAAAAGACCGAGAAAATTGAATACCAACCCTTGGCGAATTTTTAAAATAACCGCTGTTTCCACTCTGACGGACGATTTTCAAACACATATAATAAATTGTTGGGCCCCCGATGGAAATGAATTTTCCGGCCACAAATATGCTACGAAGTATGTTATTCAATTTGGAACTGTCAAAAGACCGAGAAAATTGAATACCAACCCTTGGCGAATTTTTAAAATAACCGCTGTTTCCACTCTGACGGACGATTTTCAAACACATATAATAAATTGTTGGGCCCCCGATGGAAATGAATTTTCCGGCCACAAATATGCTACGAAGTATGTTATTCAATTTGGAACTGTCAAAAGACCGAGAAAATTGAATACCAACCCTTGGCGAATTTTTAAAATAACCGCTGTTTCCACTCTGACGGACGATTTTCAAACACATATAATAAATTGTTGGGCCCCCGATGGAAATGAATTTTCCGGCCACAAATATGCTACGAAGTATGTTATTCAATTTGGAACTGTCAAAAGACCGAGAAAATTGAATACCAACCCTTGGCGAATTTTTAAAATAACCGCTGTTTCCACTCTGACGGACGATTTTCAAACACATATAATAAATTGTTGGGCCCCCGATGGAAATGAATTTTCCGGCCACAAATATGCTACGAAGTCCGGTATTCAATTTGGAATTGTCAAAAGACCGAGAAAATTGAATACCAACCCTTGGCGAATTTTTAAAATAACCGCTGTTTCCACTCTGACGGACGATTTTCAAACACATATAATAAATTGTTGGGCCCCCGATGGAAATGAATTTTCCGGCCACAAATATGCTACGAAGTCCGGTATTCAATTTGGAATTGTCAAAAGACCGAGAAAATTGAATACCAACCCTTGGCGAATTTTTAAAATAACCGCTGTTTCCACTCTGACGGACGATTTTCAAACACATATAACAAATTGTTGGGCCCCCGATGGAAATGAATTTTCCGGCCACAAATATGCTACGAAGTATGTTATTCAATTTGGAACTGTCAAAAGACCGAGAAAATTGAATACCAACCCTTGGCGAATTTTTAAAATAACCGCTGTTTCCACTCTGACGGACGATTTTCAAACACATATAATAAATTGTTGGGCCCCCGATGGAAATGAATTTTCCGGCCACAAATATGCTACGAAGTATGTTATTCAATTTGGAACTGTCAAAAGACCGAGAAAATTGAATACCAACCCTTGGCGAATTTTTAAAATAACCGCTGTTTCCACTCTGACGGACGATTTTCAAACACATATAATAAATTGTTGGGCCCCCGATGGAAATGAATTTTCCGGCCACAAATATGCTACGAAGTCCGGTATTCAATTTGGAATTGTCAAAAGACCGAGAAAATTGAATACCAACCCTTGGCGAATTTTTAAAATAACCGCTGTCTCCACTCTGACGGACAATTTTCAAAGACATATAACAAATTGTTGGGCCCCCGATGGAAATGAATTTTCCGGCCACAAATATGCTACGAAGTATGTTATTCAATTTGGAACTGTCAAAAGACCGAGAAAATTGAATACCAACCCTTGGCGAATTTTTAAAATAACCGCTGTTTCCACTCTGACGGACGATTTTCAAACACATATAACAAATTGTTGGGCCCCCGATGGAAATGAATTTTCCGGCCACAAATATGCTACGAAGTATGTTATTCAATTTGGAACTGTCAAAAGACCGAGAAAATTGAATACCAACCCTTGGCGAATTTTTAAAATAACCGCTGTCTCCACTCTGACGGACAATTTTCAAAGACATATAACAAATTGTTGGGCCCCCGATGGAAATGAATTTTCCGGCCACAAATATGCTACGAAGTATGTTATTCAATTTGGAACTGTCAAAAGACCGAGAAAATTGAATACCAACCCTTGGCGAATTTTTAAAATAACCGCTGCTTCCACTCTGACGGACGATTTTCAAACACATATAATAAATTGTTGGGCCCCCGATGGAAATGAATTTTCCGGCCACAAATATGCTACGAAGTATGTTATTCAATTTGGAACTGTCAAAAGACCGAGAAAATTGAATACCAACCCTTGGCGAATTTTTAAAATAACCGCTGTCTCCACTCTGACGGACAATTTTCAAAGACATATAACAAATTGTTGGGCCCCCGATGGAAATGAATTTTCCGGCCACAAATATGCTACGAAGTCCGGTATTCAATTTGGAATTGTCAAAAGACCGAGAAAATTGAATACCAACCCTTGGCGAATTTTTAAAATAACCGCTGTTTCCACTCTGACGGACGATTTTCAAAGACATATAACAAATTGTTGGGCCCCCGATGGAAATGAATTTTCCGGCCACAAATATGCTACGAAGTATGTTATTCAATTTGGAACTGTTGTAACTACGGATATTATCAGGTGCCTTTTTATTATTTCATCTTCAAAATTTGAAAATAAATTAGTTGTTATATGTCTTTGAAAATTGTCCGTCAGAGTGGAGACAGCGGTTATTTTAAAAATTCGCCAAGGGTTGGTATTCAATTTTCTCGGTCTTTTGACAGTTCCAAATTGAATACCGGACTTCGTAGCATATTTGTGGCCGGAAAATTCATTTCCATCGGGGGCCCAACAATTTATTATATGTGTTTGAAAATCGTCCGTCAGAGTGGAGACAGCGGTTATTTTAAAAATTCGCCAAGGGTTGGTATTCAATTTTCTCGGTCTTTTGACAGTTCCAAATTGAATAACATACTTCGTAGCATATTTGTGGCCGGAAAATTCATTTCCATCGGGGGCCCAACAATTTGTTATATGTCTTTGAAAATTGTCCGTCAGAGTGGAGACAACGGTTATTTTAAAAATTCGCCAAGGGTTGGTATTCAATTTTCTCGGTCTTTTGACAATTCCAAATTGAATACCGGACTTCGTAGCATATTTGTGGCCGGAAAATTCATTTCCATCGGGGGCCCAACAATTTATTATATGTGTTTGAAAATCGTCCGTCAGAGTGGAAACAGCGGTTATTTTAAAAATTCGCCAAGGGTTGGTATTCAATTTTCTCGGTCTTTTGACAATTCCAAATTGAATACCGGACTTCGTAGCATATTTGTGGCCGGAAAATTCATTTCCATCGGGGGCCCAACAATTTGTTATATGTCTTTGAAAATTGTCCGTCAGAGTGGAGACAGCGGTTATTTTAAAAATTCGCCAAGGGTTGGTATTCAATTTTCTCGGTCTTTTGACAGTTCCAAATTGAATAACATACTTCGTAGCATATTTGTGGCCGGAAAATTCATTTCCATCGGGGGCCCAACAATTTGTTATATGTCTTTGAAAATTGTCCGTCAGAGTGGAGACAACGGTTATTTTAAAAATTCGCCAAGGGTTGGTATTCAATTTTCTCGGTCTTTTGACAATTCCAAATTGAATACCGGACTTCGTAGCATATTTGTGGCCGGAAAATTCATTTCCATCGGGGGCCCAACAATTTATTATATGTGTTTGAAAATCGTCCGTCAGAGTGGAGACAGCGGTTATTTTAAAAATTCGCCAAGGGTTGGTATTCAATTTTCTCGGTCTTTTGACAGTTCCAAATTGAATAACATACTTCGTAGCATATTTGTGGCCGGAAAATTCATTTCCATCGGGGGCCCAACAATTTATTATATGTGTTTGAAAATCGTCCGTCAGAGTGGAGACAGCGGTTATTTTAAAAATTCGCCAAGGGTTGGTATTCAATTTTCTCGGTCTTTTGACAGTTCCAAATTGAATAACATACTTCGTAGCATATTTGTGGCCGGAAAATTAATTTCCATCGGGGGCCCAACAATTTATTATATGTGTTTGAAAATCGTCCGTCAGAGTGGAAACAGCGGTTATTTTAAAAATTCGCCAAGGGTTGGTATTCAATTTTCTTGGTCTTTTGACAGTTCCAAATTGAATAACATACTTCGTAGCATATTTGTGGCCGGAAAATTCATTTCCATCGGGGGCCCAACAATTTATTATATGTGTTTGAAAATCGTCCGTCAGAGTGGAAACAGCGGTTATTTTAAAAATTCGCCAAGGGTTGGTATTCAATTTTCTCGGTCTTTTGACAGTTCCAAATTGAATAACATACTTCGTAGCATATTTGTGGCCGGAAAATTCATTTCCATCGGGGGCCCAACAATTTATTATATGTGTTTGAAAATCGTCCGTCAGAGTGGAAACAGCGGTTATTTTAAAAATTCGCCAAGGGTTGGTATTCAATTTTCTCGGTCTTTTGACAGTTCCAAATTGAATAACATACTTCGTAGCATATTTGTGGCCGGAAAATTCATTTCCATCGGGGGCCCAACAATTTATTATATGTGTTTGAAAATCGTCCGTCAGAGTGGAAACAGCGGTTATTTTAAAAATTCGCCAAGGGTTGGTATTCAATTTTCTCGGTCTTTTGACAGTTCCAAATTGAATAACATACTTCGTAGCATATTTGTGGCCGGAAAATTAATTTCCATCGGGGGCCCAACAATTTATTATATGTGTTTGAAAATCGTCCGTCAGAGTGGAAACAGCGGTTATTTTAAAAATTCGCCAAGGGTTGGTATTCAATTTTCTTGGTCTTTTGACAGTTCCAAATTGAATAACATACTTCGTAGCATATTTGTGGCCGGAAAATTCATTTCCATCGGGGGCCCAACAATTTATTATATGTGTTTGAAAATCGTCCGTCAGAGTGGAAACAGCGGTTATTTTAAAAATTCGCCAAGGGTTGGTATTCAATTTTCTCGGTCTTTTGACAGTTCCAAATTGAATAACATACTTCGTAGCATATTTGTGGCCGGAAAATTCATTTCCATCGGGGGCCCAACAATTTATTATATGTGTTTGAAAATCGTCCGTCAGAGTGGAAACAGCGGTTATTTTAAAAATTCGCCAAGGGTTGGTATTCAATTTTCTCGGTCTTTTGACAGTTCCAAATTGAATAACATACTTCGTAGCATATTTGTGGCCGGAAAATTCATTTCCATCGGGGGCCCAACAATTTATTATATGTGTTTGAAAATCGTCCGTCAGAGTGGAAACAGCGGTTATTTTAAAAATTCGCCAAGGGTTGGTATTCAATTTTCTCGGTCTTTTGACAGTTCCAAATTGAATAACATACTTCGTAGCATATTTGTGGCCGGAAAATTCATTTCCATCGGGGGCCCAACAATTTATTATATGTGTTTGAAAATCGTCCGTCAGAGTGGAAACAGCGGTTATTTTAAAAATTCGCCAAGGGTTGGTATTCAATTTTCTCGGTCTTTTGACAGTTCCAAATTGAATAACATACTTCGTAGCATATTTGTGGCCGGAAAATTCATTTCCATCGGGGGCCCAACAATTTGTTATATGTCTTTCTAAATTGTCCGTCAGAGTGGAGACAGCGGTTATTTTAAAAATTCGCCAAGGGTTGGTATTCAATTTTCTCGGTCTTTTGACAATTCCAAATTGAATACCGGACTTCGTAGCATATTTGTGGCCGGAAAATTCATTTCCATCGGGGGCCCAACAATTTATTATATGTGTTTGAAAATTAACATTTAATACGTCAGCAATGTTTACAAAAATTGCAAACACACAGTTATAAATAATTTATTGGGGATCATTGATTATGTTTTTGCAATTAAATCTACTGTGGCCAGGTCCAAAAAGGTAATTTATCGAGAGTGATCATAATTCGGGTGATGGTGGAGGCGCCAAAATCCGTGGCTGGAAAGTTATGGCTAACTTCTCGTCGGTTTGAAACGCTCGGATCGGATGATTTCATGTTCATATGAAAAACGTCTTCGTTTGTGGCCAAGCGTGAACATTTTCTGGAGTGATGGATCCTGTAATGTTTGTAGTCCTTATTCCGACTCTCCTGTGTCTCTACGGAGAGTGACCCAACAGGTAGTACGGCACATTCTATTATTTGCGCTCCATGCATTAATATTTTATGCACTGTAGCTGGCATATTATACCAAGGGTATAATGACACAGCCAGTTTTGCGGTATCCTCCGTATATTTGCCAAATTTACTGAAATCGATTTGTGAACTACTGCAAATCTTTGTATTAAAATCGGATCAATTTTTGTTATTTCGGCAGTTAAAGTTGGGTTTGCGAAAAATCTCCGTGAAGTGTTCCCATCATTTATTGTTTCCGTTCTTTGTCTTACTATGTCAACTTTTAAACCAACTTTCTCGATAAATTCTTTCTGAATTCGTCTTTTTGATTCTTCTCTCGTAGAACGAGTAGCTTCTGTTACCCTCCATGCCATAAAACCAAGGTTGTAGCTTAGATATGAAATATACAGTGTGTCCACGGATGGAGTTGACGAAAGGAAAAAAAACTTTATTATTAATTTTACGGCAAAAAGTCATTCTTTGTAAAAAATTCTGCTTGTCGAAAAAAATTGTTTGTCATCAAAAAAATTGAGATCAGATTTACAGGGTGTTAATAATTAAGAAAACAAGAAAATGCTTTAAGAGATAAGAACCATTATTTTTTATTTTATACAAAATGTTTATTAAACAAAATTGTTTATAAGCTAAAATGTAGCATAAATACAAATTTTTAAATAAAAATTATAATTTTTACTATTTACAATAATTCGTGATTTTATGCGATTTGGAGAATTTAACAAAAAATCAAGATACCCGATTCCGTAAACGTCAATGTTACGTCTGACAGTATTCAAAAATGTTAACTAAAGAAGAGTGTGTTTATTTAGTACAGTGCTATGGAATTGGAAATGTATCTTATCAATACGCAATTGATCTTTTCCACGAAAAATTTCCAAATACGGCTGTGTCTAAGGAAGCACTACGAAAACTAATAAAAAAATTCACTGAAACTAGCTAAGTAATGAATGTGAAGAAAACGAAGAAAACATACGATGAAGATGACACATCTACATTACTAGCATTAGGGTCAGTTGTAGATAACCCTAAATTGTCTTTAAGGAAGCGTGCAAGAATGCTGGATGTAAGCAAAAGTGCATTACACGTTATTTTTAAGGAAATCAAAATTCGACCTTTTAAGCCAAAGCTGCTGCATACGCTTGAACTTGGAGATGAAGCAAGACGTTTGGAGTTTTGTTTATGGGTTGGTGCAAATTACATCGAAAACAGGTTTCCCAGATTAATTTGTTTCACCGACGAATCTACATTTTTCACCAACGGGCACGTATCTACCCAAAATAGTCGACACAGGGCTTTCGAGAATCCTAATTACGTCATCAATAGAAGAAGTCAACGTTACAAAAAAGTTAACGTATGGTGTGGAATTATCTTTGATAGAATCATTGGACCATATTTTATAGAGAACAATTTAAACCAGCACGTATACTTAGACATTTTGGAAACATTTATCTTACCACTTCTAAATACGTTAGACCCAGAAATTCGCAATAACATGTTTGGCAGCACGATGGCAGTCCAGCTCATTCAACGGTTTTGATCAGATAATGGTTCCCAGATTAATTTGTTAGATCAGCATTTTGGTGAAAAGTGGATAGGAAGGTTTGGCCCAATCCATTATCCCGCTAGGTCACCTGACATTACTCCTTTAGACTTTTTCTTGTGGGGTGCCGTAAAACAAAGGGTCTATTCAAATAATTTGCCACATAACACGGAAGTATTAAAAGAGCGCATTCAGAAAGCTATAAATGAACTAAATGTGCAAATCATTCATAAAGTGTACAATGAATTCATTAGGAGAGCGGAAAAGTGTGTCGAAGTGGGAGGTAGTTATGTCGAATAAAAATTATCAATTATTTAATAAACATTTTGCATAAAATAAAAAATAATGGTTCTTATCTGTTGAAGCATTTTGTTGTTTTTTTTTAATTTGTTAACACCCTGTACATCTGATCTCAATTTTTTTGATGACAAACAATTTTTTTCGATAAGCAGAAATTTTTATAAAGAATGACTTTTTGCCGTAAAATTAATAATAAAGTTTTTTTTCCTATCGTCAACTCCATCCGTGGACACACTGTATATATCTAATCCGTGTATGCAATGTGGCCATTCCTAATCTAACAGCACTTTCATTTGATGATTTGACCAGAACTTTGGAAATTTTGTTCATTTCAGATGGTTTAGCTCCACTAATGACACAGGTCATCGACGATGGTGTATTGGTTATCGCTTGTGCCACTTTCCCGTCGATCATTGTTAAATGGAGGGCATGTTTTACCTTAAGAGAGTATGCTCCAAAAATGACTTTCGTTTCAAGTAAAGCTTTCATTTCACTCTCAATGCGGCCAGTCTCTTCTTTTATCAGGTCAGGGGTCTGTTTTTAAACTGAAATGCACTGCTCTATAATATCGTGTTGACGACGGGCAATCATTTTTCCAAAGACAAATATTTCCATTCGTTGCTAATGTCATCTGCAAAGGTACAATGGACGTCATAAATAAATTTGAATCAGATCCATCGGATTCCTCTTCTGAAAATTTTTGTTCGAATTAATTTTGACTAGACGCTCCATCACAGCCCCATTTAGTATGCAGTAGTACACTTTGATCTTTAAATTTTTCTAGTTGATCTTCATTTAATATTTTCATAATAATCCTGTGGTATGGACAAGTAAATTTTGTAAACTAACTTTTGCTGAAGTTTCCGGTATCACCATGTTTTCAGGATAGCAACGTTTTTTTTTTAAATTCCAAGACGCTGTGGTAACTTGGAAAAAGATTGTGACCAATATCTTTAGTGGCTTTCCTGATTATTTCGTATTGGTATTTCGAAAGTTTTGCTGCAGTGATAAGTGCAAGAGCAGAATCGGCATCAAATACCTTATAATTTTCACTGGAACTGTTTGAAGTACCTGCAGCATTGATTAAATTCTGGGAATAAGAGCCCTATAGCTCATCGAAAGTCTTACTGGGTCTCCCTCCCTTGCACACGATGTCAGTAGAAGTATCCAAACCATCGACGAGTAAAGTTACGACGACTTCTCTTTCCACTTGCTGTATTTTCCAATAAATTTTGCTTTAATTCGATGCACAATCTCTGATTGGAATGTGATTAAAATATCTTATAAAATAATAATTAAAGTAAGTATGAGACCCTCTTAAGAATTTAGGGGCATACTGAAAAACTCAAGTTGTACATATGTTTATTTACATATAAAGTAGATTGAAGTAGTAGGTGTATTTTAAAAATACATACCGGGTGACCCAGGGATCTGTAAAAGCCCCATAACTTATTTGCTATTTGAGATATCGACTTCTAGTTTTCTTGAACTGGTACCCACACTTATTCTACATATTTTCAAAATATGTATGTTTTTGTACAGGGTGTCCCAATATACATAACAGAACAAAGTTATGTTTTTTTAAATGGAACACCCTATATTTTATACTTTATTTTCAACCCTCTTGAGAAGCTGATGAAAATAGTATAAAATAGTATGGGTCTATAATGGACGGTTGGTTAGTTATGGGCAAATTTGTGGCAAAAATAAGGACACATTGAAAAAATTGCAGAAGCGCTCCTAGCAAAGCTAGCGTCATTTTTTATACACTAAAGAATTTTCCACATCATGAAGAATAATACAAATCGGCTTTGGTTCTTTTTTGTTCATACTGCTATACAGGGTGTCAACATACGCAAAATATTGGATAACTATTTTTTTTCAAATGGAACACCCTATATATCTTACCACCAATGCATGGAATTTTGAGTAATCTTTCCAATGATGTACAATTTGTATAATGAAATATTAAGGATTCTTGAGATTTATCGATAAAAACATTTTTCTTTTGTCATCTCCTGCTCATTTTTGGATTTTCAGCCAAAACTATGCATTTTCTGAAAAAATAATAAGAGACCAAAGTTGTAGAACGGAAAATTTTCGATCGATATAGGTCTTTCTACTTTTCCAATAATGCGTGCATTGGCGCCAGAGTGCGCAAAATCGTGACCGTATATGCATTTTAGCGTTTTTCTCAATTTTTTTGTTAATTAATTGCACTATATTTTATTTTCCACATCCTCTAGCAGAGAAACGAGTAATTATAGAATTATTAAAATGACCTACATCAGTTGAAAATATTCCGCTCTACAACTCGTAAAAGAAGTAATTTTTGCCCAAAATGCATAGTTTTCGCTAAAAATGCGAAAAACCATTGAAAAACGCAAAAATTGATACATACATTTTCAATTTGCATATTTAGGGAAAACTATGCATTTTTGGCAAAAATTGCTTCTATTAAGAGTTGTAGAGTGGAACATTTTCAATCGATATGGGCCATTTTATTTTCCCTATAATTGCCCGTTTTTCCGCTAGAGGGTGCAGAAAATAAAGTATAGTGCAATTTATTAATAAAAAATTTGAAAAGAAAACGCTAAAATGCATGTACAGTCCCGATTTTGCGCGCTCTAGCGGGCAATGCACGCATTATCTTAAAAGTTGAAAGACCTATATCGATCGGAAATATTTCGCTCTACCACTTTGGTCTCTTATAATTTTTCCTGAAAACGCATAGTTTTGGCTGAAAATCTAAAAATCAGCAGAAGGTGGCAGAAGAAAAATGTTTTTATCGATAAATCTCAAGAATCCTTAATATTTTGTTATACAAACTGTACATCATTGGAAAGCTTATTAAAAATGCCATAGATTGGTGGTAACTTATACAGGGTGTTCCATTTGAAAAAAAATAGTTATCCACTGTTTTGCGTATGTCGACACGCTGTATAGCACTATGAATAAAAGAGGACCAAAGCCGATGTGTATTATTCTTTATGGTGTGGGAAATTTTCTAGTGTATAAATAATGATGCTATCTTTGCTAGGAACGCTTCTACAATGTTTTCAATGTGTACATGTTTTTGCCACAAATTTGCCCACAACTAACCAACCGTCCATAATAGACCCATACTATCTGATACTATTTTCATCAGCTTCTCAAGAGGGTTGAAAATAAAGTATAAAATATAGGGTGTTCCATTTAAAAAAACATAACTTTGTTCTGTTATGTATATTGGGACACCCTGTACAAAAACATACATATTTTGAAAATATGTAGAATAAGTGTGGGTACCAGTTCAAGAAAACTAGAAGTCGATATCTCAAATAGCAAATAAGTTATGGGGCTTTTACAGATCCGTGGGTCACCCGGTATAATTCCGTAAAAGGTTTGAAATATAAATACTAGATTGTCGTGAAATAAAATTTTATTAAATAAAATAAATTTGCTATTTAAAAACGTATAATAACTTACTTAAAATCAATCTCATTCATTAATTTATATAATATTTAACGGGACTTTGACTCTTTTGCAGGTCATTTCTATCCTTTAATTCAATCAAAATTTAATCCAATGTATCGATTTCATTTTTAAAGAAAAATCTATGTACAATTTTCCACACGCAGAATTTGTAGATATCTTCGGTCGCTAGACGTCCTTCAAGACGTTTAGGACTTGTTACTGCCCCAATCTCCTTTCACCCCCTAATTGTGTGAAACTCCACAATCCTAAATATAATGTATGTTTATGATTTGATTCCATATTGCAATAACTTGCGCCACACTTACCTAATGAATCACAATTTTGTATACGACGGTAGTAGGTTTTAAAGCCTCTTGTATTAAAGCTTTATAATAAGCTAATTTTGGATTGTTGGAGCGTTATGCTCTAAAATTCAACCATTTTCGTTTCTTGGAGGCCGAAAATGACACCAAACTTGTGCTGGGTATTTATCCATAGTTAAAAATAATAGTTATTTGTATATCAAGGCCGCGAAATCATACTTTAGCGGCCGAGAGAAAAATTGTCGCCGAGGCCGCTTGCGGCCGAGGCAAAACAATCTCGAGGGCGCTAAAAGATTTCGCGGCCGAGGTGTACACACTATTTTTTGTGCAACCGCACGTGTTTTTCCCAAATATTTTGTACATTTTTAAATACATTATAAATCATAGGCGGCTTTTATGTGACATTGATTAGTTGTGTCAAAATGGCTGCAGCTTCAGATTCTGAAAGCGATAAAGATTTTTCCATCCAATGTACTCCGCCGGAGTTGAGAACTATTGTCAATTCAGCGCTTTCAAACTTGATACCGCAAAAATCAAAACGGCAATATGAAAAATGCTATAGTGATTTCAAAGACTGGAGCAGAAACAAAACTGTGAGTATGGTATCCGAAAATATTTTGTTGGCGTATTTCATGGAAAAGTCGGAAGTTTTAAAAAGTTCAAGTTTGTGGAGTGTATACTCGATGTTAAAGTGTATGCTTAATGTACGAGAAGGAATAGATATTAGAAAGTTTATAAAATTAATTCCATTTTTAAAGAAGAAATCTGTTGGTTATCGTGCAAAAAAATCGAGAGTACTGACACGAGATCAGATAAATATATTTATAGAAAACGCTACTGATGAAACTTATTTGTTATGGAAGGTAATTATTATATTATTCGCTTTATAATAAGTTGGTTCATGAAGTGATTTTTAGGTCGTCTTAATTATGGGAATATCAGGAGCCATGCGCAGAGATGAGTTAGCCAAAATGACTACTTATGACATTTGTGATGAAAATTCTATGTTAATAGTTAACGTTCCAGATACAAAGACTGATATAAACCGTTCATTTACTGTCACAAATCCAGAATTTCTAAGGTTATATCGTAAATATGCAGCCCTTCGTCCTAGACATATTACTAACCCTCGCATATTTTTGAGATATCAAAATGGAAAATGTAACGCACAGGTTGTTGGAGTGCATAAAATTGGACAAATTCCCAGCTTAATCGCTCAACATTTAAAATTGCCATATCCTAAAGAATACACTGGCCACTGCTTTAGAAGAAGCTCAGCTACGCTCCTTGCCAACAGTGGTGCAGACATTTCGGTTCTTAAACGTCATGGTGGATGGAAATCCACTTCAGTTGCAGAGTCATATGTAGAAGATTCTATAGAAAATAAACAAAAAATTTCTAACTCAATTTCTGGCGTTGCAGTTGCAGCGAGTAGTTCGAATCCAAATGCTCGTGTGGTGTCGACTTCTAACATTTCATCAGTTTCAAAAACATTAGATTTTGTTAGTTCAACTTCTGGAATAAATATAAATAATAATACAAATTGTACTATTCATGTAAACATATATCCCAAATAAAAATGTTTCGTGTTTCGTTTGTGAATTCTGTAATTGTGAATACATTTCTAAATAAAAATGTCACTGTCATTGTCAAAATTGACATTTAGTTTAGCGGCCGTTGCTAAAGTAACGGCTGCGAAGTAATACTTCGCGGCCGCTACAGGAGCCGCGAAGTGTTCACTTCGCGCCCGGTTGCACAAAAAATAACTAATTTCCTCGAAAATCGCGGGATGAGAGGAATCGATTCTTACACTATTAACAGTAGAAATAACTGGTTAAAAACACAAAAACTGAGGCGAAACGCGTGAAAACGGTGAGACACAAGGATCGGTTAGAGATCAGCTGATCATAACAACGGCCATTACTGTTTTAAGCAAATGGGCCTGTGTAAAAACGGCGCCCGATTGGCCAATCACAACAACGTATTTTGGCGGCTATAATTTGATTTAGTCCGCCTGGTTATTAAATGAGGTATAATTGATAATCAGACAAACATAAATTAACGGTGAAGTTTTAACCTTTGACATTTAGGGTTTTTTCCGAGAGCGCACCACTGTGCGCCGGAAGTGGGTGTTTACCTTAACCGTTTTTTGTTTTTTCCAATATTTTTTTTAAATATGGAAAATTTTACAAAAACATTCAAATAAATATTGAAGACAACTAAGAAATGGATATGTTTTGTTTGAAAATATTTTTCATAAAATCATTTTTATTGGAGAATTTTTTTTTTTCATTTTTGGTTTATAATTATGAAACGATAATAGTTACAGCCAATTTACATTAATAATTGTAAAGAATGCCAAGTTGAACAACTTATAAAGAATAAGTTTTTTTCGAAATCTCTTTGGTTTCTGAGTAAACTGACTATTAAACTCTACTCACGTGCCACAATTTTAGGTTATGTCGCAGACGAGAGATATAAATTCAAAATGCGCATGCTCGCATACTAGATCTAGGATGGAAATAGAGCGTGTCCTACTTTTATCCAATTTATTGTTCAAGATTTGATTTCTTGTATTAGACGATACGAGAAAAAGGCATGCAATTTATTTGAATATGCATTCCTATTCTAATGTATACGTGTCTGCTTGTGCGGGCTGTATCTCAAAAACTACTACATGAATTAGCCTTATTTGATAATCCAAAGAACTGAAAAGCTTTTGGTAAAATTTCGTACACCGGAAGTGGGTGTTTACCTTAACCGTTTTTTGTTTTTCTCCGATATTTTTTTAAATTTGAAAAACACTATAAAAGCACTTAACAAAACTTAAAGACAACAAAGAAATTAACATCTTTTGTTTGGAAATATTTTTCTAAAATTTTTTTTTTCAAAAGTAATACTTATTAAATAGTTATTTTTTGTCATTTTTGGTTTATAATTATGAAACGATAAATAAATAAATAAATTTATTTTAATAATAATTGCAGAGAATGCCAAAATGAACAACTTATAAAGAATAAGTATTTTTTGAAATCTCTTTGGTTTTTAAGTAAAGTACATTTAAGACAAGATTTTAATTGAAAATAAACCATGAAAGCGTAAATATAAATAATAGCATCAAGTCGAAGAAAGTAACATGGTGGCCACATCGCTATTTTTACTTTCTCCGTTACGAAGTACGAGAAAATATTGTGATCGTGATGATTTTTTCAATTTTTTTTTACCGGAAAAAAAAATGTGTCTGTGTGTGTGTGTATGTGTGTGTGTGTGTGTGTGTGTCTGTCAAAATCTTCGTAAGCTCATTTTTACTACAATTATTGTGGCGCAGATTAATACATACAATTGGTGTCACTAAATTTAACTTTTCAAATTATAGTGTGAACTTTCTGTTCGGCCAATTGTCTTCTCGAATCTAACTCGTGACTGATTTTTCCTAGGCAATTATTAGAGTCTGGATCACTTTTGCTTGTTGCTTCTAGAAAATAGAAAATTTTCGCCGCAACAAGCAATCGTGATCCTGACGCTAATAATTGCCGGAAAAATTATATCAATTTTTCAATCAATGAATAGCTACAGTAAATCATTACGAGACTAGTTTGATAAATATGAAGAAAAGGGCAAACAACTATCCAATTTTTGTTTTTTTTATTAACTAATGCATTACGTTATCTATGACTTAAACTGAGTTGAGAATCCAAACTATGTTCAATACGTGTTTTTCCGGATATTCTTTCTTTAAATACGGCTTCTAAATGAGATTTGGTTAATACGTGTCTTTTAACGTTTTTATGCATATTATTATAAGTCGCAATAGCCGACGGACACAAATACAGATTTGTCATTAACATTAAATAAAATACAAAAGCCAACAGAACAGTTTTCCAATGTTCTTGCACCCGTTTAACCACTCATTAAAATAACTACAAAAAACTACACATTCACATTCACACGTGTTTTTAAACTCTACGAGCCGCATCGATCTTACCAACTCCGCCGTCACTTTAATACTAACGGTAAAGAAGCGGTCGCGATCGCCGCTTCCAGACGAGTCTGAACTTGCGTTTTAAAAATATAACTGACTCGTAGATCACCGGCGCGGCGGCGACATTCGAGCCACAGTATAGTTCCTGTCTCACTCAAGCAAATTAGAGTTTTCAGATTTTCTTTCCGCAGGTTACTGCGCAGCTATTTAAACCCAGACATTTAACAATCACATGTGAATTTCAAACATAACCTTGTTTTTGGTCCTTAACACACGTGTTCCTATAAGCGATTAAAGATGAAAATCAAGTGTTGTGTGTCTTCTTCTGCCAACTTTTATTCGAAATCGGCTGTTTTAGCTTTTTTCAGAATACCTCAGGACAGGTAATACCTCCCTATAATTTAGAACAAAACGTTTATTTTCTTTAAGAAATGTAATGTGGGTTCACAAATTGGTCGACCCGAATTATTAGATGGTACTCACAAAAATGCACGCATATGCACCTCGCACTTTGAAGACCAATGTTTTAAGAACGTTAAAAGAAATAGGCTAAAGAGTGATGCCATTCCTACATTGTTTTTAGGTGAGTAATTAATGTCTATGATGTCCAGTATTACATGTCGAATTAGTTTGCATGTATTATTTACTTTTACTTACTCAAATTACAGCAAATTACTAAATAAGTGAATTTTAATGTTACATAATAGTAAAAAAGAATAGTATTAAAGTCGTGAGCAAGTTGGCCATTGCCACTCGGGTGAATTGCAACACGTGTTTCAAACTTTACCCTTGTGGTAATGGCCAACTTTCTCACTCGTTTAATAATATACTATACTACGTCGTTCCTGCTTTCAAACTTTTCTCTCGTAATGTAAAAACCTTCATAATGTTACTTATATCGCATACATCGACAACCACTCTTCAAACAATCTAATAAATTATAGAAAAATGTTCATTTCTACTATAATTGTCGAATGCATAATAATGGTATTCCAAGTGTGTCGGAGATTGTATTTTGTATATCTGATATAAGTTTATTGAAAATGGTTATTTTATTATTTAAAATTGTAGAGCCTACTATATTACCAGATCTCTTAACGGAGCGTCATGAGGATGATCCCCCAGCAGCCCAAAGAGAGATTATTTCTATGGAGGATATAGATCAACCTGGATGCAGTGGAATAAGGTCAACGAGAGGTAGTATATCAATTTTATCAGATACTATTGCTAATGTTTCAGTAAACGCTTCATGTCAAACTCCACAAGTGCTATCGGCCAATACTCCAAGAAAGAGGAAGCTGCATGTAGAGAACAAGTTTTTAAAAAGATCAACTAAGAAAAGGTCTAGAGAATCGCCACAATTTAAAGATGAAGACTTCTTGAAATTTTGTGGTGAGAATTTCAATGAAGGTACTTTCAATTTCATTAAAATGCAACTACAGCTAGTTAGGAAATACCCTCACGGTTATAGGTACACTAACGATTTAAAAAAATTTGCACTTACTATTTACTTTTTGGAGCCTAAAGTTTACCGCGCACTAGCCAAGACATTTTTTGCCATCAAAATCCACGTTATGTAAAATTACGCATAAATGGAACATTAATTCTGGTTTTAATGACTTCATTTTTAATGTTATAAAAACAAAAGTTGACTCTATGTCAGAATTAGCAAAAGATTGCACGATTTGTGCAGATGAGATGAGTTTGAAATCGCATTTGTTTTATAATGTTTCACAGGACAGAATTACCGGCTTTCATGGCACAAACACAAAAAAACCTATTCACTTGCAACTAGTGTACTTGTACTAATGGCTAGAGGCATTCATGTTAATTGGAAGCAACCTCTTGCATACTTTTTTATTAATGAATCTTATTACTAGTACAGTGGAAAAAGTAACAAATATTGGGCTAAATGTATTAGGTTTGGTTACGGATCAGGGACCCAATTTTATAAAATTATCAAATAAATTAGGTGTTACAGTGGAACAAGATTATTTTTTTGTTAATGAAAAAAAAAATTTCTATTTCTTTGATACGCTTCATCTATTGAAGTCAACCAGAAATCACTTGATCGGAAAAAGTTTTCTTACAGAGGAAGGTAAAACAAATAAACAGTTTCTAAACGATTTTTATGAAGATGATAAAAAACAATCTTTTAAATTAGCCCCAAAATTAACTGACAGTCACATTAATCCAAATAATTTTGAAAAAACTAAAATTAAATTTGCAACACAATTAATAAGTGCTACCGTCGCTGCTGGTTTAAACACATATATATCTCTTAATGCTTTACCCTCCTCCGCTATGGCAACAGCAACTTTTATATCAAAATTAGATGCACTATTTGATGTCCTAAATTCTTAGGCCCGTATTCATAAAGATGCATATAACGCTTGGTTACGTAACGGGCCGTTAAAATATAACTATTGTTAAAAATAAAATCGTATTCATAAATATAACAGGAGATATTTAACGGATGATTTCGTAACATGAGATGTAGGGAATTTTATTAAAATTTTCTGGTGATTAATAAACGTCAGATGACATTTGCTCCGTAATCGCAAGTGATATTCATAAAAATGGAGCAAAATAAACATACCAAAGGGAAGAATTTCACCGAAAAAGAAATGGGTCTACTGTTAGACACAGTAGAAAGTTATTTCACAATATTGGAAAAAAAAACTGATGCCGTCAGTAGTAAGGAGAACGCAGCTACCAGAAGCGTAAAATCTTAGAGAAATGAATACTTGATTATTGACTGTAAGCGCTTTATTTCTTCTGGTAGGTCTATCTAATTGCCGACCAGTTATTTCTATTATTTCGTGTACAGTCGCCTTATCAAAACGATATCGGATTTTAAAATCGACAATCTAAAAATTCAAATGGATTTTGTCGATTTCTTATAAGCCTTGGCCTCGACATATCGTCCAATATTTCGTCCACAAACTCTATATCCTCTTCACTGGATGACATGTCATAATAATATCAAATATGCACATTACACACACCACCTAAATAATTAGGGAATGTTCTATATAAATTATTATTAGAAAAATTTTCGGCGCTATTGTGCAAAGGCGGACCCACTTGGTGCGCTATGTTGTCAAGTCTCTTTTTGCCCCTTTTCGATTTCCCTAAAATACATCCTTATCTCTTATCGACTTGCTTTACCGCGAAACATAACCTGTAGAAATGACTATTTGACGTCTCGTTAAATTTTAATCACTCGACAACGGCCCGTTAAATTTACGGACGATTTAACCAGAGATTTAACATTACAATCGTTTGTGAATACCAAATTGTTACTTTTAACGGTCCGTTACGTGTAATCAATCGTTAAATAGTTTGACGGACGTTTATGAATACGGGCCTTACAGTTTTAAAAGTTCAAAAATTTTAAATAGACCATTAACTGATGAAGGAACGCAAATCAATATTTTGAAGGAAGAGCTCAATTTATTTAAAGAACTACAAGTGTTTGATGGTGAAAAAAATGTAACAAACACAATTCGTTTCATAAAGGGTTGGCAAATTACCATTAAATCTATTTTGGAATTATGGGAGATTACAAAGTCAAAAAAAAAAAAAATTGTGTACAAGACAAATAAATCAGGACTCTTTGGAACTATTCGGCAACAACGAGGCAATTCTGGTAATCCCAGTCCCATTCAATTTAGTAGAGCATTTAAAAAATTATTTTGTTTAAGGCAGTAATTGTATTGAAGATTTTGATAGTGTTTTAAGCAATATAGATGATGAAACATGTAATAGGTTTAAAGTGGTATTTGAGGAAACACCAATATTTTCCAATGTTTTGAATGTTAAAAATCCTGACTATTATAATTTAAACTGACCACCACAAAACGGGTTGACTTATGTAAGTGGTTATTTTTTTAAAAAATGTTCGGACAAGCATAATTGCCAGTTATGTTTGTCAAGTATGCTAGGATCAAATGAAATGTCAAGTAGTAATTTGTATACTAGTTTCCGAGCATATGAAAGTAATTTGGATACTACTTTTGGCATATTGATAATTTCTTCAGAAAATTTTATTGACTACGTTAAGAGGATGGACATTTTATTTTGTGAAGAGTTCCCTCATCTCTCTATAGAAAATAATGTTGGTAAATTGCTAAAAGAAAGATTACACCTTATTCAGTTTGAATGCCCTTGCATAAATTTTGAAATTGATTATTTGTTATCATTGTTTCTTAGAGTAAGAATATTTTTTACATTAAAATTTGCAAACAATGATGTTAAGAAACAAAAAAGAATGAAGAGGAAATGTAAACAAATTTTAAAAATTCAACATTTGTAATATAATCATGCTAAATTGCACAAAAAGTTCATATGGTTAACAGGTAGTGAGTACACAAAGCATACAGGCATCATTTAAGAAAATAGTTCAATAAGTCACCATAACCTACAGCGCATGAATCATTCAAGCTAGTAATTGCATTATAAATCCCTGAAATATCAATGTTAAATACGTTTAAATTAAATAAAAACGTTTAAATTGTCAGACTTGGAGACAGTTATGATTTTCATAATGCTCTGCAGTTAACTAAATTCATACGTAGTACATTTCAAAAGCATTAATACCAGAATTATGTGGAAAATGAAGTGTCACAAATATAAATTTGAATTAATATAACTACTAATTTTAAAGGAAAACTGCAATATCAGAACTATTACTCTAGACCTATCAATACTACATTTAACAGCTGTCATAATACCTCCCAATGACCCTTAGAACTATTTTCTGATAATTGGTCTTTTCTATAATGTTATAACCGAATACATCCAGCTTTTGATATATAGAATCATCACCACACATTTTTGCTATTATGATATCAAAGTCATATATATTTGTATTTAAATTAATAGAAAATATTAAACGTAAATCGTTTAGTTAGCTGCAGTTTATTAAAATATTAATAGATTAGTAATTAATTACTTGAGCTTCTGCAGCGGAGTCTTACTAAATATAGTAAATATAGTAAGAACAACAAATATCAATTAAAACAACTACTCCCTGTGCTACTGCACCTCCGGGTATTGAATTACATGATTGATATTATATTGATTTCATGTCTGAAATCATATTCAGCTCAATGTAACATTTTGGGACTGATATTACCATTCATCGCTCCGTCGAATTATTTAAATGGTAATTAATTACTAATCTATTAATATATTTGTATTTAATTAGAACATTTTAAGCTTAGTAATGTTTTTTTTCTTTGGGAGTTTATTTCGTATTTGTTTTTATTTTTATTTTTTCTAAATCATTAGCTCTAATTAGTTCCATAAATAGTTTTTAGTTTAAAATCGGATAATACCTAAGTTAAAAAAAAATAAATAAATTTTAAAAAAATCCTATCTATCATCCCCTTTAAAATTATTGACCTTTTTAATAGTTTTAATTTTTTCTGTAAGTCATTTCATTTTTTACCCTACCCCACTCCTTTTCCAGACAAGAGTGCTGCAGACCTCCCCGTGGTTCTTGTCGCACAATTGAATTTTTTGTTTTCAAATACACCGTGCAGTTGCATTTATTTATATTTGTTATGTCATCTATGATATTTGTAATCGCAACCTATCTGCTCGCAATATTTCATTCCCAAAAAAATAAATTGACTAACTACAGCTTTATCTATTTTATTATGTCATTGGATTGTATTTTACATAAATGATTGTATTATTTAAATGTAAATTTATATAGATTAAATATCTTATTTTATTATTTCAATAAATTATATTGCTATTAATAGTTGAAGTTTCATTAAGTAGGGGATAAGTGTTGATTTCATTGGATTTGATGAGCACCTTTTTTATTATGATTCTAGTGTACTCCTTTCTCTGGTGTCATCCAGTATGAAAATAAAGGAAAGCATACCATTTTATACATACTTCATTTACTTATCACAATACACTTATGTGCACATATTCTTACAGCTTGCAATATTTCAAAAGATGGGTACATCAACAAATTTCAAAGTCAAAATTCAGTACATTAACATGTTTGCTGTTATCAGAAATTTTAACTTTGGCTTGACTGACTGTGTAATACATAGTAGTAAATAAAATAGTATACAACATGAATGAAAGGTTTCATTTCTGTCTGGAGCTAAAGTGAATCTTCCTAATCTGTCGACTAATGAAACACTTCCTATCTTGAACGGAGTATACAATTTTTATCACACAGAGCGTAGCCAATATCAACTCGTTCATGAATAAAGAACCTCCATTCCTTTCCATAACAATGATTACCCTATGGTTGAACAATTACATCAGGAATGAATTAAGTAAAATGTTTTTGGGTAATGCTATTGAGAATGTTGAGTAAAATCTAAGTATGAACAATAAAAACATTCTGTATAAACTTTTGTGGATAGATAGAATAGGTGCTCACTTTTATATAATTACGAAATGCCCTTATCATTAATTATGAAACAACAAATACACTTTTAAGCAAATGTTTATAACCTATGAAATTAAGTTATGCATACACATTGCCAAAGTTGAACAGCTGATCGCACGACAAGCACTTTTACAATTTGTCGGATTAAAAACACCAGATTCCATTTTCTGCACAATTTTTCAACTCGACTTATCCATTAAAACAATTTGCCGTACAAGTCATATATAAATGGCTCAAGAAATTATTAATTTATTGCAGAATATTGAGAGTGTAAACAATGCGCAGTAACATGCGCGAGGATCATTTGAAACCCAAAAGATCAAAGTGCCGCCTCGGAGTGAGACTACTGCTTAGAGCTATACTGTATTCGAGCCGTTCCGATTCCGTCATAAAGAAGCGCGCGAGAACGCAGCGTCCAGACTCCAGGGGCGCCTGGCCCTGCAGCTTTAACACGCTCGCAGTAATTTATGTTCACCATGGAGCGGTTTTTCCCCAACTATACTAAATAAAAATATTGCTCTGATTTACTTTATGAAAAATCATTTTACATTAATTTTTACAAGGGAAGCACTGATTTAGTTTACTGATAGTTTATCTACAGCGCGCAACCTTTCTCTGAAACTGGTGAATACGGCGACATTAGCTGGAAATTTAGATGAGATAGTGATGAATATAGAACTTGCTCTAATTCATGGGTCCCACCCTTTCGGGCGCTATGTCCCTTTTTAAGAATCAAACTTTCAATTACAGAGGGGCATTATTGCCATTGTTAGGGTAAACGAGTTTTAAGAATTCACAGTGTCAAGGATGAAATACATCAATACTGTATTGAATCCAAAGCGCAAGCCAAATAATAATTGAAAAGATACAAAGAGACAATAGAGACGCCACCGACAAATACCTGTACCCGCATTGAAGCTCAGTGTAACCTGCTTCTTTTAGTCTAGATGTGATAATACCACGAAAGGTCTGTCAAGCCGTGTCCGCCTCTAGTTCCGGACCCGGAGGCAATTACCTCCTCGGCCTCATTATAGTTACGCCACTGATAATTACGCTACATAAACGTTGACGTAATCGTGGACATTTGAATCAAGGTCAAGCATAAATGATTATTCCCATCAATGATAACTGCAGACCGGTTACTGGCTACTGGCCGTCATCAGTAAAGTGCGTCCGTGCAAATCAACGATTTTAAAATAGTAGAATGGTTTGTTAAGCCATCTCTACCATATGTGTTTGGCACTAGGGACGACTAGATGGCGTAACAAACTATACTACTATTATCGAATCAAGGTCGTTTTTTAAGGCGATAAGTTTTTATCATTTTTGCCACAGATATTCATTGAATTCAGTGACCCCTGGTGCGTATCAATAAGATAGTAGTAGCTGAATGATTAATCGAATTTACTATGTTTGCACACTGATGATTTCTGACCTGATTGATGGATTATAAATATCGGCATCAAAGGATACTACGAATAACTTTGAAGTTAAATATTTTAGGTGCGATAGGGATCCACAAATATGTATCAGTAGTTGTCACGTATTATTGAGGCCAAAAAAGTAGGACTTTCTCTTATTTGTCCAATGTGAATATATCTATATTTGAATTTTAATAGAAGCAGGCCCCTCAACGTCTATTAATTTTATTTATGATATGAAAGCATACGGCTGTTGCAAAACACGAATGGTCTGTTCTGTATCTTTACTTACTCTATACAGATATTGACATTGACATTTAATAATAATGATTGGGCATTAAAGCCCAATTTATATGAATAAATTTTAGATTACAAAGGTGTCCTATTTTTTGCCACAATTGTACCATTAAATTGTCAGAATAGACATTTTTGGTTATAACATTCTAGTGATGAGATAAACGGTTATTTCCCAGTAACGGTTATAACAGTTACTAAAAATAACTGGTTATTTAAACGGTTATTTAGTAACCGTTATTTAATGTAACTTCTGGAAGATGTTTGTACCAAAGTAAATCTCAGATTGTAATTTTTTTTTCTTATTCGAAATTATTCTTGTTTTGTATAAATTTTTAAGTTTAATAAAACTATAAAATTGTTACCAAAAACATTTTTATTATCTAACTAACAAAAATGTAGATTTTTTTTATTTAATAATAATTCTTAACTTCGATGGCCATTACAATATTGTGAAGGCAATTTAAAATTTGGATGTATTTTGCTTTTTATTTTGTTAAGATAAAGTAAACGTTACATGTAACCAGGGGCGGCTCGTTATATAGAGCCACGGAGCCATGGAACTCAAGCTCAGCAAAAAATTTTAACTGATTTTTATTTTTTTTTAATGTTAAATAACACCTGTAACACAGCGTGGAAGTTCCACATTAATTTCAACAGATGGTTAAAATTTTGACAGACTACTTCTGAATAATGTGTTTTTACAAATTTCCAAAGAAAGCAATCGCAAGTTTACCACAACAAAAATGGTTGCACTAAAAAGAAAATTTTGATGACCAAAACGGCCATTTTTCAAAATACAAGTAGGAATTGCATATTTACAGATGGTTTAAACTTTGACTGAGTAATTTTGAATAATGCGTCTTTACAAATTTTCGAAGAAAATCATCTCAAGTTTACCACAACAAAAATGGTTTCACTAAAAGGCAAATTTTGATCACCAAAAAGGCAAATTTTTCAGAAATTCACTTGAGAATTACACATTTCTTTCGACAGATGGTTGACATTTTGACAGACCAATTTTGAATAATGTCCCTTTATAAATTTCTTCAAAAAATAATCATTTTGACAGACTATTTCTGAATAATGTGTTTTTACAAATTTCCAAAGAAAGCAATCGCAAGTTTACCACAACAAAAATGGTTGCACTAGAAAAGCAAATTTTGATAACAAAAAAGCGGATTTTTTAGAAAAGCACATGGCAATTCTACATTTATTGCTACAGATGGTTGAAATTTTGACAAACTAATTCGGAATAATGTGTCTTTATAAATTTACAAAGAAAATAATCGCGAGTTTACCACAACAAAAATGGTTGCACTAAAAAGCAAATTTTGATGACCAATAAGGCGAATTTTTCAGAAATTTGCATGGGAATTCCACATTTATTGCAACAGATGGTTGAAATTTTGACAGACTAATTTTGAATAATGTGTCTTTACAAATTTTCAAGGAAAATAATTTTCTTCTAAATTTTCGATTTTTTTGTTAAAATTTTCCAATTTTTGGCCCGCAATTTTGATTTTTATACGAAACTTATTTTTTGCCGATATTTTCAAGTACAGTTTCTGATTTCTTTCCCTTCATTTTAGATTTTCTAACTTGAATTATTATTTTTTATGGGCGATTTTTTTTACTTTTTTGTTACTTTTTGACTGCCGTTTTCGAGTTTCTGGTCGGCAACTAATTTTGAGCTAAAGAGTTATTTTAGGAGCTGAAAATTACAAATTAATTTAGTTTTCCTTGATTTTTTTTTTGGTTTGCATTTTTTGTTTTTAGACCAGCATTTGTTATTTTTTTGCCTATATTGTAGATATTTGACCTGTATTTTTCATTTCTTCGTTCCAAATTTAAGAGTTATCGCCCGAAATATTCTTTATTTTGGTTAAACTTTTTGATTTTTTGTAGTTGAAATTTTCGGCTTTTTGGTCTGCATTTTTGTAACCGCGAATTTTTGGTATTTTGTGCAGTTTTGAGTCAATTCCTGTTGATTTCAGTAGCAATATTGCAATTATTTTTATAAGTAATTGATACGTTAATAAATAAATAAAAATAAAATGAAAAAAAAATAAAAAAAAATTAACTAATGAAAAGTACACTCTTTCTGCATAGTTTTAGTAATTTTGGAGATAATTTTACAAGTGATTAATTTTTTACAATTTTTCATTGAGTGCAAATTTTCTTCACTACAGAGCAAATTTTGAGTTTATTTCCTTGTTTTCTAATTAATTTTTTTAATTTTTCAAATCGTCGAGTGGAAATTTCCTTTGCTACAGAAGAAATTTTGAGTTTTTTTTTCTATGTTTTATGGGGCTAATCACCTCGAGTGCTGAAAATGGCAATTTTCGTACTTGAATTTTCAATCTTCTTGTTTTCAATTTTTTATCGTTAATCCCGGATTTTGATATTTTGGTCTAAATTTTTAATCTTTTAGCCTTATTTTTTTTCTAATTTTTCGATTTGTTTGTTAAAATTGTAGATTTTTTGGTCCGCAATTTTGACTTTTAAGATCGAAGTTTTGGTCGAAGTTTTGAATTTTTCTTTGCTATATTTTAGATTTTTTTAGCCTAAATGATTGATTTTTATACGCGACTTTTTTTTATTTTTTTGCCGATATTTTCAGGTTTCTTTGATGGTTTTTGATTTCTTGGCCTTGATTTTAGACTTTTTAACTTGAATTATGTTATGGGCGATTTTTTTACTTTTTGGTTACTTTTTGATTAAAATCGATTAAATTTAATTTTTTTTTCGAAATTTTTGTTTTGTTTTTTTTTTAAGACCGAGACCATTCTGAACACTATTTGTCCATAAAATTTTGTTGTGGGACTTCCAGGAACTGAGGTTTTCGAGTTTCTGGTCGGCAACTTATTTTGAGCCAAAGAGTTATTTTGGGGGCTGAAAATGGGGAATTATTTTCGTTTTCCTTGATTTTTTCAATTTTTTGGTTTGAATTTTTTATTTTTAGACTAGCATTTTTAATTTTTTTGGTCTATATTTTAGATCTATGGCCTGTATTTTTTATTTCTTTGTTCCATTTTTTTTCTATTTTTTTGTTGAAATTTTCTTCATTTTTTTAACCGCGAATTTTCGAAATTTGTCTAAATTTTCGATCTTTTGGTCGTATATTTTAGTTTTTTACTTTAATTACGAGCGTATTTTTTATTGGTCTATACTTTAGATTTTAACGTGTGTGATTGATTTATTATTTGCAAATTTTTGATTTTTTTGGCGGTATTTAATTTGTATAATTTGTCATTTCCATATTTCATAATTTTGACGTTTCAAACGCCAGTATCATCCGATCTAATAAATTATAAAAGTGGCTCTACCATCAACATGTTCCACGAGCCGCCACTGCATGTAACCATAAATTACACTTTCAAAACTTTCCCTAAATTTTGACTTCCGTCCGAGGATTCAGAAATTGCACGTTTGTAAAATTTGGATTTTCAGAAATAACGCTTACAGAGAAAAAGCTGCAATTTTAGCATTTTCAAAGCAATAACTCCAAATGTTCGTATTCTTTTATGAATAACATAAAATCGTAAAATTGAGATTTCGAAAAATAACGCTCAAAGCGAAAAACTGCAATTTTAACACATTAAAAAAATAAATGTTTTTGAATGCTTTTTTAAAGAATGTAAAATTGCCTAGATTTTAACGTTTCAATTGGAAAAATCCGTCGGAGGATTCAGAAGTTACGCGCTTGTAAAAAAATGGATTTTAAGAAATAAATAGCTCACAATGAAAAAAACTGCAATTTCAACACTTTCAAAGCAATAACTTCAAAGTGTTTGTAAAATTCCCTAAATTTTGACATTTTAATTGTAAAATCCGTTGGAGGATTCAGAAGTTGCACGCTTGTAAAATTTGGATTTTCAGAAATAACTCTCAAAGCAAAAAACTGCAATTTTAACACATTCAAAAAATAAATGATAAGTTTTTGAATGCTTTTTTTAAAGGATGTAAAACTGCCTACATTTTGACGTTTTAATTGGCAAAACCAGTCAGAGGATTCAGAACTTCCACAAAACAAGAGCTCAGAGCTAAAAATCTGCAATTGGAGCTATTTTAGACAACATAAAATGCCTTAGATTTTGACGTTCTAATTGCAAAAATACGTAGGAGGATTCAGGAGTTCCATGTTTAAAAAATTTAGATTTAAAAAAATAACTAGCTCACAGCCAAAAATTAATGCAATTTCAGCACTTTCAAAATTTTGCTTTAAAATATGAATGCTCTCTCAAAAAAAATAAAATTCGCAAGATTTTGACGTTTCAATTAAAAAAATCCGTCAGATGATTCAGAAGTTACGCGCTAGTAAAAAAAATTATTTTCAGAAACAGCCAGCTCACAGCGAGAAAATTTCAATTTCAACACTTTCAAAGCAATAACTCCAAGTGTTTGTATTCGCGCGCCTGGTACATTCATTTTCAAAAGTGACAGTGCATTAATTGTGTGGAGGAGAGCGCTCGATAGAGTTGTAAATTAATAGCGCACGCGAAGAATATGTGCTTGCTTATTACAGAGACTGTACTCGGTAGGCTGTAGAGAGAGAGAGAGAGAGCTTTCGCTTGCTCTCTGCGCGTCTGGCCAACTTACATTTGCCGTCCTGTACACTTGTAAAATTTGGATTTTCAAAAATTACTAGCTTACAGCGAAACAACTGCAATTTCAACACTTAAAAACACACTTTAAAGTGTTTGGATGCTTTCTAAAGAAAATAAAATCACCTAGACAATTACGTTTCACTTCGTCGAAGGATTCAGATGTTACGTGCTTATAAACTTCAGATTTTCAGTAATTACTAGCTCACAGTGAGAAAACTGCAATTTCAGCGCTTACAAATAATTACTACAAAGTGTTTCATTGGTTTTTTAAAGAACATACAATTCTCTAGATTTTGACGTTTCAATTGCAAAAATCCATCGTAGGATTCAGATGTTACGCGCTTATAAAGTTTGGATTTTCAGAAATTACTGGCTCAGAGCGAAATTTCAAAACTTTCAAAAGAATTACTTCAAATTTTTGAACACATTTATAAAGGAGTATAAAGTATCCTACATTTTGGTGTTTCAATTGTCAAAATCCATTGGAGGAATAAAAAATTAGAAGCTTGTAAAAATTTGGATTTTCAAAAATAACTCCATTTACTGCGAAAAACTGCAATTTTACTACAAAGTGTTTTAAGGTAAAATACGCTAGATTTTGACATTTCAATCGTAAAAATCTGTTAGAGAATTGAAAAATCGCGGCTTTAAAATTTGGATTTTCAAAAATAACTTACCCACAACGAGAAAACTTCCAATTTAACATTTTCATAAAAATTTGTGTTTGATTCTGAGCCAGAACGTCTGATGCACTATTTTTACTTTCTCCGTTACGAAGTACGAGAAAGTATTGTGATCGTGATTTTTTTTCAAATTTTTTTTTTTACGGAAATATCCGTTTTGGGGTCCCTAGATGCCATTTCAACAAAGAAAAAAAAAATGTGTCTGTGTGTGTGTGTGTGTGTGTGTGTGTGTGTGTCTGTGTGTGTGTGTGTCTGGCTGTGTGCGCTGTATCTCAAAAACTAATAAAGCAATTGATATGAAACTTTCAACGTACGTCTTATTTGGTAATCTGAAGAACTGAAAAGCTTTTGGTAAAATTTCGTTCACCAAAAGTGGGTGTTTACCTTAACTGTTTTTGGTTTTTTGACAATATTTTCTTAAATATGAAAAGTATCACAAAAACAATTAAACAAACATTGAAGACAATAAAGAAATGAACATTTTTTGCTTGAAAATATTTTTCATAAAATCATTGCTATTCGAGAAAGAAAATGATTAATTTTTTTTCAATTTTTGGTTTATAATTATGAAACGATAATAGTTACAGCAAATTTGTGTGAATAATAATTGTAGAGAATACCAAAATGAACAACTTCTAAAGAATAAGTTTTTTTCGAAATCTCGTTAGTTTTTGAGTAAACCGAGTTTTTGAATTTGAAGTATAATTTTTCCATGTTTCATAATTTTGACGTTTTAAACGTCAGTTTCATCCGAGTCTACAAAACGCTCGATGTATATTTAAAATATGATTTCAATTGAAAATAAACCATGAAAACGTAAATATAAATGGCTATGAGACCATGAAGTCGGAGAAAGTAACATGATGGCCACATCACCATTTTTTAACATGTTTATCATCAAACCACGACTGCGCCGCGATTGACGTTTGACTAACCGTCGTTATTGAACTATTATGACGATTCTGATGCGTCACGTGGTTATTTTCCAGTAGCGACTAGAAGAGTTGCTGTTCTCAAGAAGTGATTCGTTACTGATTCGGTTACTGTTAGTAAAAAGTGATTTGTTATTGAATCGGTTATATGCAGTGATTTTGTATAAGTAGATACCAATACCAGATACGTGGCCTAGTACACCTATGAACAACGTGCCATTTTATACCCTCGTCGTTTTATTGTACATTAATTCCTAGCACGAAATCTCACTCGCGAGCGAGCAAGCCTACGACGTATGTTAGGCGGGTACCCACACATAACCTTACATAACCTGTATCTGTTGTTATTACAGTTTTATCTCTTTATACTAACAAAATGGGCCGGAAGTGCATTGTTTGTTGTGCTTCTCAAGAAATTTAATTGGCGATGTCATTACAGTTTATTGGAACTTAATTTTAGCGCCTTATTTCGTTTGATTTGAGAAGGGGTATCCCGGTACTGCTATTGGATCATGGGATTCGCGATCGCGAGAAAGAAAGATGTATGCCTAGGTACATTGTCTGAGTGAAATGGTCCATAAAAGCACAGAACACATACCTTTAGAAGTGAAACCTGCATGTTAAATTTCGGAAACACGATTTTTGGCGCCGCCTGGTGTCGGGGTGGCAAATTACTACGATTTCCGCGCCAAAATTTAAAAATGTTATACTCGTCACGATATATTTCAATTTAATAACACTAAAAATATAATCAATTATGTTTTTTGAGCACATAATTGATTATACTTTTAGATAGTACATAAATGAAGATGTTACTGGTTTTGGTAAAAGAAAAAAGATTGGATTTTACAAAATACAAAAATAATTTATTAATAATAAAAATGGAAAAAATATAATAATATAATAACTATATACATTTCTTAATAACAAAAATATAAAAAATAAAATAATATAATAATTATATACATTTCTTAATAACAAAAATAGAAAAAATATATTTAACAAAACAATTATATACATTTAATAATAATAAAATTTAAAAAAATATCACAAAAATCAGGTATTAAGGTCTCATCCAGGTATAATGTCCCATCAGGTCTCTTCATTCTTCTTTGGAAATTCGTCATCACAGGTTGGTTATTTGCTCGTATCCAGTGTATTGAAATAGATAAAAAATTAAATTAGTGTACTTATATTGTCTGGGTATGTTAAAAGTAATGTAATAAGATATTAATTGAAAGTGCTCAAGAAATATATTGCCATGTTAATTATGAATTAGTTTGATTTGTGAAATTGTTTCATTTTTTTAATGTGGCCGGAAGTAATCAGTTTTCTATCTTTTACATCTTTACAATACTTGTAAATCAAAAAAGGAACTGCTTTATTTAAAATTTGTTTTTCACAACTGTGATTTGAACAGAAACTAAAATAATTTGGACTATTGCTTTTAAAAAAAAATTTGAAATTGTCTTCTAAATATTGAGAATGTCCATAATTGTCTAAAAATGTGTATAAACTATTGTGTATATCTTCAATCAGGGCAATTACTACGTCACTTGCATATATTAATTTGGCTTCATCGCCTCTTTCTTTCAGAGATACAAATAAATGTTGATCTGTAACTTCAGAAGAATACAACTTTGACTTACATTGTTCGCAATCTTCAACATTAATAGTTTTTAAAATGTATCCAGAAACATAAGAAAGTGCTTGTTTATCAATTATATCAAGGTTTTCAAAGTCAATGGGTGTGTATTCTGCATCAATTACTTCCTCAATATCGTCATTTGCAGAGTCATCTTCTATGTTTTCTGTGAGAAAAGTTGTTAAATCTTCTAACTGAGAACAGTCATCTTTTTCACAATTACTAGAATTAGAAATAGGGGTTAACAATTTATTCACGATGACTGTTTTTAACGCAGCTGTAAATTGATGACATGTTGGATTGGTATTTGAAATGCCGTGCTGGCGAATTGTACAAAACAAATTTTCTAACGGATCCTGATTTAATGAACGCAAATTTAAATATTTAAATCCCATAGACTTTAAATTTTGCCACAAGAATATAACAGATTTAAGTGTGGTTTGCCAACCATTTACAAAAGAATACCGATTGGAAACATCTTTGCCGCTCCCTATATCAATTAGTTTCCATGTTTTAATTTGTTGTAACATGGTTTCCCAGAATTTTAGGTGACATGAATTTTCTGAAACCCCACACCGATATAATTTATCCCCCGATGGATATAAACCTGCCCCGTTTAAAGAATCAAACATTATTAACTGTAAAATAAAATGAATCATTATCAGAGCAATTTTCTGAACATAATTGTGAAATTGCGGATTGATTGGTACTGCTCTGATCACAAACAGTTGCAACAACATTTAAGCCAATTTGTTCTAATTCCAAAATGGAAGTCATTATTATTTGTTTTAAATTATTGCTAGATACCGTGTTTGATGTAAAATAATACACAATCACCTGTTTCCAAGATTGTCTAATACCCCGAACCATTAAAACTAATGCATGATTTGCCCGTCTCTTAGTTCGACCTAAATGCCCCAAATCTTCAAAACCTGAAATTTTTTGTTTGTTCGATTCATAGTAGAAGCCACTACTTAAAGATATTTCATCAAAAAGAAGAGCGCAACACCGGTCCAACTTGCTCAATTTACTTACTTGAATTTTTAATTTATTTAATATTGCCGGATTCATCCCCGTTTCAAATGGAATTTTTGACAATAAATTCTTTAAAGTACGAGCAGATGGTAAAATGAAATAATTTGACAAATATTTATATAATTTAGGGCTGCGTTTATACACCGATAAAGCAAATGCTTTATCTTCAAATGAAAAACGTCTAGATGAAGGATTTCTAGTTGCGTTTCTTAATTGGGAACTAATAAACTCATTGGAGACCTTACTTAAATTTTGATCAATGAAATTAAATTGATTTGAATTGTACAATTTCTGTAATGTCTCTCTTTGTTGTCGCTCGGTTTTTAACATAAGTCGTAATTTAGATAATTTTGAAGTTGTTTGCCGATGTACTTCATACATTTTGCTCTTTTGAGGAGAAAGACACTTTTTTGTTAGGCCAATCTTTGTCAAAATTCCATCTTTCCCTGTATTTGGTTTTGATAAAAAGTCATAATTTTGTTTATCTGATGTCAGTTGTGAATCGTCAAATATTGCATGTAGGTTTTCGGAAAGATTATTATTGTAATTATCTTTCAGGTTTTCGGAAAGGTTATTATTGTTATTATCGTTCAGAGTATCAAAACTATGTAAATTACTTCTAGGTGTCGGAACAGCATTGCAATTTAATTTTTTGCGGAAATGGTTAACAAAATCTTTATCAATAAAATGATCTTCACATAAACGGAAATTTAAACAATTAACGGTCTCTTTAATACTACAAATGGATTTCCATGTTTTAAGACAGTCTTCATGTTTGGGAAATTTATAAAAATGTTTATTTTTGTAGTCGACATTAGTTGTATTGGAAAAGAAAGAATTTTGACATTCTGGATATTTACAAGAATATTTAATACGGCCATTTGATGTTTCCATTATTAATAAATACAAGTGACGAGTTTATAAGACAGAATATATGGAATATATAATAACTTACCTCCAAACACAAATTACCTGCACTCGCAGCACCATTGAGGTTAGTTAATGAAAAGTGGCGACTTCATTAAACGTTGCCGCATATACGTCGAAATATAAAATGTGCAATGCACATGATTATATTTATTAAACAGTAATATTATACTTTCATAAGTTATTATGACAAATATAAGCGATAATGAGTCTAATTATGTTTAAAACATAATTTTAATTGTTAAAATTATTACTTTGTAGTGAAATTTAAAGTTTATTAAAAACGGTAATCCCCATAATAAGATCTTTGATAAATCTGGCAACATCGAGGGAACCACCTTTGGAAAAGCGGCAAATTTGAAATTCCCCCTCGCCCCACTGTCCTGGGGTGGCCCACATACTTTCGTGTTGCCGATATTCGTATCTCGGCTTCATCCCCGTGCATAAAAGTACCGTGCATTTCATATGTTGTGATGTTGGTATCCCAACTCATTCACTTGATATCTACTAAATATAAAATCACTGGTTATATGAGTTACTGTTACTAAGAAGCGATTCGTTATTGAATAGGTTATATGAGCTACTGTTACTAGGAAACCATACGTTATTGAATCAGTTACTGTTACTACGAAGCAGTGTTGCCATACGTTCGAAAACTAATTATCGTACCCGAGTACTCCGGATTACCGTACTTATTAATAAATTACTTGTTAGATGTGATAATTTATTACGGTGTGGACTACGAGAAATACACACTTATAATGATGTAAACTTACGATTTCAGGGGTGAGGCGAAGGTTTTCAAAATTTTGTTTTACCGAAAATATCACATAAAAAACGATTTTTCCCCCTTTTCTAATCTCGTTCTATTGGATTATTTCGGGGATTTACACATTTTTCTACGAATTTGATACATAAATTGACGCTAGATGGTCCTATCTGCTACCTGCTACCCCATAGACAGTGTTGCCAGGTCAGCGGAAAATCCGCTAGATCTGGCAGATTTTGAATCTGCATTGCGGAGTAATTTTCGTTTTAGCTGCTGGCGGATTTTCTAACGGAATTGTGTTGGATAGTTGAGAAAACTAGCGTAATTCAATTTAAATTTGAACTTTATTTTCGAAACGTATATTTTACAAGAGAAAAAGCACTAACATTAATTGAAAAATAATAATACATTTTCGAAAAATAAAGGTAGATTTTGGTTTTGTTTAACAACTTAAAACATTAATTTTCAAAAATTCATAACTAACACAAATATTGAATGAGTTTCAAAAATTAAGATTAATTTTAAAGGTAAATGATTGCATCAGAGTTTTTTTTATGGACTTCAATCATAGCGATATAATTATTTTTTCTAGTTTTTCCTTGTTTAAAAATTAGTTTTTAAAAATTGAAAAAGTGACACATTTTCAAAAATTAAAGTTAGTTTTAAAGGAAGATACATTTGTTACTTATCCATGTTACAGTTTTCTTTCTGAACGCATCTTTTGCATATTTCTACACCCTGTAAGTTAAGTTTTTTTTTTTATATCAGTTATGTTATGACTCATATTTTTTTTTAACTTATTGAAACCACTTATTTATATTATGTATATTGACCTGTATAAACCCATTGTTACCGGCACATTAAATAAATTAAATTAAATAGATGTTTTGTGAATTTATGAAAAAAAAATGATTTTTTGTCTTCAACAACTTTAAATATTAATTTTCAAAAATGAATCTCACGCAAAAATTGAAAAAGTCTAAGTTGATTCTAAAGGCAGATGTTTTGTGAATGTACTTACTAAAAATTTTGAGAAATTCTATACCAGATTTTTATTTTAATTTTCAAAAATTCATAACTTATGGAAAAAGTGACGCATTTTCAAAAATTAAATAAGTTTTAAAGGGAGATGTTTTGTGAGTTTATTGAAAAAATGATTTTTTTATTCAAGTCTTCGACAACTTTAAATATTAAATTATTTTATCTTTTTTTTTGACTTAGGCTGAGTTATTCAGTCACACACGGCTAGATTTTTAATTGTATTTTTGTATGAATAAATGAGAATAAACTGAAGAAATGAATAATGTCAGATATATACAACAACCATGGACCGAGCGTCTACACCGCCCTTTCAAAAATTCATAACACGCATTTTCAAAACTCAAAGTTAATTTTAAAGTTAAATATATTATGATTGCATTAAAGGTTTTAAGGAATTCAATCATTTCAGTTGTTCTTTTTTCTATTTTTTCTTTGTTCAAATATTCGAAAAATTAAAAAAAAATCATTTTTAAACATTTATAGCTCACGCATTTTCAAAATCTAAAGATAATTCAGATGTTTTGTGAATATACTATTTTTTTTTATTTTTGATAAATTCTAGCATGTCATGTAATATATCAAGTGTCGGAAATGGCAATTTTCAACTGCCAAAAATGCCAATTTGCAACTGCCAAAAAGGCCAATTTTCAAGTGTCGGAAACGACCATTTTTAACTGCCAAAAATGACAATTTTTAACTGCCAAAAAGGCCAATTTTCAAGTGTCGGAAACGACCATTTCTAACTGCCAAAAATGACAATTTTTAACTGCCAAAAAGGCCAATTTTCAAGTGTCGGCAACGACCATTTTTAACTGCCAAAAATGACAATTTTCAACTTGCAAAAATGACAAATTTCAACTGCCAAAAATGACAATTTCAACTGCCAAAAAGGTCAATTTTCAACTGCCAAAAAGGCTAATTTACAAGTGTCGAAAACGACCATTTTAAGCTGCCAAAAATGACAATTTTCAACTGCCAAAAAGTGCAATTTTCAACTGCCAAAAGGCCAATTTTCAAGTGTCTGAAACGACCAACTGCCAAAAAGGCGAATTTTCAAGTTTCGGCAACGACCATTTTTAACTGCCAAACGTGACAATTTTCAACTGCCAAAAAGGGCACTTTTTCAAGTGTCTAAAACGACCATTTTTAACTGCCAAAAATGACATTTTTCAATGGCAAAAAGGCTAATTTTCATGTGTCGGCAACGACTATTTTTAACTGCCAAAAATAACAATTTTCAACTGCCAAAAAAGGCAATTTTCAACTGCCAAAAGGCCAATTTTCAAGTGTCTGAAACGACTATTTTTAACTGCCAAAAATGACAATTTTCAACTGCCAAAAAAGGCAATTTTCAACTGCCAAAAGGCCAATTTTCAAATGTCTGAAACGACCATTTTTAACTGCCAAAAATGACAATTTTTAACTGCCAAAAAGGCGAATTTTTAAGTGTCGGCAACGATCATTTTTAACTGCCAAAAGTGACAATTTTTAACTGCCGAAAAATGACAATTTTCAACTGCCAAAAATGACAATTTTTAACTGCAAAAAAGGCCAATTTTCAAGTAACGGCAACGACCATTTTTAACTTGCAAAAATGACAATTTTTAACTACCAAAAATGACAATTTCAACTGCCAAAAACGACAATTTAAAACCCAAAAATGAACACATATTCAAAAATTTAAAGTTTTTTTTTTAAAGGTACATAAATGTGTTATGACAGCATCGGACTTTTTAAAGAATTCAATCATATCGATATTATTTTATTTTTCTATTTTTTCTTTGTTCAAATATTTCGAACAATTTTCAAAAATTCATAACTCACGCAGAAATTGGCAGAGTTAGTTAGTTTTAAAGGTAAATGTTTTGTAAAAATATCAAAATTTTTAAGGAATTAATATTATATAAGTATTTATTTTTTAGCCAAAATATTAATTTTCAAAAATTCATAACTCACGCAAAAATCGACTCAATTTCAAAAATCAAGGTTAATTTTAAAGGTAAATGTATTATGATTTCATCAGAGTTTTTAAGGAATTCAATTATATCGATATGTTTTTTTCTGGTTTTTCCTTGTAAAAATATTGGGCTACTTAAAAATTCATTTTTAAAAATTTATAACTCAAAAATCAAATTTTTTGTTAAATCTTGTGGATATATTAAAAATCAAGCATTTGAGTATTTATTTTCTCTAAATTTGCTCAATTGTTCGACAGTCTACATTGAAATCATTTTTACAACATGCATTTTATAGCATAGTTAATTTTAAAAATCATGCGTTCTCTTAGAAACATCCATTTGAGTTCATTTTAAATTAAACAGATGTTACATTAGTAGTTTTCTTTTTAGGTTATATTTTTATGTATACATACTTTATTGTATTTTATTTATTTTACCATATATGTCTATTTATATATTAATTGTATTGACTTGTCTAATATTGTTAACCAGCAATGAAAAAGACCAATAAACTCTAATATCTAATATCTAAAACTTACAAAAAAATATTATTTTCAAAAAATCATAACTCCGGAGGAAATTGGCGAATTTGCAAAAATGTAAGTTAGTTGTAAAATAGAACTAATAGAGTTCAATTATATTACTATTTATTTGTTTTAGATTTTTTTTGTTCGTCTTCAACAACTAAAAATATTAATTTTCAAAAATTCATAACTAACACAAAAATTGACTCAGTTTCAAAAATCAAGGTTAATTTTAAAGGTAAATTGCATCCGAGTTTTTTTATGGAATTCAATCATAGGGATATGATTTTTTTCTAGTTTTTCCTTGTTAAAATATTCGACCACTTAAAAATTCGTTTTTAAAAATTTATGACTCGAGCAGAAATTGACACATTTTCAAAAATCCAAGTGTATATTAAGGTAATTCCATCACATAAGTATTTATTCTTATTTGTTCAATTGTTCGACAACTTAAAATATTACTTTTCAAAAATTCATAAGAAATTGGCAAATGAAAAAAAAATTCAGTTAGTTTTAAAGGTAGATGTATTGTAAAGATTTGAAAAATTTTGTGGACTATTTATTTTTTTAGATTTTTCTTTCTTCTACTACCAACAATATTAATTTTCAAAAATTCATTCAAATTTTTAGGAATTCAATCATATCTGTATTTATTTTTCTTTGAATTTGTTCATTGTTTCACCTTTGAATATTAGGCAATTCGTATGCAAAACGTACTGCTGAACACTACTCTCCATTACTTTCAACGCTCTTATTAGAGCGGCCATTGCTACCGCGCGATACATTTGTCGAATTAAAAACGCGGTCAAAATGCTTTTATACAGGGTGAAAATTACCGTACATTTGTGTACGGTTTTAATATTTGGACCGTATACCGTACTTTCGCTCAGAATACAGTACAAGTACGGTAATTACCGTACGTATGGCAACACAGCTACGAAGTGATTCGTTATGGAATCAGTTAATGTTACTAGGAAGTGATTCGTTATTGAATCGCTCTCCTTTTATAAAATATTCTTTGAGGAAAATCACCGCTAGTGTTTTTAATAACGGTTACTGTTAATCCATTGTAACGGTTGCAAAGTACCGGTTAGTGAAATAACGCTTATCAGTAGAACATTCACCAATTACATTAGTGGGTATGAAAATACTTGCATATTACATATTTGTAATAATAATAATTCTTGATTATAAGTGCATTAATTATTTTGGCTTAATTATATCAGGATGTAAAACATTTAATTTACAAAAGATAATTGAATTTAAAATAATTTGGTGAATGTCTAAAATTGTACCACACAGAGCAATCATTTGATTAAATAAGTCTTTCATAAATAATACATTTTGAATAACTTATCATTGCAAAACCACACCTGCGTTATTCTCGAGTTATGTATCAATATCACTACTGCCACTTGCCACTAAAATAACATTGATTGATGATCTTATTTTCTTAGACTAGTGTAACTTTAAGAAAACTAATTATTGAAATTTGGTTAAAAATAAAATCAAATAAAAACATATTAAATTATTATTTTCTTGGTTTCTATTAGACTTGCTTTGAATACATATTTTTTGGTGGTAATAGCATACTTATAATTTGCTTATCGTAAATGTTCTTTATTGTGAAATCAAAACGTCTATGAAAGCTTAATCCGTCTTGATGTTGATTGATCGAATTTATTAACTGTGTGAAGTGTGCTAAATTTTCATGTCGCCTTAAATTTAAAATTAAACTTGACACTACTGAATATTTCTGGCAGGTGGTCGAAAACTAAACTCGAGAATGTTGATGAAGTTTAAAGCATTTTTATGCATTAAATTGAAAAACGCAAATTACCCACACATTACGGATTCATGCGTTACGAAAATTTAATTCAATATGAAATTTACTAATACGTAATAATTCCAATAATATTTATAAATAAGTTAGTCAATTTGAATATTTGTTGTAATGTTTTTATTTTGATGTTATCCTTAATGATATGCAAACATAGTTATATGCCATTCAGTCACGACATGGATTATAATTTAAAAAAGACAAAGCCAATCTAATGTAGATTTATGGTTAGTAAACTTTCTTGCCCTTCAGACGATTAATAGTTTCCGTAATAATTAAAATGTACAGTGTTATATAGGATGTTATAAAGGTTGCAACCTTTAAACGCAACAACCAAACCGGTTTAATTTAACCACAACTAATGATTGTTAAAAACATTATTTAATAAGAAGATTTCTTTATTCAGTTTAATTATAGATTAACGGTCGCAGTCATCCTCTGCATGAACTAATATTTACCAAAATTGGGATTCATTCCTAGAATTTAAAAATCTATCAACTAAAGTACAGCAGTACAGCCCGACCCATTTTGTCATAAAAAAATGTACAATAATTAAACTAGCAATAGCAGATGCTAGTGAAATAAAACAATTAAATGTTTCTATACAGTATGTAACTTTAATAGCTTTTAATGGCATGTTTTACTCGTTCCATTAGTCGTGAAAGTAGTGATTTCTTTCTCTTAATATTTTTTTTAATTATCATAAATATTAAACAACTAATTTTAATTGAGCGTTTCTCACTTCAATTTTATCTAATTAGTTTTTTTTTAAATTTTATTCATTGAAATATTCTAGCCTAGTTAGCGAATGGATTGTAATGGCGGAATATGAGTTTGTTAACCTTAAACAATGAACAATGGCAAAATTAAGATACCTTCGAGCGTATGAGTTTACAGTTGTGGCCAACAACCGCAAATTCGCAGGCACACCGATAAGGTAATACATCAAGTGTACTTCATATATGTTTTTCCTTTAATTTTATCACTTAATGGTGATGTGGCCATCATGTTACTTTCTCCGATTTGGATGGTATAATAGTTATTTATATTTATACTTTCATGGATTATTTTCAATTTAAATCATTCTAAATATACCGTGTGTACCGTTTGAAGGCGCATATAGGGAATTCCCATGCTTCAATTTTAGTTTGTATCTCTATTATTGAATAATATTATTCCTTAATAAATGATGCCACCAGAATTCAAAAGTTTCCCAATTCAGAAATAGTTTCTAAAACATCGATAGATTATATATTAATAAACAATAAGGACATTGTACAGAATAAACATAATTTTGATCCTGGTCTGTCTGACCATTTTGCACAGTCTGTTAGTATAAGAATGAATAATAAAACTAAACATAATAACACCGAAATCTCTCATATAAATAAACGCCAATTTTCTGAATCAAACATAAACGAATTTAGACATCACTTTATCAAAAATAACATAGTTACTTCATGGTCTAGTCATACTGATATTGATATTATATTTGAACACTTTCACCAACATTATAAATGGTGCTTTAACGTAGCATTCCCAATTAAAAAAATTAGAAAATCGGGCAAGGGTACAGATGTAAATAAAATAGTGTTTTCTGAAAGTCTGCAACATATTTATGATGAGGTCAAAAATTTAAATTTCCTAACTAAACTAACTGGGAGCGAAGACCTATTATCATTATATAAAAATAAAAGCAAAACTCTCAACGGTTTGATTATTGCTGAGAAAAAACAACATGCTGCAAATTATTTAGATAAAGCAAATAATAAACCAAAAGCTTTATGGAACCTAATCCAATACAAAAAGAAAAAGAACAATTGCGTCGAGACAAATAAAAGTAATACAGAAATTGCCAATGAACTTGCAACTTATTTTAAACACTCTGTCAAAAACTTAACGAAACCAAATGATACCATACCGAGTGTCTGGGATAAGGGGCGAACATAGGGATTTAACATGTAAAATTAAATATGTGTAATTATTAGCTCCCCTATTCATTTTAGAGAAAAATCGTAAAGGAGTATTTTTTAGAGAATTAAAAATTGTAAATGGATCATCCATTTAATTTACGTTTGTACTAGAATCCACCTCAGAAATAATAAAAATAAGTTTAACCATTTACCATTTAATAAAAACCCTTGCCATGAATTTGACAAATGTCATGTTAGGGCGAGAATAATTTTGCTAGTCAAATATCAATTCACGCATTGTAATTACTATGAACAATCATCTGAGTTATTCCAATGAAGAGAGCGTATTCATTATCAAAACATTTTGTAGTGGCATCAGTTTACTTAGTGTTCGTGACATTACATGCAAACGGAACAGAAGAAATAACGATGAATTGGAAGAAACAGTTTTGGGTTTGATAAATGCTGAACCAACAACTAGCATACGATGCATTGCTCGTGAGTGCAATGTGTCTAAATTCTCTGTACAAAAAATTCTGAAGAAGCATGGTTATCATTCTTAAAAACATCAATGCCATCAGGAGATACAGTTAGTGGATGAAGAAAGGAGGCGTGTACTCTGCGAAATAATGCAGGATCGATCAAATACAGGCCATACTGAATGTTATTAATTTACTTCCATATAACAATAGAACAGTAAACATTCAGTTTTTTAATAGAAAGACACCAATTGTTAATTTACATCAGAGCACCAAATTTCTTGGGACTGCTGAGGACGAGCAACTCACCTGGTGTCAGCATGTTGATTATGTATGTAGTAAATTAAATACTGCTTACTATGCAGTTCTTAAACTAAAACCAATTTTACCACCAGAGTCAATCATAACTCTCTACTACTCATAGGTATATCCTTATCTCTCCTATAATATACCAGCGTGGGAAAGAAGTCATATTCAAAGGATATTCATAGCCCAGAAAAGAATATTAAGATTAATTTTTGACAAAATTAGATTGGAGACTTGCCGTAATTTATTTAAGGAGAACAACATACATTAATATGCATTTACATATTTAAACATTTGGTGCGAATTAATAAACTAACAAAAAACTAAACCTAGCTTAACTTTTTGCAGTCTGTCTCTTTTACCGAAGAATGCTAGTTCACACTTTACAACAAGCCCAACATTATTTCTCATAGTAATTACAATGCGTGAATTGATATCTGACCAGAAAAAATATTCTCACTATAACATGACATTTGTCAAAGTCATGGCAAGGGTTTTTATTAAATGGTACATTGTTCAACTTATTTTTATTATTTCTGTGGTAAATTCTGGTACAAACGTAAATTAAATGGATGATTCATTTACAATTTTTAATTCTCTAAAAAATATTCCTTTACGATTTTTCTCTAAAATGAATAGGGAAGCTAATAATTACACATATTTTATTTTACATGTTAAATCCCTATGTTCGCCCTTTATCCCAGACACTCGGTATATATAACAGATTATATTCACTTTAATACCTTTTCCTTTGCTCCAGTTACCGATGTTGAAGTAATGAATGCAGTATTAAAACTACGGAATATTCACTCTGCATGAATTGACGATATACCAGTAAAACTGTTAAAAGCAACTGCAGATATAATTCCTCCATATCTTACAAATATTATAAATACTTCTGTAATACAAGGCATATTTCCCTCATCGCTTAAAAAAGCATATGTTATTCCAATTCCAAAAACAGGAGATAATACTATAGAAGATCACAGGCCGATTTGCTTGTTGATTGCTATTTCAAAAGTAATAGAGTCACTAATTTGCAGCCGAATAGTTACTTTTCTAGATAAATATAATATATTTAAAGATGAACAATATTGATTTCGCTACGGCAGATCCACTGAAACTGCTGCCGTAAATTTAATACAGAGCACATTAAATATCTTGGAATTAAAAAAGGAATGCTTTATTATAATGTTCGATCTAAAGAAAGCATTCGATTCTATAAATCATGATGTATTACGAAATAAATTATACGATATGGGATTTCGTGATTGTATGAACAACTGGATTATGTCATTTCTAAGCAACAGAAAATATATTGTCAAATACAAAGATTCATTATCGGATGAATACACCCTTGATATGGGTACACTTCAGGGAAGTAACTTAGGGCCGCTTATTTTTTTAACGTATGTCAATAATCTACCTGATCATATTACTGAAGGAGATGTGTTTATGTATGCAGATGATACTGCGGTATTAATCTCCGCAGACACTTTAGATGAAGCAAAGGATAAGGTATACAAAGTAATGACGCAATTTGACAACTGGTGTACGCAAAATAAATTAACAATTAATACGAATAAAACGGTATTGATGCACATGTCAAACATTTATAGAAAGAATATTCCACTAACTTTTAATTTTAATGGCGATGAAATAAAAACTGTAGCCTCCACTAAATATTTGGGCATTGTGATTGATCAACATCTTCAATGGAATAATCATATTGAAAACACCTGCATTAAAATTAATAAATCATACTATCTGATTTCAAGAATAAAAAATCAATTTCATCAAGATTATATTATCAATATACAGTGCGAGTCTCTAACTTGGAATAAATTCAGTAAATCAAACAAAGTTTATTTTTCGGAAATATGTTTGGACACGTCGATTAGTATTTTAAATTGCGCTCTTTTTGTTGTAATAAAATTTTATACAGCGTGTCCCAAATTTGAGATATGACGTCATAGACTATTTTTTTAATAGCAACCCTAATTTTTTTATCACTATTTTTAAAGAGTATATCAAGTTACACATGTGTGCCAAATTTCAAATTTTTATTTCCTGTCATTTAGAAGATATTTAACAAACAGTATCAAATTTGAAAAATGAATTCAACTTAATAGTCTTTCTTCAATAAATGCTCAAAATGTTGTCCTTTTTCTAACTGACAATACCCTAAACGGAACTGAAACTCGTTTTGAACATTTCTAATTACTTCGGGGGAAATTAGTCTACACTCCTGTCTTATTCGTTCTTTCAACTCCTCAAGATTTGGCGGTTTGGTCTTAAAAACATTGCTTTTCAAGTACCCCCATAAGAAAAAGTCCATAGGTGTTAAATCCGGAGACCTGGGTGGCCATTCAACTGGTCCTCTTCTGCCAATCCATCTTCGTGGAAATACATTATCCAGGTACTCACGGACACGCCTTGCAAAATGAGGAGGCGCACCGTCCTGTTGAAACCAGATGTTTCTATTCAGGACGTCAGCTTCTACAGGGCAAGGAAACAAAATAGCTAAACTCGGAATTAGCTCTTCCTCCAAGAATTGTAAATATCCCGCTCCATTGAGATTATTTGGAAAGAAAATTAGTCCTAAAATTCGATCACCAACAATCCCTGCCCAAACATTAACTTTTTCTGGATATTGAGTGTGGCCTTCCCTCATCCAGTGTGGGTTCTTGTCTGCCCAATAACGGCAATTTTGACGATTTACCTCACCATTTAACATAAACGTTGATTCATCGGAAAACAATATATTTTCTATTTTTAGAACATTTCTATCTAGTAGATCCATCATTTTTTCGCAAAACTGAAGTCTTCTATCCGGATCATCTTCGGTGAGTTCCTGGAGGATTGTCATTTTATAAGGATGAAATGTTTGCTCTCTAAGGATTCTTGACACTGAAGACTGGCTAATTTTGAGTTCCCTAGCCATCTGCCTAGAGGAGACATGATGATTTTCCTGAACAGAGAGAAGTACATCAATTTTGACCTCTTCACTCATCGCATTCTGACGATGATTATTCGTTTTTCTTAAATGCCCATTTTCCCGAAACTGACTTTCAATCTTGCTTACGGTACTTTGAGATATGGCTGGTAAGTCAGGATACTTCTCTCTAAATAAATAAATAACTTCATTTTGTGTTCTTGTCCTATCTCCATAGCCAATCATCATTAAAATTTCGATTTTGTGGGTTTCAGTTAAGTACGGCATGTTAGTATAATTTTTCGACCAACGGTGAACAACAGTCAACACAACAATGGAACGACTAATACTCTCCTCACTCGAATATGCGTGGAATGCGATGCTACACTTCTTACTTGTTTTTATAACTAAACGTCAAAATGATAAACGTCAGTTTGAAAAAAAAAATGACAAACCAGCACGTTTTGGCATTCCACTTTTAAAATGCATAAAAATTCGATTAAGGTGACTTGATTTCTTCATTCTACAAATTTGATAATGTTTGTTAAATATCTTCTAAATGACAGGGAAAAAAAAATTGAAATTTGGCACACATGTGTAACTTGATATACTCTTTAAGAATAGTGATAAAAAAATTAGGGTTGCTATTAAAAAAAATAGTCAATGACGTCATATCTCAAATTTGGGACACGCTGTATAAAATTTTATTACATCATAAAGAGCGCAATTTAAAATACTAATCGATGTGTCTGAGCATATTTCCGAAGAATAATCATTCTTTGATTTACTGAATTTATTCCAAGTTGGAGACTCGCACTGTATATTATGCGTTAGTATATTCGCACCTATCTTATAATGTTTCCTTGTGGGGTCGATCCAGTGAATTTAATAGGTTATTTGTACTACAGAAAAGAATTATCCGTTTAATGTTTAACTTAAATTTTTTAGAAACCTGCAAAAATAAATTTATTCAGCACAAAATATTAACACTTCCTTGCACCTATATTTTAAAAATTCTTTGTTATGTCCATTATAATAAATCAATATTTAAAAAACATAGTGACATTCATAATTATTTAACCCGCAACAAAAAAAAATTGTACCTCTTAAGCATAGCCATTCATTCTATGAAAATTCTCTACAGAAATCCGGAATTGACCTGTACAATAAACTTCCACAATCGTGGACAACGCTAACAAATATTAGATTTAAATATAAACTAAAATCATTTCTCCAGCAGCAGGCATTTTATAATATCAGAGATTTCAAAAACTGTACGATACCGGTTAACTATTAATTTTGAATTTTGAATTTATACTTTTGCATCCTTTTCTGTTAGATTACTGACTTGTTTTTAAAATGTTTGTGATTTTTTTTTAAATTTTTAAATTTTTTTAATTGTAACAATGTGTTTTTGTATTTTGTATTTTTTATAATGTATTTTTGTATTTTTTATTGTGTATTTATATTTACTTGACTTGTCTAATGTTGTAAATCTACAATGTGATGGACCAATAAACTATTCTAGTCTATTCTATTCTAGTTTTATATAAAATATAACTTAACCCTTTCAGCTCTGGATTTTTAAATTTGAAAAAAAAAAATTTTGTTAATTATTATTGATGGGGAGCTTCTGAAGACCATAAATACCAAATTTGAACTCATTTAATAAATTAGTATAGAAATTAATTAGGGAGGCTTTGTTGAAGTGACATCTAGTGATAAACCGCAAAAATATGGATTGTCATGGTAAGTAGAGACATGTAAATGTTGCGGTGGCGAATGCCACCACCAGGGCCGAAAGGGTTAAAAGTGATTGCTGAAAAGTCAGTGTTTGTCATCTAAATTTTTTGAGACAAAAATCATTCAATTGAACATGTGTATGGTTTTTAAACCACAAAGGAAACATTCACATCATAATGTAAGAGTTTTGGCGTGATATTTCCGATTTATTTAGTATAGATTTTGATAAGTGTTCAGTGTCATGGGAATCAACAATTATTGCAGTCGTTCAGAATTTTGAGGTGAATAGTTGTGTGAACGATGGACATATCGTTAGGAGTAAAAAGAGAAAATCCGTAGAAACTATAACAAATGTATTGCCAAGGATCACAGAAAATCCAATATTAAATGCAAGAAAAATTGCTTTAGAATGTGAAGACAGCAAATCTACTATTCATAGAATTTTTAAAGTTGTAGTTATCGACCGTATAAAAGCCAAAATTACCAAGAACTATTAGCAGTTGATTCGAGATCTAAATTTTGTGAAATTGTAATAGAAAAGTGTAATGAGGACGAGAGGTTGACAAATCGTGCGTCATTTGCGGATGTTTTTTCATAGCAACTACTATTTTGACGATTTTATTTTCAAATATTTTTTTACAATTTTTAAGCTATATTTCCTGTTAAACTTGTTGGGTCACCTGGAACAGAGAAGCACGAGGATTTTAGGATCAAGGCGGTTAGCTGAGGAAAAAGGAGGAGTAACCAGGGAGATATAAAATAAATAGAGAGTTATAAAAATGTAAACAGCAAAACTACACATTTTTCCTTACGTCTGTAATTCACTAACTTCCAATAAAGTTCCTGTTTCTTCTTCAAGAGTTTCAACTGATAAAGATATTTTATTATTATTTGACCAAGCCAGCGTTAAAAACTAAAGAGAAAACAAAAATATAATCTAGAAAATAATGCTAGTAGGTAAAGGGATGTTTTTAAAATTTATTCCGACCTTTTAAATTCAATAATACAAACCTAAATTGAAAATTTTACATGGGAATTCCCCATGATGCATCTTAGAACGGGATACACGGTACATCAAGAGGTCTGCAAAATCGGATGATAATGACGTTTGAAACGTCAAAATTATGAAAGATGGAAATGGCAAATAATACATCAAATTCTAATAGTCAGTTTACTCAAAAACTAAAGAGATTTTGAAAAAAACTCCTAAGTTCATTTTGGCATTCTCCACAATTACACTGTTCTACGTCAAAATCCTCGACGATTAAGAAAAGTCCCAGTAGCTTTATCACCGATCTCGACACCCAAGAGGAGGATTCGGTCAGACCCACTGACAACGCCGCCGAGGCAGACGACAGACTACCAGCAACGAACGACGCCCCGGGCCCTCTTCAGACCGGGCCAGGACCACTCGACTCCAGGCCCAGTATCACCACTGCCTCCGACGCCCAGAAGGAAACGGACAGCTAAACCACATCCTCGCCTACATCGCATCGACCGCGACCTCGACGACCCAAGAAGACATTCAGTGCGGATACAATATCGCCGCTCACAAGAGGGAAGACCCTCACCTTGTATTAAATGTAAATACACTTGTAAATAAATTAAAATAAAACGACTTAAAGACCATCTCTATTTGATCACCAAATAAACCGAACACAAACAACCCCAAATTGGTGACCCCGATGTGATCAAAAACAGAGGTCAGGTAGAACAAGCAAAACAACCCGCGATAAGTGAAAACTTACAAACATAAAATGGCGGATAAAGAAGTAAGCAGGATTCAAGTACGGATTCCACCATTCTGGGACAACGACCCGGAAGTTTGGTTTGCACAAGTGGAGAGCCAATTCGAACTCGCAAAAATATCCACAAATGACACGAAATATAGCCACGTGGTTGGAAGCCTAGAACACCGTTACGCCAAGGAGATACGGGACATCCTAATAGCACCGCTAGCAACAGGAAAATACGACACAATCAAAACCGAACTCATCAGACGTCTCAGCGTGAGCCAGGAAAACAGAACACGGCAGTTACTAGAACGCGAAGAGCTAGGTGACAGGACTCTATCGCAATTCCTGCGACACCTACAACATTTAGCAGGAACGACAGTACCGGACACGCTGCTAAGGTCACTATGGATGGGAAGACTCCCGAATAATGTGCAGGCGATCCTGACAACGCAAAAAAGGCCAGCCTAAACGACGTAGCAGAGCTTGCCGACTTAATAGTAAACGCCACCGCCACACTAGTAGTAAACGAAGTAACAGAGAGCGATCAAATGAAAACACTACTAAGTAAAGTAAAGTAAAGTATTCGTGCTAGGACCATACGGTTTACACATGTCATGTACATATTAAAAGAGGACAAAGATATAATTTATAATAGGATGACTACATACACCCGTAAACACATTTACACATATGCATACTTAACATTGCCTGGTATCTTCATTTTGGAATGTTTGCTGTATGTTAGTAAAAACGTTGAGATTTATATAACACACAATCAAATTCATAATCACAACACCAGGAACCGGGAGCTAATTTGCTCAGAAAGATCACGGCTTTCAAGATGCCAAAACGGAACAAATTTCTATGGGCCCAAACTTAAAAAATAATATATTATTATAGGTATCTAAGCTAATGTAATAAATAAGATAAAACTTAAATTACTAATAAAACCATTCCCGAATCTACTTTAGAGATTGTAATATATCTATTATTTCTCTAATAATAAATAAAATAAAACTTAAATTACTTAAAACTATTTACAAGTCTGCGTAGCCATTCAAGATACATTCGTCAATATTATAAAATGCATTGTTTATTAAGTATGATTTAATCCGAGTTTTGAACGTTGAAAGGGGGAGAGATTTCACCGCCTGTGGCAAGGAATTGAAAAGTTTGGGCCCATAGAAATTTGTTCCGTTTTGGAATCTTGAAAGCCGTGATCTTTCTGAGCAAATTAGCTCCCGGTTCCTGGTGTTGTGATTATGAATTTGATTGTGTGTTATATAAATCTCAACGTTTTTACTAACATACAGCAAACATTCCAAAATGAAGATACCAGGCAATGTAAGTATGTTCATATTCCTAAAAGCATCTTTACAACCATCTCTATAACCAAGCCCTCCCAGCAGGGCCGTGCGTAGAGAAAACTGCGCCCGGGGCGAAATTAAAATTGGCGCCCCCTATCCCCAAAAAAAAAAAAATTGTTGCGGAAAGTGTTACTTATATTGCTGCCAAACAAATAAATAAAAAATAAAAATCAGAATTCAGGAAAAAACACGTTTATTCAAAAGTAATAAATAAAACATTATATAATAAAAACATAAATTAACATAATTAACTGAATTACATATTAATAAAAGGAACAATAAAAGATGCAAAACGAAAAATTTTATTTTAGATCAGAACGAAAATAAAAAATGTTAATAAAATGCAAAAAAAATTATTTTAGATTTGAGGACAAAGTTGTGTAAAAAAAGATTTAAAAATATGTTATAACTAACACAACTTTATCTTCCTCGCCTTCAAAGTGGCAAACTCATCGATAAATTTTTCTAAATCTAATGATTGAACCACTTCACGTTCAATTGAAATTAAACTTAAATTGGCCAGCCTATCCTGAGCCATTGAAGATCTTAAATAATTTTTTACCAGTTTAAGTTTACTGAAGGACCTTTCTGCTGAGGCAGCTGTCACGGGAATACTTAGAAAAATTCTAAATGCAGTTTCCATATTCTTATAACTTGCAGTTAAGTCAAAGCGATGAATTAATTGGAGGATTTCCAAGTGTTCCATATTTTTAAAGTTCTCATCCAAAGACTGAAACAATTTTTTTGCACTTAAAATCTCACACACAAAATCCCCACCGTTCAAATCAGCTTCATATTTAATTGCAAGGTCCATAATATATTTCTTGAGGCTATCTTCATGAGCGAAGTAATGTTTGATCCACAGAGGAAATCGAAATCTTGTGACACCTGTCGAAGTTTTTCAAATCTCCAGTTCAGTTGCTCAATAACTGTGTCAATAGCCTGGATATAAATTGATCGAAACTTTTCAGATTCGCTTAAATCAGCTGAAGCTTCATAATCAAATTGTTTACGAACCTTACGCCTCCTTTTTTCTGTAAATACAGGTTCGACATCCACAAGTTTAGCCAGGTCTACACTTTTTTCATAAAATGTCTCAAACTTTTCTTTCCTAATTTTAGCTATTGTGTTTCTAAGCTGTGCAATTAGCCTACAAGCTATAGTAACAGTAATACTCTTCTTCTGTAGTAAAATATTTACGTTGTCTATTTCTTCTAATATGCTGTTCCACATTACTAAACTACAGATAAAGTAAAAATCTTTTATTTGATGTATAAAGTTTTTTGCACCTGAATATGTTTCCTCATTTTTTTTAATCTGTATAAGATCTTCCAATGCTTGCAAAATATTTTGCAATTGTTTATAGACCGCAGATACTGCTCGTTTTTTGGAGGACCAGCGAGTGTCGCAATGTTTCTTTAAAGAGACGGGCAAATGAGATTTGAGCAAATCCCATCTATCTGGCGAAGATGAGAAGAAAACAAATAAATTTTGGACAATTCCAAAAAATGTTACCATTTTTGGCGATACGCTGGCAGCGTGAACTCCAACTAGATTTAAGGAATGAGCCGAACATGGTACAAAATATGCAAATTCATTTACTTGTAGAATTCTAGATTGCACCCCTTTGTATTTCCCAGCCATATTCGCACCATTATCGTAGCACTGGGCTCTACAGTTCTTAATATCGAGATTGTCAGACTGCAGTTTGTCCAAAATTTATTGAGCCAATCCTTCGCCTGTTTTTTGTTTTGATTCAATAAAATCTATAAATCTTTCCTCGATGGAACAAATTCCCTGTTGAATCTTAACATATCTCACAATTTGTGTCATCTGCTCTTTATGGGCTGTATCAGGTGTACAATCAAATGAAATCGAATAATATTTAGCCTTATAAATTTCACTGAAAATTATTTTTCTTACTTCACCTGCAAGTTGATTTATTACTTCATTTTGAATGTTGTTCGAAAAGTAGGAAATCTTTTTTCCTGGATGTCTTACGGCTTCCACATGGTTGCGTATTTCTGGATCATGTTTGGCGATTAAATTGATAATTTAAAAAAAAAACACCGCAGTCGTTACTGTCTATATCATTTGATGATCCTCTCAAGGGCAAATTGTTCTCAGCACAAAAAAGAATTGCGTTTATTACCGCCTTTAATATATGCCGCCATTTATTTTTTTCAATTTGGATATTTTGTTGTATTTTAGAGTCGATGCATGACTGTGTTTTTAATCGCCTCTCAAATCCTTTCCAACTGATGTATGCATTTCTGTGGTCCTGGGAGTTTTCATGATCAGAAATTTTGGGATTTAACTTTTTCCAGTTAGAAAATCCACAATCTGGATCAGCTAACTTTGGTGTCCGATAGTTAAATTTCCCAAATAACAAACATACAAAGCAAAACAATAATTCTTTGTCTTTGCTAAATATTAGCCAATCTCGTCTTACGGATTCTCCATTTGGCATGATTTTGAAAAACCATTTTGAAGAAAATTGTCGCCCTTCATTATCTACCGATTTGGAATAATCTGCCTCTTCGTCTTGTTTAGGACCCATATCTACAAGCGCGGAGATCAATGAATTACTATATGGACGCACCCACGTGGCTGGATCAGCAGGATTAAATAATTTTGTTTCTTTCCCTATTTTATTATCCCAATTATTTGTGTTTAATACCGCACACTCCTCCAAATCAAGGGTTAAATTTTCTTCTTCAGTTTCCGGTGTTGCCTCATTATTAACATCTTGTTGATGTTCATCAGGTTCATCTACCTCCTCAGGAACACTGTTAGTTGCTGAACAACACCCGACATCTGGATTATCCTTCTCTATCCATTTTTGCCATGTCCTGGCAAGTTGCTTTCGTTCTTCTTCTCGCTTTTGTCTGAGTTTTCGATACTCGGCTCCCGATTTCTTTGGCATGTTCTAAATTTGAGATTTAACAGAAATAAAATTTGTTTCACTGTTCAAATTATATTTATTTCTAACAAATAAATTGATTATTACATTTTATCTATTCTCTAAAAAATGGATTTCGAAAAGATAATTTATTTGTGAGAAATAAATATTTGTTTAGGTGCAGCCCCCTCGCACTTTGACTTTAATTAATGCCACTTCTTTTACTTGACCCTATCATCACGATATATTTTTTCTCGTCTGATAGGTATTAAATCATCGGAATCACTACCGTACTTCTCATATAAATGAAACAATAAAAAAGTGAATTATATTAATCTGTGGCGACCATCTGGTCACACACTTTTATTATATCGAATTTTAACGTTCACTTCTTTAAGTCTGAAAATGGTTTTACGGCCCAAATACTTTTAGGACCTGGAAGGTTTTATGACGCCTTGTCTCAACACATCTGCCATACCATAAACCCGCTTACTGTTCATAAGGAATAGTATAAAGAGGCCGGCTTGGTACGGTCAGTCATTCATGCTATTCGCCGGCAGTCATACGGTTCACACTCTGCGATACGCTTTCTTCGACTCAATCAAATTCAGTTCTACCTTCGCTCCCGCGTTCCTGCCAGAAACATCTCACATGAACTCCGTATTCGGTATATCAAGAAATATACCAATAGGACAGTTCGATTCAGTAATACTCAGTGCTAGGCAGTGCTTCCTTCGATACGACTCTGTTCCTTCGGAACCTTGCATTGTACTTCGAATCATTATTACAACAATAAATATATATTATACGTTAAAACTTTTGTATAATTTATCATACCATAACCTAGCACATATCCCCACAAATCCAATCATAATATACAATAAAAAATCATTAAACGAAAGTGGAAAAATATACTTACATTAATAGTTTCTGTTTTCACTTTGTCACACAACTAACACGTCTGCTTAATTTTAGGTTCAAAAACTATTTAAAGTTTAAAAAGCAAGCGATTTCTTGGGGGAGGCATCTCAATAAAAATTTAAATTATTCTGGGACTTTCCAAGTCTCAGCAAATTGTATGGCAGGCCCATAAATAATGTAAGCATTGAGTAATAAATATCTGCCGTCCCGTAGTGACGAATCTCACACGACCCCCATAATAGTAATTATAAAATTATAAAACGTAATATTCGTGCTCGACACTCAAATGTGAATATAGCCGACGGTAAGTCGGCTCGCCACCATTAAGAAGTTGGGACTTCCCCGGAATCTGCATCCGTTGTGAGGTTGGGACTGGATTCAGCCTATTCTTACAATCCCACAAAACGCAATCTAAGAAATTGCAGTAATTTTACATAATTATTCTAATTCTAAAATTGTCTAGAGTTTCGGAGATTATATCGATTCCTTGACTTGTATGAGTTAAAAAAATAGGCTACGGAAATCTGGAAAATATGAAGTCAGATTGACGACCAGCCGGCCTGACCGCGCATAGCTAGGAATAGCCAACCGGGCAATCAGTTCGGACAAAAAATGTCACAGCATCTGGATTATAGGTATGTCTTGTCGACGGAGTGTTAATTAACGATATTTTCACAAAAGAACATTTCTAAGAATATTATATAACATTTTAGTATGTGACAAGGGAGCCATTAGAAATAATTTAGTTTTATTTATTTATTCCCCGTTAGTATGTAATCAAGAAATTTAAGGTAAAATAAGAAGAAATATTAGGTATGCTGACGTGTGATAAATAATAAAAATACTTTGATTAACACTTTTATAAATTTTCCGCCATTCCGATGTAATAGCGATTTTGGCGCCCCTAATTTTAGCGCCCGGGGCGGGCGCCCTCTTCGCCCCCCCCCTTCGCACGGCCCTGCCTCCCAGTATTCTAATTACTCGACGTTGTAATCTAAAAATCCGAGACGCAATGCTGGAATGACCCCAAGTTAAGGGTAGGGTACCCATTAAATTAGCCGCTCAAGAAATCGAATATATCGTTGTAAATATAAACTTCTTCGAAAAGTTTATTTTGATAACATATTATATAAAGATCGATTATTATTTCTGTGTTTAAGTTTTGGTTTAATCGTTATTATTAACTGATGGCGTTCCACCTTTGCAGTGGAAGATTTATATTAGTGGACTGTAATGTATATAATGGCGGTTGGGTCGTGCAGCCAAAATGGGCACTTACCTTGTGTCTCGCTGTTTTGGGCCTCTGCGCCGCGGTCTCCCTGATCTGGCCTAGACGAAGACGTGGAACGACGATGGGAATTGTTCTAGGACGAGGACGGGAACGACGATGGTCAGAGCAGGAAGGACACGACGCACACGTTAACACGGCCAGTTTCGGTCTCGTTCAAAAAGGAAAAAGACATCTTCCTTTTTTCCCATCAATTGTCGCGCATGAGCAAGTCCCCAATAATTGGCTGCACAGCGCGATTCAAAACACAAATACAAACGCGGTGAATTTAAAGATCCTTCGGCTGAATTCCGAACATTAACAAAGTTAGCAACATTTTACTTTAAACAGACAAACTGCAGAACCAAGTAAGTAACAACAGTGAAATTTGACTTGTAGCCAACCAATACATACATCTAGGCAATGAAGTAATTTGAAGGCAAAATCATAGTTAATAAAAAAATTATGAACGAATTAGGAGACAAATGAATATTAAAATGATGTTTTTTGTGTCTATTTCCATTAGTATTGGTCAAAACTTAATAAAATTTTCTTACTGTCTAGACAGGAACATAACTGACATATGTGCAAAATTTCAAAATAATCCTGTGGCAACTTTTTAAGATAGTCAATCAGAAAGAAATAAAAAAGTTATGTAGATATTTCTTGCAGCGAGCCTATTGCTCTTCATCCTAGTACGGGCATTCGGCCACTTGAGCGTGATGGTAGTGTGCGCGGGGATTAGGGGATACGTTATGATGGGGGAGTTTATTTAGCGCGACGTTCAAATCGTTCTTCCGTGCTAGATTTCGTATGCCATATGCATATTCACCTGCATGCCCAATAATATCGCATGTTATTCACATTCTGCGTCACTCGCGACAGTGGCACTTACTCATATTAGTGTATCGAGTTACAACTGCACTAAAAAAATAAACAAGGGACCGGAGGGCAGGGCACCTACGACGATTACGATTTATAATATGTACATACTAGTAATGCGTTCAATAAAATTTATAAATCAATTACGTCATGTATATTTTTGATAAATAGAAGTTGTTGATCCCCTGATCATTGCAGAGTACAAAACTAACTTGAAAAGTTTACAAGCTAATAAGAATAGTCACATGATCGGGGAATTCCAGATATTTATTAGTAAATAATTACAGATAGGTAGGGTCGTTTGCAAAGACGGCTGGCGGCGTGATCTATCTGTATTACCATCTCTGCTACCTCGGCCGTACCAGAGTCACCCCGCGAGCCGTCACTGGTCCGATAATTTAAAGAGTATTAATTGGAAATTGTTTTTTTGTTTTGTTTGTTTTTGTTTAACGTTCGACTGTTTATTATCTATTCCACAATTTTTTTTTATAGAAAACATTTTTAGGTCTGCTTTTTAAAAAGTATTTACCCACTGGTATCCCACTATATTGCCAATTAAATACCGGTACCCCCAGCACAGTGGTCCAGCCACCCTAAAAAGCTGGCCAAAATCCCAAATTAACTTACATTCGTGCAGAAATTGGTATATAGGGATTTTTGACGTCGCTGATTACAAGTCCTAATTCAAAATTACCATAAACACAACGGCGGATCCAATTTGGCGGCAAAATATGTGGAAATGACATAAAAAATTGATGAAAATTAGTATATGGGGATTTTCGAGGTCGCAGATTACGAATCTAAAGTCAAAATGAATTTAAACAAAATTGATGATCCATTTTTCATTCAGCGCGTTTTTTAATTTTTTTAAACTTCAAATAACTCCTATAGCAAACAATTTAGTGTTAAGTGTGATATTTCATTAATTTTGGAAGGTGAAAAGCTACTCAAAAATGAAATAAAAAATGATGATTATTGTGGGTATCTTAATAACGAAACGTCGTATTTTAGAAATAAAATTATTTTTTGGAAGAGCTTAATATTGTAAGAAACATAATGCAATATAATTTTCCACATAGGCCTTCTGTATGTTTTGTGCACAAATATGAAAAATTTATATTCGCAAGTCGTATTATTATGCATTCAAAGCACTCACTACATCTTACGACTTTAACGGCTCATCATGGACTATGGGGTACGACTTAATTTTAATTATTAATATTTTATAATGCTATCCACGTTTATCTTTCAAACTACCTTAGTTTTGAAGCTTCTTTTCGACTTTGCAATTTAGGATTTTGGCCAGATTTTGAGTGCAGCTGGACCACTGTGCAGTGGCGTAACTGTAATGAGGCAAAGGAGGGAACTGCCTCCGAACACCGGGTCTAGAGGGACCCTGGCCTGATTTCGGAGTATAATATCCTAGCCGCACTGTAGTTCATATTGAATTTCAATGCAGATGAGGTTATGTTATGTCGGCGACGTTTTACTTTGCACACATTTTGTATTTTTTAATTGATTATTAATTGGCTTGTAACTCAGGTACGATATTTTATTGCTAAGTCTCGTCTATAATAATTGTCGTAAATATGCTGTTCTCTAATTGGAAATTTGAGTCATAAAAAGGGACATAATAGAGTGAATAACGTGTCTTTGTAATTGCCTAAAGAAAATTAATTTGACTTTGCAGCAACATGAAGACAAAGTTCTTACAGAAATTGCTTTAGGAATTCTACATTAACATTTTAACAAATTAATCTTAAGCAATATGTCCAATCAAAATCATTTGAACTTTGCAGTAACTAAAATGGCTAGCTGACCAAAAATACACTTTTTCCAAAATTGCTCTACAAATTCTACATTGATTTCAATAGATGATTGGAATTTTGACATAGTGATATAAAAGAGCCGACAACAGAACTTTGGGTTAGAATATGCTCTACTTTCATCACTATTGTATTTAAACTTCCGGCTAGATTCTCCACATTCAACATAGTAGCAGAGAAAGATTACGCAGAGTTCAGAAGCCTTTACATACATTCATTTTATAAGGTAGAAAGTAAAAAGAAATAAGGCATCAGTTTTAAAAACTTTTTAAACATTACAACCTATAATATAGGGCAATATTTTTAAGACTAAAACGAAATAATATAATTTAAAGGACTGAAGGACTCGATCGATGGCCCTTTCTAACATATGTATGTTTTGTATGTATGTTGGAATAAAGTTCATGTATGTAATATAATTTTAAAAATGTCCATGTGGCCATCATGTTACTTTCTTTATTTGAGAGTATAAAATGGGTTTTTCGGATGTTTTGCATTTTTCAAGTCTGATTTCGAACAAAAACAATACTGTACGGCGAAAGTTAAAATATGTTTAACATTTTAAATGATGTACAAGTCTATACTCTTTAGAATAGTAGAACACCAATTTGGAAAAGGAATTTAATTTGGAAACTAATATTACTATAAGACATAAAGTAAAATAACCTTATAACAACAACGAAAAGGTGTAAAACTTGCTATCTTAAGTTTTTATTAATCCTACGTTTCCAGTCTTGAAGCAAATTATTTTGGCAAATAATTTGACTTAATGATTCGTAAATTCAAAAATGTTTTGAAGAATTGGAAACATTTGTACCGGTGCGATCAATAAATATATTTTTGCCAGAAAATGCGCATTACTTATGCAGTGCGTAGGAAATCCATTAACAGGCATACAAAATTTAACATGTAAATCCCTATGGTGCATCTATAAAAAAACGCACTGTATAATAGGCCCATACAACAGATATGGTTTCAAACTACATTATAAAATCTACTGGTAGCTTTTGGAGATTTGTTGTATGACAATAATGAAAATTTCAAGTTTTAATCCCCAAGAGATTATTTCTTGGGAATTACTTGCTTACGATTATGTCGCCCTTCAATTGTGTTTGGACGACGCTCGCTAGACCGTGAAATGGTTGGGTTGGGCGGAGTTTGGTGTAAACGCTACAGCAGAAGTGTTTTTTTTTTATAACTTCTCACCCGCCACCACCGATGCAAAAAAAAATAACCACAATACATATTCTAATACGGTTCTCACGCTCGCGCTGTAGCGGGGTGCAGACGTATAATAGCCTCTCTCTTTTAGAATCGCAGGCGCAACCTTGAATGTATCAGATATACGGAAATAGCACCGAGTTAATTTACCCTCGCTGTAAGCTGGGTTGCCTACAGTCATACCAATTTGATTTAATCCCCCTCTCGCGGGCGTTTACCGTACTTTTGATGGATACCCTACCGTTAAGACACAATACCTTATATGAGAGTGAAAAAGAGCATGATATGCAGCTAGCAATGCGGATTGGGGAAGAGAATCTCTCAATCGTCTAAGTAAATATGTTATTTTATTGAGTTTATTACTCAAATCCTTCTCATGTTCTTTCCAGCTTAGGTTTCTGTCAATATTGAGACCGAGAAACTTGCAATGACTGTGTTCTCCATTGTCAGAGTTTAGCGAGAATGTAAGGTGTACAGTTTTGGATACATTTAGAGATAGTTTATTTGAGGTGAACCATTCCAAGACCTGGTTGTTTAAATTCAAAAAACGAAATATAGCCTGAATATATAAATATTCAACCTGTTCATAACTCTGCAAGCAAAATTAAGTCTTACTAAGACTATAAACAAATAACTTATTGAAACAACTACTTCCCTGGCTAGTGCCACGCCGGATATTGAATGATACAAAAGAAATTTGCGTTATTACTAGTACTAAGTACTAAGTGAAATAACATTGGTTTAAGATCCCTTATTTCTACCCACAGGACTAACTTGAAAAATAAAACTAAATTGAATTTGAAAACTTTAAATTATAAAACTGAACCCAAAAATACGTAAAAATTAAGTAAATAGCCATCTGCAGACGCGTTTCGAGATTTATCAACGCGTTGGGTTCTATTTTGGATATGACATTAATAAGCGACAACTTTGTGGGCAAAAATTGTAGAAATATAGTTTCCGTAGCAGGATATCGTGAGGGACGCAGTCAAACGCCTTGCTAAGATCAAAAAAAGATGTCGCCGCATATTGACCAGCTTCAAAACTTTTTGTGATTTCATCAACAAAAGCCCGAACTGCATCCCCTGTTGAACGTCCTCTGCGAAAGCCGAACTGGTTGTCGCTTAGTATTTCATTCTCATCTAGGAAGAGAAGTATTTGCCGAAAAAGCAGTATCTCAAGTATCTTTGATATAATGGGTAATAGAGAGATAGGTCTGAAATTATTTAAATCTGTAAGTGAACCCTTCTTATGTATTGGTATGACATTAGCTACTTCCAGGCATGTTGGAATAGTATATTCTGTAACAAGGTTAGAATGGAAATTCGATGCGAGTGGAATATTTCGAGCGCGAGCCGTGAGGCGAGCGCGAGGAACTACGAGCATCTGAATTTCCATTCTTACCGAGTATCAGACTATACTTTCTCCTCGACCAGATAAAATAGAATAATAAAATAATGAACACAAAGAACTTACGTTTTATCACGTTTGTGGTTATGTTTATAGTATTTTGACAATTGTGATATCCAAGGCTAATTGTTTTATTCGGAACGATGTGAGAATATTCATTCTATCCCTTGTTATGGAATGAATTACATGCAAAACGCATAAGCGCATAGTGTTTTGTTCCATAACAAGAGTGAGAATGTGTAAGTTCTATAATCAAAATTGATTTCAGAATGTTTAAATTTTATGGTGGTCGTGGAGAAATACGTTTTCCCGAATACAGCGGTTAATTAATTTAGTAAGAGGTATTATTATTAATTCTTTTATGTATTTAATAGCGCCACTTGACATACCGTATACATCTCGGGCATTAGAGTTTTTTAAGCTAACGATTGCCTCTCGTACCTCTATTTCGCTTACAACTCTGAATGAGAAGTAGTTCGTGAGGGGGAGAGAACTCTGCATGAGTGTCAATGGATCAGCTTGGGGTTGCGGCAAATCGGAAAGAATTGATTTTGATACCTCTGAGAAAAACATATTAAAAGCTTCTGGTTGTATATCACAGTCTTGTTTATCACAGTCTGATGTTTTATTTTTTATTAGCGACCACATAGATTTTGGTTTATTGCTGGATTGGTTTATGTAATTTGCATTTGCCTGTTTTTTGGAGATTTGCAGTTGCGATTTATATTCTAATTTAAATTTAGTAAAAATGGGTTTGAGTTCCGGCGATTTAGAGCTTGCTTCTTTCAAAAGAAAGTGTTTCACGCATTTGTTGCAGTTCTTTATTGTACCAAACGACATTGTTATTGTATGTCGTTATTTTTTGAGTGGAAAACATTAAAGGAAACCCTGTTCTAGTATTTTAATAAATGACATAAAAGCTGTGTCGATACATTGACAATTAGCGACAAATGAGAAATCAGTATCTTGTATAAGGTTGTATAATTCAAATTTACCTCTTTCGGTGATAGGTCTGGTCATACGTACAATACGTGTTTTCTCCGTAGTGGCGTTCAGTACTGACCGAAATCGAACAAATAAAAATACAGCTGCAGGAAAAAGGGAACACCCGACCCGCAACACCATTCCGAGGCCGGAGCCGATCTCGAGACGCGCAGCAGAACAGGAAAAAATCAAAAACCGCACATACGACACATGTTGGTTTCACTACAAATTTGGAGAAAACGCCAGGAACTGCCGACCACCATGTACATTCAGCAAAACGTAAAACGGGAAAGGCAGTCAGTAGAGGCGGCCACCGACTGCACACCCAGCCCATCGCACCGCCTATACATCACAGATCCACAGACGAAAATACAGTACCTAATTGACACCGGAGCAGATGTGTGCGTTTTCCCACGCCGACTTGTTGCACAAAAATTGCCGAAAACCAGCTACAATTTCTACGCAGCGAATGGATCGACTAAACACACATACGGCACAATCAACCTCAACGTGAATTTAAAACTGAGAAGAAATTTCCCGTAGAGATTCGTCATTGCGGAAGTACATAAAGCAATCATAAGCGCCGATTTCTTGTCATTCTACGAGTTACTCCCGGATGTGAGACACAAGAAACTGCACGACTGCAGGACCAACCTCGAAGTGTTTGGACAGGTAGACATAGCAAAGGAGAGCGGAATAAGCACACTCTACAAAGAGAAGAAGCACAACCCAAAAAAAAAATTCCACGAATTTGTAAACCTCCAGGACTACCTAATGTACCACAACATGACATGGAGCATTTCATCCAGACAACCCCCCGGTGCGCCAGTATCCAGCAGGCCCAGACGACTCGCACCCGACAAGTTGAAAATAGCGAAACACGAGTTTAAAACAAGGTGCCAGATAGGGATCACAAGACCTTCAAAAAGCTCGTGGGCCGCACCATTGCATTTGGTAGCGAAGAAGAATACCGAATGGCGACCATGTGGGAACTACAGAGCGCTAAACGCAAAAAAGGTACCCGACAAATACCCAGTTCCACACATTGCGTACCACCAAATTCCAATAGCGAGAGAAGATATTCCAAAAACCGCGATCATCACACCGTTTGGATTATTCGAATTCTTGTACATGACATTTGGACTACACAACGCAGCACAAACGTTTCAAAGGTTCATGGATGGAATTCTACGAGACCTTGATTTTTATTATGTTTACATAATAACGACATACTAGTCGCTTCGAAAACGAAAGACGACCACGACAGGCACCTCAACCAACTATTCCAACGACTGGAGGAAAATGGAATCGTTATGAATCCAGCGAAATGCCGATTCGAAGTACACGAATTTCCATTCTTAGGATATACGGTATCCGAGAAGGGAACGAAACCACTCGACGAGAAAGTCAAGGCCATAAAGGAATTTCCACTGCCCCAAGCAGCCAAGAAGCTACGACAAATGCTTGGAATAATTAACTACTACAGACGTTTCATCCCAAACGCAGAAAAGACACAAGCACCGCTAAACGAGTTGCTGAAAGGCAGGAAAAAAGGCAACCAGCCCAACATTTGGACCGAAGAGGCAAGGGAAGCATTCAACAGATGCAAGGAAGAAATCAGCACCACAGCACTGTTGTCACACCCAAGAGCCGACGTCAAATTAGCAGTTACAACAGACGCCTCAGACCAAGCGATAGGCTGAGTAATCCAGCAAAGGCAAGAAGACGGTTGGAAACCACTGGCATTTCTATCAAGAAAGCTAGCGTATGATTGGAAATTGCTGGCGATATACGCGACCATCAAACATTACCAGCACATCTTGGAAGGACGAAATTTCACCATCTTCGCAGAACACAAGCCAATTACATACGCGTTCGCACAGATGTTAGAGAAATGCTCACCACGACAATTCAGATACCTAGACTACATAGGACAATTTTCCACTGACATTCAACATATCAAAGGAAAAGAAAACATAGTCGCCGATGCACTAAGCAGAGTCGAACAAATAACAACGGGAATTGAATTTCCAACGATGGGTGACGAACAAAACAAGGATACCGAACTAAAAAAGATCCTGGACGACAAAAATTCGAACCTGAAGCTGAAAAAAGTATACTTCCCAGAGTATAAAACGGACATATACTGTGACGTTACCACCAACACAGTCCGACCATACATCCCGAGGAGGCAAAGGAGGCTAGCATTCAACAGCATGCATCAATTGACGCACCCCAGAGCAAGAGCCACAACCAAGCTAATGACCCAAAGGTTCGTGTGGCCTAGAAACCGAGCCGACTGCAAGAAATGGAGCAGAGAATGCCGTATCTACCAGCAAGCGAAAGTGACCAGAAACAACGTACCAACCTGAGGAGAATTTCAATTGCCCACACAGAAATTTAACCACATACACGTGGACATCGTTGGCCCACTACAAGAATCAAACGGAAAGAAATACATACTCACGTGTATCGACTGATTCACGAGGTGGCCTGAAGCTATACCAATGGCGAACATAGAAGCAACCACTGTAGCTAAACTACTTGTCATGCATTGGATAGCCAGATATGGCACGCCACTACAAATAACGACGGACCAAGGCCGAAAATTCGAGTCGAAGCTTTTCCAGCAGTTAGAAGAAATGCTTGGTCTCAAGCGAACGAACCAATCAAACCAACACCAACATCGAACCACAGCAAGACAAAACCGTTCATTTTTAGAGACCTAGCGAAAGCTATTCGTACGGAGAGACACCATGCGAATATCACTCCAACCACCGTATGAAGGTCCATATCTAGTGATCTCATGGAACACGAACACAATAGTAATAAGAAAGGACGGACAATCAACGACAGTCTTCATGGAACGAGCTAAGCCAGCGTTTGTAGAGAAGGAGCTCGAAGACACGAACAAAAACGAGAGACGCTAGACAACCATATATACGCATACACACCACCTAGCGACCACGAGCAAACGCGAGACCAGCAAACGAGCCGACGCGCCACCTCGGCAAGGGATGGGCGCGCCACCAGCAAGGGCTAACGTACCACCCGCCGACGAGAGAGGACGCGCCTAGAGTATTCCTAGGCCAAAGACGCGACGACCCTTCACAACGCGCTGCCGATGAAGCAGAGGCAAGCTCTCTAAAACGCCGAGTGCTACGATTAAGAAAAGTCCCAGCAGCTCTATCACCGATCTCGACACCCAAGAGGAGGATTCGGTCAGACCCGCTGACAACGCTGCCGAGGCAGATGACAGACTACCAGCAACAAACAACGCTCCGGGCCCTCTTCAGACCGGACCAGGACCACTCGACTCCAGTCCCAGTGTCACCACTGCCTCCGACGCCCAGAAGGAAACGGACCATATCCTCGCCTACATACCACCGCATCGACCGCGACACTCTACGCCGCACAGTGGGCCAGAATGCTAATTTAGCGGGCCAAAATTAATAACGTCTTAATCCTTTCACTTTTAAAGACGAATGTGTAGATTAGTATTATTTTTGAGGTCGCCGAGTCCGAATCTGTAATCAGATTTGTTAAATTCAAAATAACGGATCCAATATGGAGGAATTTTTTTTGTAAAAATGTTCGGTTTTTAATGAAAATTAATACCATCCTGTATTTGATACCTCTGAATCCAAATTTTCAATAAAAATTTCAAAATTCAAAATGGCGGAATTTTTTTGTAAAAAATATTCAGTTTTCATTCAAAATTAATAACGTTCAGTTTTTGAAATCTCTGAATCCAAGTTTGGAATAAAAAATTCTAAATTCTAAATGGCGGATCCAATATGGCCAATAATATTTTTAAATTAAATTTTAAAGTACTTGTAACTGATGTTATTTTAATGTGTTTAGATTTTAAGTTTATTTATTCATTTAGGATTGTATTGATATCTTTCACATGAATGTTTATATTCATCATGAAATAAATTATTTCATTTGATTTGATTAAATATTTAGATTTTAATGCAACTTCGCGATTTCGCCGAAATTGGTTTCAATGATTCTTCATTTCTCAAATTGTCAAATATATTCATATATGCCAGCTCATTCATGGTCAGGGGCGGCTCGTTATATAGAGCCACGGAGCCATGGCACTACCTGTACTTTCAAACTCAAAAATGTTTTGCAATTAAAAAAATTAGAAAATTATTTTGTGCAATATAGTGATTTTTGAGACTAATTTACAACTTTCTTACTAAAAAATTCTGCATATTTTATTATTAAGCCTGTATTTTCGATTTTTTTGAGGTACATTTTTGATCATTTGGCCTAAATATTCTTTATTTTGACCTAAATTTTCGATTTAATTGTTAAAATTTTCGACGTTTTGGTTCGCATTTTTTGATTTTTCCTGAGAATTTTTAATTTTTAGATTTTTAACGTGTATTTTAATTTTTTGATCCTTTGCCCCAACTATTCTTTATTTTGACGTAAATTTTCGAATTAATTCTTAAAATTTTTGATTTTTTTGTCCGCATTTTTGATTTTGCGGGCCAAATTTTTGAATTGATTTAGGTTAAAATATCTATAATCTGAATTATTGATTTATGTGCGAGATTTTTTTTTTATTTTTTCCGGTATTTTCGAGTTTTGTTAGTTGAAATTTTCAATTTTTTAGTCTGCATTTATTGTCTTTACGCCCAAATTTTCATGTACTGTCTTAATTTTCCAACTTTCTGACCAACATGACAGATTTTTATTATTTTTTTTTAATCTTTTGACCTAATTTTTTCTTTATTTTGACCTAACTTTTCGATTTTATTGTTAAAATTTTTGATTTTTTGGTCCGCATTTTTCGTTTAGTCCACATTTATTATCTTTAGGCCCGAGTTTCGATGTTTTCAAATTTTTGGCCAACATTGTAGGTTTTTATTTTTTTTATCTTTTGCCCTAAATTTTTATTAATTTTTGTTTAATTGATTGACACTGGAGGCGTTTACTTCGTGATATATTTTTAATTATAAATAAAACACTTTCTTTGTTAAATCGTGTGATATTAACAAAGAAAGTATTTTATTTATAATTTTCTTTTATTTGTCTGTTAATTTTTTTTCTTTTCTGGGTCCACCATTTTTATTTTAAGGCCAGAATTTTAGATTTTTGGTCTAAATTTTGCATCGTATATTTTAGATTTTTTGGTCTATTTTTTTATCCTGTATTTTATATTTTTTAACTTGAATTATTGATTTAATTTCGTATTTTTATTTTATTTTTTGACTATTATTTTCGAACTTCTGGTCCAGCGGCGGCTCGTGGATTTTGCGTAGGGGAGTCAAATTTTCTTCTGTTGCCTAACCGCCGAACATCCACGAGCCGCCGCTGTTCTGGTCTGAAACTTATTTTGGTGGCTGAAAGTGGCAAATAATTTTTCTTTTGCTTGTATTTTCAATTTTTTGGTCTGCATTTTTATTTTTCGATCAGGTTTTTGACCTTTTGTCCTAAATTTAGACAAAATATCGAAAACTCAGGCCTAAGATGAAAAATGCAGACAAAAAATCGGAAATTTCAACAAACAAAACTCGAAAATACCGGAAAAAGAATCTCGCATATAAATCAATAATTCTTTATTTTGGCCTACATTTTGTATTGGTTTGTTGAAATTTTCGATATTTCCGTATTTTCGGTTTTCCGTTTTGGTAATTTTTTTTGATTTTTTGTCCTTTATTTTATATTTTTTAACCTGAATTATTTATTTTTACGCGGAAATTTTTTATTTTTTGCGGATTATTTTTTTGAGGGTCAAAGTTTTTGATTTTTGTCCTTTATTTTAGATTTTGCCACCTACATTTTTGAATTTTTTGACCTGTATTTTTAAGGGTTTTGTATTCATTTCAGGTTATTTTTTTAATTTTATATTTTTTGTTTTCGTAGGTTTTAATTTAAAAATGGGGTTTATTTTTAGATAAAATTAATTTACTTTGATCTTTATCTGGAAAATATTGTCTTCGGGATTTATGTTAAGGAATTATTTGATTTTTAAATATTTGTGGGAATTTTGGATTTTTTTGCATCAAACAATGAAATGTCTAATTTAGGTTTTTTATCCGATCTAAACTTATACAATATTAGACTTCATTCATTATACGTTCAAGGCAGCGGCGGCTCGTGGATCTTTATAGAGGAGGCTACGACAGAGATGCCGCTCGTCCTGTACTACTTACTCTTAATAGGAAGTAAATATTTTGCTGCTGTTTTGGTCAAATTTCCTTCCGTTGCCTCCTCGCTGAACATCCACGAGCCGCCGCTGGTTCAAGGGTTATCCGAGAAAAACAAACAATTGAAAACAACTGAAGGGCGAATTTAATTTTTGTATCTTATCCACACCAAACCTGAATTTTTTTCGAAATCTCTTCATCCATTCAAGAATTATCCTCTAAAAAACAGAAAAAAACAATTGATAGGAGTTAATTGTAAGCAATGCCAGGAGCTTTATTATTGATTAGTTTATACAATGTGTTTCAAATAGTAATCGCAGTCAGGGGCGGCTCGTTATATGCAGCCAAGGAGCCATGGCACTACCTGTACTTTCATGCACAGCAAGAATTTTTAATTAATTCTGAAAACACTTACTTTGATCTAGGAAGATAAATCGTTCTTTGTGTCTTCAAAAAAGGAGGGGGTATTGAAGAAGTGGCTCTATCATCAACATATTCCACGAGCCGCCACTGTTCATGGTACCCGTGTTTTCCATTCGATGCCAGAACAGAAATGCGAGAATGTTGTCTCGGCAAATACTTTGTCGAGTATGATTTTTTTTTCACGAGAGAGAATATACGACAAGATATTTGCGATAGAAAATACAAAATCACTACTAACGGAAAATTTCCATCGATTCGCACGCAATATTCACGAAATACTGATGGCTGCGTGGCGTGCGCGTGCGTATAAAACACGTCACAGAAGTCACAAAGGCGCATAAAGGCAAACGATTTTTTTTTATACGCCAGAGATATATATGCACTACATTTTCATCATAGTCGAATAAGGGTAAAATTGAGTAATTTTTAGTAATGCCCTAATATATCATCAAATCGATTAAAATTTCATACTTACTTGACATTTAAATGTTTTATTATGTGAACTAATAACTAAATGGTTTTATTTAATACACTTATTTGTAACTGAGGTATTTCTTAAAGTAAATAAATTATTAAACCGCTCCATTGTTAACTTGCAACATGAAATTATTAAAAATTAAACCAAGCGCGCATAGACGTATTTCATTCAAATTGAATGTTATATTTGTGCTTATTGCTTACTGATTTAATGTTTATATGCGATTGTTTTGTTGAAAAATGTATTTTTACCCTTAATTAGGTTGTCTACTATAAAGTTATCAACACTAATGATTTTTTTTTTACTTACAAAAATTGAATTTTGTCCCGCTAGATTAACATTCTGGCCCACTGTGCGCCGGACTGAATCCTTGGAGGGTTCGCCTCGACGACCCCAGAAGACTTTCATTCCTGAAGAAGCTAATAAACATTGGCGAGAGTTCGGTTTTGTGATAAATAGATGATTTATTAACCACCCCTTTTGGTCGGATTCCCTTATACGAGGATTTTTCTTCGATTTTTTTACTATTCTCCAACAAGTACGACCCTTACTTCCCTCCAGAATATATTATCTTATAAATATCCAGAAAATGCAAGGGGAGAGGTAAAATCAGCAAAAATCGGGGATTACCGGTCTCTAACCTTCGGAGCTGGGTACTGCTCCCAGGGAAGATTTTCGAGCTTTGTGCCCGTGAAGACTTTTGATCTGACACCGAAAGGAATAACATATCCAAAATTTGGTCAATTTCACCGAAAGCCAATTTCCATTTGATTTGTGAGGGGTCCTTTGTATTTTTACTTTCTCCGTTACGAAGTACGAGAAAGTATTGTGATCGTGATTTTTTTTTCAAATTTTTTTTTGCGGGTCCCAAGATGCCATTTCAACAATTTCTGGAAAAAAAATTGTGTGTGTGTCTCTGTGCGCTCTGTATCTCAAAAACTAATAGAGCAATTAATATGAAACTTTGAACAAAAGTCTTATTTGATAACCGGAAGAACTGAAAAGCTTTTGGTAAAATTCCATACCTTAACCGTGTTTTGTTTTTTTCAAATAATATTTTAAATATGAAATATATCACAAAAATATTTAAACAAATATTAAAGACATCGAAGAAATTAACATCTTTTGCTTGAAAATATTTTTCATAAAATCATTGTTATTCGAGAATTTTTTTTTCATTTTTGGTTTATAATTATGAAACGATAATAGTTACAGCAAATTTATGTTAATAATAATTGTAGAGAATGCCAAAATGAACAACTTATGAAGAATACGTTTTTTTCGAAACCCTTTAGTTTTTGAGTAAACTGAGTTTTTTTAATTTGAAGTATAATTTTTCCATCTTTCATAATTTTGACGTTTTAAACGTCAGTTTCATCCGAGTCTACAAAACGTTCGATGTACATTTAAAATATGATTTAAATTAAAAATAAACCATAAAAGCGTAAATATAAATGGCTATGATACCATCAAGTCGGAGAAAGTAACATGATTTCCACATCACAATTTTTTCCTGTGATTTACAACAATACTAACTAGAATTAATTTGAAAATTTTAAAATATGTACTTTTCGAAAAAATGAAATTAAAATTATAAATTAGGTTTCGAGAATGTTTTTCTTATTCTAACCTATATATTCTTGTACATTATTGGAAACGTCATGAAATGCTGTAAAATGGAACCTATCCCAGTTCTCTGGCTCAAATAGGTAAGCTTCTACAGCATTTCAAAAAGTGGTGTTTTCTGTTTTTGGCCGTTTATAAGCACTTTAAAGCTCTGTAATTTAAAAACGAGTTGACATACCTCAGTAAAATTTCACATTTTTTTAAGTTTATACCAATAGCATGACTGTACCAAATTTCAAGAAAATCCGAGTAGAATGACCCTTGTGCTGAACACGAATCCGAGGTCAGAAAAGCTCTGTCTGTAAAATTTGAGTTTTTGGTCAAAATGTGTGGCCTCTTTTGTACTTTTGGTCATTTATTTTTCTTGTGAAAACTCCAGTGAATGTTTAAAGCTGTAGAATTTCCAAAGTATTACAATGTACATACTTAAACAAAAAAAACAAAACAAAACGGTGAGAGTCCGAGTATTTTCGCATCTACGGTCAGGTTAAGTCCCGGCTGCCAGTTTTCAGGTAAAGAGATTAGAAACCATTTGCCCAATCATCACACATCCCTCTCCACACATTTCTTCTGAAACATTCCTTACTCTTCCCACCACTAACCCTTTCCTCCTTTTCACACCCCCTATCCCTATTTGTATTGTTGGGCACCTTGTCAGCAGTACTTTGATCTTCAGTCGTATTTCCATTTCGGTATAAACTAACATTTTGAGCATTTATTGAAGAAAGACTATTAAGTTGAATTAATTTTCCAAATTTGATAATGTTTGTTAAATATCTTCTAAATGACGGAAAATAAAAATTTGAAATTTTGCACGCATGTGTAACTTGATATACTAAAATTAGGGTTGCCATTAAAAAAAATTGTCTATGACGTCATATCTCAAATTTGGGACACGCTGTATAAAATTTTATTACATCAAAAAGAGCGCAATTTAAAATACTAATCGATCTATCCGAGCATATTTCCGAAAAATATACTTTATTTGATTTACGCAATTTGTTCCAAGTTAGAGACTCGCCCTGTAGAAGGCGTCAGCCCTTATGTTGTGTAGATTGATTATTATTGTATCATCAGTTTCTTTCCTTATTTTATCTTTGAATTTCAAACATGTCGAGCATAAGTTCGCCTTTGGTGTACCAAATCCAATGAAATTTTATATTAAAGTAGCATTCTTATACTTGAAGTGCTTCGTTATTATCCATTAACTACGTACGGTTTCCACAGTTTTTTAAGTGCACTTTATTCAAAAAGTATTTTATTGCCTGACGTGTTTGTTATTAATATTGGCCTTTACACGGTCGCTTCCCCTCCGCTCAATGGGTGTTAGAGATAGGTTCTCATAGTTCTTCATAACATTCAAAATTTGATCTTTCTTTAAATCTAAGATTTCTTGAAACGCTTTTCTACACACGGCACCATTAACCCATCACCTGTCTTAGTAGTTATAGTGCAAGATTTCGGTTTATTTCAATTTTCTACGCGCCTGCGTTTCCTCGGTGTAGCTGAAACGTAGTGACGTAAAATAAATCCACTTGTTCGATTATAATTATGTTTTTGAAAAAAGCTGCATAGCACCCTTTGTGTGTACACTCTAGTATTTAATTCTATTTTATCAATTTGTGCTTATTTTATATTATAATATTTTAATCTGTACATACATGCTTTTAAATGTCATGTTTATCCAAATTTTGTTGATTAGCTTGCGCTAATAACATGAATAAAGTATTATTAAAGTATTATTATTATTATTACACTACATGCATGGAAAGATGAGAAGTGCATTGAAAAGGTTGCTATGATTTCCCAGCATGTCCACAGGTAGGAAATATAGGCAGAGTGAAGCGCACTTGAAAACATATTAATTTAAACTGCAAACGTCAACTTCTTCTTGCATAGTCAGTTCAGATTTGTCCCACGCTAGTGAGATTTAAGAAAATCGCAGTGGAAAAAGATCTAAATCTCTCGTCTATGACAATTTTGGGTTATGGTATAATCTATTTTTCAAGAAACCATAATCAAATTATTCAAAACACACAACAATTGCCACGAAAACTGCGAAAGTGAAGAATAACAGCAGGCATGAAATTAACACGGTCACTTGATGAAAGCGCACAACCATTATTGGCTTTTTGGAAGTGTTGTTTTTTTGCACTTCAAGTCTCGAGGGATATGTCGTTTTTTGCATCTCAGATGACATTTTAACAGCCAATAACATTGGACTAGTAGACATTAGAACCTTAAATTCAAATTTTTCTTAACATGTCAGTCTTTGCATTCTGATTCCAATGATATATAAAACTCATATTCAGAAAATGTGTGACGACTGTTACAGAAGATCTAAATTGCCGGTTCTCTTTTCAAAAATATCAAATTATTTTATTTTTTTTTTTTAGTGAGAGAGAGCCAGGATTAAATATTTTGCATTTTCATTAAGGCTGCATTAATCATCTGCCATAAGTTCTCGGGTATTTGTCACTATCTGAATCCTCTATTTAAAATCGATTCTGGTGTAAAAGAACTGTTAGTTATTGTACTAGTCGAGATGCCCTACTCAGGCAAATTTGGCTACAATTTTATTTAAACTTTCTCGAGGAAATCTAAGAGCACTAAAGTTTTATATTAAGAGCTGGTTAGTCTTGCTTTTTTAAGTACTTGGTAAATGTAGATATTCTGATGTCATTTTCTTTAAGGATTTAATATGATTTCCCTCCAAATTTCTAAACAATTAATTTTGAAATTTCTCGAGACTATTTTTTCTCCATAATTCCAGGAAAATTTGTCGCGGGAATTTCCGGTTCAGCAACCCTAGTCAGGAAGCTAAATATAAAAACATGAAACAGTATACAGGGTGTTGACTTGGCGGACGCAACATAGTAAATCGCATGTTAATTTTTAAGTATTCAAATATTGGCTCTCCTATTTATTTTAGAGACAAAATGTATTTAACTTTTTTGTAGAGGACAAAATTCTGAATTTATGGATGTTCACACTTAACACTTTACAATTCTCTAAGTTGAAATAATAATACTAAAAATAATCTAAAATAAATAGGGAAGCCAATATTTGAACACTTCAAAATGAACATGCGATTTCCTATGTTGCGTCCGCCAAGTCAACACCCTGTATACTTTATTATTAGCTAGAAAAGTAGTAACGGCTTGAGGATTTTTTTTTCCATTTTGTAGTAAGACTTATGTTATAGATTATGAAATTAACACTTTGTAAGCCACACGCACAAAGTTGAAACGGTGGTAATATTAGAAATAAAATACATGTGTTTCATGTTTTTTTATATTTAGCTTCCTGACTAGGGTTGCTGAACCGAGAATTCCCGGAACAAATTTTCCTGGAATTATGGAAAAAAATAGTCTCGAGAAATTTCAAAATTGATTGTTTAGAGATTTGGAGGGAAATCATATTAATTCCTTAAAGAAAATGGCATCAGAAGATCTAGATTTACCAAGAACGTAAAAAAGCAAGACTAACCAGCTGTTGCGTCCGCCAAGTCAACACCTGGTATATTTTTATCGACTTAACATTTTCTGCTTGGGATATTTCATAATTTCGTCGCAATTTCAGTACGTCAGGATGTTTTGCAATTATTCCTAATTTGTAATAGTAACGACTTCAAAAATAGTTTATTTTAGTCAATAATTAAAAAAAACACAAGAACAATTTACAAATAATAATGCGATTCAACTAGAATTTATGTTAAAAAGAAAATTAAAGCCATCACGCCAAAATGTTCTTGCTTATTAAAATTCTAATTACTCTCTATCTCTCTCGAGTTCAGCACACATTTTCTCGTTATGTTTAATTTGGGATCTCCTCTTGAATTAACATCTGGCGTGCCTCAATTAAAATCTGGAAATAACTAGATGCGAATTAATTAATCCCAATGCAAGTAAATACACCGTATTAAGGAAAAAATAACGAGACGACATTTTAATTGTTCTGTTATTGCAGGCCTGGGAATTGTTTAATCCAACAACGAATACGGTTTGGTAACTGTCAGGAGTAATAATCATTTACTTAATGGCTTATTGTAGTTTGTGTGAGATACGCAATTTTCTTACAATTATTACAGGAACAAATTTGAACTACAACGTATATTTATTTAATAGTGTTAATACAATGAGAATAAAGAAGGACTGAAAGATATAACACGCACAGACCAACACTTATATCCAATGTTATGTAATTGTTATTTCTATTATACAGGGTGTTCAATTTAAGTGAAGACATTGAAATATTTCGAAAAATACGCATCGAATAAAAAAAAAATATAATTAAAATTTGTTCGCCTCGGAGGGGGACATCTAATGATAAGACTCACTCAACCCCCTAGGGGCCTAGGGGGTAGGGGGTGAGAAATAGAAAAGTTAAATAGGAACCTCCATTTTTTTGCACGGATTTGAATACTTCGGGAAAAAATAAGAAAGTTTTATCTGAATTCTTTTTGTATTCGTGACAGACGACGCTATAATCGACAAAATTCAAAATTGGCAAAAATCGTTGAAAAATGGGGATTTTCTGAGAAATGGGGATTCGTAAAATAAGGTTCCTTATGCTGCTGAGAAATAATGCGACGTACTGGGAGAAATGTAAAACACTGTCTTACACTGTCAAATCTCCCTCTCTCTATTCCCACCTCTCCCGCCACGCTACTCGCTCAATGCCGGCCTAGCAGCCTTCGAAGATGGAGCTCCCTATCACTATTATCGCCAGATGCGAAATTCGCGCTGTGATACGTTTTTTAAGTGCAAAAAGGATTTCACCTATTGACATTCATTGTCAGTTAATCGAAGTTTATGGGGAAAATCGCATATCTGTTCAACATGTTTGCAAACGGTGCAGAGAATTCAGTGAAGGCCGCACAGAAATTTACGATGAAGGCAGGACCAGAAGGCCTTCAGTTTCAGATGGAATTGTCGAAAAAGTTGAGAGAATATTGCTTGAAGATCGGAGAATCGCCATTAACGAACTTGCTTTCCGTATTTCTGAGACTTCCAACACTAATTATTCCCAAAATTAAAGGAACACTTCGGTGGTTTACGCTTCAATACCGATGATGAAGTCAAGGAAAAGGTTACTCGATTCCTCAAAAGATTGGCGCCAGAATTCTATAACATGGGGATAGAAAAACTGGAGCATCGCCTGCAAAATTGTTTGAACAGAAACGGCGATTATGTAGAAAAATGGCAGAAGTTTTAAGCTTTAAATAATGTACAACACTAAGAACAAAAATATAGCTATCTATTATTAAAAATCATGGGAACCTTATTTTACAAATCCCCCTCGTACATATGAAATCAAAGAAATAAAAGTACACGAAGGTGTGAGTCTTCATGCCTCTCACACATAATAGTTTGTAATTAAAGCAAGTGTTCAAAAATTCGATCTTCAAGTTCAATACACTTATTGATCCTTCTTTCGATTGATTGTACACACGATAGAAGCGTATCAGCGGGAATTTGAGCACAAGCGTTTCTTATGCGTTATATCATGTTTTCTCTATCTGTTGGCACTTATTGATAAACTTTATCTTGCAGAACCCCATAGAAAAAAATCCAGCGATGTTAGATCAGGTGACCTAGCAAGCCAATTAATAGGACCACCTCTGCCGATCCACCGAGCATTATAATCACGGTCTAATACTTCCCGTGCAACAATTGAATAATGCGCTGGGCAACCGTCATGCTGAAACCACATACTTTGGCCACCATCTAAAGCAACATCCTCAAGTAGTATTGGTAGTTCTTGTTCCAAAAAATGTCGATATTTAATTCCATTTAAATATGGACCAATGAGTTTGTTCCCTATGATTCCACACCAAACATTTAAGGACCAAGGACGTTGATGCTCAATTTGTCGTAACCAGTTTCTACACTCCAGTAATGCATATTATGCCCATTAATACTACCATGATTTGTAAATGTAGACTCATCTGAAAATAGTACATTGACGAAGAAATTTGGGTTAGTTTCTATTTGTTGAAGTGCCCATTCACAAAATACTACTCTATTAAGAAAATTATCTCCATGAAGTTCTTGGTGCAATGAAATATGCTATGGATGATACTTATTACGGTGCAAAATGTTAAGAATACTACCTAGGGAAATTCCGGAATCGCGTTGTAATTTTCGAGTACTTATTTGTGGATTTTGCTGAACAGCTGCTAGTACAGCTATTTCATTGCAAACTCCTGTGACAGTGTTTGCCCGTTTTCTTTGTTTGGGTTGTACACTACCATCCGATAAAAATGTTCTAACAATATTGTAAAAAAAAGACCGCGATCGAACAGCCTCGTCAATATTTCTCCTACATTCGCCATAAATCAGAATCATTTCAATTTTTTCTTCTACGCTTGCACGAGGCATTGTTCAGTTAAAATTGTTTTCTAGAAATGAAATTAAATGAATTCTGCAGAAAATAAATACTATCCAAATCTCTTTTTTGTCAGAGATGCTCATATGAGTCGACTCATTGTCGTTTTATGATGAATTTTAGCGCTTGAGTCATGTTGAACAGATATGCAATTTTTTCCATAAACTTCGATTAACTGACGATGAATGTCAATAGGTGAAATCCGTGTAGCGTGACGGGAGAGGCGGGAATAGAGAGAGGGAGATTTGACAGTGTAAGACGGTGTTTTTTTTACATTTCTTTCAGCACATCGCATTATTTCTCAGCAGCATAGGGAACCTTATTTTACGAATCCCTATTTCTCAGGAAATCCTCATTTTTCACTATTGGTTCACATTTGGCACTAAAAGTACTATTACTCGGGTTGTAATGTGTTTGAGATCCATCATTTAGCAATATCAAGTTGGTGTCGTTTAATATTGTTTCCAATATTGTTATGTGTGTTAAAGTCGACAGTTATTATGCTAGGTGTAGGTATTTGTCTTATCATGTCTTTGAGGTTATGTTCTGTCCACTTATTGTCGGGGAGATATATGTTTGCTAGGTATTTTCCTGGATATTTTTAGTTCTGTTACCACTATTTGTTGTTCTATATTAAAGGTTTTACCTGGTTTAAGGTGTGATTCCTGTACACAAATTACCGCAGGTTTGTGGTCTCCGACAGGGAGCCGTAACTCATCATATTTATTTTCGAGACCTCGCATATTCCACTGTAGAATTTTTTCTGCCATTTTCGGTTAATATTTATTATATGGCGTTTAAATTCAGGTAAGTATTTAGTTTTTATATCACAGATAAGTATCAGAATATATATGTCGTAGGCTAATTGAACAATCCGGCTTATTGCAAAGAGCCCCGTCATTTTGCAATGCGCCCGGCTGATTGAAGATTTGTGGAGCACTTTTCAATCAGCCTGATATTTTTTGCAATGAGTCCATGCATCTTTAGGCTAGTTAGAAAATGAGCAATTGATTGTTCAAACAGCCTGATTTTATCCGGGCTTATTGCAATAAGACTTATCTCATGACGGCTTATTGAAAACCACGTCGCGTTTGAGTCATCACAATCCGTTGAAACTACTAGTTATCAGTTACATAGGTAAGAAAGAGGTAACATAAACTGCACAAAAATAATATTTATTTAAGGAATTATTATTATTAAACAATAATTATATAATACGTACACTAACTTCTAGGCTTTAAATATATTTCTTATGGTTATCAATAAACTGCAATTGTCAACTTTACCTCTCTTTTCATTTATTTCCACATGGTGAACTTTTATGGCACTTAGATGAGCACAGTTGATTTGCCTTCTTACATACACACTTTTTTGTTTGGCACTGCATCTCTGACACTGAACACTTGCAGCTGCTATACCCTTGGCCCCCAAACTTCGATATATTCGCTACAGCTTCACGAACAGATATATATTTTTCTGGCATGTGTTCAACGATTTGTGCACAGTAAATTTGGAAGTCACATCTAGAAAACCATGTTAAAATAATGCCACTTTTTATTCCTATCTGGTAAACATTATTTTCTTCTTTAAGAATTTTCCCAATTAAATTGGGACAGTCTAAAGGGCCACGGTCCACTTTCGGGACATTTAACAAAATAAAGTCTCCAACTGCAACTGGTTTTAGTTTTTTGGCAGTAGTTTCGATCATGCTCTCTGCTGCTCTCTTCTGGCCTTCGGGTGCTTTTTCACGCTCTTTTTGTATTTTTTCTTGCCTGCTGAAAATGTCACATTGATAATCGGCATTATTCCCCTTAGATATTGAGGCAGTGCTTTAGCAACAAGTTGTGTGCGTCTTCATAGAACATGAAGAACATGATAGGGTTTTATTCACATTGCGTGAACAAACAGAACACATCTCTTCAAAGCTGCCAACTTGATTTTCTTCTCTTTCTTTTGCGATGTCTCCTTCCTCTGCAATATCTCCTTCCTCCGTGATATCGCCTTCCTTGCCACCATCTCTAAACCGTTTCAAATCTTCTTCGGAGTTAAGTTTTTCCAATATTGTGGGTGGAATATTCGTTGAGCCTAATCCTAATTTTGGTTCTGTTCCAAAAAGAGCTGAGTTTTTTTTTGCCACTGAACCAAACGACACCCTATTACACAATCTATACTTCCATGGTCATCCATCCAAGCACGCAACATATTCTCAATATCCTGGTTGGTGGTCTTCCGTGTACTATTTTGCAATCAGGCCACATAGCTGAAAGCTCTTTGATTACGCCAGCTGTAAATTCACGCCCATTATCGCTCTGCAAGATATGAGGTGCGCCAAAGTCTAAAAAAATCTTCAGCAACTCTAATGCAACTTCAGCAGCACGCTTTGTTTTCAAAGGACGAATAAGACAAAATTTGGTTGAATGACCTTGGTAGTTCATTAACCATTTATATTCTCCACAGGGAGTTGATTGAAAATCGACCAAATCAACTCGAAGATTAAAATCTTTTATAGTGATTGGTCGTACAACAATATTACGGTGTTGTTGAAACTTTTTTGTATTACACGTTCTACACAGCGATACGAAAATTTCGACTGCTGGTCTGGGAATATAGAATTTATTTTTCAACGCAAATAGCATTTTATCTCGTCCGCCGTGTCTAGTCGCGCATTAATACTGAAGAAGCATATCATAGTATTTTTCAACAGGAATTATTATTATAACAGGATCTTCATAACTCTTTTTTCGCCTAACTCGATTGTGTCGTATTTTTTAGTTAATCCCTATTGCCTAGTAGTCTTCCTTTTTTCTGGATTATTTAAATTTAAAATTTCACGGATGGCTTCTCCTACGGTTGCATTAGTCCACGGCTTTTTAACCACATCGTCACTCTTATTACTATATTCTTTCATTTTTTCATTAAAGTTACCTTCATGTTACAAAGTTCGATTCCGGGATCACTACCACCATTGTTACTGTCCTGTGTAATCTTCTCCATACTATCGTGCGTATTTTTTAAATAATCCTTTAAAGTTGTTCGATCTTAAAATGAGATACACGATATTTTTTATCGTCTATAATCTGCGTCTTACAAATTATTTGTTAAAACAACCACTTTCCTAGCCAATACCATGACGAATATTGAGTTATGCAATAAATAATTTGTGTGATAGTTTGTAGGTATTTATTTCAACACGTTATTTTGTTAGTGTCTATGTGCAGTAATAAATACAATTAAAACTTATGTTATTTTGATATGTTTAATTTAACACGCAAATTATTGATTGTATAATTCAGTATAAGTCGTGATATTATCCAGGAAAGTGGTTGTTTCAACAAATAATTTGTTTATTTATTGTACTCTTTGTAAAACGCAGATTGCAGAAGAAAACGGTATCGTTTTTCTGATTTTATTGTATCCATCTACATGACGTAAGGGTATTTTTACTTGCTCCACAAATCTTCAATTAGACGGGCGCATTGCAAAATGACTAGGCTATTTGCTAGTGATGGGATAATCGGATGATTTTAATAATCGGAATATTTGGATTCGAATGACGGAAATAATAGGATGATAATCGTAATCGGAGTATCTCTTGATAATCGGAAAAATAAAAAAATAATCGGAATTGGAAAAATAAACGAAATCGGAAAAAAATTATCGGAGAGTCGAAGAAAACAAAAAAAGGCCTTCCCTTGAAAATTGTACCCCTACCGGTCATATTTGATATTTAAATCTCGTACTTCGTGACGGAGAATCCTAATCCTATTTCTAACAGTAGAGATATATTTTTTCGAATTGTAATTACTTAAATCTTCAGAAATAACAGAAACGCGCCGCTTTTTTCTTTATGATTATTATCGACCCGACATCGACAAAACGCAATAAAACCAAATCCAAAGGATTGTGATGCGCCCTAGTACCGCAAAAACACTGCGTCTACTGTCCATGAAGTGCCAAACTGTTGATATGCCACGCAAATCCGAATCCGAATATTAATCCGAATCGGAATAATATTCGGAATCGGAATATGAATCCGAATCGAAATACGAATACGAATCGGCATCCGAATCCGAATCGGAATACGAATACTAATCGGCAAACGAATGCGAATCGGCATACGAATCCGAATCGGAATACGAATTCGAATCGGCATACGAATCCGAATCGAAATACGATTCCGAATCGAAATACGATTCAGAATCGGAATACGATTTCGAATCGGATTAAAAATAATCGCCACTCGACGATTATTTTAATAATCGGAGTCACCGATTATTTCAATAATCGGAGTCACCGATTATTTTTATCCGAATCGGCCCATGACTACTCTTTGCAATAAGCCGGTTTGTTCAATTAGCCTACGACATATATACAGATATATATATTTCAGTTGATGTATTATATCTTTGTTCTGTACTTCGTCTTATTGTAGCTCGTCCTTTCAGGATCTTTCCTTTGAGAGATTCAGCCAGCCGGCCAACCCTTCTTCTTTTTTTGTGGTTGGTGACTTATCTGGCAGCTGGTATTCGTTTTCTGTCCCTGGTGAATCATATTCTGAGTCTTTAGTGGTGGCTGCGGTGGAGTCACTTAGAGTCCAATTCTCTAATTGACCCATAGTTCTATGTATTGGAGTATTGGGTAGTAGTTGTGTATTAGCTGTGTATACCCTTATTGTTTGTTCGGCAAATGTTTTATCTGGTTGTGCTCTAAATTTACCATATAAAGGGTTTTCCAATAAGAGGTTTCATTTTGAATAGCCCGCTATCTGGGCAGCTGTCACTTTTGCAGCTGTCATCTTTTGACATTTGACAAGTAAAAACCATGCCATTAGTAAAAATGCAACGATACACGCATTGAAATTATTAAAATTCACTACAGAAATGGTGAAAATTTTGCAGTCACAGTTCGCCAAACTAAAGCACTTTTGGGTCGTCGTGAAGCACCTTCTCGGCCAGCAATAGTAAAACTGGTTAAAAAATTTGAGCTGTTGGGACAACCTAGTGATGTGAAGAATCGAAACCGTGTGCGTCGCTCAAAAACAATTGAGAATATTGCTGCTGTAGCCAATAGTGTTAACGAAAATCCAGGTTTGTCGATTCCTCATCGATCTGGAATTAGACATTCCAAAAACGAACATTACACCGTATTTTGCATAAAGACTTGAAGGTTTGAAGGCTTTTAAAGTTCAGTTAGCACAAGAACTCAAGCCGGTCGATCACCAGCAACGTCGTATCTTTGCTGATTGGGTCCTTGAAATGCATCAAAATGATCCGGATTTTCATCGAAACATCATCTTCAGTGATGAAGCCTATTTTCACCTCGGAGACTACGTGAATAAGAATAATTGCAGTATTTGGGATTCGGATAATCCAAGAATGCTTATTGAAAAGCCCCTCTATCCTCAACGTGTCACTGTTTGGTGCGGTTTTTGGGCTGGCGGTGTGATTGTACCTTGCTTATTCGAAAATGAGGCTGATGCAACTGTTACGGTGAATGGATTGCGCTATCGAGCTATGATTAATGATTTTTTATGGCCGGAATTGGAAGATATTGATGTGGACGACGTTTATTTTCAACAAGACGGCGCTACGTGCCACACAAGCAACGAAACAATCCCAATTTTGCAAGAAAAGTTTCCTGGCCGTGTTATTTCGCGAAGAGGTGATCACAATTGGCCCCCGAGATCTTGTGACTTGACACCTTTAGACTTTTTTCTTTGGGGCCACGTGAAAGATAAGGTCTATGCCAATGCTCCACAATCGATTCAAGACCTAAAAAATGGAATTCGTAAAGTTATCGAGGACATACAGCCGCAAATGTGCGAATTGGTCATGGAAAATTTCATGAAAAGGATATGGTGCTGCAACCGTAGTCGTGGCGGCCATCTGGCTGATATCGTTTTCCATCCTTAATGGCATACCTTTCTCTTTACAATGAATAAATATCCATTGAGGTCTCTTAAAATATACATGTTCTTTTTAAATAGCAAAATGAAACCTCTTATTGGAAAACCCTTTACAATGTCCCTGGCATCTTTATAGGTTCGGTTTTCTAAGACTTTTGTTGCACAGACTTTTTTTCTTTTAGTGCAATTGGGCAAATCGGGGGTATTTGACATTCTTCACTTTCCTCATGTTTGTCTCTTCCACAATCGCACATCGGTTTATTTCGGCAGTACTTTGAGGGGTGTCCAAATTGGTGGCAGTTGTAGCACTTCATGGGTTTAGGTATGAATGGTCGTACTCGAAGATGTAGTTACGCCGCCTTTATGTTTTGTGGTAGACTACTTTTGTTGAACGTCAGCTTGATTGATGTGGTCGGTTTCAGTACATTCAGTTCTTTCTTCATTATACGTTGAACTTCTATTACTCCTGTGTCTGCAGTTCTTGCTATATTTGTTCTTCGCTGCATACGTTCAGGTCTGCACACATTATTATTATTTTTTTCAACTCTACCCTTTGTTATTAGAAGCTAACAGATTAAATGCATCAATTACTAAGATTATTAGCGTCTTTCTGTCGTTATTTCATGCGACTGGATTGGAGCGTCGCGGGGTATTAGAGGGGAGTGAGTGCTAGTTAATATCTCCATTTTAGCACTCCATCATTTTGCTGCCATCGAGCACTCCGTCTTTTTTCTATTTCAATTTTGATAAATTTTATTATATCCTTGATTTGAGTGGGAAGTATTTCTTGTTCAGTTGGGTTGTTCCCTGCAGCGCGTTTAGCTAGTTCATCAGCTTACTCATTGCCAGGTATTCCTTGGTGGGATGGTATCCATATTATTTCAATACTTCTCCCACTGTTTACAAGGCTATTATACTTTTCTAGAATGTGTTTACTGATCTCATTTTTTGGGAACATTGTATCAATGTTGATACCATGTATGGCTTTAGCAGAGTGCGTAAGGATGATTGTTTATTCACAATCACTATAATAATATGCATATTTTTAACCTCGAAAAAGTTGGGATATTAGCGATTCCCTCTTCGAGATGGGTAATATTCTATTACTAACGTCTATTTCGAGGTACAGAAACATTTTGCGAACCTCTATTTCGAAATACAGAAACAGTCAATTGTCAGTTTATATAAACGTCAAATTGACATCAATCATGCGCTCGGTTCTCCAACGAATCTACTCTGAAGTGAATTTTACAATTCTGTTTAATTATGGATTACCACGTCATAACGGTCGCAACCATCCTCTTCATTAAGTACTTCTTATTTATAAGTGGATATTAATGATTTGTGCTCTTACACGAAACGGATTTATGCATATCTCAGGTTGGCAATATCCCAACAACCCATCAAGTGTCAAAACCGTAACCTCATAATAAATGCGCCTTCACAACAACCCGCGGACAGTAACGAGGACGGGAACGGAGGCGAAAATATAGCAAGCTTCTCGTTCCCGTTACCCGAAATTAGTTATTAGTTATGTCAACATGCGAATCATTTAACTTTTGGTTCCCGGAAGTTGTTGCGTTTACATTTGTCCGTTACGTGAAATGCACGTTTACCCCATTTTATGTCAATTGCCGTAAGTCGTATTGAATTACATCATTATCTGCTGGTGGCTCGGGTTCTCCACGTAATCTAGCTGTATTATGTAATACACTACTTACCACAATTATAAAAAGTGTGGTACTGAGGTTTAAGTGACACCCATACGTCAATTTTTTTACGAATTAAATATGTCCGACATTGAAATAAATATGTGTACCAAAATCAAACAATTTTACTTTTATCATTACATTTCGTGATTGTGAATAAAATAGTATACATACCTCGCGGGAACACAATTCCAGCCTCGCGCAATTGCAAACCTTGGCGCTTCGTGCCTCGGTTTGCAATCTATGCCCTCGGCTGTAATGATGTTTATCCCGACTCGGTACGTAATATACTATTTCTTCCAGTGAGCGTGTTCTATTGATTGTAGAGCTTTTAATATTGCCGAGAGTTCTGTATTTATTATGGATGCTGTTTTACTTAGTTTCCATGATCTTTGCTGGGTATTCGTAATAACTGCACATCCAGCACCAGTGGAGATAACCGATCCATCTGTGTATAAATGTTCCCAACCAATATTTGTTTCCTTTAGGTAGTTTGTTAAGTGGCTCAGCAGGTCAACTTCCTGTTGTTTGATATGCAGTAGTTTTGTATTTATTTTAATTTTTTCATTGTCCAGGGCGTCAGTAGTATATCTTCGTAGTATTCTTATCAAGTATTTCGAAGTTATTCAGAAGTTTGTTAATTTTGACTGTACTTGGAATGGATGTAGTGTGTTGCCTTTCATACTTTGCCCTCATATTGGGTGTTTTGATTTGCTCCCTCATTGGGCGATTGGTGTTTGTTGCTCTTTTGATACCATAGTTTGCTGAAGTTTGTTCCAGTCGGAGATCTAGTGGAACGGTATTGGCCACTCGGTGTAGGCACTGGATTGGCGATGTTCGGTACGCTCATGAGGCGATTCGTAGTGCAGTATTCCACAACGTTTGAATCTTTTTAAATGCGTTCTTTGCGATGGTCAGTGCATACGCTGGTGCTCCATATTCAATATGTGACCTAATGAGTGAGTGTACTACAAGCATTAAGGTTTCCTTATCTGCGCCCCATGTATGGTTACTCACAACTTTTAGAAAGTTAATGTTTTTTTTTTTATTTTTTGCTCTAGTTCTGAAATATGGGCACGATAATTAAGTTTTTCATCAAAGGTAATACCTAAGAACCTTTGTTTTGTTATCATCGGGATACTCTTACCACTTAAGGTTAGAGTAGGGTGCGTGTGTGGAGATCGTAGCCGGCAGAAATGCAAGACGGTGGTTTTAGCAGGCGAAAAAATTAGACTTCTTTTTCTTCTGCTTCCTTCGTCCAAATGTTTATATTTTTTTGTAGAATAACTTCAGTATTTTGAGTATATATATCGTTAGGTCATCAACATAGAGCAGTTTCTTTACTTGGTCGTTAAGAGAATCCGCTATGCCATTGATTGCTATCGCATACAGTGTAACACTAAGTGTAGAGCCTTCAGGGATTCCATTTTCTTATATAAATATTTCTGAAAAGGTATTTCCCACTCTAACACGGTATGTTCTGTCCTTCAGAAAGTTTTCTATTGACAGTATTAGATTCCCTCGAATTCCCCATTCGCACAGTCGCTTTATTATTGCTTTCCTCCATATCGTATCGTATGCCTTCATCATGTCAAAGAACAAAGCCGTCAGGTGCTCACGTTTCACAAACGATTATCTTACTGCTGAATCAAGAGCTACAATGTGGTCGATTGTTGAGAATCCTTTGCGAAACCCTGCCTGATATCTGCTTATTAACTTATTGTTTTCCAAAACCAATTTAGTCGGGTATTTACCATTGCTTCTAGAATTTTCCTTAGACAGCTGGTTAAAGAAATTGGTCTTTAATTTTCCGGTTTTGTGAGATCTTTTCCATCTTTAGGTATAGGAATTACAATGGCTTCTTTCCATTTTGTTGGATAGGTTCCCGTTATCCAGATTTTGTTATATATACCGGGTAACCCACGGATCTGTAAAAGCCCCATAACTTATTTGGTATTTGAAATAGTAACTTCTATTTTTCATAAACTGGTACCCACACCCATTCTATACATTTTAAAAATATGTATGTTTTTGTACAGGGTGTCCTAGTATAGATAACAGAACAGAGTTATGTTTTTTTAAATAGAACACCCCATATTTTCTACTTTATTTTTAACACCCTTAAGAAGCTGATAAAAATAGTATAATATACTATGGGTATATTATACTATACTATAAACGGTTTGTTAGTTATGGGCAAATTTGTGGCAAAAACATATACACATTGAAAAAATTTCAGAAGCGTTCCTAGCAAGGATAGCGTCAATTTGTATACACTAGAGAATTGTCCACATCATGAAGAATAATACACAGCGGCTTTCGTTCTTTTTTGTTCATACTGCTATACAGGGTGTCAACATACGCAAAACAATAGATAACTATTTTTTTCAAATGGAACATCCTATATATTTTGCCACTAATGCATGGCATTTTTGATAAGCTTTCCAATAATATATAGTTTGTATAATTAAATATTAAGAACTCTTGAGATATATCCATAAAAACATTTTTCTTTTTTCTTAGACTGTAATGTTCGTATGTGGATAGTTAAGTAAATAGTTGATTGAAAGTATACATAGATATAGGATCTATAATTTCAAGAAAAGGCCTATTGTTTTAATGAAAGAAAGGGATTTAGAAATATTTTCATTACTGCTTTCCAATACATCGCCAATGTTTGCCGGTAATAATAGACTATTTCTAATTAGTGTGTATTCGGTACATTCTTCGAACAGGTTAATAATAATTGTTAATGGGACTGTACACGCCTCACGCTGTGGCTGGTCTTCCCCATGTAGTAGGTGCAGTGAAGTAAGGTGAGTATGCCCCATTCTTAGTCTTGTTAGGACTGATTGCTCCCTTCGCGATAGGGAGGTTGGGTAGATCTTTAAGTCCAAATGACTGAGCGGTGGAGGTAGTTCTTCCAGTGGTGTGGTAGATGCTCTGTAAGCGGCTCTAACCGCTCTCTCATTGCCGTCTACACCAACATGAGAGGGGCACCATACGAAAATTACAGTGTTTGGTGATTTTGCCCAGAATATTGTATATAGCCTCGCTTATAGGTTCCTTGCCCTGCGGGTATGAAAGTGCCCTTAAGCTGCTAAGTGAGTCTGAGCAGATAATAATATCCCGGTGATCCGGCACGGACAGACAATAGCTTAATGCTAACAATATTGCCCTTATTTCCGCCGTGTAGACGCTTGTTATTGGGTGCAAGGTACATTCAAACTCTCTACCTGGTATACATACACCACATCCAACTCCTAGTTCTGATTTTGAGCCATCTGTATACAGTATATTACTGCCCTCGTATTCCGCAATTATGTTTAGAAAGAGATTCTTGAGAACAGCTGGGTGTGTGTTACGCTTTTGACAATCGCTTACTTCTAGGCGAAAAATGGGTGTTTTAGTAATCCAAGGCGGAGTAACGGGAGGGCCTACAGTTAGGGTTTCGGGAAAAATTTCATCCAATACGTCCATAAAATCGCTTGCTCTAATGGCCGCGGGTTTAGTCATAGTCGGTCTTCTCCTATATATTTCTCGGATACGGTCATCCGGGAGTTCGGATTGCAAGAAATGGGATCTCTTCGCTTTTAGGTTTATAAAGAAGTTTAGCAAAATACGAGCTCGTCGGAATTTTAGAGTAGGGACTTCAGAATCACACGCTATGCTTATTGTAGGGCTAGTTCTAAATGCTCCGATTGCTAGTCTGAGAGCACTATTCTGCAGCGGATCCAGGGTTCGGAGAATACTTTCGCGGGCTGATTCGTACACTATACTTCTATAGTCAAGTTTCGGTAGGAACAGCACTTTGTATATTTGAAGTAGAACTTCCCGGTTAGCGCCCCAATTTATTCTTGATATGCACTTGATCATATTTAATTTCTTTAGGCTGTTTATTTTTACTTCTTGGACGTTTTTATCCCAACGTAGCCCGTCATCTAGGGTCACACCGAGATATCTCACCGAATCCTTGAAGTTTATGGGAGTGCCCTTGAGATTGAGCCTAGGTGAGAAATGCGTTTTCTGCAAAAATGAACGCATGCGGTCTTGGTCGGTGAGAAACTGAAACCCTTACTTTCTGCGTTTGAGAAGATACGGTCTATCGCTTGTTGCCTTCTGTTATTCGATGGCATATTCATGGGGATACTGAGGAAGATGGCCAGGTCATCTACGTAGAGTGATCGTCCGATGGATCTGTCAATTCCCGACAGGATTTCGTTTACAGCAATACCAAACAGCGTCACGCTTAAGACGGATCCTTGCGGGATACCGTTTTCTTGGCAGTGTAGGGTCGAGAGCTTGTCGCTTGCCCTTACTCTGAAAGTCCTGTTTTCTAGGAACGAGGTTATAAAAATTGGTAGGTTTCCTTTCAATTCTCAATTCAGCATCGTTTTTAGTATGCCGTACCTCGATGTTGTGTCAAATGCTTTTTCCAAATCAAAGAAAACTGCAGTAAGATGTTCGTTTCTGGCAAAGCTGTTCTGGATGGCATTCTCTATTTAAACTAACTGATCCGTTGTGGAGTGGTTTTGACGGAAGCCAGCCTGATTAGGTGACAGAAATTGCTGAGATTCTAGTATCCACATTAGTCTGGCGTTTACCATTTTCTCAAGAATTTTGCTCATGCAGCATATTAATGCGATGGGCCGGTAACTTTCAATTGAGGACGGGAGTTTTCCCTCCTTATAAATGGGAACAATAATTGATTCCTTCCATTTACCTGGATGGCGACTCGTCGCCCATATCTTGTTGTAAAGATCTAGTAGGTACCTCTTGAGCCCTTCGGGAAGTTCTCTGATTATTGCGAATGTAATGGTATCTAACCAGGGCGATGTATTTCCCATCGAGTTGATCGCTACATCCATTTCTTTCCGGGCTAATGGGAGATTGTAATCTAGCATATCCTCTGAGGTGAAGTCGATAGGGATTTCACGTTCCTCTTTAGTAATTCTGAAGGCTTCGCTGTAGTTATCATTGCTACTTATGCTAGAGAAGTATCTTCCGAAACTATCAGCTGCTTCTTGCGCATCGTTTATTATCCGACCATCAACTGTAATACAAGACATTTGAGCAGATTTTCCCGTGCCTTGGACTGCTCGTATTTTTCTCCACACTTCAGTGTTAGGGGTTTGTGATTTCATGTTCATTACGTACGATTCCCAGCTCTCTCTCTTCTTCTATAGCACGGTCCTACGATAAAGCGCTCGTAATCTTTTGAAATTTATTTTGTTCTGCTCCGAGGGGTTCCGTTGAAATAATCGGAGCGCCGCCTTTTATTTTTAATAGCTTTCTTCGGGGAATAGAATGCTCCGCAGCAAGTAATATAGTCCGTGTAAATTCCTATGTCATTACGTCTACATCACTATATTCTGTGGGTACCACGATTCGATTCCTAAATTTCGACCAGTCTGCTTGTTCTAATTTCCACCGTGAATTCCTTCTTGTATCCATTGCATGGGCATCGACTGTTATTATTGTGGGAAAATGATCACTGTGGTAGAGATCGTCAGATGCCTTTCAAGATAGTTTGGGGGCTAGTTGACGTGAACATATGGTTAGATCAATTGCTGAGAAGTTACCCGTTAACGCACTAAGGTGAGTGTCACTTCCTTCGTTCATAAGAAAGAGGTGATGAAGTTCGAGGAAATCTACCACTAACCTTGATGTCCTGTTGGTTGCGCCACAGTGGGCTGTGTGCATTAAAGTATCCCATCAATAAATTGGGTCCAGGAAGCTGCGCAATGATTTCTTCCAGCTCTCCTGTTGTCCAATCACTGTCCGGCAGATATATATATATATATATATAAAACGGCAAGAAGTAACGGACGCTGCTATGTAGTGAAGTGTGAGGTGTAACGGGAGAAAGGTCCAGAATTTCGATATAGTCCGCAGGGAGCAATAAACCAGATGTAGTGTGTGCTCAGTCACTATATTTCGCTATAAGTAGCCAACGTTTCGAGTAAAACATTTACGCATCATCAGGGCCTAAAATTAAATGTTACAATAAATTTTAGTGAGGAGTAAAATGATCAAAATTGAGAAAAATTTAACAAAGTAAAAGCTGTTGTTAAAAAAAAGTGTTGTACTTGTTGAACGCCATTTTGCACCGTCAATTTTACACCTACCGACTGTGCTTTTAATCTGTTCATCCACTGTGTATTTTCTGATTTAAGTGGTTTGTTGCGCCCCTATTTCGTTACGCGCACATGTTATTTGCGATGTGCTGTTGTATTTTTAAATTTTAACGCCTCGTCTACACACGATCACCATGTCGAACTTCTTAACCTCTTCACCACGCGGTCGCCTCACGCACCGCAGGACATCATTATTTTAATCGTTTACTAGTAAGTTTAACCTCTTTTGTTTTCTTGTTCACTGCCTTCAGCTTTTACTTTGTTTGTGTGACTGAGCACACACTACATCTGGTTTATTGCTCCCTGCGGACTATACCGAAATTCTGGACCTTTCTCCCGTTACACCTCACACTTCACTATATATATATATATATATATATATATATATATATATATATATATATATATATATATATATACCATATATATATTGCATATGGTGAGACGTATTGGGTACATTATATTTACTGCTATGGCTTGCTTTTTGGTATTCAAGGCACTACATTATATTATATAGCAACGCCCCCGTGGGCGCGTTGATCGGGTTCGACGTCTTTCCGGATACAAGTGTATCCTCTATGTCGGAAAGGATTCCGGGGTCTGAAGTGGGTATCCTGAAGACATACCCATAATGGATTATATTCCACCGTTAACATTTTCAATTCATTATAATGGTGTGCACTTCCATTACAGTTCCACTGTAAAAAAATTGTAGTGCTTAGCTCTTTAAGTTTATGGGTTTAAATGGCGCCTTATAATCAGTCAAATAAATAAATATATACAAAATAAATCGATAGATAAGTAATTATATACATCAAAATAAATGAACTAATAAATAAGTAACTATATAAACAATAAATACATAAATAAATATATATCAACAAAATAAATAGATAAATAAATAATAAAATTTTCGAAGGGGGCTACTTATCCCTTGACGGGATTTTTCCTCCTCCTTTTCCCTTTTTTCCGGAGGATTTCGTCTGTCTTCCTTATCTTCCTCTTCTGGTAGGCTTTCTTTTCCCTCATCGTCTTCTGTTAATATTGATTCAATATCCGTGGTGTCTTTTCGTTCATCTGTTAAGATTGAATCAATATCTGTTGTATTTTCTATGTCACTTGGGTTTGTTTTCTTTTCTTTCCTTGGTTTCCCTTTCTGCCATCCTGGTTTTCGTTTCTTAACAGTTTTTCCTGAACCGCCACACTCCTGGGAAGGTGACGAACTACTCGCCGATACCAGTGGTCTCTTTCTTTTTTCTTGCGTTTCTTCAAAATGTTCAGCAAGTCTTTGTACCAATAATCGGCTTGAGCTGGCCTCATCTTTCGCTTTAGTGTAGGTAACATCTGGTGGGGGCATTAGAGCAGATTCTACTGCATCTATGAGAAGAGGTAGCAATTATTTAGCTAGGTTAGATGCTTGGCTTGACGCTGCTGCGTATGAGAAGAGGTAGCAATTATTTAGCTAGGTTAGATGCTTGGCTTGACGCTGCTGCGTATGACACGAAGTATGTTATCCTTTCCTTTGTTCTAATCTCTTGTATTGCCATTTCCTCTTTATACTTTGGACAAATATTTGCCCTGGCAGAATGGTTCCCGCCGCAGTGCAGACAATGAATTGGCAGCTCACAGGGTTTTCCCTCATGTAGGACTTTCCCGCATACACAGACTTGGGTGTTGACACATTGCATAGACGTATGGCCAAATTTCTGGCATCTGAAACATCGAAGTGGAGGTGGAATGTATCTGCGGGCATTGGGGTGTAAAATGCCACTCGGACGTAATTAGGTAATTTAGGGGTGTTGAAGGAAAGTATATGATTCGGAGTGTCAACAAGTTGTCCATCTCTCTTTGATTTCATACGCCTTACCTCTATGACACCTTGGGCTTTTAGTTCTTCTTTGATCTCCTCAATGGTACTGTTTAGGAGGTCAGCACAATAGATTATGCCCTTCGATATGTTTAAAGTTCCGTAAGGGTAGACTTCCACGCTAGAGTCGCCTAATTTCTCGCTATTTGAAACTTTTATTGATTGTTCCTTTGTTCTGGTCTCAATTAATATTCCTTCTTTAATCTTTTTTATCGATTTTAGTTCTCCAAAGTTATTGTAAAGCAAACGATTTAATAAGAAAAGGCTCGTTTTAGAGAAATCTCCTTCTTTATTCTTAATGATCAGAAACCGGGGTGAAGCTTCCGTCTCCTGACTCACCGTGTTTTGGGTATTTTGGGAAGGTCCTCCAACCTTATCCATATTTAATGAGGTGGGAGCCTCATCCATTTCCATTGCTGGGTCGTTATTGGGCTTGACAACCGCATCCCGAGCAGCCCGTTCTCGTGATGCATCCGTGGCTAGATTCTTTTTGCGAATATTTCATGTTTTTAAAGCGAAACTGCCCCCGCTGCGAGGTGTAAAGTACGGACCGCGACTGACAGAGCTCCGCCGAACCATGCAAGCTGCATGGTTATGCCAATGCTGGGGTATTTTACCCCAGCAGAACCCCTGCCCTGCTGGGTGATAAAACCCGTTCAAGACTCCCTAGAGCCATGCATCCTCTGAGCACGAGTACCATTCGACCGTAGAATTCCTATGAGGGGGAGGGACAGGTTGGATTAGGATGTTTGGGAATAGGATATAAGGGCAGGACAGCGGATGGCTGCTTCGTTAGTCGCCTTTTACGGCAGGTGAAGATACCGTGGGAGTATTCTATTACGAATCCTTCGTAATCCGGTTAACCGCCGATACCCGCCACCCGCACGGGTATTATTATTATTATTATTATATTATTTTTATTGTTATTATTATTATTAATATTGTTATTGTTATTATTATTATTATCATTATTATTATTATTATTATTATTACTTAGTTCAAGCTTTATGATTTTAAATGATTTATATTGACTGTTATTTACTGCATAGGCATTACCATAAGTTTATGGCTATCTTTAATAATGTTTAAATTTTTAATGTTAACAAAATATGTGCGGTCTGGGTTTGTATTTAAACGAAGGACGCGTATGTGCGTGCTTCTTTGAATGATGATTCATTACATCACATCCTGCGAGACGAACAAATTCCGTTTAATTATGATGATAAAAAGATACAATAAATTTCATAATTCCATTTCTTCTAATTTAAAATTTACAGATAACAAGTTGTGATGGTTTCTAATCAACTCTGCATTTTAACATCTTTAAAAAGAGTCAATCTTAAATTGTTTCAGATTTTCTCTCAAAAATTTCTATGATGATTCTTTAAAATAAGCAAACAGCACCTCTTGGTAACTTTTTAATTTTAAAACGCTTTCCCATCTATTACCTACAAAACAACTATTTTATATACACATCTTTATTCGGGGGCAATACCACAAGAGGTTAAATTTGGCCGGATAAATTTTATTTGTTTGCACGAGCCATTGAATCGACACAAATTTCGAGAATGAATTGAGATGGAAAAATCCATGAGCGCTTTAGCGCGAGTGGATTTTGCCTAATCTCAATTCATTCAAGAAATTTGCGATGAAATGACGAGTGCTTAAAATAAAATTTATCCTGATGAAATTATAACCGCAAGTGGTATTTGTTGAGATAATTTAACAAATAAGAACTATATTTATATTAACAATTTATATTAATTAAATGTACAATGCGTGAAAGAGCATTGTTTATTTGTGATGGAATTGTATGATGCACCAATAGTCAAAATCGTGTGTGGGTAAAATTAAAATGGTTGAGTGCCACGGGAATCGCGAAATTCGCGCCTGCACGTTTGCGAGTGGTACAAACACTAGGATCTTGCCATTAAAATGATATTTATAATTATTGTTTGTATAAATATATATTATTACTTACATTTAATGTACATTCCATACATTTCTGACGTTTCTTATATTATATTATGGGTTATAACCTCTCACCAAACACACACACGCATTACAAGCGGCATGAAGTTAGGAAACCAATAACAGCTGATCGTTAATTGACCGACACACATAAAAGGGAAGCCGCCAAATACACTAATATATAAATATTTATTTCACACTATTAGAACATGATAGAACAAGATGGATATTAAATGCAATGCAATTTTGCAATTCACGCATCGCATCAGCCCTAATCGCACGCTTGCGACATCTAGCGGCCGAAGTACGAAATGCAGTTCTGTCAGTGCCACCGGCTTTAATATCGAATGTACGAAACTAAATCTATAATTAGTGAAAAGATAATATTTACCTCCCTGGCACATGGGTCGGAATGACAATTGTGAACTATTTTTCACGCAGAAGCGTATCCGAAACGGATTTCAATTATATTTCACCGCAGAGGTATTCAGAACTGACACGAACTGACACGGCCACTGTTCAACTGAAGTTAGCTGTTTACTAAAATTGTTAATATAAAGATCGTCATGGTGAAGGTAAATAAATTTTTAACCATTTGCAAATGTTGCTTGTCTGCCGTTTTAAATGCACCTTTTTATACATGAGTTGAATTATCACAGTAAAAACACATACAGTTTATATTTATATAATACAACTTTTTACATATCGATACTTATTGCTGTGAAAGGGCTATCGGCCCTATACTATTTTATTTCTTTGAATACATTAACTACTACTAAGGAAGTTCTGACGTTTGGAAGGTTTCTGTTTAAATATCAACTTGATTTTTTAAAATTTGCAAAATAAACGTGTATCATGACAACTTTTCAACTTTAGAAAGTCATACAAAGATATTACCTACGAGAAACTTTTTTTAATGCACCAATTTTTAAGAAAGTTCACGTTTTGAAGTAAATTCTGCTTCACTATCAACCTAATTTCTGAATATTTCCAAAAATAAAATAGCAACTTTTAGGTTTTAAAAAGTCTTGCAAAGGTATAATCTGCGAGAAACTATTTTTTTATATGCACCAATCGCCAAGGAAGTTCTGGCATTTTGAAGTAAAGTCTGCTTACACGTTGTTAAAATTCGGTGAAAAAAACAAATCTCGACTTTTTTTAAACGTTTATTTCTCAATATTTAAAGTCATAGGAAAATATGTTTATAGTTTCTTTACATGAGCAAAATTATGTTTATTCCGTCCACGTGAGATTATCTTAAGAATTTGCGACCGGAGGTTTGTCGAATTAATTGGAATTTCTAGGGGGTTCAGTTGTGATGGAGAGACTTGTGATTTAAACGTATATTTCAACAACAAAATATGTACAAGTATAATCCGTCAACCTCAAGTAGACCAGTTGCGTAGTGGCAAATGGATGGGCGTAGGGAGGGAGAAGGCCATCGGTATAATACGGAGTGCGTTCGGTTAGGACATTCAATGATAAAAATTATCATGTTCTGTTGAAAACGGTAAGCGTTCCCTGCGGGAGGCCTGCACATGTCTGGCAGCAAGCGTACGAGCCGGTTGACGACCTTCTCTACACTGGTAATAAACCGCCCAATTTTTGTCTCCGATTATACTCGGGGAATTGTTTGTTCCTCTCGCTTAGATGCTCGGTGCGCGGCCAGCCTCCCCACTAGTCAGTTTGAAGCTGACGGATAATATACAAATAGCATTTCTAAGACCGTAATCAGTGCTTAGGAGTGTTCTCAGGGTTAGGCCGTGATCAGCGCCAGCGAGAGAATGAATTCATCAGGCAGGGGTACGTATTTAAAGGTGTCCAGCCGTAGGGATGATCGGTCTCATTGGTGCGCGCAAGGGTGGTGGTAGAGTGCCTGTGCGACAAGGATGGTTGCTAGTGGCTGTGAGCGTCGCGGGTGGATGTTACAGTCTCCCCCTCTAGAGGTGAAGTCGTCCCGACGATCCATCCAGCTATTGAACATCCATTAGTTCTTCCTAGGCCTTCCTCGTTTTCGTAAGGGCTTGATGGGTTGTGAAGTGACACCTGGCCCAACGCATGGAGTGAGTGCTGAGGAATGGTATACACCAATCGCTGTTGTAGGGTTGTCCAACGGGGCGACTTCGAAGGTGGTTGGGCCCAAGGACTGCAAAATAACTTATGGCCCATCTCAACTTGGAGCTGAATCCCTTCTTGGCGTTACTTAAGGGGTGTAGGGTTATCCAAACTTTGTCTCCAGGGACATAAGGAGGGGTGGCTCTCCTGTTCTGATCAGCTTGCTTCAGAGGTCTTGTTGTTTGTTCTGCGTTTCGCCGGCTTGGCGTAAATATTCCGTAAGGCGGGAGAGATACTGGGTTATCTCGGCAATGAAGTTCTCGGACTCGAGGATGGCTTTAGGATCTTGAGTGGCTTTGTAGGGAGTACGGAGTTCTCTGCCGAAGGTCAAGAAGGCGGCGCTGAATCCAGTTGTTTAACAGGTGGCCATGTTCATGGCAAACCTAATGGTCGGTAGCATCTCTGCCCATCGAGTATGGTGTTTTCATATCCCCGTTCTTTCTTTCTACTGAGTTGGCTTGAGAGTGGTAGCTGGGTAATAGTGCATGTTATATTCCCAAAACAAACATGGCGTGCTGCATTACAACACTAACGAATTACGTACCGTTGTCGCTAATCACGCGACGTGGGAAGCCGTAACGTAAAAAGATTTCTTCAACTAAGATGGTGGCACACTTCTCTGAGGTGGCGGTTTCCAAGGCGAATATCTCCACCCATTTTGAAGAAAGGTCCTCTACGATAAGGATGGTCATCTTCCCATCAGGAGTGGCAGGCAGTGATCCAAACAAGTCGAATGCCAGCACTTCAAATCGTTGATTGGCTGTGCGGGTTTGTAACAATCCGGCAGGTTTCAAATTTGTTACCTTATATCGTTGACATGCTTCGCATTGTTTAACTTATTGCTCTACACCGTTCTGCATCCCTTTCCAATAATAGTTCATTCAAATACGAGCGAGGGTTCTCTGGATTCTGTAATGTCCAGCTGTGGCATCGTCATGGAACGCCTTTAACACACGTGGGATCTCTTCCTTCGGGACCACTTGTTGTGCATCTTCTTGCTCTCCTTGTGGGTCGTATCGGAACAAAATTCCTTTAACCCTTTTCTTGTCCAGTAGACAGCGTTTTCGGTAGTTCGCGTGGCTTCCAGGTCATCGGTTATTTTCTTTAAATCGGTATCTCGGAGTTGGGCGTCTCTGATGTCGTTCTCCGTTCGGGATGTTATATCGATGGAAATTTTCTTTATTTCCCAGGGATATAGATCATCGTCTTCGTCGTTCACTGAGCGAGATAAAGTGTCGGCTACTCTGTTCGCACGTCCTGGTACGTAATCGATTTGGATATTATGGGCTTGCAACTGAAGTGCCCATCGTTCCAATCTTCCTGTCGGCGACTGTAGACTCATCAGCCATGATCCGAGGCTACCGTGATTTGCGACCCATCTAGATATCCTCTGAACTTCATCATAGCCCATATGATGGCGAGTGCCTCCTTCTCAATGGTGGCATATTTTTTTTCTACGGGAGTCAGCAAACGGTTGGCATATTTGACGGGGTGTTCGTTCACACCCTCCCCTTGGCACAAAACTGCTCCGATAGCGTATGCGCTCGCATCTGTCCTAACGACAAATGGTTATTGGAGCCTCGGTTAATGCTTCTTTTAATTGTTCGAATGCGGCGTCTTCTGCTTCACTCCATTTCCAAGGGGCGTTCTTCTTGGTCAGGTTGCTTAGTGGCTTTGAAAAACGCGCGAAATCCGGTATAAATCGTCGGTACCAAGAGCACATTTGTAGGAATGATATCAATTGTTTTCCATTAGTAGGTTTTTCCTGTTTTTGACGGCTTCAACTTTTTCTGGATTAGGCGAGAATCCTTCATTATCCTATGGCCCAGGAAGCGTACTGATCGACAGAAGAATGAACTTTTCTCTCGATTAATGCGGAGGTTCCACTTATCCAATTTCATAATAACTTTCCTGAGGTCTTCTAAGTGTTGCTTGATGGAATTTTATAAGATTATTAGGTCGTCCAGATATGCAAGCATGCATACCTCGGTAGTTTCCTTCGGAATTCATCCATTAACCTTTGGAATGTCGATGGGGCGTTTCTGAAGCCCAACGGCAATCTCTTGAACTGGTAGCAGTTAAACGATGAAGGAGGTTTTCGCTTGGTCTTGAAGTCTCACAGGGATCTGCCAATATCCGATGGTGGAGAAACTATACAGTTTACCCATGGCGTGTAATAAATCGTCCACATGCGAAAGTAGATAAACGTCGGGTACAGTAATTGCGTTAAGTTTCCTGAAGTCTACACATAACCTGGTTCCTCCATCCTTCTTGGGGACCATTACCACAGGAGCAGCCCAAGGGGACTGGCTTTCCTCAATGATGTCCTGGCGCATCATTTCTTTGATTTTCTTCTGCAATTCCGCTTGACGTACGACGGACATTCGATACGGGCGGGTGGCTATTGGGATGTCGTGAGTCACAGTGATGATGTGCTTTGTGTCTATAGTCGGAGGACCCCACAACTCAAACGAGCTAGAGTTGTCTAGAAGCAATTGGTTCATTTCTTCCTTCTCTTGGTCATTAAAATCTGCGGCTTCATCGTTGCGGAGACATGCATTAACATAAAACAATGCTAATGGCATCGGTCTTCTTACTCCTCGAGGAAAAACCTTTCTGGAGTACTCTGGGCGTATTGAATGATCGGCAAACAATGCGTCAATATACTCCGGTGAGTACGTATCATCCGTTTCGACTTTTTTCGGGGTTTCCGGTAGTGGGCCCATCAGTGGCGGTAGTGATCGGTATTCTTCCCAGTCAATATCCATTCGTTCATCATTAGTTCTCCCAGGCGCGTTTATCGGTAGAAGTGTTGCTAATCCGTACAAGTGGCACATCCTGACTTGTCGTTCCTCTTCTGCTTCCGTTTTGTTTTCCGTGTCCCTTATCGGCTCGTAGCAATGGTGTTCGTGCGGTGCATCGACGAACGATCATGTTTTTTGGGATATATTGAGAATGATACCCGCATTTTCCATAAAATCTACCCCCAGCAGTGTGGCGTTGTTTGTACTGTCCGGGAAGACGAGGAAGGGAGTTCTTATCCAACGTTTTTGTATGTTTACCATAACCTCGGTGCAAAGCATATTTTTCTCCTGCGGTTTTCCGTCAGCCAGTGTAACCTGTCTTTGTACGTTGTGGAATTTGGTGCCGTGTTGTAGCAGGTGTTTATACAATGATGCGGAGGCGATAGACTTTTCGGCACACGAATCTAGGAAAGCACTTCCCGTGGAATTTTTGATGCTGATATGAACTATCGGACTGCGTCGCTGTAGGGTAGCAGCATTCACTACACAAAATGCCAGTTTACTGTTTCCGTTGACACTCGGATTGCACGTTGTACATTTGGCACGAATGGTTCCTGGATTACCGCAACCGTAGCACGCCAATGTCGGAGTGGGCGTTTTCTCCTCTGATATCCTTGCCTGGGTTTCTAGGGCCTTCTTCCGCTTGCGACATTCGGCGAATGTGTGGCCGTGCGCGCGACAATACGTCCACTTCTTCTTCTTCTTCTTTATAGTAATAGTAATAGTATAATAATAGTAATTTATTCATATCAGTACCAATCGGTTTAAATAAGTCAAAATAGTTAGAAATACATACATAGAATAATATACAATTGTTGACATTGAAAGACATTGGTCTGTAATAATAAAATTGTGACAATAAATTATTAAATAACACATAAGCGATTAAAAAACACGGACAGGGTACAATTCATCAATACTATAGAAAGTCTTCCTATGGAGGTAATTTTTCATGGATCTATTGAAAAGTACTTCACTGCATGATTTTAATTCTGCGGGAAGCTCGTTATATAATTTAGGCCCGTAGTAGTTGGCGGCATTACGACATTTAGAAATCCGTTGTAGTGACGGATAAATGAGATTGTTATTTCGTGTATGATAATAATGTACTTCATCGTGGGTTTCATAGATTGTAATGTGTTTAAAAACATATTTGAGACACTCTATAATGAAAATACATGGTAAAGTAAGAATACTAAGGTCTGTAAAGGTCTGTCTACAATCATCTCTATATTTCAGATTGGCTATTACCCGTACAACTCGCCGTTGCAAAGCAAATAATCGATTAATTATATTAGAGTGACCCCATATAATTATTCCATAAGAGATATGGCTATGAAATAGCGAGTAATATGCTGTTTTAACTGCTTTAGATGGTAAAGAGTTTGTTAGGCTTCTCAGTAAAAAAATAATTCGACACAGTTTAGTGGAGCTATATTCATCATGAGAATGCCAATTTAATTTTGTATCCAAGTTTATGCCGAGGAATTTAGTAGAGGTACATACCGTATCCTCATTTTTTAAAGTGAACAGAACTTTAACTGTTTTGTTATTATTAACAGTTAATTTGTTCGATGTAAACCACTCAAATACAAGGGCATTGGCATCGTCACTATTTGTTAATGTTGATTGTTTGTCTGCTGTTTTATTTATGCAGGTGGTATCATCAGCATATAGTACTACTTTGGCATTAGCAACAGGTGATGGGAGATGGTTAATGTATAACAAGAACAGTAAAGGTCCAAGGATAGACCCTTGTGGTACACCATATGTTACATTTGTCACCGAGGATAAAAGTCCATTAAATAGTACTCGTTGTTGCCTGTTAAGTAGGTATGAGCTGATAAGCCGACACGTTGTTGGATGGAAATTATAATAGTAAAGTTTCCGCAAGAGTATATCATGGGGCACGCAGTCAAAAGCCTTACTAAGGTCAAAGAAAGAGGCCATTGTGTAAAATTTAGAATTGAAACCTTCTAGGATTTCATCTACTAAGGAATTGACTGCGTCGCTGGTTGATAGACCCTTGCGGGAACCAAACTGATTGCTGTTCAATATATTCTCCCTCTCACAGAATTTCATTATTTGTTTAAACAAGATTTTTTCCAAAATTTTTGAAATGACTGGTAATAGTGAAATAGGTCGGTAGTCATTTACGTCAAGCTCATCTCCCTTTTTAAAAACTGGAATAATATATCCAATTTTAAGACACCTGGGAAATGTAGCAGACTGAATGCACAAATTGATTAATTTGATTAGGGGTAGAATTATCACGTCAATAATAGATTTTAGAAGACTAGTTGATATTCCATAAATATCACGGGCATGAGAGCACTTCAAAGAAGCTACTATATCCCGTACTTCGGTGGGAGTAACTTGATCGATTTCAAGATAGGTATTGGGGTGTCTGGGAAATTCATGTAGCAAATGAATGGTATCAGTACCCGACATGGGCAAGTTAGTTAAAAGTTGTTCGACAATAGAGCTGAAAAAATTGTTAAAGTGGTCTGGAGTAATATCAGAATTATTATTACATTTTAACTTAGTTGGTTGAATCAAAGATGATTATATAAAGAGTGGCAATGTAATGGACTGAATATGAAACCGAGTTTTCGATCCGATGATATATCTGTTTCAATCATTCTTCTCCGTCGCTCAATCCGTAATTGGCAAAATAATGGAGAGATAACACCCCGCTGATGATTGGCAGTGAAACCATCCCCTCCCGTGGACGTAAGACAAATATGAAATTAGTCCACCAATAACAGTCGGAGCGACAGACATGGAATTACTATCAATCCTTCCCTCTCTGTTCTTAGTTAGTACCGAATCCGGAAACTAGAGGCTCGGTTCTAAAACTGGATCCAAAATCAGTCCATTACATTGCCACTCTTTATATAATCCTCTTTGGTTGAATTAAGGACCATAGTGCCTTAGGGCTGTTATTGGACCGGTTAATGAAGGACTCATTCGCAGTAATCCTGGCATTTTTTAGAGCAATATTGTACTGTTTTTTATATTTCATGTAATTTGCTTGTACGTTTGGAAATCTTACACTAGCTTCCTTCATTAAGGCTAGAGTATTTCTCATTTCCCGTAAGGAATCATTAAACCACATTATTTTGTTTTTATCCGAGGACCTAAACTTTTTCTCAGGAAAACAAAGAAGAATGTACCTGTGAATAATATTTATGAACGTATCAAATTTGTGTTCAGTGTCAGTAGTAGTGAGGCTAATAAAAATAAAGTCCGTAGCTTGGATTAAATTATAAAGTTCAATTTTCCCAGACTGTGTTATTGGTCGTATAATGCGAGTTTTAACTGTACTTGGCACTTTTTCAATGTTAATATGAATATGGAGTCCAATGTGATCGGATAAGCCAGAATCTAGTGGTTCAACTGATAAATCTCGTATGTTCGAAAACACATTATCCAGGCAGCTATCATACCTGGTATTAAATTTGACAAAACCATACAAACCAAACGAAGATAAAATGTCACACAGGTGGGTTGCTCGGGAATTATCGCTGTTAAATTTTACGTTGAAATCGCCTACAAGAAGTATGTTCTTTCCCGTATTTAAACTGTCCAACATATTACCTAAAACAGTTATACAAGTGTTAAAATTGCCAGATGGCGAACGATACATGGTAATTAGTATTAAATTATGTTGTGGTATAAAAGAGGTAGCTAGTTCACAGTCCTTTTCTTGCGACACGCACTGATGGTCCTTAAACGACGTGTTATGTTCAAATAACTGCAGGACACCTCCATGAATAAATTGTTCCCTGGAGAAATAAGCAGTAAGCAGTAAGCAGTCGACTTCTTCTTTTTTCAGCCAGTGTTCGCACAGACAAACTACATCGAACACTTCATTTTTGTCCTTTAGAAACGATTCAAATTCATTTGTTTTATTGCGTATGCTCTTGGTCCTCTTCACTAGGTTCCATTTGTTCCCCGGCCGGCTCGTTTAAAAATATATCTGTTGAGGATGACTCCTTTCGGCCAGTTCTTAGTGTCCGTCATTTTATCATAGTGTTTAAAATCAATACCAATTTTGAATACTGTACTCGAAGCATTTAGCGCAATTTTTTCACAAATGCATTCTTCCTGCCCCGTTATCATTTGAATATGATCACGCATATCTTCTACAGTGTAACGGTTCTGAATGCGCTTTATTAAGATCCATGCTTTTTTTGGTTCGGCTTGGATTTTTAAATTAGTTTTATCGCCGGTTCCAACGATGTTTTCGTTTTTATTCGGCGGCTTGCGCGAGCGCCGCTTATTATTTACCACTAAAGTGAAATCATCCACAAGTGTTTTTTTTCTGATTGTGTCCACATAGTTTGTCGCCTTTTTGTGACTATTTACATTGGACAGCTGTTTGCCGTTAGTTTTGTATACCGATGCTTGAGCTGTGGACGTTGCAGTGTTGCCACTAGATGCACCACCATCTTCAATTTTGTTATTGTCCGTAATGTAGTTAATACCGTCGTTATTCGTAGGGATGCTAATTACATCACTCATCGATACTGCTCGACGCTTGGATACTTTAACTATTGAGTCCTTTACTGAACTTGTGTCGTTGCCACCTTCAGACATGTTTACTAATTGAGTTGGCGGGAGGACTGTAACCTCATGACGAAGTTTCTTGTTTTCGGCTTCTAGACGCTGAATTTTCTCTTGTAAGAGTGAGTTATTTAGCTTAAGCTCGCTTACCAGATCTCTTAGGTTTATGTACGCCTCCATTTCGAAGTTGATTATTTCCTCCGTTTGGTCCACTGGTCCATGGGTAGTGAGGGAGGTTAACTCCACAGCATATTTTAATTTTCCGCATACAGCTAGCGTGGTACAGCACCCCACAAGTTGCACATTGGGTACCGGATTTTGCCACCGAACCACAAGCACAATTTTTCTTGCTAATTTCAGTATTTTTCGCGTTTACTTTCGCACTCGCAAATACACGACCGTCGTTCATAGTCGCCATCTTTTTTTTTCTTTACGTCAGTATTAGTACTGGATTGAGGATTTTCCAGTTCCGCTTTCTCCTGCCATGAGCGTTCGATCTCCCGAGCCTTGGCGATTAGGTTCTGGAACGTTTTACCTTCGCTTGGTATTTTCTCACGGATATTCGCATCTATTAGGCCAAATATATCCAACTGCAGCGCCTCACTTAGATTGTGCTCCGTTATCTGTGCGATAAGGGCCCTCTTTTCAGCGATGAACGTGTCCGTATTCTGACCGTTTTCCTGGCGTTTAGCGAATATTTCTTGTAATATTGCATATGCCGGTTTTTGCGGTTCATATGTATCCTGCAGCAACTTAAGGGCGTCGTCCCATGTAGCCGTTGTTGTTCTCACCCCTTGCCACCATACTGCAGCGTCGTTGGTGAGTAAGAGTAGCAGACCTTCTAACGCGTCTTCGTCTGATATCCTTTCAATCTTTTTGTAAACTTTGACGGTGTTTATGAAGCCTTCCACCTCGACGGGGTTCCTGCTAAGTCCTGAGAAACGTACCGTGCAATCTGCAAAGGATCCGGATTTGTAGTCTTCTCGATTGGCTCTTATGAACTCTTGAAACTGTTCCGTGGTGACCGTGATTTCCATGTTTTCTTCCGTGTTGTTTCGCACTTTCGCCCTCGTATAATATCCGGACCCACGTTGGGAGGCCAGTTTGTAGGGGGTTCGGTTGTGATGGAGAGACTTCTGTGATTTAAACGTATATTTCAACAACAAAATATGTACAAGTATACAAATAGCTTTTCTAAGACCGTAATCAGTGCTTAGTGTTCTCAGGGTTAGGCCGTGATCAGCACTAGCGAGAGGATGAATTCATCAGGCAGGGCTGCGTATTTAAAGGTGTCCGGCCGTGATCCACGGGGTAGCCACGGTAGGGATGATCGGTCTCATTGGTGCCCGTAAGGGTGGTGGTAGAGTGCGAGAGTGCCTGTGCGACAAGGATGGTTGCTAGTGGCTGTGAGCGTCTAGAGTGGATGTTACAAATTTAATTTTTGAGTTTTTGGCTCATGAAAATTGTTCTTTCTAAACCTTTTCAAGCCACTAAAGCTTAAACAACTCACAACTCTTCCTATACATGAAATTATCTGAATATTTTGTGGTACGGTGTTTTTTTTTTACAGAAACACAATTAAAAATTCAATTTGAAAAAATCTGAAGTAAAGTCGGTGATATAATTTTCTCACCAAAATTTATACAATTGCCAAAACTTCACATTAATCAAATGAGATTTTCCCAAAATTCAAATATAGGATATGTACAGTTTTTGACTAAATTATTAATAGAAATGAATTTTAAGGAAATTTACAAGTCGATGGTAATTGTTTTTTACATTTTTTTCAAGTGACCAAAATAATTACAATTTACTACTTTACGCTTTGTTCTCGTGGAATCATTTGAAAATGTGGGGATGTTGTGTTTGTAGCTTTCTAGGAAATCATAATCTTGAACGTACATTGAATTATTTTAGTTTTTAGCTTTCATAAATCATAATCTAGAACATATTTCGAATTATCTTAAAAGGTTTCAAGTCGAGAGCAATTGCTTTTATAATTTTTATGAGCCTCTAAAACGATTACGGTTTTTATAACTTTAGAGCTCTGTTCATATGAAATTATCCCAAAATTTAAACATACGGTGTATGCAGCTTTTTACAGAATCATAATTTAGACTAGTTTTTGTGAAAATCTGGAAATTTTCAAGTCCACAGTAGTTTTCAGAACTTGATTTAAGTAAAACTCTTGTTTTAAAAGGATCGATTTTGCAAATCCAGTATGTACCAGAATGTTGGAATGTTGTCAAAACCCATAAACATTTAATAAGTTCAGATTTTGATGGCATTTCGTGGACATAAATATGCTATTAATAAGTTCAGATTTTAATGGCATTTCGTGGACATAAATATGCTATGGTATAATAACATTAATCAATATGAAATTAATCAAATGTATCGGTCGAAACAGATCAGTAATCATAATCATAATCATAATCATCATTTATTGGTGTTTTAACAAAAATGTTTTACACAGGTCAAATGTACATGTAATAAGTCATAAATAAATTAAAATAAATAAATTAGTATCTAATGCTAAATCAAATAATTACATTTAAAAAGTGTGGTATAAATAAAACAAAGATAAAAGTATAATAAAACGCAATAAGTTAAACACTGAGTATTAAAAAGATACAATACAAATTAAAACGCTTCAAAGCTGACTAGTAATAATATTAAAAAGTTAAATAAATATTATATTACTAACAAGGTTAAAAGACTTACGAATTAAAATCGAAATCCAAAAATTCCTCCCAGCTGTAAAAGGCATATTTAAGCAAAAAAGTTTTTACAGATTTTAAGCATTTATTAATTGGCTGCGTTTTGACGTAGTAGGTGTACGGATGGCAAAACAATATTTAATGTAACAAATTTATTTTTTTAAATATAATAATAATATAATTTATTTTTAAACAGCCCATGAAAAACGAATTTCAAGGTCCAAGAACAAAAATTTAAGGACGCACGCGAATATTAAGCAAACGTGTATCCAGAGTTATAAATTTAAATATACACATACATCCGGAATGGTGGATATTTTGGATACATACATGGAATGTATAAATAGTCGGAGTGCATATGGTAAGTTAATGTAACGTGCATTCACAAGCTTCAGTCAAAATATCCACAACACTCACGCGCCCTTTAATTTTAGTTCGTTTTTGAGCAGTGTGCACGCGCTGCCAAAAATTACATATCTCATGGAATCCGTCCATGTTTTCGAAAACGTAACGCAACATTTAAACTGCACGAAAGGCTTTAGTCAATGAACTCGCGCATATTTTAGGCTGTCATTCTTAAAAATAGACATCGAGATTCTCAAATAAAATTTCATTTCACAGCTTAATATATTTGTAAATAAGTTTTAATATATTTATATATCATGTTGCCAATGTTCCATTTAAATGAAGAAACATATACAAGTAATTAAAGACGCAAGAATCACGGGAGGTATTTTGACATATTAAAAAAAATGTCATTTGTCAAAGATATGACGTTGTTCAAACTGTTTGATCCAATCTAATGGCACATGATTTTATTTTATGTGGTAAATGAAACACGTGTGTTGGGAATTTTCACAAATATGTTTCGCCACACAGTGGCTTCATCAGGCAGATGATTTTATTTTATTTAAAGGCGATCGACTAAAGTTCTTTTAACTATTGAAATTATATTAATAAAAGATCTGGAATGATTCCGGGAAAAATATATATTTTGCATTTTTCCCAACCCAAATTTCACACTTACATTTCAAGAAAATAATACACGTAAGTGTATTTTATTCTTTAACATTCAATTTAAATGCGAAGCTGCACTGATGAGACATAAATCTCGAAACGCGTCTGCAGATGGCTATTTACTTAATTTTTACATATTTTAGGATTCAGTTTTATAGTTTAAAGTTTTAAAATTCAATTTAGTTTAATTTTCAAGTTAGTCCTGTGGGTAAAATAAACGATCTTAAACCAATGTTATTTCACCAAGTACTTAGTACTCGTAATAACGTGAATTTCTTTTGTATCATTCAATATCCGGAGTGGCACTAGCCAGGGAAGTAGTTGTTTTAATAAGTTATTTGTTTATAGTCTTAGTAAAAACTTAATTTGCTTGCAGAGTTACGAACAGGTTGAATATTCATTTATTCAGGCTATATTTCGTTTTTTTTTTAATTTGAATTTGAAAATAAAGCTATTTTTGTGTCTGCTGTAAAATTTAAATTTTTGGGGTTACGCTGTTATTTACTTAGTGTGACAAGTTGCAGCAGTAATTCGTTGAAAATAATCCTAAATTCGGTTTTCATTAGTAATGCCTATTTTTAGAACATCTCTATATTATATAAACACAACAATTATCATAAGAGTAAGCTTCAATTAAAACCAGACATAAACAAGTAAAAAATAGCCTTCGTGTTAAATTTATGTACCCGGAAACGTCCTGCGGTTTGCGATTTTTCCTTGTGCAGCTCAATACTTAATAAATGACTGTGCACGTCATTCAAATAATTATTTAATCAATCTTACATTACAGGGTGTTTCAATAACGTGCTTATTTGTCAAAATTTCGAAAAATTTATACAAAAATTGCGCAAAATAGTGAACTATACATCCTAAAAATATTGAAATTTATACAGGGTGTCTCATAACAAAGTTACAGACCAAACTTATGTCTTTTTAAAATGGAACGCCCTGTATATCTTAGTATTTTTGTATTCCTTTTTACATGAAGTTTAAAATGATTTAGGTTGTGCGATTGAAATTTGAACAAAATTGTTTGTAATAATTAATTCATCAAATCAATAGTTTTGCTCACGTTTTAGCGTGTATCACTCCAAATGATCGATTTAAATGTAATATTCTATATTTTAGTTTCTATTTGTGAGATATTGTAGATCACGATGTATGCATTATTTCGGTACAAGTATTGTTTTCGTGAACGTTTTTCGAATTCGAAATTTCAACGGAAATCTCCATTTTTAGGTCCTCGGAAATGATTCTGATCAATTTTGTCAGTCTGTAGACAATTTTGAAATAAAAAGTTAAACTTGGGCTTTTATTTGATAAGCTAAAGAACTAAAAAGCGTTATGTAACATTTTGAAAAAAAAAATTAATTAAAACCTGTTATTGGTTTTCTTCAAAAAAACTTTTAAAGTCAATAATATTACAAAAATCTTTATATAAATGTTGAAGATAACGAAAAACTATCTGCATATTTTTTCTTGAAATATTGTTGAAGTTATTCGCTCTAGTTACATCAAATTGTAGACAAGGTCCAAATTTATTTAAAATAATCAATAAATCTGCAAAATCAGGAGAATCCCTTTTGTACCATCAAATCGAAATAATGGTGGCCATCATGTTACTTTCTCCGATTTGATAATATAATAGTTATTTATATGTACACTTTCATGGTTTATTTTCAATTTAAATCATCTTTTTACATCAAGCGTTTTGCAGGATCGGAAGATCAAAATGATGAAAGATTGAAATGACAAATACTGCAAAATCTAATAATCATTTTTACTCATAAACTAAAAAGATTTCGAATGAAACTTAGTCCTAATAAATTGTTCATTTGGGCATTCTATACAATTATTATTAAAATAAATTTTATGTCACTATTATGGTTTCCTAATTATAAACCAAAAATCACAAAAACAAACTTATTATGAAAAATATTTTCGAACTAAAGAGGTTCATATCTTTATTGTCTTCAAGATTTGTATGAATGTTTTTGTAATATTTTTCATATTTAACAAATTATCGGAGAAAAACAAAAAACGGTTAAGGTAAACGCCCACTTCTGGTATATGATGTTTTATCAAAACCTTTTCAGTTCTTCGGATTATCAAATAAGGCTTATGTTCAAAATTCCATATTAATTGATGTAATAGTTATTGAAATACAGCACGCACAGGTAGACACACATTAATCTTAACCTTTTCAAGGACAAATTTAATGCCTAAAAAGAAAAAATGGTGATGTGGCCATCATGTTACTTTTTCCGACTTGATGGTATCATTTATATTTACGCTTTCATGGTTTATTTTCAATTGAAATCATATTTTAAATGTACATCGAGCGTTGCGTAAACTGACGTTTAAAACGTCAAAATTATGAAAGATGGAAAAATTATACTTCAAATTAAAAAACTCGGTTTACTCAAAAACTAATGAGATTTCGAAAAAAACTTATTCTTTAGAAGTTGTTCATTTTGGCATTCTCTACAATTATTATTAACATAAATTTGCTGTAACTATTAACGTTTCATAATTATAAACCAAAAATTTAAAAAAGTTAATAAATTTCTTTCTCGAATAGCAATGATTTTATGAAAAATGTTTTCAAGCAAAAGATGTTCATTTCTTTGTTGTCTTCAATGTTTGTCTAAATGTTTTTTTGATATTTTTTATATTTAAGAAAATATTGGCAAAAAACAAAAAACAGTTAATGTAAACACCCACTTCCGCTGTACGAAATTTTACCAAAAGCTTTTCAGTTCTTCGGATTATCAAATAAGACGTATGTTCAAAGTTTCATATCAATTGCTCTTTTAGTTTTTGAGATACAGCGCACACAGACAGACACACACACACAGATACACACACACAGACACAAAAAAAAAATTCCAGAAATTGTTGAAATGGCATCTAGGGATCCCAAAACGGATATTTCCGTAAAAAAAATTTTTGAAAAAAAAATCACGATCACAATACTTTCTCGTACTTCGTAACGGAGAAAGTAAAAAACTGTTTCAAAATTTTTGTTATCTTTATTTTGACAGAAATACTAAATACAAAGTTCTTTTATAAAAAAAAAATTTCCTATTACAATTTTTGATCAAAAAAATGGTGGTTCGGCCATCATGTTACTTTCTCCGGCTTGATGGTATCATTTATATTTACGCTTTCGTGGTTTATTTTCAATTTAAATCATATTTTAAATGTACATCGAACGTTTGTAGACTCGGATGAATCTGACGTTTAAAACGTCAAAATGATGAAAGAAATTATACTGCAAATTTAAAAGCTGAGTTTACTCAAAAACTAAAGAGATTTCGGAAAAAACGTATTCCTTATAAGTTGTTCATTCTCTACAATTATTATTAACATAAATTTGCTGTAACTATTATCGTTTTATAATTATAAACCAAAAATGAAAAAATATATTTTTTTTTTCTCGAATAACAATGATTTTATGAAAAATATTTTCAAACCAAAGATGTTAATTTCTTTCGGTGTAAGGTAAACACCCACTTCCGGTGTACGAAATTTTACCAAAAGCTTTTCAGTTCTTCGGATTATCAAATAAGACTTATGTTCAAAGTTTTATATAAATTGCTCTATTAGTTTTTTAGACACAGCGCGCACAGACACACACACACCATGACACAAATTTTGACAAAAAAATCGCGATCACAATACTTTCTCGTACTCCGTAACGGAGAAAGTAAAAAAATCCAGAAATTGTTGAAATCCATCTAGGAACCCCAAAACGGATATTTCCCTAAAAAAAAAATTGAAAAAATTTTAACGATCACAATACTTTCTCGTACTTGTAAGGGAGAAAGTAAAAAGGTTACATGACTTTTATTCCATTTCAGCCTCGGCGCACCTTGTAGGAAGCGTACTAATGCAGCGTGTCGACTGCTTACCGCGTTGAGCCGGCCCTAATTTTAATGACCAGTTCCTGTTCCAGTAGGATAGATACACATCAAATACTGCATTTCAGAATGGTTTCTGAATTGATATTAAGAAGAGGCGACATCAACTAGCCCCCAAGAAGCACGGACTTTTTTGTGGGGCTATCTTAAAATTCGAGTTTATAATAACGCTCCAGTAAATTTGATTCATCATGAAAATCGTATACAGGAAGAGATTTATTTGTTTTTTTTATGCAAGGAGAAGAGACACTCCTCTACTGGGGTGGTGTTGGATTCGCTGGGATCGCGCCTACCAATTAAAACCTCTTCTCTTCTAACTCGCTGCTAGTGCCAGTCATAAACCAAGGTCTTTTCTGGTTTGTCATTTGAAATTGACCGTAAAGTAGAGAAGAGCAACCGACAGTCCCAATCCGTGGGCTCGGGGAGACAGGGCGGCGGTGGGACGGAAGGTGTGTCGCTATAGAGGGCTATTATTTATTTAAAATGTATTAAGACTGGGCTGGTCTGTCTAAGGGTAGTGTAGTGAGTGGTAGTTCACAGGGAGATTTAGACGTTCTACAGACAAGTTGCGTTTGCTGCATTCCGTCTCTTAGGTTTCAGAACCATCTCGAAGTCAGTTATCGGCTACTGGTTTTTCAGAACCAGCTCGTTTGTAGCCTTTGGCTTGCTTTCACCGGCACCTTAACCTCCAACGGGTTTCCACTGGCCCACCCGGGCTTACCAGTGGTTTTCTCGCACCAACCCTTATCTGCAGCACATCTCTTCGTGTTCGGTGACGGGGAAAGTTAGTAATAACCTCCCACCACCCGCAAGTCGGTGAAAACCTGCCCAGTGTTAAGGCGCCAGCCTAATATATTTAATAACTGTTTAGATATACTTTTGTATATTTTTCAGGGAGGCGAATGTCTCCGTAGCTAGGGCGTAGTACTACAGCTCTGGCCGCGGAGGGCGCTGGTGTCTCTACCCCTACTCCCGAGACCACCGACTTCCCTCCCTCAGACGAGGAGGAGTCGATGGACACCAGCCCTCACCTCATCGCGATGGGCGGATAAGGCGAGCAACCTCGACAAATTAACGGAGCTAACCGCTGAAGTGGCGCGCCTTGCTACTCCAGTTGCACACGCAATGGACCAAAATAAGGAGTTAATGGTAAAACTCCTGGAATATTCCACTCGTTACGGGCCAAGAGGCTCTAAAAACAATCCCCGACTTGACATGCCGACCTTCTCGTCAACTTGCGAGATGAAAATCATGCTGGCCTCCTCAGCCGCCCCGACAAACGGTCATCAATCGACGGTATGCCGACTCCCTCTCAATAGTGCGAAAGGGAGATCATGCAGGCCTCCCCGGCTATATTCAGATCTAGGCAAAGGTTACCACGGGCGCAAAAAACAACGACAATGAGAGGCGGACTTCGCTTCTAAGGCCGCCTTCGCTGCTTCAAAACTCAGCTCTGACAAGCTCCGTGGTTCTGAAAAGCCCCGGGGAATCGAATTGCCCTTGACAGACCCCAGCGCTTCAGATCTACCAAACGGGCCGCGCCCGAATCGACTTCCGAACCGGCCAAAAAAGCGACCGGTCAAACAATACCGACCGACCGGACCATCAATCCATCTGATGACCCGGCGGCTTCCTCGAAGCCAGGAATAACAAAATGCGCGGAGTCCCAGAGAAATCCCTCTCGGGCCACCCACCTACAACTACAGACCCAGGGCAACTCAACCAGTGCTTGGCTCAGCAATAGAACGCTTCTGCTCCATCCACCTCGACCAGCGTGGTTAACAACAATCCACCAGCTAAAAATCCTCCCCGCCCCCAATCGTCCTATGTTTCAAAGCGGGGTGGGTAAAACTTTACAAGCGTTAAACCAGCATGGGAGTAAACATCTTTAAGGCCACCGCCACGGCGGAGGGTATCCAGGTGCTTACACAAGCACCGACTGATTTCCGGCGCATAACAGAGTTCTTAGGCAAAGAGAGGCTTCTTTATCACACATATTGGTGTGAGGAAGACAAAACACTGAAGGTAGTCATCCGCACTGTCCCCGTTGAGTTCTCCGAATCGGAGGTCGAAGAAAGCCTTCAAAAGAAGGTAATCCCGGTGACCTCGGTCAGCAGGATGACCGGTCGCTTCGGCCCGATCCCTATGGTGTACGTACAAGTGCCCAAATCTGAAGGTCGCAAAATCTATGACCTCACAAACGTCGCGGGCCTCAGAGTAAAGGTTGAGGCCAAAAGAAAGTCATCTGATAGTAAGCAATGCTACCGCTGCCAACGCATAGGCCACACGCAAAGAGGCATATGTATGCGTGAAATGTGCTGGAAATCACGCTTCTTCCGAGTGCAAGCTCGAAAAGGACGTCCCTGCCTTGTGCGGTAATTGCAATGGCCCCCATCCAGCGAGCTTTAGGCAACGCCCAGCCTTCACCCGGCTGCAGTATACCCAAAAGCAGGCCACTGGCCCGACTAAAGCGACCCAATACTCCCAGCGTACTGAAGGCACTTCATACGCCAAGGCAGCGCAGAACCCCGCAAAAGCCTCCGCCAGTCACTCAGCCTGCCTCACAGCCGGCACAACAGCCAAAGCCAACCCTTCAGCAAGCGCAACACTACCAGCTAGCTACTCAGGCAAGCTCTCAATCATCACAAAGGAGCCCTATGTCTGACGTTGACGCCTCTTGAATAGAAAGAGCGTACAGACGAGTGCTGGCCTTGGCCAGAAACGACTACCAAGTAGATCTAATAACACGAGCATTCGCTGAAATGCTCGTAAAACTATCATAAATCTGCTTGACCACCTGCTTGACATGTAGAACACCACACCAGTAGTAGCTCCCAGCGATTCGGGTTATTCGACAAAATACTAAAATACTAGAGTTGGAATATTTTGTTCGCGAGCACAAAATTCATGTTGTGCTAGTGAGCGAAACTCTTCTCAGTGTAAGTCGTGTTCCAAAAATCGCTAGCTACAAAAATACAAGCAGAGGCACTGCCATTTTCTTTAAGACGGGACGACCACTCCCATCCCCCGATAGATAACCTTGCCAATCTCGAACCGACCGCCTTGGTCCTAAATGCCATCGATGGCCGGTTAAAAATAGTATCTGGATATCAATCTCCATCCAGTACTATACTCGACACAGATCTCGACATTATTTTCAATGATGACATGCCTACCATCTAAACAGGAGACCTGAATTCCAAAAGCACGGTTTAGAAGAGTATAATTACTAACAGGAACGGCAGACGCTTACTGTCGTACCTAGATATCAGACCGGTAGCATCTGACAGTTCTACGTTCTTCCATGCAAATGCAACCTATCGGCCGGATATTCTAGACATTGTTCTGCTCTGCAATCTCAATGCAGATCATGGCATCTGAGTCGAAAACGAACTAGGTTCAGGTCATAATCCAGTTATCCTGGATGTTCCATTGGTAATTCATCAACCCTCCCGCTTTTTAAAGTCCACGGACTGGGTGCAGTTCAGGAAAAAAGTCGACACTCTGGTCTCTTCTCTTTCAACCTTAAAGTCGGAAGTGGACCTTAACGCCGCAGTCGCTAGTCTGACCTCTGCCATTCTTCAGGCCGTAGAGGCTTCGACGAGGACTAGAACCTCGACCCAAACAAATCCCCGCGAAATTTCGCCAAAACTCCTGACACTTATGAGAGATAAAAGAGCCGTCCGCCATCGATGGCAGTCCACCCGTGACCCTGCTCATTGCACGGAGGAGCAGCGGCTCACTCTCCATGTCAGAAGCAAGCTGCGCGCTCTGCGTAACCAAAGGTGGGAGCGAAATATCTTAATTGGTCCCAGAAATCGTTCTGGGACATCACGATAGCTCCAAGACGCAAACCTCTTGGTCGCTCCGCGATCCACGGTGAGAAGGGACTTGCCTACTCAGATAGCGAGAAGGTCGAGGTTTTGCCGACTCACTAGAGCGGCAGTTCACCCTCAACTCGAACAATGGCAATGACCTTGATTTCGAAGACAAAATCTCTTCGGTGGTAAACGACTACATAGCAGCGGACGGCGCGCTATGGTTCATCGTCCCAGCCACCTTAGCTGAGATCAACAAGCTCATCAAAAAGCTCCCCAATAACAAAACCCCTGGCTACGATAACATATCCACTGCCATGATCCGAAAACTAGGTCGTAAAGATAGGGTTGCAATTCTAAATATCGCCAATGCAGCCATGAGGCTAGGCTTTTCCAGCGCCTGGAAATTGGCTTCTGTGGTCAACATCCTCAAATATAGGAAATTACATACTTTCCCACAGAACTATAGGCCTATCAGCCTTCTCTGCACACTGGGCAAAATAGTCGAGAAAATAGTCCTCAAACGTCTAAGGGAGTTCAAAGATGAACATAAAATCATTCCCGACTCTCAGCGTGGGTTCAGAGCCGGCCTCTCATGCATCCACTGGTGAGAGTAACAGAGTTTATTATCGACGGCTTAGCGCACAGAAAAGACACGGTTGGGGTTTTCTTAGACGTGGCCAACACGTTTGACAAGGTTTGGCATGATGGTCAAACACAAGCTCATCCTTCTCCAGTACCCCAAGTACCTAATACGATTCCTCCTTGACTTTCTTCTACAAAGACAGTTTAGCGCAAAGGTCAACAATGCCCTCTTCTCTAAAAGGGAGACGGGGGTTCCTCAGGGGTCATGCCTTTCCCCCACGCTTTACAACATCTATGTGACCGACATACCGGATCTCTAACCGGTAATAACCGCTCAATTCGCAGATGACACTACGCTTCTGTTCAGAGGTCGCACGGGTACTCCCCGCACCAGAAATCATGTTGAGAGAAATCTTCAAAAAGCAATAGACATATTCGAAAAATGGGCAGACCTCTGGAAAATTGCGATAAATAAATAAATAAATAAAATAAATTGCACGCCCCAAAATCACCCCTGAGCCTCTCGAGTTCAGTTTTTCTGAATCTCCCATTGCTTTACGTGACCAAGTTCAGTACCTGAGCGTTATCTTCGACAAACACCTTCACTGGGGTAAAAACATCAAACATAACCTCGCTAAAGCCCAAGGTACCCTCAATGAACTCTGGCTACTTATAAATAATAAGTCCAAGCTTTCCCACACCAACAGGGTTAACCTTTACAGAAAGGTCATCAGACCTCAAATGACTTACGTATCGACTGTCTATGATTACGACAAAACCACACTTAAAAAGCTCCAAGCCCAGCTGAATAAAATGCTGAGGCGGTCAATGCCCCTCTATACATGCACAGCACCCAGTTGCACCGGGACACTAAAACGCCGAGTGTCCTAGAGTTCATCAAAGAGTTAGCTCGTAGCTTCTATGACAGACTCGATAATGACCCCCCCCCCCCCCCCATCGGGAATCATATTTTCCCAATACGATATGCCAGCTGGACGCAGGCACATAAAACCGCAGAGACTTACTATCCTACTAGGCCCTCCATTCTCAAAGAACCTTACCCCCAGTCCATCCCTCCACACCACTTAGGGGCTTGTCGCTTTGTGGGAAGATGATTCCCAGTGGAGGGTCGTTGTCTATTTTGTCGTAAAACTTGCCTATTAGCTCTTTGATTTGTAAAAGTTGCGCTTGTAAAGGGGGCACCCGTTACTCGTCTTAGCGACTTGTTTTGCTGAACCTGGATCTCTTTGAGCAAATGGGGTTTGCAAGCCTTTGGTTACTAAAGGCTTGCGATGCGTATAGCATCTGCGGTCTAATAACCTGTTTATATAAGTTAACCCTATTTACTAAGGAGAGTTTGGACGTAGGATTGATGACTGGGAACATCTTGGTTAATATCGCTTGTGTTTTGCTGATGACACACTTGATTTGTTTGGACCAGCTAGGTCAAGTATTAACCCCAGATATCTGGCGTTATCTCGGAGAGCTGTAAGGGACTCGCCTAACTTGAATTCGAGGGGTAGTATCGGATTTTTAGGGCGTCAAAGTGTGAATTGCACGGCCACGTTCTTGCTAGGATTGATCGCTATTCGTCACATATCGGCCCATTCCCCGTAGGCATAGATAGCGGTTTGGAGCGATTTCTCCGTGTGGTTACGGGACTTATGATGTTTAACGCGACCTTGGTTCAACAACGCCGTGTCGTCAGCATATTGAGCGATCACGACCGGAGAGAAATCCGCCATAACGCTCACGTGAATGTTATACAGTCGGGGAGCGGCATGACCCCTGAGGAACCCCGGCTTCTATCTCTCTCCTGATGGAGAGGCAGCGTTAACTTTGCAGCAGTACTGTCTCTGGCGCATGAAAGAGTAGATCAGTCTCACCAAGTACTCAGGGTACTTCTATACGAGGCCATCTGGCTATACCTTATCAAAGGCCTTGACCACATCGACGAATACCGCAACCGTGTCTTTGTTGTTGGTAAAACCGTTCTTGATGAACTCGGTCACTTTCACTAGTTGATGAGTAGTTCAGAGACTCTTGAGAAAATCATGCTGGGGATCCGAGATGACTGTGTGAGCTTCCATGGAATCACGGAGTCGCTTAAGAATGATTTTCTCGACTAATTTACCCAGTGTGTGTCGATAGTTTTGAGGGAGTGTAGGAGATTTCCCTTGCTTAAGAATGCTGACTTTGGAAGCCAGCTTCCAAGCGCATACAATATTAAATATGGCTACTCTGCCCTTTCAGCCGATCTTGCCATCATGGCGATGATGATGCCGTCCTAGCCCAGTGCCTTTTTAAGCGGAAGTGCTTTAATGAAATCGTCGACCTTGAATTTGGTGGCCGGGACTATTATCCACTGATCATCTCCTGCTGCGATGTACGAATAAACAGCGAATGCTATTTTGTCCTCGAATTCATCATCGTCGCTGGGTTCAGAGTAAACTGCTGCTCGAGGGAGTCAGCAAATGCTTCAGCCTTCTCTCTGTATGAGTAAGTGAGACCTCCCGCACCATGAATTTCGGCAGGACCAGTAGGTTTGCGTCTTAGAGCTTTAGTGACGCTCAGAATATCTTCCTGGAGTTGTTAATATCTACTATCGTGCGTTCCAATTTCTGGTTGCGCAATTCGCAAAGCTTATCTCTGACTCGCAGCGCTAGTCTGCGGGCCTCTATACGAAGAGCAGGGACATGAATGTTTTACCGCCTGCGTCGTGCGAACTTGCTTTCTCGGGTCATGTCGAGTACATCTGGCGAGATATTAAGAAGCTCGGAATTTGTCGAAATTCTAATTGTTGTGGCTTCCTTAGCTGCCGTAATGATGGCGGCGGTAAGACTGACGACTACGGCATTTAGGTCCGCTTCAGACTTAATACTTGGAAGAGGGGAGACGAGCGAATCCCTCTTTTTCCTGAAAAGCTTCCAGTCCGTATTTCTCACAGACTGGGAGGAGGTGGAAGTTCCCATTGCTATGTGCATAATGACTGGATTGTGATCAGAGTCCAAGAGAGGAATGCTATGTCGAGGATGTCGGGCAGGAAACCGGCGGAGTGAATGAACATGGGGCCATCTCAGGCCACAGCTCTTATTTAGTGAGGCGAATTTTCGGTAGTAATATACCTAGATCGAGGTTAATTATCAAAAATTCGTTTTTTTGAGTACCTTGTTACCTAGTAATTTAACGAGACAATAACATTTGTTGTCTGGTTATTAACCGAGAGCTTCAGCTCAGGTACGAAAAAAATGTGTTTTTGATAATTCATCCAAGCTCGCGGTATATTTGGGTAGATAATTTATCGAATGAAATAATAAGGATCAGGAAAAGTTATGGTTTATTACAAGCTGAATAGTTTGGTTTGCTACAAGAGTAATTGTAAAAATTAAAACTTAATGACAGTGACGTAACGTCATGAACATCATGTTTTTATAACCTTAAAAGCTACTCACCTAATTACCGTTTTTCTGTTATCGATTATGACAATGCAAAACATTGTTGTAATGTCAAGCTACCCCATTAATTATCGATTTTCTGTCATCGTATCTATTATTATGTGGTAAATTATCAACAGTAATATAACGAGTGCCTATGATTTTGCCGGCAATTATTAGCGGCAGGATCACGATTGCTTGTTGCGACGAAAATCGGCACGACTGCGAAGCAGGAGTGCCGATTTTCTAGAAGCAACAAGCAAGAGTGATCCAGACGCTAATAATTGCCTAGGAAAAATCAGTCACGAGTTAGATTCGGGAAGACAATTGGCCGAACAGAAAGTTCACACTTCTTAATTTGAAAAATTAAATTTAGTGACACCAAGTGTCAGACGTGTATTTATCGGCGCCACAATAATTGTAGTAAAAATGAGCTTACCAAGATTTTGAGAAATGCCTATGAATACTATTACTGATGAAAGCACTAACACTTCACCCGAAAATACAAACCGATCGAATTCAGGAGCAAACTGCTTAAAAGTCCGGCAATAACTGACGTTTTATATGTTATAGAACATGTACTAACGCGTTGCTAGGCAAAACCAACATGAGGGATTATCTGATTAGATACCACCCAGGGTGAATTGCCATGCATAATATGCAGCGTCCTCTGTTACGCATCGTAATTAGAATTTTATTGGATCATCTCATTAACGTTATTCGATTTCATTGGTTAGTAAGTAAATGAGGGCAATTGTCAACAGTAATATAACGAGTGCCTATGATTTTGCCGGCAATTATTAGCGGCAGGATCACGATTTTCTAGAAGCAACAAGCAAGAGTGATCCAGACGCTAATAATTGCCTAGGAAAAATCAGTCACGAGTTAGATTCGAGAAGACAATTGGCCGAACAGAAAGTTCACACTTCATAATTTTAAAAGTTAAATTTAGTTACACCAAGTGTCAGACGTGTATTACTCTACGCCACAATAATTGTAGTAAAAATGAACTTACCAAGATTTTGAGAAATGCCTATGAATACTATTACTGATGAAAGCACTAACACTTCACCCGAAACTACAAACAGATCGAATTCAGGAACAAACTGCTTAAAAGTCGGGCAATAGCTGACGTTTAGATGTTATAGAACATGTACTAACGCGTTGCTAGGCAATACCAACATGAGAGATTATCTGATTAGATACCACCCATGGGCCGTGGTCTGTTACGCATCGTAATTAGAATTTTATTGGATCATCTCATCAACGTTATTCGATTTCATTGGTTAGTTAGTAAATGAGGGCAATTGTCAAGGTAATTGACTAGAACTCTACCTTTCCTATTGGTAACTCGGCTCTTCCAGAGATCGCTTTTGCTGTTAAGATTTCCTGCCAAGATGGTCGGCATAACATCGTTGAAGATGATCGACTTGGAGTATGTACCATAGTACATACATTGTTTAAAAAAATAAGGACATCGTACAGATTAAAAACAAGTCAAACCATGTAAAAGTGTTACAATGTAAAATTAAAATACTTAACTAAAAACAATATAATAACTACTAGACGTGTACAAAAATTACAATAAGATAAAACTAAAATAAAATTTAATAAATGAAAACACACTAAACGTCTCAATAGTGCCTGATGAATTTGCGCAATGCTTCTAATGTCCCTGGAAAATAGTCAAATTCGCAATCATTGCAATCAATTGCTACCCTGGACGTACCAGTAGCAGTTCCTGCCGTAGTCCATCCGAGTTATAGAGATATGGAATACGCGTTTGATACGAGTAACTCTACTATGTACATGAATACTAAGCTATTAAGTTAGTTTTGGACAGTTCATTAATAATTTTATAGCCAACAGTTATGTGAGCATTACGCCTCCGGAACTCCAGCGGACTTAACCCGACACTACGTAAGATATCCTCGTAGGAACCAGTTACATGAAATTTAAAACTCAATTACTTAATAAACCGTTTTTGTACACGCTCGAGCAGATATATATCCTTGGACACCATATGTGAACACATTATTCCAAATGAGGACGAACAAAGGATTTGAAAAGGCATGTAAGTATATGAATTTATTTAAACTGTTGACTATGCGTTCTGATTAAACCCACCATTTGCTTGGCTTTAGAGGATATCTTAGCAAGGTGAGCTGAGAAACTTCAGATGCAACGCAGAATAACACCCAGGTCCTTGACTTGATCAAACCGTACCAACTGCTCACCGCCCACTTGGTATCTGCAAAAAGAGGTATATATCCTTTTCGAGAAGGTGATCGCATGGCACTTCAGATTTGGCCACATCCTATTAAGCCGGCAGCAGTCAGCAAACCTATCAAGATCATCCTGCACGTGCCCATGAGTCACTACACTATTTATCACAGAGAATATCTTGATAACATTGGCGTACATAAGAAATTGAGTATGTTTAAAGTAACCTAAAACATCGTTAATAAATATTTTGAACAATAGGGGACCTAACTGGGATCCCTGAGGAACACAGGACGTAACCTGGATAGATTCTGATATTGTGGTATCAATTCGTACAGCTTGAGTCCTATTAGTTAAATAAGATACCGTACCCATACGTCAACTTTAGAATTAAAATAGCATGGAATAGACAATGTCGCCCTTCTCCAGGGCATCAATCACATATTGACCATATACCAATAAGTTGGTAGTTGTTGAGCACCCCGCTCTGAAATCATGCTAATTATCATAAAATATTGGATACATATCCCGGTTTCAAACGATCCACCGAGATATTGTCCTCCTTACCATTGACACTAATTGTTAAAAAATTTCGAATTTCGACGGATAATTTTGAATGGCCCGTCGTAGCTAGGATGTGCGAGATTCTTAACCGCGTCGCGTCGGATGAACACGTGTGTACAATTCTTCAAATTTGGTGGAACGAAAATTTTGCGTGTAGTGAGACGAATCTGAGCAGGTTTAATCGTCCGCATCTTGTCCCTCAGGCTGTCTATAAATTTAGAGCCAGAAAATCTCCCTCAGCAGGTTCTCATCCAACTGCTTGTCGCCAAGTAACTGCTGCAATTTACGCAGCAGTTGTGTAGGTGTTTGATCGCCCAAAGATTCGCGGGAAATAATCCGTTGTAACCGTTTCTTTTCCGAAAGCGTCGTCCGTTTAATAATCTCGGCTTTAAGAGTCTCGTAAGGCAAAATGTCCTGTGGCGCTATGAGCAACTCGCGGACATCCATCGCCACTTCAGGCGGTAATGCGGCAACTACTTCGTGAAATTTACGAAGTGAATTAGTTAATCACAAATTTCGAAATGCAGACTCTATTTGTAAAAACCAAATTGTTGGATCAAATTTAGAAAAAGGGGATAAACGAAAACCAAATGTGGTGCCAACGGTAGTTTTTGCTTGTTCTTCCATGTAGAATTAGGAGATAGAAAACAAGCAGAATAGTTTTGGGGAAAGCAGAGGTAGTATCACCTGGAACACGGAGGTGGCTGAATACGGAGGTGGCTGGCTGCTTTCGTGCGGGAGAGGTGCCGGAGCGGTTGTTACTGGGGCTTGTGGAGTTTGTTGGGGGGCACTCTGGATGTGGAACAGGCTGGCGGGCAGGACGACGGGATTGTACCCTTGTCGGGGTCACACACTTCGGGCAGGATTACGTTGGGCGGCGGCTGTGTCGGGGTCGTGTATCACGTCGGGGTCACGAATGTTGTTTTTATTGCGATCTGGATTTATTTGGATTTATACAAACTACAATTTGATAATAAGATAATAATAATTTTGGTTGCATTGTGCAGTGCGATGAGGAATATGGCGAATCTCGCTCCTTGTTAATTCCGTTTTTTTCTCCGCGTCACAGCCATGCCACTTGATTCCATGCTCCAGGCGACGCCACAAATGTAATAACAATAGTATATTGTACAACGAGCATATAACGATGACTATTAATCACGAGAACGATGTTTGCGGAACGAGCCGTAGGCGAGTGAAGCAAATCGTTTGGGTGATTAATAGCGATTATATGCGAGTTGTACACTATACTTTGTTCACGAAAATTAAAATCAAAATTAAAATCAAAGTAAAAAAACAAAAACAAAATCAAAATCAAAATTAAAATCGAAATTAAAGTAGTAAATACAATTACAATTAAAAAAAATAGTATTAAACAGGGTAAATTCAGTATTAAATAGGGTAAATAAATAGCGTGTTTAATAACCACATTAAACACGCAAATTCGTGTGCGTGTTTAATAAGTGTATTAAACACGCAAATACGTGTTTAAGAAATTTAGTGTTAAATGCATCTCATTAATGTTGCCTATACAATTAAATAATGCGCGCATTACAACATTTTCGTGGACAAAATATTTTCATAGTTCGCGTTCTGTGGATAAAAGCCTTATTAAACACGCAAATGCGTGTGCGTGTTTAATAAGCGCATTAAACACGCAAATGCATGTTTAAGAAATTGAGTGTTAAATGTACCCCATTAACTACAATCTATCACAACAGACTGTGAACCATGCTGGATTGTGCGGGATTAAGCGGGAAAATAGCGGGATTTATGAAAGTTAAAGTGAAAAGTAGCGGCGCCATCTAAAGAGTGTTTCTCAAAGTTTTTTTTTATATTATAAACAACTCCGTATGAGTGGACCGACCCTGAATGACACTACGGCCACAGTATAGTTCCTATGCAAGAGTCTCACTCGAGCAAATTAGAGTTTTCAGATTTTCTTTGCACACGTTTAGCGCAGCCATTTAAACCCAGACATTTAACAACCACATGTGAATTATAAACATAACGTTATATTTTTGGTCCTTATACGCACGTATTTCTATAAGCGATTAAAGATGAAAATCAATAGATAGAATAGGTACTTACTTTTATGACAGCTATACTGTGCTACGGCTACAGGAAGAGATTGAAGTCGTTACTCCTGATTTATGAACAACCGTAATGGAAAATTTAAGGAATCTCTCCAGCGACGAAATCGGCGACATCTTGATGATATAATTTTAAATACATGAATCTATATATATATATATATATATATATAAAAATGAATGTTTGTTTGTTTGTTTGTCGTTTATGGACACCTAAACCATTCGTCGGATTTGGATGAAATTTTCTGGGGTTAATGTAATCATGCGGGGGAAGGTTTCTGTGTAAAATAGAATATGTGTGTCTACTATTTCTTGGGTTTCAATGGACATAACCTAACTAATAGTATTTGTTGAATTTAGCGAATGTCAGGACGATAGAATAACGAACGTCAGGTGTTACCAACTGAAATTGGTGCGACCTGAATTCACTTGATTTGCCAGGCATGCCACCGCACATTTTAACATTGGAACTTGGCGTGCCTATAATCCTTCTTCGCAACATCAATACACCACAACTTTGCAACGGTACCAGGCTTTCAGTGAAAAAGATGATGAACAATATCATCCAAGCTACTATTTTGAATGGAAAATTTAAAGGGGAAGATGTACTATTACCACGCATCCCAATGATTCCGACAGATGTGCCATTTCAATTGAAACATTTGCAGTTTCCTGAGCGACTCGCTTTTGCAATGACAATCAACAAAGCACAATCGCTACAAGTGTGCGGACTAAATTTGAAGAATCCATGCTTCTCACATGGACAACTATATGTGGCCTGCTCACGCGTTGGAAAACCATCTGATTTATTTCGTGTGCGCACCAGACGGAAAAAACTAAAAATATTGTGTATTCTAAAGCACTCCAATAAACAAATTTAATCTTTATCTCTATATTTGAGTGGCAGTGCAACGCATGCCGGGTAACGCTATCTATCTTCTTCTATATATATATATATATATATATATATATATATATATATATATATATATATATATATATATATATATATATAAATGAATGTTTGTTTGTTGGTTTGTTTGTCGTTTTATGGACACCTAAACCATTCGTCGGATTTGGATGAAATTTTCAGGGGTTAATGTAATCATGCGGGCGAAGGTTTCTGTTTAAAATAGAATATGTTTGTCTACCATTTCTTGGTTTTCAATGTACATAACCTAACTAATAGTATTTGTTGTATTTAGCGAATGTCAGGAGGATGGAATAATGTACGTCAGGCGTTACTACCTGAAATTGGTGCGACCTGCCGGTTGCTTTCACGACCTGTAATTAGCATTTAAAATTAAACAGCCCTCACTAACGTTTAGAGCCTAATCCGTTTTCGGCCAGACGAACAAATCCAACAGGATACGTCACCAGTAATAAGCTACGGATTGACGACGGCGCAGCGCAGCGGAGCCGTCGTTCGTCACCAGTTACCTTGCTTAATTTTTAAGGGCTACGCACGGACGACGGCGCAGCGCAGCGGAGCCGTCGTTCGTCACCAGTTACCTTGCTTAATTTTTAAGGGCCACACACGGACGCCTTAATTTTAATGGGCCATACACTCCGCTGCGCTGCGTCGTCGTCCGTCACCAGTTATCTGCCTTAAAATATATGGACCATGCACGGACGACGGCGCAGCGCAGCGGAACCGTCGTTCGTCACCAGTAATAAGCTACGTATTGACGTATTGCAGCATTGCAACGCAGGCCGGGTACTCGCTAGTTTCCAATAAATGTAGTTTTGAATTGTAAATAATGATTGTTGAAAAACCTGATGATGGCTGAGCAAAATTAAAAATAAAAGTGCAAACCTCTCTGAGACACCGTGTACATTAATATTTTCATATAATTCTAATGTGATTGAACGATGAGTATGTGGGGTAATGATATCACATGTTTGCAGGAAATGTGTTCATTCGTGCGATGCCGGACAATCCCCTTTGTAAATTGTACACGTTATTTATTTAATGGTATTTTATTTTCTCGTTAGGAAATTCTTCATTATTAGTCATTTTCCATGTAGAATATAGATCAATTTGTATATACGATTATATAACTGGGTATACAGTGCGTTTTTTTTATATACCGAGTGTTTGGGATAAGGGGCGAACATAGGGATTTAACATGTAAAATTAAATATGTGTAATTATTTGCTCCCCTATTCATTTTAGAGAAAAATCGTAAAGGAATATTTTTTAGAGAATTAAAAACTGTAAATGTATCATCCATTTAATTTACGTTTGTACCAGCATACACCTCAGAAATAATAAAAATAAGTTTAACAATTTACCATTTAATAAAAACCCTTGCCATGACTTTGACAAATGTCATGTTATGGTGAGAATAATTTTACTAGTCAAACATTAATTCGGGCGGCCCGTTGGTGTAGTGGGTACAAGCGAGCGCTTATGCCGGTTGCACCGCGTGCCGCGAGGGTTCGAATCCCAGCTCGGGCGAAAGATTTTGGGGCCGCGGAATATTCGCTCGGGACCATGGACATTGCATTTGTCTTTCATTATTCAGTTATTCATTTAATTTCTGATATATTACAATACAATGATTATGGCAGATGGCCTCGTAGCCGACGCCAATTTCCCGAATCATTCAATCTCCTTAACCCGCAGTTCCATCCACGTCCAAATATCAATTCACGCATTGTTATTACTATGAACAATAATGGAGAGAGGGTATTATTTATTATCAAAATATTTACAGTGGCGTCAGTTTACACAGAGTTCGTGACTTATTTTCGGTTACATTTAACAATCGACCAATTCCGTCTGTATCAACAATTTACAAATTTGTGAAAAAGTTCGAAAATACAGCAAGTGTAGCGGCAGATGATTCAAAAGGTATTTCAATAGTCCAATTTCAACAAATATTATTTCAAACATATTAAAATTAAAGGCAAACGGAACAGAAGAAGCAACGATGAATTGAATTAAAGTGGTGTCAGATTACACACAGTTCGTGATATATTTTTGGTTTTACCGTAACCAGCGGTCAACGGGAAATTTTAGAGCAAGTACTCAAAAAGTTCTCCGTTCTGGTGTAAACAATAACCCAATCGGTTATAAAATGCATGTCTAACATTAGCCAACTGCCTATCTGTAATCAATGTGCATTCCGCAAAAATTGCTTCCCGCAAAGATTCAATATTTGGATGGTGTTTTTTGTAAATTTTGTTTTTCAAGTGACCCCACAAAAAGAAATCACATGGTGCTAAATCAGGAGATCTTGGTGGCCAGTTGATAGTGCCACCGCGACCAATCCAGCAATTGGGAAAATTAGCATTTAAATATTCCCTTACATTTAAACCATAATGGGCTGGACATCCATCATGCTGATACCATATCTGACGCCACTGTAAAATGTTTTAATAATGAATACCCTCTCTTCATTGGAATAACTCAGATTATTGTTCATCGTAATAACTAGAATTGATATCTGACTTGCAATATTATTATTTTCAACAGTAATATAACGAGTGCCTATGATTTTGCCGGCAATTATTAGCGGCAGGATCACGATTTTCTAGAAGCAACAAGCAAGAGTGATCCAGACGCTAATAATTGCCTAGGAAAAATCAGTCACGAGTTAGATTCGGGAAGACAATTGGCCGAACAGAAAGTTCACACTTCTTAATTTGAAAAATTAAATTTAGTGACACCAAGTGTCAGACGTGTATTTATCTGCGCCACAATAATTGTAGTAAAAATGAGCTTACCAAGATTTTGAGAAATGCCTATGAATACTATTACTGATGAAAGCACTAACACTTCACCCGAAAATACAAACAGATCGAATTCAGGAGCAAACTGCTTAAAAGTCCGGCAATAACTGACGTTTTATATGTTATAGAACATGTACTAACGCGTTGCTAGGCAATACCAACATGAGAGATTATCTGATTAGATACGACCCAGGGTAAATTGCCATGCATAACATAGAGCGTGGTCTGTTACGCATCGTAATTAGAATTTTATTGGATCATCTCATCAACTTTCTTCGATTTCATTGGTTAGTAAGTAAATGAGGGCAATTGTCACCATAACATGAAACATGACATTTGTCAAAGTCATGGCAAGGGTTTTTATTAAATGGTAAATTGTTAAACTTATTTTTATTATTTCTGAGGTGTATGCTGGTACAAACGTAAATTAAATGGATGATACATTTACAGTTTTTAATTCTCTAAAAAATATTCCTTTACGATTTTTCTCTAAAATGAATAGGGGAGCAAATAATTACACATATTTAATTTTACATGTTAAATCCCTATGTTCGCCCCTTATCCCAAACACTCGGTATATATAAATGCACCTTAGGAAATTACATGTTAAAATTTGTTAGTGGTTTTTCTTTTGCGAATTTCAGAATAATTTTTGGCAGGCTTTAATTTTACACAACTTAGAATAGTTTCTAAAACGAAAAAAGTCGAGAATATTAAAGAAGTTAATTCGGTATGTATGTATGGTTGTCTAAAATTCTTGCGCATTCAACGGTTCAGGCCATTGTGTGTGAGTTTAATGTAAAATTTATGGGTGTTCCCTATCTCGCACTCCAGCATTTTGTATACTTGAAGTGCCGTTCAGTAAATATATTTTCTTCAATAAAAAGTGAGAGTATTAAGTTTCTGACGCTGAGTGGAATTCCAAAATTCCGTTCGCGACAAATAATCTCTTTCTAGTGGAAATTATGTAATTTATAGCTCTTTAACATGTTTTCCCTTTTATAACAACAGCTTTGACTGCTTTGAAATGAATTGAATAATTTTGCTAGAAAAAACGATATATTTTCCATTATTCTCACCCACAATGTCCTGAAAAGTAGAATGTTTACACGATAATTTTAGGCAAGCATTCACAAAAATTTCGGTAATTACTTTAATAATTTCGACTTTTTTCATTTTAAAAACTATTCGAAATTGTTCAGGGAGGTGTAAAAATAAAGTCTGTCAAAAAATGTGCATAAATTCCTAACAGAAACATTAACAGGCACACAAATTTTAACATATAAATTCCTAAAGTGTATTTATAAAAAATGGTGATGTGGCCATCATGTTACTTTGTCCGACTTGATGGTATCATAGCCATTTATATTTACGTTTTCATGGTTTATTTTCAGTTGAAATCATATTTTAAATGAACATCGAGCGTTGTGTAAACTCGGATGAAACTGACGTTTAAAACCTCAAAATTATGAAAGATGGAAAAATTATACTCCAAATTCAAAAGCTCAGTTTACTCAAAAACTAAAGGGATTTCGAAAAAAACTTATTCCTTATAAGTTGTTCATTTTAGCATTCTCTACAATTATTATTAACATAAATTTGCTGTAACTATTATCGTTTTATAATTATAAACCAAAAATAAAAAAAAAAGCTTTTCAGTTCTTCAGATTATCAAATAAGGCAGATGTTCGAAGTTTCATATTAATTGCTCTATTAGTTTTTGAGATACAGCGCGCACAGACAGACACACACACAGAACAACTTCTAAAGAATAAGTTTTTACTTTCTCCGTTACGAAGTACGAGAAAGTATTGTGATCGTGATTTTTTTTCAAAAAATTTTTTTACGGAAATATCCGTTTTGGGGTTCCTAAATGCCATTTCAACAATTTCTGGAAAAAAAAAATTGTGTCTGTGTGTGTGTGTGTCTGTCTGTGTGCGCTGTATCTCAAAAATTAATAGAGCAGTTGATATGAAACTTTGAACATACGTCTTATTCGATAATCCGAAGAACTGAAAAGCTTTTGGTAAAATTTCGTACACCGGAAGTGGGTGGTTACCTTAACTGTTTTTTGTTTTTTTGCCAAAATTTTCTTAAATATGAGAATATCACAAAAATATTTAAACAAACATTGAAGACAACAAATAAATGCACATCTTTTACTTGAAAATATTTTTCATTAAATCGTTGCTATTCGAGAAAAAAATGTATTATAAATTTTTTAATTTTTGGTTTATAATTATGAAACGATAATAGTTACCGCTAATTTATGTGAATAATAATTGTAGAGAATTCCAAAATTAACAACTTATAAAGAATAAGTTTTTTCCGAAATCTCTTTAGTTTTTGAGTAAACTCAGCTTTTAAATTTGCAGTATAATTTTTCCATCTTTCATAATTTTGACGTTTTAAACGTCAGTTTCATCCGAGTTTGCGCAACGCTCGATGTACATTTAAAATATGATTTCTATTGAAAATAAACCATGAAAGCATAAATATAAATGATACCATAGGAGAAAGTAACATGATGGCCACATCACCATTTTTTCCGAAATCTCGTTAGTTTTTGGGTAAACCGAGTTTTTGAATTTGAAGTATAATTTTTCCATCTTTCATCATTTTGACGTTTGAAACGTCAGTTTCATCCGAGTTTACGCAACGCTCGATGTACATTTAAAATATGATTTCAATTGAAAATAAACAATGAAAACGTAAATATAAATGGCTATGATACCATCAAGTCGGAGAAAGTAACATGATGGCCACATCACCATTTTTTTTTACTTCTGTACTGTACGCCGCCGCACCTTTATCTGTCTACCACCGCACCCACATAAACTTCAAAACAATTCGTAGCCACAGTAAAACCATAGACGATTAAATCTAATTTCAATATGCTTTGGCGATCGGACTGGTGGAAAACAACTCTCCAGGAAGCTGATCTCTCAATGTTGGTGAATAATTCGGTTTTCTTGTTCGTAGGAAATGTAATGTATAGCGGAATCGGGGTCGCTGTTTTAGGGTCCCGTAATGGCCGGAACATTCGGGACAGTCATAAGGGATCGCGCCCTCCTAAATATCGGCTTGCAGATCGAATTGATCGGCCTCGGTATTACCATGGTGGTGGAATTCCGTTACGTTTCCGCCATTTGCCTAAGAACGGATAAATGTAGGAAGCACGATTGGCCTCAAGGAAATTATTTCTAGATAATTAATTCATAGATTTTCTCGATAACTGCCATGTTTGGATAAAGAAATATTCATTGATATGGTTTAATCTCCCCACGATATTATTTAAATAATGTAGGCTATGGCGTTTTTGTTGATACGAACACGACGAATAGTAGTCTTAGCAACTTAGTGCTATTAAAATTGTAGTTCCTTTTCAGAATATGATGTTTTCAATGTTTGACTTAACCGTTTCGATAGATCAATAAATAGTTGTCAGTTAAAACGATTTATTACAACCTCCAACAGCAATCATCAACAACAAACAATATCAGAGTTGGGACTCGGTATTTGTTATTGGCTGGGGTCACGAATTTCTAGTACCTGGTGTCTCTCTATTTTTGTCAACCATTTGCATTGATTTACCTCGCCATTTTCTTACTTTGTTGTTTCTCATTGTTTAATATTTTGTATGTAAAAAAGCGAAAAATTATTTTCAGTCGGTAAAAAACTTAACAAACCATATGGTTATTTGTGTTCGACTGGGCGTTGAATGTCTGATAGCATTCGTGAGAGGGACGGGGGTGGCCCCTGGCGTGTTAAGTGATAACATCGCGTCTCTTGTTGGAATTGCCCTTTCCAGTTCCTTGATGCCACCTGCGGTTAATGCGGTTAGTTAAACACCCCATTAGATACTCTATTTCTCATCATATTTACCTAATTGCGCGCTCCCCAAACGTTGCCCCTTAAAATGATAAAATCGATTCTCGGCAGTTAGTGTAATGAAGTTTCAACCCAATTTATTACGAACAAATGGCGATTGGCTCTCTGAGGAATATACTGCTAAAAATATTATCAAAACGTGCATAAATTGCAAATGTCACAGAAATTTGTTTATTCATAGATGATGAAGTAGCATGAACGCGTGTAAAATTATTCGTTTGGGAAATTACCATGATCACAAGAAGCCAATAAAAATTATACTTCAAAGGTAACATGATGTTCAGAGGCTGTTAAAAAATGCCATGAAGTTAAATGATCACTCAGGCTATAATAAACTTGCTATTAGTATGAATAGAACGCCAGTACAAATCAAATATTTCCAAGAGATAAAAGCAAAATTGGAGAAGAGAAGAGGAAGTGGACAGGTGGATTTAAAGATTAAATATATTCGCGGAATACCCACTATTATGCCAGCTACTAATAGACCGTCTTCTCAAACAAATAAAGTCTTCAGAAACTAATAATATGAAAACGTAAAAAATAAAACCCAGGTGGTATTTGTTGCCACCTTAGACTGCGAGTATGACATTGCGTATTTCACTGAAACCTGGTTGGTACCCGATTTATCTTTCTCAGAGCTGTTTTCATCAAATTATATAGTACATAGATGTGATAGAAATTTTGAGGCAACACAACTTACAACTGAAGGAGGAGCACTAATAGCAATTAAAACCCCATTTTACATATACACTACACTGGCGGCTCGTGGGGGGAGGCAGATGAGGCATTAATTTTCTATATTATAAATATATTCAATAAATTTCTTCCGTGTTGGCTTTAATATTGATAATTAATAATTATACAGTAATTATAAATTGTTGTATTAGCGCAGGGTTGTCAAACAGGCGGCCCGCGGGCCACATGCTGCCCTCGAGATAATTTTTGTGGACCTCGATGCTCTGAGAATAAATGAAAATAGAAAACATTGTTACGAAGAAGATAGTGCGATAGATGAGTAAACACGTGCACATTTTTATACTTGTAAAATATTTAATTAATCTAAAAGCAATTATATTATATTTTAATTATCCTATCCATATCCATTTTTGTGAATCCTCAATTCAAAATATAAATTTCACAAAATTTGAAAATGTGATGTGGCCCCCGTAAATCTGGCCTGTGCACCAAATGGCCCGTGTTTCAATTGAGTTTGATACCCCTGTATTAGCGGAATGTTCCAGATTTTTAATGATTAGAAGTAGCACGCCCACCCGACCGGACTTGAGGCAAATGTAAACCAGATCAATCGGAATTTATGCAACTTAATATGCCTCCATACAGTTTACATATATCGCATTCGTTGTAACGTGCAGATTTATTTCGATTTTGGAGGCGAGCCTTAGAAGCTTCTCATTGGTCTCTATCGCCCGCGTGATAGAGATAGAACAATCACAGCGCTCGCCATTGTCAGCTGTGTTAAGGCCAGTGTTGCCTAGTCAGCTGAAAATTCGCTAGATCTGGCGGATTTTAAATCCTAATTGCGGAATAATTTTCTTTTTAGCGGCTAGAGGATTTTCTTACGGAATTATGATGAATCCTTGAGAAAACTTGCTTAATTCAATTAATATTTAAACTTTATTTTCAAAGCATCTATTTTACAAGAGAAAAAGCAGAAACTTAAAAAAATTCAACTCACGGAAAAATGAACACATTTTCAAAAATTAAAGCTAGTTTCAAAGGTAGATGTTCCGTAAATATGCTAAAATATTTGAAGAACTCTTCTCATATCAAAACTTATTTTCTTTTCGATTTTTGTTTTGTTAAAGTGTTCAACAACTAAAAACATTAATTTTCAAAAATTCATAACTTACGGAAAAAGTGACACATTTAAAAAAAATGGTGATTTAGCCATCATGTTACTTTCTCCGACTTGATGGTATCATAGCCATTTATATTTACGTTTTCATGGTTTATTTTCAATTGAAATCATATTTTAAAAATTTAAATGTACATCGAGCGTTGTGTAAACTCGGATGAAACTGACGTATAAAACGTCAAAATTATGAAAGATGGAAAAATTATACTTCAAATTAAAAAACTCAGTTTACTCAAAAACTAAAAGAATTTCGAAAAAAACTTATTCTTTATAAGTTGTTCATTTTAGCATTCTCTACAATTATTATCAACATAAATTTGCCTACTATTATTGTTTTATAATTATCAAGCAAAAATTAAAAAAATAATAATAAATTATTTTCTCGAATAAAAATGATTTTATGAAAAATGTTTTCAAGCAAAAGATGTTCATTTCTTTGTTGTCTTCAATATTTATTTGAATGTTTTCGTATATTTTTTTCATATTTAAAAAATTATTGGAAAAAAACAAAAAAACGTTAAGGTAAACACCCACTTCCGGCGTATGAAATTTTACCAAAAGCTTTTCAGTTCTTTGGATTATCAAATAAGATTTATGTCAAAAGTTTCATGTTAATTGCTGCATTAGTTTTTGAGATACAGCGCGCACAGTCATACAGACACACACACACACACACAGACACATTTATTTTCCAGAAATTGTTGAAATGGCATCTAGGGATCCCAAAACGGATATTTCCGTAAAAAAAATTTTTGAAAAAATGTTCACGATCACAATACTTTCTCGTACTTCGTAACGGAGAAAGTAAAAATAAAGTTAGTTTTAAAGGTAGATGTTTTGTGAATATATTTAAAACAATAGATTTTTTTGTTCAAGTGTTCAACAACTTTAAATATTAATTTTCAAAAATTCATGTTTTGTTTAAGTGTTCGACAACTTAAAATATTAATCTATAAAAATTCAGAACTCAACCAAAAATCAACAAAACTCAAAAAGTTAATTTTAAAGGTAAATATATTATGATTGCATTAGAGTTTTTTTAAGGAATTCAATTATATCAGTTTTTTTTTTCTATTTTTTCTTTGTTCAAATATTCGACAAACTTAAGAAAATCATTTTTTTAAATCTATAACTCACGCAAAAGTGGACACTTTTTCAAAAATCTAAGTTGATTCTAAAGGCAGATGTTTTGTGAATATACTTAAATTTTTGAGAAATTCTATATCAGTATTTTTTTTTGGTTCGACAACTTGAAATCTTTTTTTTTTTTTTTTTTTTTTTAATAAAAGGAAAGATGATTGACAGGAGTTCGGGTTAGGGAATCGAGGATGATGGGGACTTGGCTTAGCCAGCTAGGGCATTCAGCCACAACCAATTTATATTAATAATATTCATATTTAAATGAAATGGGGACAAACACTAGACACCCAGTGACCCGTACGGCCATTTTTCGTGTTGAAAAAGTGACCGTCCGGACGGGATTCGAACCCGCACCAACGGGGTCCAGAGGCCGGACCTCTACCCACTAGACCACCGCGGCCCCCTTCTTGAAATCTTAATTTTCAAAAATTCATAACACCCAAAAATGACCATATTTTCAAAAATCAAAGTTAATTTTAAAGGTAGTCGTTCTGTGGGTGCATTAAAATATTTGAGGAACTCAATTTTGTTTTCGATTTTTGTTTTGTTTAAGTGTTTGACAACTTAAAATATTAACCTACAAAAATTCATAACTCACGCAAAAATAAGCAAAACCCAAAGTTAATTTTAAAGGTAAATGTATTCTGATTGCATTAGAGTTTTTAAGGAATTCAATCATATCAGTATTATTTATTTATTTTTTTTTTCTATTTTTTCTTTGTTCAAATATTCGACAAATCATTTATTTTATAACTCACGCAAAAATATACACATTTTCAAAAATCGAAGATAATTCTAAAGGCAGATGTTTTATGAATATACTAGAATTTTTGATAAATTCTATCATACCAGAATTTTTTTTGTATGACAACTTAAAACGATAATTTTCAAAAATTCATAACACCCAAAAATGAACATATTTTCAAAAATTAAAGTTTCGAAGTCGGTCGTTCTGTCGATTTATTAAAATATTTGTGGTACTCAATTTTGCTTTCGATTTTTGTTTCGTTTAATTGTTCAACAAGTTAAAACAATCAAAATTCATAACTTAAGGAAAAAGTGACACATTCTTAAAAATTTAGGTTTTGTTTGTTCACTTGTTCGAAAACTCAAAACATTAATTTTCAAAAATTCGAATAATGAAATTGGCAAACTTTCAAAAATTTAAGTTAGTTTTAATGGTAGTAAAGATTTTAAAAATGTTGTGAAATTCTATTATATCACTGTTTATTTTTTAATAGTAAAATAAGTACGAAAAAGTATTGTGATTGTGAAAATTTTTTCATAGTTTTTTTTACGGAAATATCCGTTTTGGGGTTCCTAGATGCCATTTCAACAATTTCTGAAAAAAAAAGTGTCTGTGTGTCTGTGTGTATCTCAAAAACTAATAGAGCAATTGATATGAAACTTTAAATATAAGTCTTATTTGATAGTCCTAAGAACTGAAAAGCTTTTGGTAAAATTTCATGCACCGGAAGTGGGTGTTTACCTTAAATGTTTTTTGTTTTTTGCCAATATTTTTTTTTAATATGAAAAATATTACAAAAACATTTAAACAAATATTTAAGACAACTATGAAATGAACATCTTGTGTTTGAAAATATTTTTTATAAAATCATTGTTATTCGAGAAAAAAATGTATTATTTCTTTTTTCATTTTTGCTTTATAATTATGAAACGATAATAGTTACGGCAAATGTATGTTAACAATAATTGTAGATAATGCCAACTTATAAAGAATTAGTTTTTTTTTAAATCGCTTTATTTTTTGAGTTTTTAAATTTGAAGTATAATTTTTCCATCATTCATAATTTTGACGTTTTAAACGTCAGTTTCATCCGAGTCTACAAAACGCTCGATTTGCATTTAAAATATGACTTAAATTATAATGATACCATCAAGTCGGATGATGGCCACATCACCATTTTGTTTGTTCGTCTACAACAAATGAAATTATTAATTTTCAAAAATTCATAACTCACGTAAAAAATGGTGATGTGGCCACCACACACACACACACACACACAGACACACACACAAACACAAAAAAAAAATTCCAGAAATTGTTGAAATGGCATCTAGGGACCTCAGGATATGTCCGCAAAAACAATTTTTGAAAAAATTTTCACTATCACAATACTTTCTCGTACTTCGTAACGGAAAAATTAAAAAGCAATTGCTGAGCTTATCCACAATAATGGACATCAATTAACAGTAATTGAAGTAACTAGAGCTGCAACTTTACTTCAGGGAGGATATTCCCAACGTTTTGTTGCCAAGCAGCTTGGGGTTGTACAGGGAACAGTGTGGAAGCTTTGGAAACGGTACAGAGAAACAGGTACTGTAACGAGGAGTTCATGTACAGGTCGAATTAGAAAAACCACACCAAATGATGACCGTTTTCTGCGATTGCAAGCGTTGCGAAACCGTACACTTACTGCACGGGACCTTCAAGAAGATCTCGTAAGGGCAAGAAGAACAAGAATAATTGACCAAACAGTGCGCAATCGACTAAGAGAGGTTAATTTAAGACCAAGTGCCTAAATTAACAAGAGAACATCGCCAGAGAAGACTTCGATTAGAGAAAGAACACTTAAACTGTCAACTTCGTCATTGGACTCCCGTTATGGTAAGTGACGAGTCTAAGTTTGTTCTGTCAGGTAATGATGGACGTGTACGAGTTTGGAGAAGGCCTGGAGAACGTATAATGCCAAATACAGTACAAGAGACTGTCTCCTTTGGTGGTGGATCCATAATGGTGTGGGGTGGCATTTCAATTAACACTCGCACGGACCTTGTAATTATTCGCAATGGCGGACTAACTGCTCGTAGTACATTGAAGAGATTCTACAGCCTCAAGTGAGCCATCAAGCAAATAATATTGGTCAAAATATCATTTTGATGCAGGATAATGCCAGACCACACACCGCTCAGATAGTCACTGAATATCTCAACAATCAAAATATTGTTCAAATGAATTGGCCCGCATGCAGCCTAGACGACGTTCAAATACTCCAGTTACAACTGAGCAGCTGGTACATACTTTAATTAAGGAATGGGAAAATATCCCTTAAGAATCCTGCAGGCTGATACGTAGTATGCCTCGATGCTGCTGCTTACTTGCACAGGCTAGAGGAGGCAACACTAGATATTAAGTACAAAATGGCCCAAAATTAAGCACCTAACTTTACTTTTGTTTTTTTTTAAATTAAAGTTAAAACATTTTATTTTCTGACATAGTTGTTCATGAAATCCAGTAGTGGGCATTAATTTTTTTATTTTTTTTTATTTGTTAAAATTGTTTAAATGAATAATGGTACAATATTTTTACCGAGTTTTATTTAATTCTATTAACAAATAACTGAAATATCGTTAATCAAAAAAGTGACTACTTTTATGTTGAGTAGTATATATGATTTAATTTTTTTGCACTTAGAGCCGAAACTATCATTTTAGTAAAAAATTACACTGGATAAAAGTTGTAAAGCAAAAAATTTCCGATTGATATTGGCCATTTTGATTTCCCGATAGTGAGTGCATTTTCCGCTAAAGACGTTGAAAAATTTCGCAAATTGCGACCTTTTGCGGATTTTTTGGCTTTTAGCCAAAACTACGCATCTTCTGCAAAGATTATAAGATACCAAAGTTGTAGAGCAGAAAATTTCCGATCGATATAGGCCTTTCGATTTTTCTACTAATGCGTGCATTGCCGGCTAGAGCGCGCAAAATGACTGTATATGCATTTTTGCGTTTTTTTTTCAAATGTTATATTAAAAATTATAAATGAATTTTCAATCAAATTTTTAAAGTAACAAATTCTGCAACAACATGGATTTTTGGGAAAAAAACACATTTACGTTAGTATGCGCTCCTGTGCACTTGGAAGGAAATGTTCTATTTTATGAATAAAAAAAATTGTAATTCTCAAAACTTGAAAAATATATCCACAATTATTGACTCCTTATTTTTCAAGTAAAATAAATAAAAACAAATATAATACAGAGAAACTATTAATAATGATAGTGGACGTTAAAAAAAAGATTAACTTACTTGAAAAATATATTCACAATATATATTATTCAAAAATGTTTAATTGTCACTTCAAAAAAATCTATATATAAATTGAATAAAAAATATATATACAGGGTGTTTCAGAGCTCTCGAAACGGTCAATCAAGTGCTTATTTTTCAAAATTTCGAAAAATGTTTTATACAAAAGTTGTGCAGAATATTGAGCTGCATGCCCTAAAAATATATAAATTTATACAGGGTGTCTCATAACAGTGTTACAGACCAAACTTATGTTTTTTTTTATGGAACACCCTGTATATTTTAGTATTTTTTTATTCCTTGTTACCTGGAGATTAAAATGATCTAGGTTGTGGGGATTGAAATCGTGCCGTTTTCGTGTTATTCAGTTGTTTATACAAAAATTTGAACAAAATTGTTAAAGTTCTCCCCTGCAACTAATAAAGATAATTCATTCCAGTTTAGTGGTAAAGTTTAGTTCAACTTTAGTCTTCAAAATTATTCTATGAACCAAAACATAACTCAGAGTATTATACAGGGTGATAGCCATTCGCAAATTGCACAATTTCTATTTTTTGTCAAATGGAACACCCTATATATTATTTAATAATTTAAAAGTTCATTAAGTAAGCTTTCGTTTCGTATATCTGAAGTTGATGGTTACTCTAATATTTCAAAATTCGTTGGTGATTTGCATATTTTTATTATATGTTTTAAAATCTAGGTACCAATCGATTTAAATTAAAAAAAAACAGGTGATGCGTAATGCGGAACACCGTGTCCTTAATATGGCGCCATAGAAAAATAATATTTAGTGAGGTCTGGCGACCTAGGTGACACAGTACCGGTCCGCCGCGACCTATCCATTTATTAGGGTAATTAGGTCGTTCAAAAATTGTCGTACACTGCGATCAAAATGTGGTGCTGCATCATCCAATTGGATCCACATATCTCTTATTACATTGAATGGTACATCAAGTAGGTACTCATCTAAATAATTCCTAGATTCAGATCTGAAATGATTCCTAAGAAATTGTTCAAACATTTCCCCATTCAGATTACCTTCAAAGAAGTGTGGTCCTTAGACGCGAGTTCCTAGAATAACACCCCATACATTCCATCTCCATAGTTTTTGATTATTTAGTGTCCTTGCAAAATGAGGATTGTGCTCCGAATAATAATAAAGATTATGTCTGTTTACCTTGCCTATATTGTGAAATGTAGCCTCATCAGTAAACAGCACAAAATCAAAAAAAAAACATGTTTATTGTTTTCCAGAGTATTAAGGACACAGTGACAGATTCGAGCTGTTCTAAGTGGATGTGGTAAGGGTGAAAGGTTTGTTTTTTCACAAGTCTAGGTGCTGAGGGCCGACTAATGTCCAACTGAGTATTAAGTTCGGATAAACCTAACTTAGGATTTTAAACGACTGATGCCTAAACCAGGAATTCGTTGCCTTCGTTAATGTCACCTGTTTTTTTTTTTTATTTAAAATGATTGGTACCTACATTTTAAAACTAATAATAAAAACATGCAAATCATCAACGAATTTTGAAATATTAGAGTAACCATCAACTTCAGATATACGAAACCTGATATGAAACGAAAGTGTACTTAATAAACTCTTAAATTATGAAATAATATATAGGGTGTTCCATTTGAAAAAAAAATAGAAATTGTGCAATTTGCGAATGGCTATCACCTTGTATAATACGCTGAGTTATGTTTTGGTTGATGGAGTAATCTTGAAGACTAAAGTTCAACTAAACTTTACCACTAAACTGGAATGAATTATCTTTATTAGTTGCAGGGGAGCACTTTAACAATCCCCACAACCTAGTCCATTTTATTTTCCAGGAAACGAGGAATCCAAAAATGCTAAAATATACAGGGTATTCCTTTTAAAAAAACATAAGTTTGGTCTGTAACTTTGTTATGAGATACCCTGTATAAATTTACATATTTTTAGGGCATGTAGCTCACTATTCTGCACAACTTTTGTATAAAACATTTTTCGAAATTTTGAATAATAAGCACGTGATTGACCGTTTCCAGACCTCCGAAACACCCTGTATAATAAACGGTAACTGCTGATGATGACGATGGACTTTCAAAGAAAGATCATTCGAATGAGAAAGCGGATGCTGACCCGGCGACAGCTGTAGTATTTACCCCTTCACTCATAAATGTTTAAAGGACGTCCTACATTACTTTAAAAAATATAAAAAGAACACCCCACAATAATATTATCAAAACAAAAAAAGAAAATAGCGGAAAACCGTGCATGATATAGAAAATTGAAAAGATCCATGTTGTTACAGAATTTGTTACTTTATAACTTTGATTTCAAATTATATCTCAGCTAAATTTATAGTTTTTAATAAAAAATCTGAAAAGAAAAAACGCTAAAATACATATACGGTCACGATTTTGCGCGCTCTGGCAGGCATTATTGAAAAAATCTAAATACCTATATCGATCAGAAATTTTCCGCTCTACAACTTTGGTCTCCTATAATTTTTCCAAAAATTGCATACTTTTGCTGAAAATCCAAAAAATCAGCAGGTCACAATTTGCGAAATTCTTCAAAAAAAGTGCAAAAAATGAAATCATATATTTACAGTATGTTTTTTTTTAATCGTGGGCCATAGGATTTTACATGCTAAAAATTTTAGTTAGTAATATAAATCAATCATTTTTCTACATGATGCGCTTAATTAGAATAATTTAAACATGTTTTATTCCATTAAAAAGTGCGATTGGAATACGCTGCAGAAAAGTTGTCAACTACTTCCCTAAAATAAAAATTCCCTGACTTCTTGTAGGAAAATACAACTATTTCTCTGGTGGACAAACCTCTTATAATTGCCGTTACAAATTCCACCCGTTCTTCAAAAGTATAAACAAACATTTTCCAGTATAAATTCGTTTGATTACTTGCCTCACTAATCAATCTGACATTTCGTAAATTCAAGGTACTTTGATTATTTTTTTATTTTTTCTCGGTTATTTATATTAAATAATTTCAATTTTTAATGGAATAAATAGTTATTTGTTTAACAAGGCAATAAAGTGAAGTTGGCACGGTAAACTCGAAGGCAACTCTCAATTAAGCGAAAAATAGATGGTAATGTCAAACAAATTTCCGGGCGGATTCTATTGGTCGACGCGGCGTCTCATCTGATTGGCGAACATGGCGTGTCTCATCTGATTGGCTTATTACTTTTACAGCCGAGGCATAAATAAGCATTTTTAAAGCCTAGTCCGCAAAGGTGATATTTCACGGCCTAAAAGCAGTCCGAAAAATCTTACATTTCATATCAATCCGCGAAAAACATGTTTAAGTTCTTCTAATGCAGCGCATCATGTAGAAAAATAATTGATTTATTACTAATTAAAATTTCCTTCAAAATTTTATGATGAAATATACATGAACACAAGGTATAATTCTTAGCATGTAAAATCCTATGGCCCACGATAAAAAAATATACTGTATATACTTTATTTTCCGCGACCTCTAGCGAAAAAATGGGAAATTATAGGAAAATTCAACTGACCTATATCGATTGGAAATTTTTCGCTCTACAACTTTTAATAGATGTAATTATTGCCCAAAATTGATATATACCGGGTGATTGCTCCAAAACCACTCTTGCTCATGCGTGCGCCAGGTAAAAATTCTTCAGACAGTCCAAATACACCCAAGTTTAGAGGTCCCTAAGCTGTGGGTAAAATTCCTCTAAAACGTCGACATTTTTATCTAATTTGAAGGGACTATTCTAGAATACCGGGCTCAATGCATCTCGAAGACACCTGCTATGATAATCCTCAGCTAATTATTTTTCAAATGTATGTACGGGCATATGTGTCGGATTTCTGGCTAAACGACTGTTGTTTTCTTATTACTTTAAAAATAAATGTATATAGTTTTATTCATTCTATTCAGTGACATATTTATAAATCGAAATTTCAAGGGTTGAACAAAATTTTAACGAAATTCACAAATTTAATTTTTTATTATTTTATTTATTATTAAAAAAAACACAAGTCGCACACCCACCAAACCCTATATCATTGTAATTGTTGAAAAGGTGTCTATTTGAAAATGTAAAAATATACAGGGTGATCTGTTTAAAAAAATTGCCGATGACGTCATATCTTGAAAAATAGGGTAGCTGTAGAAAATCAAAATACGTCACTGAATAGAGTAAATAAAACTACACATTTCCTTTTAAAGTAATAAGAAAACAACAGACATTTAGCCAGAAATCAGGTGTTCCGACACATATGCCCAACCCTGTATATAGCATCAAATAAGAATATACATATCCAATACGAGAATATTTTATCTGAACACGTTAAAATAACATCCATGTCAGAAACAACTATTGCAAACGCTATTATGAAATTAAGTACCAAATTTACAGCTGGGACTGATGGTATACCATCATTTATCGTTAATATTTAAATCTAGCCAATTTCCCAAATTGTGGAAAAACTCTAGAATTACTCCGATTTACAAATCAGGCCATAAAACTAATTTGCTTAGTTATAGAGAGAAGTATCTCAATTCTATGCAATTTTTAAAAATGATTCGAAATATCTCTGCACACCTTACCACAGAATCAACACGGATTTCACTGAATATGTCACTTTCCGACTGTTTTGAAGGATACAAATGCACAGATTATTTACCGATTGTGAGTAAAAACAATCTACCTCAAATTATGATGTCAAAAGAATTCAGTTTGGGTCAATTTTAACCCCCTTAGACAGTGACTGTTCGCGGGTTTTTTTCTGGTACGGCCGAGGAACAAGAGGTGGTAATACAGATAGGTGCGGTCACGCAGGCAGCCGTCTCTGCAACTGACCCTACCTATCTGTATTACCACCTCTTGTTCCTCGGTCGTACCAGAAAAAACCCCGCGAACCGTCACTGCCCTTAGAGTCATCCGATTTTAGTGAAACCGGGAAATTTTCAATTAAGTCCTTTCACTTACCGTTTCTTATATAGAGTAGGGGTAAAATTCACGAGGACGATTTCGTCCCCGGTTGCCGACGCAGGGTTAAGGCTATGAGTCCGCCTCTAATATAGTTTTTCCCATTTCATGCCGCATTTTTAAACAAAAATCTGCGATTTCTAAGTTAAAATTATTTTTTTTATTTTTAGGTTGATATAGAGCCATTTGTATTAAAGCATTAAAAGGACCTTAAACCAAAAATTCGGCCTTTACCACAAATACATCAGTAGCCAACTATAATAAAAAAATGTAAAAAAGCTCAGTAAAAAGAGTTAGCCGATTCTGAGCCAAGAAGTGATCCCGGAAAACCGGAAGTAAAAATTGCAACGCTGTACGCGCATAATGGCTGCCAACCTGAAAAATCTGAGGGAATTTAGTAATGGGAAATTTAAAATCTGGGGGACCCGTTATTCAAAAACAGGTCGCTGTTATTCCATTCTTTGGGAAACAGCTAATCGTCTAGGAATAACAGCTACCTGTCTCTAAGAAACAGCTACCTGTCTAGGAAGAACAGCTACCTGTTTTTGAATAACAGGCCCCCCAGATTTTAAATTTCCCATTACTAAAATCCCTCAGATTTTTTTAGGTTGGCAGCCATTTTGCGCGTACAGCGTTGCAATTTTTACTTCCGGTTTCCCGGGATCACTTCCTGGCTCCGAATCGGCTAACTCGCTCTACTACTTTTATTTATTTATTTGTTAATTTGGAAATTTGATTTATTTGTGTAATTCATAAACAACTGTTTATTTTATTCAGTGTGGTATAAAACTTTACCAATCAACCACCAACACGGAGGACTTAAGAAAACTTCGTGCTTCAAGCTTCCTTATTCGTACTCACATTTTTACTTTCTCCGTTATAAAGTATTGTCATCGTGAAAATTTTTTCAAAAATTTTTTTACAGAAATATCTAGAAGCGATTTCAGATTTCTGTAAAAAAAAATAGTGTCTCAGTGTGTGTCTGTGCGGGCTGTATCTCAAAAACGAATGGAACGCGTTACGTACAATATTTTTTCTGCAGCCGTTTTTTTATGTTAAAAACCTAAAACACACACGAATTTTATATGACATGCGCTGTCATAATTAAATACGATGTTCATGTTTTTGACAAGGCCGCCTACATATATACGCAAAATCGTCCCGAAAGTAACAAAAAGCGTCCCGAATGTAAAGAAATCGTTCCGAAAGTGAAACAAAATCGTCTCGAAAATAACTACTTTCGGTACGATTTATGTAAAGTGGCACTTTCGATTTAATAAATCATACCGAAAGTTTTATTTTCGGGACGGCTGCAGAAAAAAACATTTAAACATATATTGAAAACAAAGAAATGCACATCTTTTGTTTGAAAATATTTTTCATAAAATCACTGTTAATTGAGAAAAAAATGTATTCATTTTTGGTTTATAATTACGAAACGATATATAAATAATAATTGTAGAGAATGCCAAAATGAACAACTATCAAAGAATTAGTTTTCTCGAAATCGCTTTAGTTTTCGAGTAAACACTATTAAAATTTGAAGTATAATTTGTCACTTTCATAATTTTGATGTCTTAAATGTCACTATCATCTGATCCTACAAAACACTCGATGTACATTTAAAATATGATTCAAACTGGAAATAAATCATGAAAGCGTAAATATAAATAACTAACAAATCAAATCGGAGAAATGATGGCCACATCACCATTTTTTAAATATCCCCTACCCCCCGTCACAATTCTGATGATAAAAGAATACACTAATCTTAATAACATTTATTCTTACCATTCCAGTCTCTCAAATCAGCTACAGAATAACATAAAATATATCATTTTTCTACAATAAATGTTCGCAATATATATTAATTCAAATGGAAATTTAACTAAACTTAAATAGAGCAATATAAAAACCTCAATCAATATGTATTACAAATTTGATATACCTATAAAAAAAATTATAAGCAAACTTTCAAATATGTTAAATTATAGTCAGGAAATTTAAAAAAAAATATATAGACTTTTGAATGAAACACAGAAATACATGCTACTTACTTAAATATACTTTAAAAATTATGTATACAATGTTATCAATCGCTGTCAATGATCACCTGCCTCATCTGGCTCCAATCGAAGCTTAAAACTAACTTATTATGCGTGTTATAAATTATGTTGATGTCTTTTAAAGCAGCATACTTATCACATTCCAAACTTGACCATCCGGTATACTAAAATTTTAGAAAAACTATTAGGAATTTATTCAAATAAATATATCACAATAATAAAAAGAATTTAAGAAAAATATCACAGTTAATTTCTTATACAGGGTGTAGAATTGGTTTACGCACCATAGGGATTTCAATGTTTAATTCTTAATATTAAAATATTGGCTCCCCAAATTATTTTAGAGAAAAAATGTAAATATGTTTCTTGTAGAAAAAAAAAATATTATAATCATTATACAACCTTGTGGCTACCGGCACTACGGGTGACCAGCGCGGGGGGTAGTTGGACCGGGACGACAATGGGAAAACCCTGTATGCATTTCTAATCATTTTTGGGAATGTATTCCTGTGAATTGGTAATTAGCTTTTAATGTTCCTTTTAAAAATGAAGAACAGGTCGTTTTGCTTGGTTTAAGATTCATCATTTTATCAGCAATTGTGTTAGTGCATATTTCGTCCTTAGTTTTCTCATTGTTTCTTACTGTGCCTACTTTACTTACGAGTTTATATTCTCACGGATTTTGTTTATTTTTTGTTTGTGATCGCTAAAGCCATGTTCAGAATAGCAGTGTCCAGTGCATTAAAAATTGTAAGAATTCATTTATGTTACGGTATTCTTCTAAAACATAAGAATATACATTGAACATTTTTTTCTAAAACAAAAAAAAACTATTTCATACCGGGGTTTGTTAAATAAAAAAAATGATAAAGTGTGTGGGATTCAGTCTAGAAAAATATCTCGCCAAGTGATGAAGATTTTTAAGTTATGTTTAATGTAGAGATGCGAGAAACTACCACTTTCAGTTTTCACCAAAATATTTTTAGCATCTACATATATAATAAGTTGATGTCGATATCTCTAATGGTTTCTGCCAGCCGGGCGGACAGACATTTAAAAACATGGTTTTAATCGATTATAGGGATGTCAAAACGGATATTGTCGTTAAAATTGTGATTATATTTACCCAAAATATTTGAATATTTTCATGAATACATTGTTTTCACTTGTACTACATAAAAAAAGGGGAAAGTGTAAATGGTATAAATAATGAACTCTTGACGAGCTAACTCCGAACAAGGCTTTACATTTTCAATTAAAGAATCTTTATCTCATAATGGTGTTTTTTTCAGTTATAGAAATCCGAAGTTCCCGCCAAGGAAATAACCAGGCGAAACACAATAATTTTTCACCCGACGCGAAACGAATTATAAAGGACGTATATCGAGGTCTCAAAGATGTTCTTGGAGTAAAGAATTTTTTGGATAGCAGAACTTTTAACCAATGTTTCTGCAAGATCAATTAGCCACATAATAAAAAATCCCATCGACCAAATAACAAATTGGTGCGATAAAGGAGTTGTGAAAAAAATTACGCCTACAGTATTCAATAAAATTAGAAAAATTACTTATGAAGTAATAAAAGCTAAAAAGGCACCTACACTAAAAATTATTAATAATATTTTGAAAGAAATGGAAATTATATCGTGTAGTTCAACAACATTATGGAAATCCTTAAAGGACAATGGATTTAAATTCGCCGCTATAGATAAAAGGCAGCATCTAATGGAAAGGGTAAATATTAAAAAATGGCGATACGGATTTTTACAGAAAATAAAAAATATAGAGACGCTGGAAGAAATATTTGTTATTTAGATGAAACTTGGTTTGATACACATGATACTTCAAAAAAAATGTGGTCAGACAAGGCAGATAATAGTATCATGAAAGTTCCTCCATCTAGAGGAAAACGAATAACAATTTTACATTGTGGCAGCAAAAATAGATGGATAAATGATTGTTTACTTCTATCGGGGAAGCAGATCTCTAAATGCCACCTCGATTATCATGACGATATGACTGCGGTTTTATTTGAAAACTGGTTCAAAAATAAATTGATACCGAATTTGGCCAAAAACTCCGTAATAGTTATGGATAATGCATCATACCATAGTCGACAAATTGATAAGGCACCGACTATATCCAGTAAAAAAAGAAATCAGAAATATCTGATTATTTATATAAAAATGATTTATTTTACGAGGACAACTATACAAAAGCGCAGCTTCTGGAAGTGTTGAAAACACAAACAAACAAAAAACAATGTTATATTGACAAATTGGCGAAAAAACATGGGCATACGGTGGTACGGCTACCCCTGTATCACTGTATTTTTAATCCAATTGAATTAATGTGGGACAATTGAAGCGAACATTAAGAAACAATAACACTTCACCAAATTTAATCAAAACAGTCATAGATGGTATCAATATGGAAATTAAAAAAATAACCTCCATCACTGGTCCAGATGTGTGAAACATACCATTAGAGTGGAAAAGGAATATAATACATATAACTCAAATTTTCAATTTATTATTAATATGGAAGATACCGATGACGAAATCGAAGTCTCCTCAGATTCAGAAATTTAACTAATAGTTATGACTGTATATAAGAATTTTAGTAAAATGTTTAGTAAACAGTATTTTGTTTAAAATTTTACATTTATGTAAATATTGTTTTATTAAATGACAATGTAGTTCAATGAATTAAAATTTATTTCTAACCTTACACTTTATCCTAAGTGTTAAATAAATATGTTATTACAATTTTCAATAATACAAATATACGTCTGATCAGGGCATGCTTTGCATGCGAAGACCTATGTTTATGCAAAAAGTGTGAGGTTTCGCTGAAAAAGAAAACAAATATTGAAAGATACGTTTATTTCACTCACGACCTTTGAATAGTGCGAAGGGTTGGGATCGCAGGTATATTTTGAGCCGGCAGAAGAAGAAACAGTAAACCAAACCATTTGGCATCTTTGTCGTCCCAGTCCAACTACCCCTCGCGCTGGTCACCCGCAGTCGCAGTGCCGGTAGCCGTAAGGTTATATAATGATTTATTGAGGGTATTCAAGTTCGATTTTTATTGCTCAGCAAAAGAGCGATGAATACACTATACACAACAACTTATTTTCTGTAAAAAGGGAAAATGAAGGAAATTAAAATTTTAGCAAAAATAGTTCCTTGCAATTGCTGAAACAAAAAGCCGTCGAGCCATCACGTTAATGTTTTAAGCACAAATTTAGACGTATTTTAAGTAAATCTGAATATACGTTGAATGAAAAGATCATAATGGTAAAATGGTACTATTCTGGCAAAAGTGCACGTGTAGTAAGTTATATATTCGATGTAGAATATCCAAATCGCAAATCTGCAAATTTCGGAACGATCAACAGTTTTTTGTTTCAACAATTCCAAGGCATCACCTATTTTTACTAAAATAGTAGTTTTAATTTCCTCGATTTTCCCTTTGTGGGGTAAAGTAAAAAAATGATATGGTTGTATACAGTATTTTTTTCTCTACAAGAAACATGTTTTTCTCTAAAATAATATTTAAACATTAAGAATTTAAGATAGAAATCCCAATAGTAAGTGAACCAATTCTACACCCAGTATATAAAGACATAATAGTAAAGTAATGAGAAATGTTCATTTTTGTATAAATAAATGCATTGAATATGTTCCATACATTCGTGTTTGAGAACATCTCTGAAGTTTAAACCTGATAATGTAAATAGTTTTCCACTGTAATCAGATAATTTTCCACGAATGACAAGTGTGGCCCCAAACAAGTGCAATAAGTATGAGAGCAGACTGTGAAAACACTTTCAAGTAGGTACAATCACGCAGAGGTAAAGATGTTGCTTAACTTGATATGCAAAGCATGAATGTACCCTAAACTTGTCCAGTTCTTCTAGTTGAAACTAATGTTAAAATGAAGATTATGAATGAGTGTAATTGAATCAACTAAAACATAAATTAAGTCATCGGATGAAGAGGATAACCATAATTATAATTCGGTTAGCTTTTTCCTCCGAAGGCGAATGGGGGCCACCTTTTATGTAGTATATATTTCAGTGCTTACCACTGATGTGTTTCTATATTTCAGTTCCCCATTTTCTGTAAACGGTTCAAATTTCTGTAGCAGTGCCTTTCCATCTATTCTCCAGATGTGTGGTGGACTTGAGGGGCTAAAATTTTCTGCATCTGTTTTTAATATAACAAAGGAACCACTCTGAAAGATATAAGTACTAAAATTAGCATCTATGACGTATCGTTTATTCCGAAATATGCTTTAAATGTTAAATACATGTGGGCAGTCGTTTGCAACGTAAATTTCATATTTTCATGTTTAACATCATAATAATTACCGTAAAATCCGGTTGATTTGTTAACGGAATCAGTTGTTTTACAACAGGAAAGTCTCTGTCCTCCGCTGAGGGTGGCGGTGGTAACACTTTTGGTTTTTTGTAGCCACCGTTTCGTTTTATTCTATAATCTTTCTCTTCCTCAGAATCCTCTTCAGAGCTAAAGGATTCTGCAAGGATCACTCTTGGCTTCTTGCTCAGACGAGTTGATATTCGACGTTTGTTTCGTTTTTTCTAGAAACAGTAAACATTCATACTTCTTAACATTGTATTAAAGAATAATTACAGAGATTAAAACATTAATGGGGATATGTTTTATGTTACTGTATATACAGTGTTTCTTTTTTATTTATCACTAAAAATGAAGTACCACATTGTAATTGTTTGTCATCGCCATCCTGTTTCTAAAACCATTATGGCAACAATTATAAAATTATAATGATTATTTCCGACGCAGTCTGTTTTGATTCTCACGTAAATAAAGTATTTAATTCAGTGATGGCAAATTGTTGCCCACAAGACAAAATAGGAATGCAGCATTTTCCCTTTCCTTGCTTGCACTCTCCGAACTCGCAGCTAGCCCACAGGAGCTACACACTCTTCAGAGCCCGATTATACATAAAAGTTAGAAATAAGCAACAGTTCTTTACTTTAATTAGGCAATAAAAAATTACCTCGGATTCTCTCCAGTCCTCACCCGACGAGCAAGGATCATCCTCGTTTGCAGAGTTGCTGCTCATAGTGACTTTCCTAACAACAGAATAAGAATGTTATGACATTCCTATTTCAATGAACTCCCATTATTATAAATAAAGCAACTAAAATAAAATCTGCGTCTAACGTTTCTGATTGAGGTTATGTTGGTTTGTTGTGTAAACAAATGGCCCCAGGAATTGGATTTTATTAAAATAAAATACCTGAAAAATACGAAGCGATATTTTGAAAATCCTACAAAGGTACGGTTTTTGATTAAATTGAATTTCTATTGGTTCACCACAGGAATTAATCAGTATACAACAGCAATCTCTGCACATGCGTATTTCGACGGCGTCCGGATTCTTGCTTCAAAATCAAATCCCAAATTGATTTTAATCGTGATGTTGATTTTAACAGTGTATGGATTTGACAGATATGCAAAATATCAGTTTGATTAGTGTAATTCAGAAAATGACACCGTCACAAATTAGTGTCGTGCCTCGTGCTGAACCGCTGACAACAAAAAAAGCGCGTCCGAACAAATATTACTTTCAATATATTCCATTTTTATACAGTGAGATCAGAAAGTCGAAAATATTTGGCAGTACATTTTCTGAAAATAGGGATAATAATTCACGTAATATTATGTTGGCTGCCTGGATCAGTGCAGTACATCAGAATTTTTGTCTATTTTGACGTCTTGTGGTTTTTGAGGTTACTTGTTTTAAAGATAGTTTTTAAAACAAGTAACGTCAAAATAAATAAAATTCACATGCACTGCACTGAAATAATTCAGGCAGCCAATATCATATTACTTAAATTATTATGGGGATTTTCACGGGTATGTGTTCTGTGGGTATGAAGCCGAGATACGAATATTGGCAACACGAAAAAGTTGACCACCCCAGAACAGTGGAGGCGAGGGAGAATATTTCAAATTTGCCGCTTTTTAAAGATGACCGTCGAAGTTGCCAGATTTGTCAAAGATCTTATTATGGCGATTACCGTTTTTAATAACCTTAAAATTTCACTACAAAGTAATAATTTTGACAAATAAAATTATGTTTTAAACATAAATTACTCATTATCGCTTATATTTGTAATAATAACATACGAAAGTATAATTTTACTGTTTTTTAAATATAATCATGTGCATTGTATAATTTATACTTCGACGTATATACGGCAATGCTTGATAAAGTCCTACTATTTTTATTAACCACTTATTAACTAACCTCAATAGTGCTGTGAGTGTGGTAATTCATGTTTGAAGGTAAGCCGTTATACAGGGTGTCCCACGAGGTAGTAGACAGCCGATATCTCGAAAACGGTTTGAAGAAATTGAAATTTGGTGGCTTTAAATGGTTTGAAATGATGCCCCTTTCTGATTACATAGGTTTCATTTCCGTTCCTCCATTTCCGGAAAAATGACATCAACTTCAGAATTTCAAATGGGACACCCTATATATTTATGGATTTTTGGAAAGGTGATTGAAAGACAAAATCAGCAATACCACATTATTTTAGAGTTTTATTGTAAATTAAGGGAGTATTGTTGAAGTAATAATCAAAATAAATAATCACGGTGACATGGATTAACAAAACAAAACGTCAAACAAAAAATTGAAATCACTTCGTATCAAATGTTCGATGTCAAGTTGAGAATATATTCTGATTAAGTGTAAGTAATGCGTGCTATTTTTACGTATAACAAGTATGTCGATATGCTAATCTATGGAGAATCCCGCAAAAACGGAAGGCTCTCTCTCGTGTTAAATATCCAAATCGTCTAGTGTCTAACAATAGTACCTTCGTCAAGTTAGAAGCAAAAAAGATTACGCAGAGGTTATTTTCCGGTTGGAAAGCGAGAAGGCCAGTTCTAAGCGAGAGAGCAATGATTTGGTGGCAACAGGATGGTGCAGCCCCTCACTATTCTCGGCGAGTTACTGCGTATATTAAGTTCAAAGGACGCTGGATCAGAAAGGGGCATCATTTCAAACCATTGAGCCACCAAATTTAATTTTCGTACTACTTACCGTTTTTGGCATTTCGGCTGTCTTCTACCTCGTGGGACACCCTGTATATTCTGTCTTTTAAACTCGTCACTTGTATTTATTAATAATGGAAACATCAAATGGCCATATTAAATATTCTTGTAAATATCCAGAATGTCAAAATTCTTTCTTTTTCAGTATGTCGACTACAAAAATTTCTATTAATTTCCCAAAAATGCAGAAAATCTTAAAACATGAAAAACCATTTGTGATATTGAAGAGACTGTTAATGGTTTAAATTTCCATTTTTGTGAAGATCATTTTATGGTAAACATTTTGTTAACCATTTCCGCAAAAAAAATAAATTGCAATGCTGTGCCGACACTAAGAAGTAGGACATTAATTTACTTTTTATATATTTTAATGTCATGAATCCTGGATACGAGAAAACAACTGACCTGTGACAACACCTGAAAGAAATGCCCAAAGAACGAAGAGACCTGATGGAACATTGCACCTGGACGAGACTAATACGTGATTGTTTTGAGTTATTATATTATATTATTATATTTTTTTTCCATTTTTATTATTAATAAATAACTGTATACCATTATTTTTTCCATGTAGGCCTATTTTTATTTTGTGAAATCCAATCTGTTTACTTTCTCCGTTACGAAGTACGAGAAAGTATTGTGATCGTGATTTTTTTTTCAAACATTTTTTTTACGGAAATATACGTTTTGGGGTCCCTAGATGCCATTTCGACAGTTCCTGGAAAAAAAAATTTTGTCTGTGTGTGTGTCTGTGCGCGCTGTATCTCAAAAACTAATAAAGCAATTGATACGAAACTTTGAACATACGTCTTATTTGATAACCTGAAGAACTGAAAAGCTTTTGGTAAAATTTCATACACCGGAAGTGGGTGTTTACCTTAACTGTTTTTTTTGTTTTTAGTCAATATTTTCTTAAATATAAAAAATATCACAAAAACATTTAAACAAATATTGAAGATAATAAAGAAATGAGATTATTTTGTTTGAAAACATTATTCATATAATCATTGTTATTCGAGAAAAAAAATTTTTTTTTTTTTTCATTTTTGGTTTATAATTATGAAACGATAATAGTTACAGCAAATTTATGTTAATAATAATTGTAGACAATACCAAAATAAACAACTTATAAAGAATAAGTTTTTTTCGAAATCTCTTTAGTTTTTGAGTAAACTGAGTTTTTGAATTTAAAGTATAATTTTTCCATCTTTTATAATTTTGACGTTTTAAACGTCAGTTCCATGCGAGTCTACAAAACGCTCGATGTACATTTAAAATATGATTTAAATAGAAAATAAACAATTAAAGTGTAAATATAAATGATCATACCATCGGAGAAAGTAACTTGATGGTCACATCACCATTTTTTCTTTTACCAAAAACCTGTAACTTCTTTATTTATGTACTATCTAAAAGTATAATCACATATTTGCTCAAAAAACATAATTGATTATATTTTTTTAGTGTTATTAAGGGATGGTTACATTAATTTTGAGTTTCTGAGGGGAGTTGCGGGTTGGGACGAGGTAGGCAGAGGGCTGACCCGTTTGCAATTCGGAACGACCAATAGAAATGGGTTTAGTATGACGCAACATATTATCAAAAGCCATAAAAATGAGAAGACGTGCAGCGTGGGCAGAAAAAGGACACAGCTACGTTCAAAAGATTCTTGCAACTTTAGAAATCGAAATACCGAATAGAAATGATGGCGCACGTAATTGTGCGTTACTAGAGAATGACTATTTGACGGAGTAAAAAAGAATTTAGGTTTGTGATTTTTTAGTACTACAGTTTACATGTTTTGATTTACAGCAACCGACATTGAAAAACATAAAGCCTATTCATGCTTTACTGCTTTGACCGCCGGCAGCCGCAAAACTTCCCTATTCAATTCCTTGTAAACTCGAAAAAAAAAATTTGGAGATATGAAACTATTTGAGAGTATATTTGTGGCATCAGTGAATAGTGGGTTAAGTACAAAAATTGCATTTTTAGGAAATTGAAAGTTTGTATTTTTTTCCAAAATCGCATGATTTGTAAAGAAATCAATATTTGCCCCAATATATTTAATTAGCAATTGCTCTTTATGCTCATAAGGTTATTATTTTAATTGTGTTAAATTTTCAATAATTTTATAACAATTAATGTATGTACAATTTACACTAATTTCATTAGTGCAAAGCGTGTCAAGTTATCATTTTAATTATCAATAAAATTTGATTATTGCAACTAATAATAATCATTCTTTTGTGGTTCGGTGCACAGTAAATGGTATATTTTGAACATATTTCTTAATTGTAACAGACTTTATTGAAATAGAAAAAGGTACAATAATATGATTAATTAATTTCTCACTTAACCCGTGGTGAAACATAATTATATATTTGATTAATTAAAACACTTGGTTTTGTTTCACTGATTTTATTTTTCTCTCCGACTAGTTTCGACCTTAGGTCATTCTCAAGGAGATATGTACAAAATTAACATCGACTGGTATTTATACAGGAATTTAAAAATCAGGTAATAAGGGCCGTCGAAATGGAGTTCCAGATATCTTCGACGTTATTAAGCGTGGTTTTTCCACGTTTTATTGCTTTGTTAATTTCGAGGCCCTCTTGCAAATTCAAATCCCGTCCCTTATTACCTGAATACAAAATTCGGAAATTATTGTCACTAAAAAAATGGTTCATTCAATACAATGTTGTGACAGACCTGTAGAAATTTTATTATTTAATATTGACTTCTTGTGTTCATTTATTCTGATTTTGAAATTTCTACCCGTCTGTCCTATATACACACACTCACAATCCCCGCACTTGATCTCATATATACCGCACTTTTCTAGTTTATTTACTTCTGATTTGTTGTTCACTAGAAGTTTGTGTAAATTGATTGGATTGGGCATTATAATATTAAACTCATACCCCTTAAGATTATTCTTGATATTTTGTGATAGGTTGTTAACAAATTCCAATTTGTACCATTTTTTTGTTTCTATTTTAATTTGTGCATAAAAATATTTTTGTAGCTGTTTAAGTTTTCTTTTTTACGAATTTATCTATTATTTTTGTACTGTAACCATTATTAAATGCTATTGTTTTTATTGTTTTTAGTTCTTCATTAAAATTATTTTCGGTGAGAGGAATATGTATTAGTCTATGGATTAGAGAGTGGAAAGTGCTGTATTTAATTTGTAAGTAAGTCCATAAAGTCCGTTTATAGAAAGATACTGAATTTTTTAAGAATGGAGTCGCGAGGCACTGTTGTAGGTCGAAAGTTATAGTTTTCTTTGAACAATTTTCTTCTGAACTTTCCTTGTCAATCCGTTTATACTCATAAGCTCGGTCTGCTTCTAATTTTTGTTGATATAGTTTTTCTAATATCGAAGGTTTGTCCTCGACTTGGGCGATTTTTTCTTCAAGGGTCAATCTATCACATGTCGCACAGGTGTTGACTTTAGGTTTTTTAATAAAGTTTCATTTTGTGAAACTCTTCCCGAAAGACTCCAAATTCGGATGATTTTTTGTATTCTTCGTGAAGCATTGTGATGGTTAAATGTGGGGATAGAAACTTTTTTGAGAAATCTCGCCTAGAATAATGGCTTTCATACACTGGTATTTTATTAAGAAAATCTTGTATATCTTTTCTGAGTATTTTGCTGTAGTCACTAGAAAATGAGCCTCTGCTATCCGCCGGTAAAATTCCTGATACAGTATCTTGTTTATTTTTAATTGCTGTCGAAATGAACCGTCTAGTTTCGCCAAATACCTTCAAAAAACAATCTTTGTAAATTTTTGTTCGCGAACCATTAATTTCAACATTGTATTTGACTGTTATCTGTTTCCTAGCTTTTGTTTTTCTTTTCGGTGTTTTAAAGTTTAAAAGCCTTGCAATAAAACAAAGCCTTCCATTAAAATCTCCTATGTGCCAATATTCGTGAAATAATGTTTCACGCATATTAACATCGATTAAAGTAGAGCATCTAGAGCGCTTCTTTCTTTTGGCAGGAACAGGAGTGTCATGGTGTGAAGAAACGTCACTATTCAAATCTTTCTTATTTACCACATAGTCCGGATCATCACAAGAATCGTCTGACCATGAAATAAGTTCCCTTATTTCATCAGGAATTGAGTGAGCTAGGCTTGAACCTTTAAAAAGTGACGTATACGGAATAATAATTTTGCATTAAATGTTCGGTTAAAACAAAATGCTTAACCATTTTAAAATCTGCTTTATTACATTTGTAAATTCTTTTCCTGATGGTGAAATACAGAATGTATAGTTCTAAAATAATTTATGACCATCACAAAATAAAAACTGACGTTATAAATCGCAGCCACATGCATTTAAAATTAAAATTTTTGTTTAACTTTAACTTAAATAACATTGCAAATAACTTACCAGAAGAATCTATTTGGTCATGCACTTTCTAAAGCATTGCAATTTGCATTATTAGTCGTGTTCGTCTTGACATTTTCACCTTACCACATTGACTGCGCGCGACTGACTGAATCAATCTGAATGAATCAAGCGTTTGCTCTTTTTTTTGGTTGAAAAGAGATTCAACACTGCTGCGCTGATGAAAACGTGAAAACCGTCCTACGTACAACAATTTATTGAGCTTGGTGTAGGGAAAAACAACTTGGCTCACTTTTCACAAAAAAAGTTCTATTTTGGAGATACAGTCCAGGAGTCACAATTGTATTTTTTGTTGTTGTAATAGGAATATCTGTTAGTCCATTAGGCACAAAGAAAGAAAAAAAAATCTAGTTTCTGGTTATGTATATAACTCGATATTCACAAAAATGCACTTAACCCACCATTCACTGATGCCACAGATATATTGAGTAGTATAGTATCGATAAACTGTCAAAAATTATTCAAGCTCTGAATGCAAACAAAACATATCTCAGTTGAAAAGAGAAAATCTGATTCTTTGAGTGTCTAGTCTTCGTTTACAGCTTCTTCATTCTAAACAAAACTCAAACTCACAGTGTAATTCGGAAGTTTCGCCTTAAATCCTCTATGATGGTTTCATTGAAAAATGTTAAATGAACTTCAAATAACACCTTACATATTTTAATAAACTCCACCTCAAATCCAACTAACAAGGAGAGGATCAGATGTGTGACTCACCAATTTTATCCATCTTTGGCGTACGTGTAGGTCGTGACTGCGAGTGTAACAGGTGCAAGTAATAGGGTGCACTATTCATCCTGTGTTGCGTCCGGCCTTTTAAAACGCTCGAGGTCATTTGTATGCCTGGCAATCAGCAGATTTCAAACTGAAGGATGTCGTGGAGAATCAAGGGCTGGCTGATCCAGGTAAATATAATCTATCCTAGAGGTGACGCCCAGGGGTTATGGTGAGAGAAATGAGTATATTTGTAATCAGTGGGTATTAAACAAATTACAAATTAACAGTGGATTTAAAGGACATACAAATTGTAATTTAATAATTGCTTGTACCACTCTATTCTTTTAAATTCATTGCAGATTTTTGTTTTTTGTCAGTTGTAAGCTGATCCTTCCTAAATTTTGGGAAACTGCAAACCAAAGTGATGAGGAAATCCATTCTGTAAGCCTTTTTCCTTAACACATTGGCTGCCAACAAGTTTTTTTTGTATAATGTCAAAAAAAGTTTTATTTTTTTTTAAGTTTTATTTTATAAAATGAGTAAGAATAAGCTTATTTAATTGAACCCATGACTGACAGTGCTAAATAGTAAGCAAGTTGGCACTCACTGTCAGTCGCCGATGACTGACACAGCCCCATCGGAATACTTCAGCATCAGTCACCGATGACTGACAAGGCAGTCAACGTGTTAAATTAATTTCTCGACATACCCAAACAAGTACCTTGAATTAAATGCAATGAATTGTGAGCACAACTTCATTGAGCGTCTCATTCCACCATCTATAATATTTTCTCATACTTCCATATTAACAAGGATGGGTACATAGGGCGAGACCTTCGCCTTGGACAGCATTTGAGATAGTCTTTCCTTTATCCTGTCACTAGCTCGCAGCTGTGAAAAATGGCAGTAAAACCAGTCTCACGTGACAATTTCTGGAAATTTGACAAGCCTACATTTTCCTTTCAGAACATATTGAAAATAAGAACACCGTTTTAAAATTTATGTATTAATAATAAGAAATTAAAAACTTAAATACATACATATATTATACTATGTGTAATTGCAGTAGTCAAAAGTTATAATTGAATATATAGTTTACACGTTACCTACATTTATGCACGAGCATATGAGGTATACTTTAGAATTGTTTATCCGTATTAATACAGAATAATACTATGTTTACACTAAGACTAAAATTGAATCGTATATATATAAAAACATAAAATCTTTTTCAAATAATTATACAATTGTACGCAAGAATCATATGAACTCCTCGGGTTCCCTGGGGGCATCCAGGTCACGGTAATGGACTACAGGCCTGTAGTCTGTGGCATTGCCCCTGAAATAAAAACTTTCTGTTTAAACAGCACCGATTTCTATTTGTTTTGAAGGTGTTTATGTACAAACCTAGATCTCGGTGGGTAACCTCTTGGCCTTTGAGAATAGGCATTGTATCGGGACGGAGCTCCGTATCCATATCCACCATACGAACTGGCATAACTTCTAAATATAAAAATTTGAAACATTAGATCCTAGATATACTTGCACAAAAATGTCTTTATATAAATTTAAACAAAACAAATTAGTTTTTATTATGAATTAATTGTTGAAGCCATTACTTTGCGATACATATTGAATTACTAAGGAGATTGAATTAAACACTTTGCTGGTATCACAAATTTTTCACTTTATTGTGACTAGTTTCGTCCTATTCGAACATTATCAAAGCCAGGCCAGTGTATTGTTCGATAATGTCCAAATAGGACGAAACATTATGAAAGGCAGGCCAGTGTATTAGTTGATAATGTCCAAATAGGACGAAACCAGTCACAATAAAGTGAAAAATTCGTGATACCAGCAATGGGTTTGTTTAAGGGGGCATACACATTTGTCGGTTTAAAAAAATGTTTTTTTTTATTTTCATTTTTTTGACAGTTTGAATCTTCAAGAATGTTGGCCTGAAATCGTTTCGTAAAATTCAAATAAATAAAGAGGTTACAACGCATTTTGTCGAGCAGCGCACAAGCGTGCGTCTCCTCTTTCTGAAGTGGTGTGCAGGTAGAAGAGTCGGATGTTATGCAACCGTTTCTTTTGTCCTATTTACCATATAATTTACTTTTGAGATTGAAATTAAAAAAAAAAAACGCGAAGGCATGCAAGGTAGAAATAAGTTGAGAGCAAAGATGATGGACAAACTTGCCCTCTACTGTGGTTTTGCGATTTGAAGACATTTTGACTCGGTAGAAGGAATGCGATATGCGGCATATGGATGAGCTTTTATTACTACAGCTCACTACACTTTGCATAAATATAAGAAAAGTCATGAAACTAAACCCAACGAAGTTTTAAATGCGATCTGTCCTATATATAAATATCTGTCTGTGTTAATTAACGTAGCCTTTGTGGATTCTCCCAAAACGTGAACGAAAGTTTTAACAACATGATCTGGACGATAATAAACAACAGTACTGAAGTCGTTTAAATTGTGACTTTTATTGCTGTTTGTTCAACGGAGGCATGACATCCTTATTGCAAATAATGAAGACTATGGGAGTGACTATGGGACAAAACGCAGCAAAAAAACAGCAAACAGCGACTCTTAGCGAGAATTTGAGCACAACATGCGACTCTTTAGGTCCGTATAAGCCGTGTTCTTGCTAAAAACCAACAAATGGACAAAAATCTCGATCAGGAAGACTCACTGTATGGCGCAGGAATTGCCGGTGACGTGAAGTTGAATAAATTCAGTTTTGCAATAGAGTAAGTGTTCTAAAACCCTAAACGCGTTTTTATCAAAACAATGTTTTTCAACTCGGTTACAATGATTACTTGAAGACGGATTGACCGATCCGCCTTTTCTTTTTTTATTGAAAGCTCATGCAATTCGCTTATCGTTGACGGATCCGATTTTGAAAATTTCAATATCTTTTTTATTTTTTTTTAACAAAGAAAAGTGAAATTTGTAGCAAAAATCGACACTCTAACCTTGAAGGTTCGCCATTTTGTTTAAAATTCGAATTTAAAAAATCGGATCCATCAATGACAAGGAAAAACACTTTTCTTTAAGATGCCGTTGGACTTTTGCGTTTCAGATGGACGGGCAAAGAGAAATTGTAACTGCGGAATCAAGCACACCGTGCGGGGCTGACTTCAAACCGGTGAAAAAGAGGGATTTTTTAATTTAATCTTTCCAATAAAATTTGAATACAAAGCACAAAAGGTGTGCTTCAAAATGCAAAAAGTCTCATTTTTATAGTTTGTCACTTCACTATGAAAAAAATTAATCGATAATGCCCTTTTTCACGGTTCTAAATGTATATACCCCCTTAAACAACCTCTTTAATGGTTTTTATTATTTTAATCTATAAGGAAGTAAAGAACTTGACTGATACAAGGCCCATATCCATTTTAGGTAACAATACTTTCTAGTGAAAGAAAATATTTTATTTAATATTCTTCCACAAGAAAATAGTGTTTTAGTAACTGCCCGTGCACTTAAATTAAAATATAATTTCGTGTTGCTAGACAGTAAGTCGTTACTTACGGAGGATGTGCATAGGCAGGTGCTTCTTCCCTCTTTGGTTGAGGAGCTTCGGCTAACATTGGTCTTTTCGGATCCTTCAGATAGTTGTTGAAGAATTCAACTTCCTTCTTCACTTCCTCAATTTTCTCTGCATGCTTATTGAATATGTGTTTCCGAACAAAATCAGGACCTAAAATAATTTGAGAAAACAATGCAATGGCTTTACTTTACCCATTATTATTATAAGTAATTGCAAATGTTATTTTTTTTCTGATGGATAATAACTATCTAGAAGTTAATATATTCAAATTACAATTGTTCTTGTTGTGTGCAATAAATAAGTTTCTATCATAATCAGAGAAAGTTACACAACACATCAATATTTGTTCTTGCATAAAAACCACATCTCTAGTTATAATCAAGTTTGTTTCTGTGTATTTTCTTACCTTTAAACTTCTTTCCAGATAATGGACACAACCATTTATCTTTAGCCAGTTCTCTGGTGTTGGCTTGCACAAACTTGTCAATTTCCATTTCAACATCTTTAAGCGAGAGATTTATGAGTTTAGATTCGTTCTTCAATGTATCATCCTTGGCCTGTTTCTCTGGGAGGAAATTAGCCATTTTGGTTTCAATTGCTGCACCAATAAATTGTGAAATATCGGCCTAAGAAAAAAAATCAATACAAACTTTATGGTTTACTCTCCAGACAACATTTAGATATAATTTATGGATTAAATAAGGTGCTTACTTTGGCAGTTGGTGGGGGACCTCGACAGTGCAAAATTCCACATCTATTTGGCATTTCATCTTCATTAGGATATTCACAATGATTGTAATAATCCACGGAGTGAACAATCCTCAAGTAGAATATAATCCTGTCAAGGACTGGTATTAAATTTTCATCCCTTTCTACAGAAGTCGTTACATCTTGATTATCTGCAGTCGGTTCTAATCCTAATAACTCCTCTTCTTCAGCACTCGCTTCTTCGATCAAGTAATCAGTTATGTTGTGTAAGACGGGATTATTTGACACTAAACCAAAAGTCTAATAACAAAAACAGCGATTAATTATAAGGGTCACAGATATTTTCTTTTTAACACTATACAGGCCAATGATGCATTATGCATCTTCTATAAAATTGTCGGCAACCACCACAATCCTTCCACTTCTGCTTCAATTGTAATTTTTTTATGCTCAAAATAATATAAATGGCACAATAAGATACAAATGCAATATTCCTCTGGATGTATAAACGGAAAATCAGGAACATTCTAGGTAAAACCTCATTTGTGTTTACTTGTGCAACTAGCCGGTTTATAAAGTGTTAAGAATTGCTAGTTGGGGAGTGATTTGGAAAATTTGGCACATGCTGCCACAATCGATTTTGTATTTTTCCAATAGTATTTGAATAGATATTGACAATAATCATCTTGGCGTGTTAGAGCAGTGTATCAGTGCACATGATTTGCTTAAGAATTATAAACCTTATGAGACAATATTCAATTACCTGTTGTGGTTTTTCTTTTTTGTTCTCCTCATCATCATCCGGCCACAGGCCAGATTTATTGTCCAAATGAAGTACAACTTTGGCAGATATCCTAATATCAGATCGAACGACTTGTTTGTGGGCTGTGATGCCATTGACGGGTCTAATCCGCCTGCTTAAGTCACGGTTGACTATAGCACCCAATTCGCAGTCGCGTAACCTTATGTTGTTCAGATTCCAACAGATTTCTTTAATGTTTGCGTCCCGTTTGAAAGTTACCCATCCCCTCCTCAACCAACGGCGTTCGGGTTGCGGATCGGCGAGAGCCACCCTCAAAAAACCTTCATATCTAAAAAAAAAAAAATTATTAAGAATTGAATTAATATTATATTAAAGATACAATATTAGATTTTTTTTTATTTTCACTTGATGAAAAAATGATTGACTGCTGATTGAAGGGTATTTTTAAATTGCTATAAAACGATATTTAAGCTATGATGGTACCTTGAACACATTGCTTCAACTTCTTGTCTTGTTATCGTAGGGGCAAGGTTGCGCAGGAATATAGATGTTGTTTTATGAAGAGATCTGGGTTTCTCAATTTTTTCTTCGACAACCTCTTTTGGTTCAGTATTAACAGTCTTAACAGTCTTCTCTTTGTCTTTTTCTTTGTCCTCATCTGACTCACTACTACTGCTGGAGGAGCTGCTGCTACTTCCAGAATATGATCGTTTCCGTTTTACCTCTATTAGAATAACATGATTAAATTGAATAATTCAATTAGTTTCAACCACAATTATAGTATAAATCTTTAAACAAATTACCGATGATATGATACCACAATAAATAATTTTACCTTTTTCTGGATTACTGCTTTCCTCCTTTTCAGGCTGTTCTTTATTTTCTTCAGCAACCTCCTCGCTCTCCTTCACCACGTCACTTTTTACTTCGTCATCTTTTGTGCCTTCTTCTTCCATTTTCTCCACAGTACTACTGTTGTTATCTTCTTCTTTCTCGTCATTTTTTATTTCGCCTTTTTCACTGCCATCTTCCTCCTCCTCCTCCTCACCCTCTTCTTTCTTTTCCGTTTCATTTTCGGGCACCTCCTTCACATCTGTTCCATTTTCTTTTGGAGGCTCTTCATTTTCGGGTTTCTTTTCCTCTTCTACTTCACCGTCTTCTTGAGGGACAGTGTTTTCAGCAGCCTTCTCTTTAGAAGATTCCTCCTTTTGAACGTGTTGCTCTTGTTTCTTTTTTTCAATCTCTTAAAAAGGAGTTGGAATATAATATTATATAGCGTTCGATAAAAAACGCCCAACGTCATAACTCTGTTATTTATTGACAGATTTGAATGAACTAAAAAATAAAGTCAATGGCTGTTTAAATACTATAAAATGACGATAAATATATTTTTTCAAAATTAACTTCATTGCCAAATGATAGTCAACTTTAAATTTTTAAATGGCTGCATATACTTTTCTAATTTTATAATATTAGACATTATTTTTCTGAATCCAATTATGCCCATTATGTTGGTTTAAAGTTATTATTTATGCCAGAAAAAAATAATAATAAATCTTGTTCACATGATTTTTTTAATAAATGTAGTGTGCCTTGAAAAAAAATCGAATTAACAAATGTCATTTATTGTATAAGTAATATCAACCATTTGTTATTAGTGTGTGTTTTAGACATAATCATTACATATTACAAATGTATTTTCTATGTAATAGAAATTGAAGAGCTGCGGCACAAATTTATCATCTACGCTTTCCAGAGCGACGAATACCAGAACCTAAATTGAGAAGGTTAGAAGGAAATTTGAGGTGATATGGAGCCTTTAAAAAGCCGAGAGAGTGGATCGGCAATTTCGTGGACTGGCAGAATTAGACGTTCTACTTAAGTGTTTACAATAATCATAATCTAAATCGCAAGTGAATTAACTTGCACTACTTATTTATTCTATTCTACATTAAATAGGTACTTATTTATTGGATCCTTATTATTCATGTTTGACATAACCTTACAACAAATGACATTTGTCACTTTTTTCCAAGGCACGCTAATTATAATTTTTGAAAAATATAATTTTAAATAGAGGATTTATTTAAATTTTTTTCGACCAAAATATTGAAAGAAAAACAACATATTGGGCATTATTGGATTCAGAAAGATAATGTCGAATGTAAAAAAAATTAAAACATATGCTGCCATTTAAAAATTTAGGTTGGCTATCATTTGACAATTAAGTTATTATTGAAAAAAATCAATATTGATGTAATTTTTTAGTATTTAAACTACCATTGTCTTTGGTTTTTAGTTCATTCAAATTGGTCAATAAATAAAAGTTATGGCGTTGGGCGTTTTTTATCGAACACACGGTATATTGTAAAATACATGATGATCATTTAATCCATCATCTACACCAATGGCATTCAATGAATGCTTTTTCTGAATAGAAGAGAATTTACAATTTATATACTATATAGATTAGACTTTTATAACTTGAGAGACAGAAATCCCACAAGGTTGCAGAACAACTCTTGCCACAAAAAGTAGTACTTACGAAACTTTGCAGGAAATGTAAAAATTGTAATTACAATTTATTATGAAAATCGCAATAGCATCGTTTAGAACGTTCTCCATGGCAGAAATTAAAAAAATGATGATGTGGTCATAATGTTACTTTCTCAGATTTGATCATATTTATTTATATTTACGCTATCATGGTTTATCTTAAATTTAAATCCGATTTTAAATGTATATCGAGCATTTTGTAGAACCATATGAAACTGACATTTAAAACGTCAAAATTTTGAAAGATGAAAATGATAAATTTCACTTCAAATTCTAATAGTCAGTTTACTCAGAAACCAAAGAGATTTCGAAAAAAATTTCTCCAATAAAAATGATTTAATGAAAAATATTTTCAAACAAAAGATGTTCATTTCTTAGTTGTCTTCAATATCTATTTGAATGTTTTCGTAATATTTTCCATATTTAAAAAATTATTAGAAAAAAACAAAAAACGGTTAATGTAAACACACATTTCCAGCATACGGAATTTTACCAAAAGCTTTTCAGTTCTTCGGATTGTCAAATAAAACTTATGTTTAAAGTTTCATGTTAAGTGCTGTATTAGTTTTTGAGATACAGCGCGCACAGACACACGCAATTTTTTTTTTCAGAAATTCTTGAAATGGCATCTAGGGACCCCAAAACGAATATTTCCGCAAAACAAAATTTGAAAAAATTTTCACAATCACAATACTTTCTCGTACTTCGTAACAGAGAAAGTAAAAATAAACTCAAGAACAATAATAACAAACTGTCAATAATGTGTCTGGGTGACTTCGCATATGAATATATTGGAAGTATACCAGTACCAACCTAATGTGCTGCAAAATTACATTTTTTTCATAGCCGCGTTAGTACTTTTCACTTTCTAGTGATTGTCACTAAAGATGTCAAAAAAGTCTGATCTATTGGTGGATACGGTATAGAAGACATTTTTATTATTTCTTGCAATGTGTTTAGAAATCCAAATTTATTCTATATTTGCAAACAAATATTTTTAGAAATGAAGAAATTTAGAAAATGTACTTGTATTTCTTTTTTTAAATTTTGGTATCTTTAATGATGAGTTCATCCACCAGTACAAATTCACTTACTACAGAAGACCATCTTTGGAGGTTTCATTATTTTTTGTTCTAATATATTCACATGAATGTCATTTAATCCAGTGTTTTTTGTTTTGATCTGATAGGTGGGCCGTATTCTACAATCCCATCAGTAAAACAATCAGAAAGGTAGAGTTGTACCAAGCACTCGAGACGTGTTTTGCAGTTCAATCGGCTCTGGAGATTTATTGTCGCGTTCTCCAAATACTTTCTCACTCTGCGCAAACTTTACCCCTACACATCTCAAGAGCTCGGTAATTCTGTTTCATGGGCGTAAGGAATTAAATGAAATAGATTCATTATATCATAATTCAGTTTGTAAACATATTAGGTGGTCAAATTGTACAATAGACCTCACCTATTAAAAAAACACTGTTTTCTTATGACAAATAGGGTTGGTTGTTCAATATCATCTTAAACCAAATTTAACCTAAAACTCTGTATTTATTACTTTCGGCATTGTTCAATTGCAGTTTAAAGGTAATCGAAGCACAAAAAATGGTAGTTTATAACCTTTAATTAATTACACTAAGTTTAAGGTAAGCTATGTTTAAGCTGTTATTGAACACATGGTCAATAGTAATACAAAATCTTACCAGCATATTCCTGTTCTAAAAGTGCAATGTCCTCATCAGATCCACCCTCCAATTTAATAACAACTGTATCTAACAGTTTTACCAAGTCTTCTGAACGATTACAATCAACATTAATTTCATTCAGTTTTCTGTTATTAAGCAGATCCAAGAAAACCTCAACTCTTTTCTGAAATAAAAAATATAAAAATGTATAAAATGAACTAATTTTTGCACTAAACATTTTCATTTGCATCGATGAAAGTGTTTACAAATAAAGAGGAATTAAAATTAAATGGAGATTTGGGAAAAAATACATGCTCTTCTATACCTGAAATGAAATTTGGATGGCAAGCTATGGCATAGACTTGCGGGTTTTTTAAGTTTTAAATTGTTCTGCCTTAAGGGGTAAGGCCACCATACATAAGAAAAAAAATGTCTCGTAGTTAGAAATAATCTCTAACCACTCGTTTACGATAGTTTGCGGAGGTGCATCACGGCTCGCCAAATGCGTGTCGCGACAACTTTCACCCACTCGTGTCTTGACTTGTCCGACCTGTCAAATCATGTCTGAGCATTACTATTCGGCTATCGCTCTTATGCGAGATCAGTCTAGCTGTTAGACAGATACCGCTTGCAGGCATTTTGCTCCTTGTTCCATTAGCTATCTTTTACTGAAATAAGTAAATAATATGGGAGATAGATCGAAATATATAGGCCGTAAAGGCAAACGAGATAGAAAAAAAGCTCCTATCTCACGAAAGCGACCTGCCAACCGATATGAAATGGAGGCATTCGATCCTGCCGAAAGTGTCAGCACGTCTGCAAGGAAATTGAATCTGAGTCACGATGCTCGTGATGTTGAAGTTGATGCATCTTTCGGTTACCGGTTCATTAATTTTGCGACTGTGTTCTCAGCAATAATGAAGTGTAAAGAGTGCGACTCAGACGTGACATTCACCGAAAGCGGTATACGCGGACTTGGTTTCAAGATAGTCGTATCTTGTAAAAAATGTGCGAAAACTGAAGTTCCAAATAGTCCACTTATAAACAACAAAGCATATGATATAAATAAAAGGATTATAATAGCCATGCGACTGCTTGTAATAGGTTTGCACGGTATAAAAAAATTCTGTGCTTTCATGGAACTTCCTCGGCCAGTATTTCACTCTTTTTACGATAGAGTCGTCAAGATTATATGTAATGCTACCGAACGCATTTGCAAAGCTAGCATGGAGAATGCAGTGAAGATAGAGAAAGAAGAAAATGCGAGGAAAGGCTTACCCAGTGAATTGATAGTATCGGGAGACGGTTCGTGGAGTACACGAGGATTTTCATCATTGTTTGGTTTAGTTTCTTTGATCGGGTGGAATACTGGCAAAGTAATTGATATAATGATAAAATCCAAATACTGCAAGGCTTGTGACTTTTGGAATACAAAAATTGGTACTGCAGAGTACAATGAGTGGCTCGAAAACCATGCAAATGAACCACACAGGATCGTCTGGCAAAATGGAGGTGGATGCCGTTATCGACATGTTTCGGCGCTCTGAAAGTTTATATGAAGTAAAATACGGCAGCTATATTGGAGATGGCGATAGCAAAACCTTTACGGGTCTTCTGAAGGCAGAACCGTATGAAAACTTCGCCATGCAAAGAAAAGAATGCATTGACCATGTTCAGAAAAGAATGGGTACTAGGCTTAGAAATTAAAAAAAAAAGGTAAGTGGTCTCGGCAGAGCAGCAAAATTGACGAATAAGCTTATTGATGAGCTTACAATTTATTATGGTTTGGCTATTCGCAGAAATTACGATTCTGTAGAAAAAATGAAGAGTGAAATTTGGGCGACATTATATCACAAGCTGTCAACAAATGAGAATCCTCAACACAGCAAGTGCCCAGCTGGTGAAAATTCTTGGTGTTCGTGGCAAAAGGCACGAACACATCGAGTTCTTTCACACATAAGCCGGCTCTACAGAAAACAATCTTCAAAGCAATTGAGCCGATCTATAAAGAGTTGAGCAGCGACGATCTTCTAACTCGTTGCTTAGGTGGTTTTACCTAAAATAGCAACGAAAGTTTGAATGCAACAGTGTGGTCAATGGCCCTCAAATCTACATCAAGTGGAAAAACTGTTTTAGATATTGCTGGGAATCTTGCCGTTTGCACATTCAACGATGGAATTTCTAGTGTTATGCAAGTTATAAGACAATTAGACATGATAGTCGGAAGCAATTGCTACAATTTCTGTGTTGAGGCAGACAAAAAAACAGCTTGAATCGCTTCAAGATCAACAAGAAAAGAAGAAGAACTAAACGTTGATAAAGAAGGCCAACTATACGGTGCAGGCATCGCAGATTGAAGGTATACTAAATTTTATCACCGTAAAATGTTACTCAAAACTTTGAACGCGTTTTTCTCGGATTGCCATTTTTTAAATCGGGCGAACCGATAGGGGCTACAAATATTCATAGATTGTCTTCAAATTTTGAGGATATCTTTGAGCGTATATAATCTAGTGGACTACGTAGGGATTTTCCGATGCGTTGTGAACTTCTTTTTTTATGAACAATTGAACATGTAATTTTTACGTGAAAACATGAATTTTCTGTTCATATGCTCTCCATTTTTCGGCAAATTGATATTTTCAAAATACCCTACGTAGTCCAGTAGTTTATGACATTATATTGAATACAAATTCTTGGATTTTCGTTCTAGGTTCACATTTGGGGGTACAGTCGGTTCGCCCGTTTTCGATATCTAAGAAAACTCATCTTGAACACTGGATCCTGGAGCTATCATTTGTAAGTCAAAAATTGAAATAAAAATATGTTTTTGTACTTAAATACTTCATGAAAAACTGCAGAAGAAAATTCGACAGGTTATACCGTACTAAAAATATCCTAAAATAGTCCTTCCAGTTTGACATGCATGGTGGCCTTACCCCTTAACCACTTCGCGCCCATGCTGCTTTGATTTAATCCCAGGTTTGATTAAAAATTATTTCTTTGTTGTTGTTAACCTTTTCTACGAAATATGATTTCACTGTCACAAACTTTCCCATTTATGCAAAAAAATATGAAAAATATTCCACAGAAGCGCTAAAGAAGTATTTTTTTTTGTACAATGTTTTTGCTTTCATTTTTCGCTTGTTGCCACATGTGGCGAACCTGGGCGTGAAGAGGTTAATATCAGTGTTTAATAATGTAATGAGTAAGGAGGTCGCCGCAACAAGGGACAGCGCAGGAGGGGGTAGAGAAGAGGAAGATGGTGGACACGTCGTTTGAGGGGGAGGGAGAGCAGGAACAGGAAAGGATGAAAAAAAGGGTGGGGGATGTGATGAGTAAAGGGTGCAATGGAAATTGCAGGGAACTAGTGGAAATGATTACTGAAGCATTAAGGAAAGAAAGGGAGATCTGGAAAGAGGAAATGAGGGAAGCGAGGGAGATGTGGAGAGAAGAGATAAAGGAGATGAAAGAGGTATGGAATACAGAGAGAGAGAGACTTAAACAAAGGATAATGGAGCTGGAAGATCAGGCTGAGAAGAGGGAGAGGCAGGAGAGGAGGAGCAACGTTGTTATACGAGGAAAAGATATGCAGGGAAAAGGGGAGGTGATGACATTTCTGAAGGAGGCACTGGAAGTAGAGGTGCAGGTACAAGAAAGCTTTGTGGTAGATAGAATTGGGAAGGTGGTGGTAGTCAAGATGGGGATGGAAGATAAAATAAAAGTAATGAAAAATAAAAATAAATTAAGAAATATACAGGAAAGAGTGTTCATCGAGGATGATATGACAAAGGAGGAAAGGAGGATCCAGAAGATCATAAGAGAGAAAGCAAGTAGGGAGAGAGAAGGGGGGGAAGATGGTAAGGGTTGGTTACCAGAGAATGTTCGTGAATGGGGAGCTGTGGAGATGGAATAAGGAAAAGGAGACACTACATAGACAAGAGGAGCCAAAAAAGTAAGAAATGAGGAGGAGATAGGAGGAGAGGAGAGAGAAGAAGGGAGAAGGAGAAGACGTGGCATGGATAAAGTATGGACAAGGGAAACAGAGGATAAACGTAGGGGTTGTATATGTAAATAAAAATTGGAATATAATAAGAAAGGAGATAGAGGAGAGAACGAAAGGAGGAGGAAAATGGGTGCTAGGAGGAGACTTTAATGCAAGAATGGGAGAAATGGGGGGAGGGATTAATGAAGAGGGATCTGTGGTAGAAAGAAAGTCCAGGGACAAATGTATAAACGGGGAGGGTAAGAGAATGAAGGAGTGGGTGATGGAGGAGGGATGGGAAATTCTAAATGGATGCACAGAGGGGGACTGGGAAGGGAGGAAAACTTATAGTGGGCCGCGGGGATCGTCGGTGATCGACTATGTGGCGATAAAGGGGATGACGAAAAGGAAAATAAAAAGTATGGAGGTGGAGGAAGTGATGGGCTCCGATCATCTACCACTAAAAGTAGAGGTATGGATGGAGAAGGAGAAGGTGACTGAAGAGAAGCAAGAAATGGGAAAGTTAGAATGTGGGGCAAAGGCAATAGAAGAAATGAGGATGAAGATGAGGAGGATCCAGTGGGAAGACGTCGAATCAATAGAGGAGATGGAGGAACTAATTGTGGGGTGCGGAAGGAAAGCTAAAGGAAGGACGGGAGAAGGGAGTAGGTGGTTTGATGAAGAATGCAGGCAGGCAAAAAGTGAACCAAGGAAGGCAATGGGGGAATGTATAAGAGGTGGAGGGGAGGAGAGGAAGGTAACGGCAGCAAAAAGGAAATATGAGGGGATATGCGAGAGGAAGAAGTGGCAGGAGGTGAAAAGAACAAGTGAAGAGTTGAAGAAGTGTAGAAACGAGTCGGAAATATGGAAAGTACTGAAGAGAGGCGAAAGAAGGAGACGGGTAGGGATAACACTGAAGGAGTGGACAAGGAAATGTAGAGAAACAAGTGGGTACCCAGAGGAAGTGGGACAAGGAGGAAGTGGAAGGAGCTTTCGAGGAAGTTAAAGAAGGAAAGGCTGCAGGGTTGGATGGGCTGAAGGCAGAGATGTGGAAGGAGATAGGAGAAGGGGGGAAGAAGAAATTCAGGGAGCTGTTGAACGAAATGTGGAGGGGAAGAAGGAACATACCGGAGGCCTGGAGATGGGGTACGATGTGCCCGGTACATAAAGGAGGGGACGAGAAGGAGACCGGGAACTACCGGGGGATTACAGTGATGCCCACAGGCTACAAAATCGCTATGCTGGTGGTAAAGAATCGGCTGGGGGGGGGATTTAGAAGGGGGAGGGGAACAAGGGAGCAGATCTTTACCCTGGCAAGAATGGCGGAGAGAGTGACTGAAGAGAAGGGAAGCATATATGCGGTGTTTGTGGATCTAAAGGCGGCGTACGACTCAGTGCCGAGGGAGAAGTTGCTAGAATGTATGAGGAGAAAAGGAGTGAATGAGAGTATGATTGAGTGGGTAAGAGGAGTATATAAGGAAACTTGGGTGGTAGCAAGAGTGGGAGTGGAGGTGTCGGAGAGTTTTAGGACGTGGGTAGGATTGAGACAGGGATGCCCGTTAAGCCCGATGTTATTTAACTTATACCTAAGCGAACTGGAGGATGTGTTGAGGAAAGGGCAGGTGGGAGGAGTAGTAATCGGGAAGGATAAGGTGTGGATGCTGGCATATGCGGATGACATGGTGTTGATGGCGAGAGATTGGGAAGGGATGAAAGACATGTTGAGGAGAACGGAGAGGTATATGGACAAGAGGGGATTGTGTGTGAATGTGGAGAAGACGAAATGGATGAGATTTAGGAATAAGGGAAGAGAGGGGAGCGTGAAAGTGTTAGAATGGAAGGGAGAAGTGATTGAGAGAGTGAAAATATTTAAGTATTTGGGGTTTATGTTTAAAGGGACAGGGGGATATGAGGAGCATGTAAGGTGGGTGCAAGGAAAGGCCAGGAAAGCGTGGGGTATCGTGTGGGAAAAATGGGGAGAATGGATGAAGAACAGCGTCAGATTGGCGTGTAAAGTGTGGGATGCATGTGTGAAGTCGATAGTAATGTATGGAGTAGAAGTGTGGGGCGTGAAAGGGTATGAGTGCGTGGAAAGGGAGCAGTGTTGGTTTCTGAAGCGTATGCTGGGAGTGGAAAGGTCGACTCCCGGGTACATACTGCTTCAGGAGACTGACAGAGGAAGCTTAGGATGTGAGGCTATGGAGAGAATGGTTAGGTATGAGATGAGGTTATGGGAGTTAGGGGAAGAGAGGTTGGTAAAGGCGGTATGGAAGACATGCGTGAACGAAAGGGGGGGTAAATGGAGGAAGGAACGAATGAAAATGTATGAGAGTGTAGGACTGCCTGAGGTGAAAGTGATTGAGTGGTTAGAGAGGGGGGTAAATGTGGCAAAGTGGGTGAGCGAGAGGGCGAAGGAAGTGGATGTACAGGAGAGACAGGGAAGTATAGAAAAAAGTGAATATAATGACATGTATGGGAGTTGGCAGGTACATGGAAGGAGACCGAAGTATTTGGATGAGGACAGTGGAAGAGAGGGTGACATTAGCTAGGGCTAGGTGTGGATCAGAAGAGAGAGGGAGGAAGAAGTGGATGGGTGAAGAGTATATGAGGTGTGTAATGTGTGAAAATGGGAGGGATACGTGGAGGCATCTGGCGGAGGAGTGTGAGGGAGTGAATGAAGGATGGATGGGGGAAAAAGGAACAAGAGGGTAGCGGAATGGATGAGAGAGGATGGTGCCGGGGTAAAGATATTGCAGAAATTGGTGAGGGAGAAAGAATGTGGGAGAGAGTTGTTAAATTTATGATTTAGTTGTTGGGTAATTAGAATAGTTAATTGTTTTGTATAGAGACTAGGAATAGTTAGTTAGTGTTAGTTAATAGGTTAATATGCCAATAAAGGTCTTTTTTTTTTTTGGTTAATAAAAATTACATTTAGTAAATTCGATAAAGACGAAAGTAGCCTGAATATATGAATATTCGACCTGTTCGTATCTCTGCAAAATTAAGTCTTATTAGGACTACTAACAAATAACTTATTGAAACAACTACTTCCCTGGCTAGTGCCACGCCGAATATTGAATGATACAAAAGAAATTTGCGTGTTATTACTAGTACTACTAGCGAAATAACATTGGTTTAAGATCGTTTATTTCTACCTACAGGACTAACTTGAAAATTAAACTAAATTGAATTGGAAAACTTTAAATTTATTTACATTCAGTAGCAAAAAGTGCTTTAGTACCTGACATCATGTTATATTCAGTTTGGTATTCACATTCCTTGTTTGTTATTCTGCATTTGGGAATAAGAGAGAGCTATGAAATGCGCCGATGCTCCTTACCAGTGGCGCAGCATAAATTCTAAATTTTAATTCGAAAAATATATTTAACAGTGTACAATCAATATGCACCATTTGTATTTTTTTCCATCCATAATGGCCATGGTGCACATTATGTGGCACCAGTTCAAATTTTACTTATAGCTACGGTGCTCAGTGTTTGAACACTGTAATGATCTAATTTAAATTTATGCAGTTTCTACATGTTTTGGACAGTTTTGGTTTTAGTGTGGTGTGCTTATAATGAGAGTACCAAAATACTTTTTTGAAAAAATAGGTATACTGTACATTAAATAAATACAAGTTGTTAATAACTCCATTTTTATAATATTTTAGAGTATAAAAATATAGGGTACAAAAGAAAACAATATGAATCGTGGAAGATTTTACCCTATATAAAATACAACAATTTTTTTCTACATCCTTTATAAAATGTACAGTTTTTTTCATTAATTTGGGTTCATAAAATATCTGATTCCTAAACCCTACAAACAGCGTGAAAAAAAAAGTGCCATAACGTTCATTTTTTCACTCTCTTGCTTGAAAAAAAAGTGCTGTAACAGTTCATTTTTTAACGCTACTATAAAATTGTTTGCACAAAGTGTGTCATGAACGCTTCGCAACACGCCGCGAGTTGCACCGATAAACGTCAAACATTCATTTCCGGTCAAGGAAATTTGATGATTATTATTTTCATTTAAAAAAAGTATTATTACTTATAAACATTGATTAAGGTTTTATCGAATTTATCTAAAGTTACGGAAGTAGAAAAATTTTTGTATGAAACTCAAGAGTAAAGCAACTTTTTTTTACTTGTAGGAATTGCCGCACTCGCCTTCGGCTCGTGCTGCAATCCTTCCCACTCATAAAAAAAGAACTACTTTACTCACTTGTTGCATAAATAACTAATAGTGCATTTGTGAAGTTCAAAGAAACATGCATGCACGTATGATTTGTGCGCATCTCACATCCAAGTTTTGTTCTATGGTCCATTTGATATATACAGAGAGCTATGGAATTTAAAGTATGTAAATAGTATGCGCCTTTAAAATGGTGAGCGTAGTGAGGAAATAGAAAATAATATATTTTTTTGGCGTATTATTTTCAATAGGCCGCTCTGTTCACGGTGTGAACAGAGGGTATAGGTTGTGGAACAATATATTTTTTGTAATAGTTCGTTCTTATCTCGCTGAACACATGGCCCGGCCGCCGCTGTACCACTCAACCAAAAGTTATCGATTGGCTTGCCCATGATCGTCTTTCGAAACGAGAATTATAAAGCTTGTCTTTTATGTCCATTATTTAGAAATAATTTAAACCATTAACATATTTGAATATGTTTTAAGTTTAATTATACAGTATGTTTTTTTTATCGTGGGCCATAGGATTTTACATGCTAAAAATTATACCTTGTCTTAATGTATATTTTAACATATAATTTTAAAGCAAATTTTAGTTAGTAATAAATCAATTACTTTTCCACATGACGCGCTTAATTAGATTAACTTAAACATGTTTTATTGCATTAAAAAATGAAATTAATTCACTAATCAATCTGACATTTCAGAAATTCAAGGTACTTTGATTATGTTTGCCCAGTTATTTATTATAAATAATTTCATTTTTTAATGAAATAAAACATGTTTAAACTATTCTGACTAAGCGCATCATGTAGAAAAATAATTGATTTCTTACTAACTAAAATTTCCTTCAAAATTTTATGATATGAATATACATTAACACAAGGTATAATTTTTAGCATGTAAAATCCTATGGCCCACGATAAAAAAAATATCCTCTATATTGTGATATTCAAAAAAATACTTAAAGATATTTTATTAATAATTAAAATCATAATATTACAGAATTTATGCTGCACCACTGGTAACGACCACCGGCACATTCCACGCATATTCCATAGCTCTCTGTATATCTCAAATGGACCATAGTTGATGTATTCTTTGCTTTTATTCTGCCATTCAGAGCAACATTATTCTTGTAGCACGAAGCACAAATTTGACGTTTGTCAGTGGCTTCTTGTTATCTTATTGAGTAACTCTCAGGTACAATATGTGTGCATTTACTAATGCTGCCACCTGTAATTCAATGGCAAGTTTACTGTACCATTTTACCCCTCTCCACATTGATGCATTATACACCTTCATTTGATTTAGAAAATAATTATTTTGATATGCTAGAATTTTGTTATACAAATATTTTACCTGATATATCAATATAGCTTTTGTATTTGTTATACTCGATTATATTCTTCGGCTTTTGAACATCTCCTGACCGTTTTTTACCGTTATCATTTCAGGAACTTGCTTGGTACTCAAAAAGCAACTTGAAAAGTTTGATGCTTTGATTGCTTGTTAGTGATGAATTGCTTAAATTTTAGCCTATCTTTGAAGGGAATAAGCGTTTCATCTATGCAAATATATTCTCCAGGAATCATTATATTTTGAAAATGTTTCTTCAGGTTATTTAGAAGCGGAGTAATTTTATATGAGCGGTCATTGTCCGAAAAATGCAGATATGGATGGTAACTGATATAGTCCCATCAACATTAGCGCACCTAATTTTTTTTCCATCTCAATTTCATCAGTATCTTTCCACCTGTATATGCGAAACTTTCATTTTGTTGTATTTCACTTTTCTTGTTCTGCATAAGGATTTTGAAGTTTTTATAAAAGAAACCTTTTACAAAGAGTTCAAGTATTTCATCGTTTATAAATATTTTATAAAAGTCATATGGGGTTTCTTCATACTTATATAAATCAGCACATATACCAACATCATTTTCTATAAATTCGTAATTCTTTTTATAATTTCCAGTGATCGAATCCAACGATATTTGCGAGTTCCATCCTGTTTACTTTCAAGATTTTCAGCATCAGATTCACACTTATACTCGGCTAATACTCCTTCAATAATCATCAACGAAGACATTATAATACGAGTGTTCAAATGAAAAGATACGAAACGACAAACGACACTGTGGGTATAAATGAAGACTTTATTAAAGGTATACTCCATAGGCCGTAGCGCAATGATCCCATTGATTAATGAGCCGAAGGATTCCTTGTTCCCAAAGTTCCTGTGGCCATGACGAAACCCAGTCTGCCCAGCATTCTTGAGTTCGTCATCCGAGTCGAAGCGCTTCCCTTTCAGATGCTTTTTTCAGGCAACCAAACACATGGAAATCGCAGGGCGACATGACGGGGCTGTAGGGCGGATGGTCAAGCTCTTCCCACTTGAACTTGGTCAGTTCCGTGTGTGCGACTCTGGAGACATGCGGACGTGCATTATCATGGAGAGGCTTCGGAGTGTCTCACAGTACACATTGGAGTTAATGGTTCATCTGTGCTAGAGGAATTCAACAAGTAGTGGAACATGGACGTCGAAAAAGATTGTGAGCAACACCTTACCTGCTGATGTCACGACTTTTTAGGGGGATGTAACGACGTATGCTTCAAATGCATGCCGTTCCAATTTGTCTCTGGCTCGTAGTGATGGCACCAGCTCTCATAATACCGAAACAGATGTTGAAGTGCTAGCCCCATACGCAGTTCCTTTTGCTGATTGGTGAGCTTCTTCAGAACCCACTGCACGTACACCTTCCGATAACGCTACCTGTCGTGAACACTTGTCCACACTGTTCCAATGCTGACATCCACCTCCACCGCCAACATTCGCAATGTGACACGCTGATCACTTCTCACTAGGTTATCCACCTTGTCGATGAAATCGGCCATGATGACTGTGTTTGCCTGGCCTGGTCTCGGGTCATCAACCAAACTCTCACGGCCTGCATGAAAACGAGCACTCCATTTTCTTACTAACTTGTCAGACACACAGTCTTCCCCACATACGGTCACCATCCGGCGATGAATAGCGACCGGTTTAACACCTTCCGCTGTCAGAAATCGGATAACGCCGCGCTGCTCCTCGTCGAATGTTGCAATGTGAACACCATCTTGTCCTCATAAGCAGTGCCGCGTTAATTAGGCCTCTGCTCTCTCTTGCGCATGTGCGCGCCCGCGCATTCTCTGATCCACGCCAGCGACTCTAAACGCATTCCTGGATGTGTCGCTACGTTCTCCTATAGCGGCATATGCAAATATGTTAACGGTTACGTTCTTATGACGTTTCGTACCTTTTCGTTTGAACACTCCTATTATTTTGTTGGTTATTATTTATAGTATCAGTTTGTTGTGCATTCAAAGAGAAGCTGCAAGACGGTAGATGCTGAGAATTTGGGTTCGTATTCTTTGGCAACATTGGTTTGTTGTTCACTCGCAGAAAAACTACCTTTTTCCTTTGAATATTTGATTTTTTTCTTTGGATTCAAATTTGTGCGTTTATTTGCACTCTCACAATCACTGTCATCGCTATCTGAACTTTCTGATGAAGGTTCATACTCTGATACATCTGGAGAAAAATCTTCGTCAGACATAACCTGCTCCCACAATGTCAAAAGTTTACGTCAACTAACGGCCGAGTTCTATCACCACGTGGAAATAATAGCGCCGAGCTACAAATGCGCCCTCTTACCCTAACGTAAAACCGAGTCATTATGGCCGCGATGGATAAATGTAGTGCACCATAAAAACACATGCTTCTTGTATCAAATTAGAAAGATCCCGACATTTAAATTAGATGAAATATTTTAAATAGTTTTGCTGGCGTATTTTATAAAAATCGTTCGGTTCCGAGCAAAAACACTTTTTAATGGAATAAAACATGTTTAAAGGATTCTAATTAAGCGCATCATGTAGCAACATAATTGATTTATATTAACAACTAAAATTTGCTTCAAAATTATATGATAAAATATACATTTACACGAGGTATAATTTTTAGCATGTTAAATCCTATAGCCCATGATAAAAAAAACATACTGTATAAGTAAACTTAACCCTTTCAGCTCTGGATTTTTAAATTTGAAAAAAAAATTTTTTTTTGTTAATTATTAATAATGGGGAGCTTCTAAAGACCGTAAATACTCATAATTAGTGAGGCTTTGTTGAAGTGACATCTAGTGATAAACAGCAAAAATATGGATTGTTATAGTAAGTAGAGACATGTAAATGTTGCCCACCAGGGCCGAAAGGGTTAAACATATTTAAATATGTTGATGGTTTAAATTATTTGTGAATAAGACATTAAAGACAAACTTTATAATTCCCGTTTTGAAAGACGTCTATGCTCATGAGCAAGCCGGACGAGAACTTTTGGGTAAGTAGTACAGCGGCCTGGCCATGTGTTTAGTGAGATATGAATAAACTATTAAAAAAAAATAAATTGGTCCACAATCTATGCCCTCGAAGACATGGTGAACAGAACGGCCCATTGAATCCAGAAAATTCTATTTCTATTCTAACTCTATTTCATCGCTACGCTCACCATTTTAAAGACCTCATTTACATTGTTTAAATTCCATAGCTCTCTCTTATTCCCAAACACACTATACCTTAATTTAGTTTTTCTAGTGTTGAATTGAAATAATTACAGCTTTTTCAAAAAAAGAAAATATGATTTTGAGGTTATGTCTTATAACTGCATTGTTTTTACTGTTACTCAAAAACAATGTGAGCAACCACACACCTACTTTCAACTTTGTAAGCCTAGCAAAGCTATATGTTTAAGATATTGACTTACCTTTAAAGAACTAAGCTGTTCGTCTTTTCTCTTAACGGAATCTTCCGGGTGATATTTTATCCGGAACCTAAAAACAAAAACGAAAACGGCGTTTCAGTCAAGAGACTGATCATCAACGGACTATAAAGAAACTTTCAGTCGCCTCATGCATAACGACAAGTAAATGCAGGAATTCATAAAATTGCTGCACCTATAACGGAATTTTCTTTTCGCGGCAATTGAAGCAACAATAATCCAGGAAAAGAAAATGTCCACTCTGTGTTTTTTCCAGATCATTCAAATACGTGCACACAATGAAAATTAAAAAAAAAAACAATTAAAGTATAAACGTATCTCCTTAAACGTTCATCTCACCTGGTAATTAAAACCCTAACAAAGTATCGCGAAAGCATATGCATTGCGCGCACAGCTTTATAATAAACGGTAATAATTACAATCCACATATTGTGTTTTCATATGTAACGTGGCATAATTCACAAGTTTAACGGAGATGCTGAACACGCACATTAACACATAATTATATTTTTTATGAAGTTGTCAGGAAGGCTCGTATTGCTGTAGAGAAAAAGGTTTATAAAACAATATATTGGGGGGATCTTCAGAATTATAAAACAAAACAAAAAACAGCAATTATTAACCATCGAATTTTAAATCTGTTTGGTTAATAATTCTAGTTAATTAATTGTCGGAAGAAACTAATTATATTAATTCTGTACAGAAGTGTTGGACAAACCTGAAAGACTTACCATTCGTCATCCTTGTGCGCCACGAAGAATTCATTCAATTGTTGCCTCTGAAACTCCAACTTATAATCGTTGTACTTTTCTATAGCCTCATTATCGGAAATGTTGTCATCCTGGGTGGCCAAAAATGCTTTAAATGACATCATTGGTGGTTGTTGCCCTTCAACTTGGCTAGGCATTGGTTCCCTGAAGCAATAATGTGTATGTTTATTAACTAGCAATGTTTATTACAGGATTTATTACAGAGGGGGTCTGAAGCAACGGCGTTTTGGCATTTTTATTATTACACTTGAAATTCTTGTGACATTTGATTTGAAAACAAATGACAATGAAAGGGTGGCTTCTGTTGATTTGTAAATGAGAAATAGTCAGTGGTGTGATTTGTTACCTTTACTGTGAGGAATGTTAGTTTTGTGCTAAATTAAAATGGGTATCAAACATATCTTTAGTATATAACAAAAATACACCTCAAGTTAACTTCACAGTGGGGATTTCAGGACCTCAAATTATATTTTTAATTACATGTAAATGCCAGTACTACTTGTATTTTACGTGGTTGTAAGAATTAAATTCAAGCTCTTGTTGAATTTAAGTTTTTTATTGATGGTTTTCTGACACTTGTTTTTAGTTATACAACACATTATCAAAGTAATAAGTTTGTATTCTTTTGATGATGAACTGTCAATAAAAACAAGGAAAACAACAAAAGCTTTAATTCTTATAACCCTGCGAAATAACAGTTCCATCGAAATTGGTAGTCAGGGAGTATTAGCTTTGTACTTTTATTTGACAATAAGGTGATCTATCAACTACATGGTCGTTCAGATTTGATTACATATTAATAATACTTTGTGATTTAACGAGACAAGGAATAAAGAGATAAAGTTCTATTCTATCTTATAGTCATGTTACAGATAACGGTGAGTTTTGTATGTTTAAATTAATGTGGTTTGAATTAAGAGTATAAATTAAAATTGTGCAGCTAAAAATTTTACATTTTAACTACCACAAGCCTCGAAATGCATTAAACAACTACAAGTATTCTCATAATTGGCAGTGAACAGATAGATTTCAGCTAGGTGCTTTTTCGCACTGTAATAAACAAACTGCGGCTGTTATAGACGGCAATTCTAATGCATGAAATGATATGTAATCAATAGTGTTTGCTGAAATTCTATGTTTAAGAGTCTCATTTCATTTAAGACATTGACACTATATTACTTACCGGTGAGATGCCTGATGGTACGATGGATAGTGATTATAATAGTTATCACCATAATAGTCATTTCTGAGCCGCTTTGTAGTAGGTTCAAAACCAGGAGAGTAGCCTCTATCCCTGACACGACCTCCATAATCACGAGCCCGAGGACGTGACCAAGCATCTCTGAAACAATTAAAAAATTAGAATATATTTCTGCAAACTGATGGTTTAGATAACAAATCTATTTTTACAGAATTAGCTTTTTTAAATTACAATACAACATACTATGATAGTAAATGGAAAAAAACACAATTTGACCAATTGATTCACTGTAAACTTTAAAAAATTAGTAAAATTGAACATTGTCCTTTAAAATCAGAAATATTTATCAGGTGTGAAGTTAGCAATAAATCCTGCAATAGATATAAAAAATTCATTTTTTTGAATTTTGATTAAGAAAGTACCTATATTAGTAACAGGAATAAGAATTTTTATTTAGTTATGGCTGATTGCAAACTTTTCCAAAAGTTGAGATTAATATCGCGAGGTGTGGATTTATGTGTCTTACGGAGAAATTATTTTTTTCTATGTTGAAAGAGTGCCCTTATATTTTGACTCCTGAATATGAAAGTACCTTTATTAGTGATAATAATAAGAATTTTTATTTAGTTGTGGCTGATTGCAATCTTTGCCAAAAATGGAGATTTATATCGCGAGGTATGGACTTCTGCGACTTACGGAGTATTTTTTGTTGTTAACGTTTTTTTGACTCTTGGTTATTAAAGTACTTGTATTAGTGATAAGAATAAGCATTTTTATTTATTTATGGCTGATTGCAAACTTACTTCACACCCGTAAATATTTAATAGTTAAAATCAATTCAATGCTAAAGATTGATCACATCAGACCCATATATGGTAAGTGGGCTGACACACCACTCAATACCCAGCATCTGTCTTGGTAGTACAACAACAGGAGATTAATTTGAAAGTAATAATCTTCTGTTATTATTAGACTACCTCAGACAATTTAATAATCTTGGGTTTTTAGAACTGACATAAGTTTTAAAAACTAAGAGGACTAAGCAATAATCCCCTCGTTAATCTGTTGAACGAGCAGCCCGATTTAATGTACTCACCGCTTTTCAAAATACTTTAATCTCTTAATTATGTTTAAATCTTTGCACCTGTTTACTGTAAACCATTTTGTTACCCTCACCCTATTCTCGTACTGATATAAATGCAACTCCTTCCATTAATTGTTTCACTTGATAATGACAGTAAAACGTCGAAACTTAAGTCGTGATAATAATAATAATAAAGCATTTATTTCTTTGAAACATACTTACATATGATAAAATATTATACACAAGCAACAAAGAAAGCGTCCAAGAAAGCGTAATTTTTAATAATATACATCAGTATATTATAAGTTGGCGTTGAAGAATTCACAAAGGCTCCAATTTATAGAGTGAATCATGAACTTCGTTTTTCATTATTCTGTAGCTTTTTACATTTTTTTATCCGTTGTGGTAGATGATTAAAAATCTTTAATGAGGCATAATGTGCTCCTTTTTCAAAAGACATTGTTCGGTGCTTCGGCAAAATAAAATCGTGACAGTATCGGGTGTTAATAAACATAAGTTTACTGTTTAATGAAAATTTATTATGGTGTTTGAAAGCAAATTTGATACACTCAAATATATATAATGCCGTAACAGTAAGCATTTTATTTTTTTTAAACGCCCCTGCAACTAGATAAATAGTTCATTTGGAAAACTTTACGAATAGCCTTTTTTTGTATTACAAATACGCTATCAACTGAATTACTACTACCCCAGAAAATAATTCCATACCTCAATAATGAATAAAAGTTTGCAAAATAAGCTGTTTTCACTTCACTCACATTGCTTTGTTTGGTTAGTACTCGGAAAGCATATAGAACTTTGGTTAATTTTATGTTTAATTGAATTATATGGTTATCAAATTTTAACCTATCATCTAAAGTTATTCCAAGGAAACGCGATTGCTTACTTAATTTGATAATATCTTCACCAAAATGTACATGTGACGGAGTCTTTGTATGTTCAGTCCATTTGAATAAAATGCAGTCTGTTTTGTTGTCATTTAAGGACAGCTTATTTTCTTTGAACCAATTTTTTACTTTACTAAGAAGTTCTGTTCCTTTGTTTACTATCTCGGTGAAGTTGACACCTTTAAGAAATAGGTTTGTATCATCCGCATAACAAGTAAGTTCATTACTTTGACAAATACTGTCTAAATCTGTTGTAAATATTTTAAAAGATAACGGTCCCAAAATGCTACCTTGTGGAATACCCACATTTACAGATATTTTGTTTGATTGGCATTTGGCTCCATCTTTTTCCACTTGAACAATTAGCGTTCTGTTACTTAGATAAGTTGTTACCCACTTTTTGCCTACACCTCGGATTCCGTACGCTTCCATTTTTTGTAGCAATATTTCATGATCTACACTGTCGAATGCTTTTGACAGATTAAGAAATATGCCACATGCAAGATTGCTTTGATCTAATGCATTTAGTATTGACGAGATGTAGTCAAACAGTGCAGTTTCCGTTCCTCGATTTCTTAGAAAGCCATGCTGTGATTTGCTAAATATATTATGTTTCCAAAGGAAATCAACTAACCTGTGGTGGAATGCAATTTCTAAAATTTTTGAAAATGTGCATAAAATAATAACAAAACGATAGTTTTCATGGTTATTAAGATCGCCTTTTTTAAATAATGGTTTAGCAATGCCAAATTTAAAATTAGTGGGAAAAGTCCCAGTGGAAAAAGAAGTATTTATTATGTCACACAGTGGACGCTATCGAAGTGACAGCAGATTTTATTACGTTTATTGGAATTCCATCAAAACCGTAACTACGTTTATGATATGTATGTATATGTAATATTTGTACAAATAAATTATGGTAAAAAACATAGTAAGTGTTTTATTCAGTGATTTTAAATAATATACAACATTTTCAAGAACAACAACGCCCAATAGTTTTTCTTGATGAAACTTACATACACTGTGGGCACACTCTTTCAAAAAGTTGGAATGACAACACCAAAAATGGAATATTTTGCCCAATTTCAAAAGGTTCACGGCTAATCATTATTAATGCTGGTGATGACAAAAGATTTATTCCAAACTGTGTACAAATTTTTAAATACGGTACGTCATCGGGGATTATGATTCAGAAATGAATTCTACAAATTACGAGAAGTGGCTTCGCGAAAAGTTAATACCAAATTTGGAGCCACAGTCAGTTATAGTTGTAGATAATGCTCCTTATCACAATGTGCAAATTAACCATGCACCGAACAGCAATACCAAAAAAGCTGATATGATATCGTGGTTGACACAAAAAAAAATTACCATTTTCACATACCATGCTGCACTATATTCAATAATAAAAGGCTCGTAAGAATCAACATATTCATTACAAATTTGATACATTGTTTGAACAGTATGGACATACTATTTTAAGACTTCCACCCTACCATCCATATCTGAATCCAATTGAAATAATTTGGGCAACAGTGAAACAAAATGTAGCAAAACGAAACACCACGTTCAAAATACAAGATATGTGGAAATTGGCTGAAGAAGAATTTGTGGCAATTACCGTAGAAGACTGGAAAAAGAGGTGTGACTATGTCATCAAAATTGAAAGTGATTACCTGGCAAATGAAATCATGGTTGATGTCCGCACCGAGGAGCTTGTTATTAGATTCAATGCAGATTCGAGCGACGACGACGATGATGACTATAATGACGACGATTTGAGTGACGATTAGGACAATATAAGTGAGTGTTGTGCTGTATATACATTTTTGTTTATATTTAATTTAATTTACGATTTCTCAGATTTTTTTAAATCTTGTATTTTATTAAAAGTTTAAAATCATATGCCTCTAATATTTTATTAAATGTATAGTAAAATGTATGTTATTTTATTACTTTTATTATAATTGATTTCCATGCAGAAAAAGGGCTAAAGAAATATCTGCGTTACGCTACTGAGCGCCGGACGGAACATTTTAAATGTGTCGATCGGCGCTAAATAGCACACTCCGGACTATTCGATCTGCGCAGCTTCTCGCCATGCTATAAGGCGCGGACTGTACTTACTTTAAGCCAAGTAATTGAGAACGGAATCAGGAAGACCAAACGATTAGTGTACATCTTATTTATTGACCTGAAAGGACATATGATTCGGTGGATTAGCTACACGAGGATAAGAGGGATATAGAATGAAATGAGAGAATGGGTTGGAAGAGTGTATGAATAAGAATCTAGATTGAAAGGAGCAGGCGAAAGGACCGAGTGGTTTAGAACAAATAGAGGCCTTAGGCAGGGGTCCCCAATGAGCCCAATACTTTTTAACCTTTACATAGCAGATTTGGAAAAAATATTGGATCAAGGGCAGGATGGAGGGGTAATGGTAGGCGGGAAGAAAATAAGAATGCTTGCACACGGGGATGACATACCCATGCTTGTGAAAGAAAAGGAGACTTTAAATGCATGATAGAGTGAGGAGAAAGTTAAGCATTAATGTAAAGAAAATGTCTGCATGAAAGGGGGGTTTCTTTTGAAAGGACGAAAGATTTTTCTGGAATTTAAATATTTAGGGATGCTATTTCAGCAAAACAGGAAATGGCCAGAGCATATGAAATACATGGCGAGAAAGATTGAGCACTAAACTTAAATGGGTGAGGAGAATGAGAGACTCGATGGTAGTGAGAGAGATTATTTGGAAGGCGTGCTTGAAACTATTTTATTTCATGGAGCAGAAGTTTGCAGGTTTTGCATGAAGCAGAAAATGGAAGCGCTGCAGATTTGGTGGGTGAAAAAATGTTACTGTGCACCATGGGATGGATGTTGATGCTGAAGGGAAAAAATGAGCAAAGTATGAAAGAGGGGTGCAAAAATTGGTAAAAGAAGTTTTCGAAGAAGCAGACAAGAAGGAAAGCAGTGGGTCGCAGTGGAGAAGACCCTGGGGGATGTCAACAGACAAGAAAGATAGGAAAATCTTAATAAAAGTAGGTATAAACCCAATGATAGTAGAATAGAGGAAACAGCGGGTAAATTATTATTTATTACAATTCAGACGTCAACACAAAATGGAATTAATTTATGAGCACTCTCTCTACATCTTAATACCTGCTTTCCTTCAAAGACTTGTAATAAAATTGGGAAAAAAATTAAAATTGAAACAAGTAGTGAAACAAAAAGGTGTAAAGAGCAACTTGACTGTTCTGGTCAATTATCTTTCCGATACAACTTATAAATACTACAAACAAGAGTATAAAAAACTGCTAATAAATGATAGAAAAGCTTATTATGAATTTTATTATCTGAAAATAAATGTAAAACTTCTTGGTCAATTATAAAAGAATTAAGTAGTACCAGAAATAATAGTCATTTATTATACGAGTGTGGAATCTACGTAATGAGTTCCGCAAGAAAGTAGCCTCGAAGTAGCCTTACGAGATAAATTTGTCATTGGAATGGAGCCCGGGAAGATAAGAGAGCGGTTGTTCCAAGAAGACGAATCATTAACCATGGATCGAGCGGTGGATATCGCATTAAGGATGGAGTCGGCAGAGTCAATGTATGGTATGAATGAATTGCGGAGTCAACTCCCACACATTAAACGCGAAGCGATTGAGTTGCACCGGCTGGAGAAGCGGCAACAAGGAGGATCAAGGGGCAGCGGCGAGTGGCACCAAGGACAGGCGAGAGGAACAGCGCGAGTGAGAGGCGCAGCAGCGAGGGAACAACGCACATTCGCAGGAGGCGCCGGCGCGTCTCATTCTTGTCTCTGCTGCGGAAGGAAAAATCATTCTACAAATAAGTGCAGGTATCGTGATTATAATTGTAAAAACTGTCGGCAAAAAGGTCATCTCGGCTATGTATGTAGAAATCTGAAAATACATTTTATAAATACAGCTGATAATACAAATAAAAATGGATTGGCGTTATTTTCAATGTACAATAAATATTATGAACCGATTACTGTTAATGCGAAAATAAATAATGCACCACTTCGGATGGAGCTTAACTCGGGGGCAGTAGCTTCCGTAATTGCTCATGATGTATGGTTTAAATTATTTAAACATTTAAAATTAAACAATACAAATATGATCTTGGTAATACACCGGTGGTAAAATAAGACCAGTTGGAAAAGCATCAGTAAACTTATAATGATCAAAGCAGGGTTCGGATGATATATATTATCGGATATACCGGGTGTGGCACTTAAGACGCCTCGGACCATAGCTCCTTTACGATAAAAGTTATCGAAAAAAATCTAAGAACAAAGTGGTGCATAGTTACCGTCGCTATATTTTAAAAATATTTCTAATCATCAGTGGCGTGCCGTACTCCAGTGGCGTACCAAACTTATGTTTTTTTAAATGGAATGCCCTATTTTTTATTGCAGATTTGGAAAGTGCTCGACGAGTACTTATTTTTTTATCTAACATGTTATACCCTTCACTTTAGCGGTTTCGCTGTTATAACCCCTTCTTTCAAAATTGCGCCCCATTTTTGAGATTTTTTTTGTAGAGAAACTAATTGACGCCGGCGCCTAAATTTTGAATTGAGATACAGGTTAAGACCTCGTATACCTTCACATAATTTTTTTTCGGGTAATTTATGGAAAAAAAATAATTTTTGATTGATCTTCGTATGTTGTCATTTTTTCCGAAAATTTCAAATGGCACCCCCCTAAAAAAATTACGGCGTTGTACAGCCAAAACTCTAAATTTTTCATTGGTGTAAAAAAAATTACACATTGCATAACAAAATTTCGGAGAAAAAAGGAATTTCATCGCAAATGTCGGGAAACGTTTTCCGTTCCCAAGTGTGCCATGAGAAAACAAAAGATTGGTAATTGTCAAAGTACCAAAACAAATACACAAATACAGTCAACATAATAGTATGTACCTATTTATTCAACATGATATGAAAAATGCAGATAAAGCAAATTTAACAACTTAAACTAAATGTTCGAAATGACGACCTTCCTGCTGGAGGCATAACCGCAACTTCTGGTGATATACCGCAGTTCATTATTTTCGGTAATAACTGCCTTCTTTCTAACTCTCCTTGGCCGTTTCACACTTCCCGTAGTAGTAAATCTCTCCAACACTTTTTGAAACGCACGTTCATTTGGATGTGCCCTGTGCGGATATCTCGCAGCGTACACTCGTGATGCCAAGAAACAATTCTTGTTACATTCTCCAAGAATAAATATCATGTCAACCATTTCCTCTTGAGTTCGGAATATTTTTAGAACGTTTATCAAAAATGACTTATGGCTGCTACTGACGTCTAATAATTTACTTTGACAATTACCAATCTTTTGTTTTCTCATGGCACACTTGGGAACGGAAAACGTTTCCCGACATTTGCGATGAAATTCCTTTTTTCTCCGAAATTTTGTTATGCAATGTGTAATTTTTTTTACACCAATGAAAAATTTAGAGTTTTGGCTGTACAACGCCGTAATTTTTTTAGGGGGGTGCCATTTGAAATTTTCGGAAAAAATGACAACATGCGAAGATCAATCAAAAATTATTTTTTTGCCATAAATTACCCGAAAAAAAATTATGTGAAGGTATACGAGGTCTTAACCTGTACCTCAATTCAAAATTTAGGCGCCGGCGTCAATTAGTTTCTCTACAAAAAAATCTCAAAAATGGGGCGCAATTTTGAAAGAAGGGGTTATAATAGCGAAACCGCTAAAGTGAAGGGTATAACATGTTAGATAAAAAAATAAGTACTCGTCGAGCACTTTCCAAATCTGCAATAAAAAATAGGGCATTCCATTTAAAAAAACATAAGTTTGGTACGCCACTGGAGTACGGCACGCCACTGATGATTAGAAATATTTTTAAAACATAGCGACGGTAACTATGCACCACTTTGTTCTTAGATTTTTTTCGATAGCTTTTATTGTAAAGGAGCTATGGTCCGAGGCGTCTTAAGTGCCACACCCGGTATATCATGGTATATCATGATATGTACCCGATGATATATATCATGGATATTTATGAAACACACAATACCAAAAAATTCCCAATGGGCGAAAATTACTCTTTTTTGTTGAAAATAGTCGATTCTTGAAGTGACTTCATGACTCTGTTAAAAATGAAAAAGTAAGTGTGGGAAAAGTAATGACCAAAAAAAACAAAAAAAGGTCCTCACTTTGAAAATTCTTTAATTTACCGCTGAAAACATAGTGAAGAACAACAAAGTCCTCATTTCAAAATGTGATGTCAAATATTTTAACACTTTAAATGTTATTTTTTTTACTATCTTGTAAGCAACTGTGTTTGTTTGCATTAAACAAATATAATATAAATAAAGTATATGGATTATATAATTAATAAGTCAAATAAACATTAATATTAATAACCAAGAATAAATATCAAGAAGTTGATATATATCCGATTTGTATAAATATCAGATTCCGAACCCTGATTCTAAGGGAACTACATAATACTCACCAAGGCATTGTAAAAACAAAATCTTTAGCTCGTTCTTATGTATGGTATCTCAATACAGATATAGAGAAATTGTGTAAATCTTGTGAAATTTCTCAACATTTTAGAAGCACGCCGAATACAATTCCATTAAAAAGTTGGCCAATTGCAAACAACGCTTGGGAGCGTGTCCATTTAGATTTTTTAGGTCCAGTATTCGGTAAATATGTTCTCGTTATTACCGATGCTTTTTCTAAATGGGTGGAAGTATTTTTAATGGCAAATATTACTACACAAAATTCAATAGCGGGAGACATTCGCAAGATTTGGACTGCCAAAAATACTGGTGACAGATAATGGCACGCAATTCACATCTTATAAATTTAAGAATTTTCTAGAAGTGAATAACGTTAAATTTTTAACTTCTCCTCCACATCATGCTCCATCTAATGGCTTATCTGAGAACAGTGTCAAAAAGTGTCTAAAAATGTTCAAAATAAAGGAAGTATTAAATGCAATTAATAATTTCTTAATCAAGTACAGGAACACAGAACACTGTTCTACCGGTGAAACGCCAGCACGAATTATGTTTGGTCTGCCATTGCGAACTAGACTAGATAGTATTAAACCAATTGATATATGGGTCATTCTTTTACAAATCGTACCGATTTTAGAAAAAAAAATTATCACTTTATTAAATTACATACAATTTTTTTTCCGGGACCTTCTTATTAATTTAAATGACACCTATATCAGGATTTTGTTTGGCAATGTGTATTTTTCAAAATATGTAAATTTTGCGTTTTGATAGTTGGATTCTCGAACATTCAAAATTCATTATCTCCAATGTTGCTAAAAGAATTGTTCCCATTCAGCCACCATTTTATACCTTGTTATGTTAGCTTTTTAGTTGCATGCTGACAGAATTTTTTTATTGTTATTTAATATAAAATAATAACAATTGAATTATTCAAATAATGTTTTCATGCTCTTACCCAGAATGTATGCAATTTAAAAAAATACCATATACTCGCTATTTCTTAGTCTAAAAAATTCACGTTTAAAAAAAGTGGGGTCTTTTTTCGGTCAGAAGATATTAAATGTTTAGCGCCCGCCGTGCCGTGCCCCGTCCAAACTTTTCTAAGCTTGTAATCAAGCTTACTCTGCATACTGTGATAAATTTCATTGTTTAAAGGCATCGTAAACACATGCAACCCTTTTTCGCGCAGTGTTCATAACTTACAACTTTTGTGAAAACCGCATGTCAAAATCATCGAAATTATTAAAAGGGTCAAAAACCCGAGCGGATAGATGCTTCAATCCGTTCAATTTGTCTCCTCATCCTCAGTTCTGCGGCAACATTTAATGGTATTGAATGGACCAATGACAGAAGAGTGTCTTAGACAGAAAAATTGCAACACGTACCGCCATAAATTGTCGAAATTGTGTAAAGACAATGAAAATAACAATGTACTTCAATCTAACACGAAGGTATGTTTAGCTATTATTTATAATTTACGATTACATGTTTGATGTGCATATGCACATATTTTTAGCACGACGAAGTTGATGATTTTAACTCTAACACCTTGAATAATAATAATAATAATGAAGCATTCGATGAAGATTATGGAGACATGGATCATTTCCTCGAAAGCCTTGCATTGTTTGAGGGGGACAAAGAAGTGATTCATGAAGTGATTGATGCAATTAACAAGGGTTTAGATTCGATTGAAACTTCACCTATTAAAAAGAAGAAAATTTTATTCCAAAGAAAAATTAAAAACATATCTGAAGCAATCGACACTGTGATTAATGTGAATGATGATAGCGTTGAAAAAAATGATGGAAATGATGTACTGAAAATTTTAAGACGAATTCAACGCAACCACAGAACGTACAACAAAAATGAAAATTCTGACTATTTTTAAAGAATGGTCTTTTCGAAAACTCCAATATCGTTTTCCTTCCGATACGATTCACATGATAACTGTTGGAAAGAAAACTGCTGTTGAAAAAGGAAACTTAGCCGATCCTAGCCCCAAGAGTCCATAGACAAAGAAGTAGTTGATTCAATAATCAGCTTTTATGAACTCGATGAGAATAGTCGCATGATGCCAAGTCGTAAAGATTATGTTTCGGTCAAGACGGATGACAAACGCATTCATGGCAAAAGTGATTACTTTTAGTGTACTTGAAAGAACTTTATCAACTATTCAAGGAAAGTTACCCACCAGTCAAATGTAGTTTTTCCAAATTCGCATCTTTGAGGCCTAAACATTGCGTGTTAGCAGGAGCAAGTGGAACCCATTCAGTCTGTGTTTGTGCTATCCATGAGAATGTGAAATTATTAATCGAAGGATCAAATATTAAAAACCTGACGGCTGATACTTCGCATCCAATGAAAACTTATCATGACTATTTGAATCTTATGATTTGTGTTGAAGCAGCAACAAATTGTTATTTTGGAACTTGCTCTGAGTGTCCCGGTGCAACACATCTAATCGATGAATTAGAACACATTTTCGAGGATAATTTCATTGACGAAACTACTTACAGACAATGGACGAATGTCGATAGGACCACTTTGCAAGTTATGAAAACCCCAGTTGAAGAATATTTAGAAAAATTAAAGACCGGTCTAGAAAAATTACTTCTGCATTCATACCTTGTAAGAAAACAAAACGATTTTATGAAGAATAAAAAGAGTTGACAGAAAATGAAGGCATTGTAATCTGCGATTTTTCTGAGAACTATGCTTTTGTTGTTCAAGATGCTGTACAAGGAATTCATTGGAATAACTACCAGGCAACAGTGCATCCATTTGCAATCTATTAGACATGATAACGGCGAAACTCAAATGAAAAGTTTCGTAATAATATCAGAATGTTTGCATCATGACACAATTGCCGTTCATGTGTTCCAGAGACATTTAGTAGATTTTAACAAGAGAAACTTCAATAAAATTGAAAAAATCACATATTTTTCTGATGGTGCACGTGGGCAGTACAAAAACAGGAAACATTTTGTTAATCTCACTCATCACTTAAAAGACTTTGGTTTAGCTGCAGAGTGGCACTTTTTTCCAACTTCCCACAGCAAAGGTGCGTGTGATGGCTTGGTTGGTACTTTGAAAAGGTTGGCTGCTAGAACTAGCCTTCAAAGAATAACAAATCCAATACAAACGCCGAAAGAATTATTCGAATGGGCAACAGACTCACTCCCTAACATTTCATTGGAATTTGTAGAAGATAAAGAATATAATAAAGAAGACAAGAAATCAGAGGAAAGATTCAAAATGGCTCCTACGGTAAAAGGAACTTTGACATACCACTGCATGATACCAATCACAGAAAAAAAAGCGAAAGCAAAGCATTTCTCTTCGCAGGAACGTTCAACAGAAGTTAAAATGATGAAATAATTACATTTTTTGTAACATATCACAAATAAATGTATTTATTACAATACACCATCGTCTTTTGATTTATCTCAATATTCCAATTTTTCCACAGAAGTGGAATTATAATATTGGATTTCAGAGAACGTATGAATGTATAGAGAGGGAGCAGTTATGGTTCCTGAAACGAATGTTGAGGCTAGAAAAGTCGACGCCGGGATACATTCTGTTACAGGAGACGAACAGGGAGATATTGGCATGTGAGGCGGTAGAGAGAATGGTGAAGTATGAAATGAAGCTATGTGGGTTGGGAGAGGAGAGATTGGTGAGAACGGTGGTGGAAACGTGTATGAATGTAGAAGGCGGGAGGTGGAGAGGAGAGAGAAAGAGAATGTATGAAAGGGGAGGACTGGCTGAGGTGAAGGTGCAAGAATGGTTTGGTAGGTGTGAAAGATGAAAGAGAAGATGAAGGAAGTAGAAGCACAGGAGAGGCAGGGACGAATAGATAAACTCGCTCTTATATAATGATATGTTTGGAAGATGGCAAGTGTATGGGAGGGTACCAAGATACAGGGGGAGGAAGAAATGGATGGGGGAGGAGTATATGAGATGTAGGTTATGTGAATGGGGGAAGGATGTGTGGACACACCTGGCGGAAGAATGTGAGGAGGTGTATGAGGAATGGGTGGGAGTGAAAGGAAACAGAAGGTTGATGGATGAGGGAGGATGGGGCTGGGGTAGACACTGGAGAAAGTGGGGTGAGAGAAGGAGGACAGGAGGTGAAGGGAAAGGAGAGAAGAGTATTTGTGTATAGAAGAATATATGGATTAGTTTTAATTATGCCAATAAAGGTTATTTTTTTTTTAATTTATTGTATTTCAGGTGAGTTTGTCTCTGTTCTAGTACAAAATATTTGCAAATCTTATTTTTCGATGAGTGTACATTTAACTATTCAGTCAAATAACGAAGGCCCCTTTTTGCTTGTTTAATTTTCGAACAATGTAGGTATATTCTATTCACTGTTCAAAAGCAAGAAATGGGCGCCCCTGCAAACGTGAACAAGACACCATAGGCGCCCAAGGCGAGGGGTGCGCTCCAAACACCGGTGGCGTGCTCTCGAAATTATTTAATATCTTGTGACCGTATAGAGACCCCACTTTTTTAAAAGATGGGTCTTTTAGACTAAGAAATTGCGCATATATAGTATTTTTTTGAATTTCATAGCAAGAAAACATTATTTGAACAATTCAATTGTTATTATTGTATAAAAACTAACAATGAAAAAATACTGTCAGCACACGACTAAAAAGTGAATACAATGAGGTGTAAAATAGTGAAAGAACGGAAATGATCCGTTCAGTAAAACCGGAGATAATGAATTTTGAATGTTAGAGAATCCGGCAAACTATCAAAACGTAAAGTTTACATATTTTGAAGAATATACATTTACAAACAAAATCCCGTTATAGGTGTCGGCTTATTTAATGTTTATAAGTGATAGAAGAAATTAAAAATAAATTACTGGATACTCAAGCTCGTAATAGCCGAAACTTTAAAGGTCAGAGGAAAGTGATTTTCCAAATTGGACAAAATGTTTTAGTAAAAGATTTTAGAGGGACAAAACCAAGATGGGTGAGAGGAACATTGACTAAGAGACTTGATTCTGTTATATTTTTTGGGAAAGTTAAAGGTACGGAGTTATTGTGGAAACGTCATATAAATCAGTTATTAGCGGATGATTGCAATGAGTATGTTCGGACGCTGTGATGAAACATTCGGAAGTGACGAAAGAAGTGCGGCGACAAATACAAGTGTTATTGCGCGCTCCGATGGAAACAGCTCTTCACGCATACATTTAAGTTCTGAAATAGAAGTAGCGACAAACGAAAAACACGATAAAAGTTTATCACCAGATGTGGAAAGCGTTGCTAATTCTATTTCAGAACAATGTGTTTCGGATATACCTATACGTCGGCAACGTCGTCGGGTACCTCCGAACAGATTACAATATTAAGCATATTAGAGTTTATTATTTCAAAATATGTTTAGGTTAAGTGGGAAGCAGTGTAGTGTCTAGTACCTATTTACTCCGCGATATTGCGCAGGCCGAGCTGTGCTACACATGTTTTAGGAGAGTATATTTTTTAGTTGATTTTGAAGGATAAATGATTTAACAAATCACGATACAAGTGTAAAAGTCATTGCCCTAAACCCCGTAAGGTTAGTCCAAGTTAAACAAATGTTACACCAAACGTTACAGTTTGTAAAAGGCAGCGTGCGTTAACTGAGAGATAAACGATAGGATTGGTTAAAGAGGGTATAAGTTAACCATCATTTACCCGACGATTCTAAAAGTGGGTCTAAATATTAATGTACATTTTTTTTATGTTCATATTTATATTAAAATAAAGATTGCTTATTATTATTATTAACCAAGCTATCTACCGGAAAGAACAAAGTGGGAAGAGAAAACACTGTTGCAAGATATCGGTGTGGCAGTGAAGAAAGAGGGTGCAGATACTGGATGCCAGTGGATAAGAAAAAATGCAGGATACGTAGAAAAGAAGAACGATGGAAGCACTGGAGGCAGGATTGTAAGGTACTTGCAGGCATATGGAGCAAGATTTATGGGCAGGGTGAGTTGTTTCTAATGATAAAACCGACGAGTAATAATACCATAAAGTATTTTAAAAATTAATAAATTTTAGTGCCGCTTTGGATAGCGAATTAAAAGAAGATTTTTTTAAATCAACTGTATTTAAAGGGAGTTCTAAAACCATACAGAATGAGCTTGGTGTTAAATGAAAAGATGCCAAAGAAATATACAGCAAACACGTTTTAACCGGGCCCGGCGCCGCGCATACGGGTAGGGGGAAACGGCAGGTACATAGGCGTGCGAAAATTATTTAAATTTAAGAAATAATTACTTTTTTTAAATTAATTTATTATGATATTATATACAAACAATACAGACAATATAGAAGCTACTAGTCACTATCAAATCCCAAAAAATCACTCTCATCGTCACTGTCATCGTTGTTAATATTAATAATCAGAGTTTCTGTGTGCATATCTGTAACAACTTCATTCTCCAAATATTGATTCTCCAGTTTAACAACATGCTGGCACCTTTTCACCCATTCTTCCTTAACGATGGAATTGAATTCCTTTACCGCTAGTGCTTTTACGTCCTCCAATTTAAAGCTGATATTTCTTTTAGCGACGTTATTTTTGACAGTAGCCCATATTAATTCGATTGGATTTAGATCCGGATGGTAAGGAGGTAACCTCAATACACTGTGACCTTTTTCGTGTAATAATGTATCGAATTTGAAAACTCTATGTCTTGATTTATTATTTTTTATTATCTCATATAATTGAGGTTTCAACATATAGGGGTCAAAAGAAATATTTTTCTCCACTAACCAATTAACCATGTCTGCTTTTTTGGTGTTTGAGTTTGGTGCAGGATTAGATTGTACATTGTGATAAGGGGCATTATCTGTTACAATGACCGCATTAGGGGGTAAATTGGGGATTAACATTTCTCGTAACCATTTGCCGTAATTTTCCGAATTCATTTCGTTATGGTAATCGCCACTTTTACTACCCGACTTAAATATTAACAAACAATTGGGAACAAAACCCATTTCGCCCCCCGCGTGTACTATAATTAGCCTTGGGCCCTTTGAAATGTTTTTAAATAAGCCTTTCGTGCTTTCGTCGCTCCAATTCTTGGAAGACGTGTGACCACTATGTAAATAAGTTTCGTCTAGATACACAATTGGCCTCTGCTGATCTCTGTAATATTTAATTTTCTGCAAATAAGATATTCTCAATGCCCTAATATCCATTCATTCAATTAACAATTTCCTGTTATTTTGAGTGTTTCGCCATTTAAAGCCCATCCTCTTTAAAATTACACCTAGAGATGTATTACAGCCATCCCAATCTATATCCATTTTCAATTTTTCGCGTAAATTATTTATCGTTAGCCGCATACCTTCAGTCCGATGAAACGAATAAATTGTGTTTCTGACGTCCACCATTTTATATTCCGGCAAACTTGTAACTGAACTCGTACGTACGCGTTTTTTTGGACTTCTAAACTTACGCTCTCCTTCTTGTACGTCTGCAGAACCTTCTTGAATAATTCTACTAATTGTTTTTATGGATACACCTGTAGCTTCTGATGTACGGGTTTTAATGTCCGTTGCAGAATCACCCACACTTTTCAAATTTAATATGTAATTGTAAACATTGAACACAATTTCACGCGCTTGGCTATGCAGAGCTCTGCCACCACCGATTGTCGACATTTTGCAAAAAAAAATCACTACGCTCGTTTCAATTTTACAGTGTTCGCGGTGCGCCACTGCAACTTGTTTTGAGGCGAAGGCGCGACCATTTTGCACGAGATTACGCTTACTGCGCACCCTCCCCCGGGCCAGGTTAAAACGTGTTTGCAGTATTATATAAGTGGCTCTATCATCAAAATGTTCCACGAGCCACCACTGATAAGAACTACCAATACACAAATATTAATTTAAGGTAATCTTCCAGTGACTGATACTAAACAATACGCATGCGCAAAAATCATGCGGACGGTATGGTATGTTGTCACGTCTCCTTATTTTAATCGGGGTATTTTCAGTCAATTTCATTTACAATAATTTGCAACTATTGGTGCTTATACTTGGGTTAGGGTTAAGCTAAATCCGGCAATGTCGCAAATATTGGTCTGAAGCTGTTGCGTTTACTTCAGTCCATTCATTAGTATCAGTCACTGGAAGATTACCTAATTTAATTCCAGTGCAGCACAATGTTGGTGTTAAAAAGCATGTTTTATCTTAGATGATTTGTCGCTAATGGATACCACATATGATTTTATAATTAACCTCAATAAATATTATTTACTTGAAGCTACCAAATCAATTAGAGCAAAACCAAACAAATACCACCGTATTATTAACATTATAAATGACCATAGTTTGGCATTTTTAACGAAATTAGCTTACTTTTCTAATTTCAACATTCAATTTGTTCTTAAACTATAAAATTCTGGTTGAAAATATTAGGCTAATAGGTTAAAGAGAAAGTAGTTGGTGAAGAGAAATTCGCACAAGCACGTTAACAACCAGTGTTTCCATTCTAAACTCACCTTTCGGACCACTCATCCCTGGCTCTGACGGGCCTTTCTGTGCCCCTGTAACTGGCTTCAGCTCTCTCACCTCTGAACTTATCGCGTCTCTTCCGATCGTATTCGTCCTCGCTGTCGCCCATCTTAAGAATATGTTAAGGCAATTGGCACAAACCACGAGATGCACACAACAACGCGGTAATACGTTTAAAATATGCGAAATAAATCAACAAAACTAAACAGTCGTAGATGCTAACTATGGCGGACGAAGTGGAAAGCCGAGTCACGCACGCACGCCGCGCCAATCCGAGCGTCATCTAGCAGCAGAATCAAGAGATGACAACTGAAAAAATGAAATTCCCCTAAACAAGAATAGTATACAGAGTATTCAACTCTACAAAAATGATTCAGATTTGAATAAGTGAGAAGAAAAATATATTCGTTGAATATTACAGGTGGTACATCTTGAAGGTTTTGTAATAGTTTTATAGTGATTTAACAGTTTTAAATAGTTAAATACATGTGTTTTATTTAAAAAAATATATCCGACATGAAATCCGACATGAAGGAAAAAAGGAATTTGAATTAAAACTATGGAGCGGAGTGTACATAATTTATGTATCACTATTTACTGGATTATACCTATTGTACAATACAAAAACCTAATTCTGCAATGCCTCTGAAGGAAGGTTGCGATTCTTCCCAAGAATCGCATCCTTCCCGAGGTATTCGTATATAAACCAAATAAGGCGAAGGGGTATTCGAGTTGTATCTTAAATTCTAATAGTGTTTGATACAATTTATTAGATATTCGGCAGTATTTTTAAATAATCCGCCGCTTAGCGCCATCTCTCGCCGGAATCATGGGTTAGATTATGATACATATTTACGTTGTAGGGTGATAATTATAACATAATTATTATTAAAAAGAGTGTGTTTTCCTCGATTCAATCCCACCAGGGTTTTATTCAATATTATTTTTTTTATATATAGTATCAAATTTCAATTGGAATTGAAATTTCCCACCAAATCTTATTTTGCCGCCAATCAAAACTAGCGCCATCAGTCTGCGAGTTTGTCATTTATTCCAGTGACAGTTATGAGAGTTACCGATCTATCGTCATGATTTATTTTTCAGTGGTTTTCTCAGGCCTATCTCGCTGCACGTGTTAATAATTTAAGAAATCAGAATGACTAAATTAAGGAAGCAGAGGAGAAGGAAGGTTTATAGACACAATGTGAACCGTAAAAGACTGAGGAATAAAATATATAACAAAGGAACTATTGGATGGTGAGTACTAATACATAACCTCTAATTCAATTATTAAGTTATGAGCATACGAATTTAATAATCGTTTAAAAAAACTTCAAGCAGCTTCAGAGATAGGTCGTAATATATATCCGTCTTTCTTTTCGGTAAAGGTCGTATATTGTGAATATTTTGCTTTGTTATTAGTACTTTTAATATTCAGGACTTCCTCTCCCTTATAATAACCCCACTAGTTTGATTAAGTCTTCCCACAGAGAAACTATTAGTGTCTTTACAATCATTGGTAATCTTCCAGTTTATAATACTAATGAACTGAAGCAAACGCAACAATTAATAATATTAATCTTTATTTAGCACTGCTATAAGATACAAATATTTTGATATAAATTATGTATAAAAATATACTAAAATATAAAATTATAAAAATATGGTTACAATATAATATATTTTACTTGGGGCCGGTATATTCATCTGTTCAGTAAAGTGTCTGTTAGTTACTTGTTCAGTAAATTTATAGGCATTTGGGTATATTCATGCGAATTTATGTGTCACGTAACTACATGACTCTTACGACATTTTAATTCGGGTAGTACAGTTGAGAAGACAAGGTAAGGTATACATATTTCTATAAGGGAGAAAGAGATATTATGCATTTTCAGTAATACGGTTGGGAACACTGTTTCATTATTGTTTCATACTTGTCTGTCTGCCTTCGGCGCCGCACCCCGAAATTGCCTCCGTGTGATATCGATGAAAACAATTCTGTGTCATTCTAACAATTTAAGGGCGCTTCACAACAACCCGGGAACGGTTTCACAAGCTTTCAGATTTCTAAGGAAATTGTAACTGCTAGGAAATCATTTACCGAAGGCGAGTTTGTAAAGAAGTGCATGTTGATTGCTGTGTCTCAGTTGTGTCCTGACAAAATAGAATTATTTAAGAATATCAGTTTATCACGGATGACAGTGCAAAGAATATTAACTGATATTTGCAACAATCTTCAAAGTCAATTAATACAGAACGCTTGTAAATTCTGCATTCCCTTGCTATGGATGAAAGCACAGATGCAACAGATGCCGCTCAACTTCTTCATTAGAAGTGTTGACGAAAATTTTGAAATTATCGAAGAACTCGCTGGATTGTGGTTGAAATAGTAAATTATATCGGGTGTGTATAAATTGGCGGATAATCTACACGTGGCGATGTTCTTCCTAAAATTCTGAATGGAAAATGTCGATGAGAAAATGTTCTACCATGCCTCATAGGCCATCAGGAGCTATTTAAAAGAAATATACATTTGGCAACATAGCATAAACGAGCTGTCCTGTTTATCAATAATCTCATGGTTCAGAGTAGAAGGTAATAGATAGATAGAGCTGGGTTTATTTACAGATGCAAGGTAAAATAGATTATGAGTAAATAGTAAAATCCATTGTAATTGAACAAAACAAAACGAAAATAACACAGAAACACAAATACACTGAAACCCGGGCACTAATACAAACTGATAATAATGAGAAAAGCAGAATTGGCACAAACTTGGAACTAGCAAGTTGGAATGAATTATTTGTGTCAAAGTGACATAAGTGGGTGTCACGTTGCCAAAATAAAAAATAAGCTAGTTAAAAATACAAGTTTGAGATAGAAAGATAGCATACACTGACAAATAATTTTCAAACTAGTCATACTATCAAAATTGCAGGGTTTTCTGTAAAATAATAACGAATATTTAACGACTGGATGTTCAAACTTTGAGGACCTCGTGAAGACCCAGGAAGCATGGTACAAAATTTTAGAATGAAGATAAGCTGCTTAGAATTTTTGAAAGAATATCGTCACGTGTAGATTATCCGCCAATTTATACACACCTGATATACGATCTAGAGCACTCGAACATAGGACCTTCCGAGCTTTTCTTGAAGAGGTTGATGCCGAGTACGGAGACTTGTTATACCATGCAGAAGTGAGACGATTAAGTCGAGGAAGAGTGCTTCAGCGTTTAATTGCCCTGAAGCAGGAAATATCAAAATTCCTTGAAAACAAAGCAAAGGAATTCCCTGATATTAGAAATGAGTCCTGGAATCATGACCTCTTCTTCTTTTGTAAGACAACAACGTTTAAATGGCCTTAAAGTTCAAGGGAAAAATTCAGCTTGTGTTTGAAATGTTTGCTACAGTGAAAGCTTTTCAAATAAAAATGAAACTTTCCAAAACTCAGTTGTGCACAATATATTCCTCGTAACAACCGCGTTATGTCAGGCAAAACAAGCAACGCTCGTGTTTGAGTGACTATCATTTGGAAGATCTCTTAAAAGCGTTCGGCTGCTTTTTAAGCAACGTAGTAGGGGCAAGAATATGTCTTCCGCACCCTCTACTAGATGGCCTTAGGAGTAGCGATTTGCGGCATAATTCTTCCCATATTAATTTGTACCACGTATTAGACTTAATCCTATCTAACTATATTTACAACTACACATATGTACATATGAGGTTCATCTCTCGTGATTCGTGGCAATCTACTACCCGTGCATCTGCATACCTTGTGTGAGGTATCATTATGTTCCTTGTTCTGTTGTCTATTTGAATTTTGCCGGCGTATTTTGATCAGCGCCGTAATTCGCGAATTAAGTGAATAAATCGGTTTGTTCTATTGGCCCATAAACGAGTTCGTATTGTTAAATATTCGGAAACGAGCGTAGGCTCCTTTGTTCGATTTTTGTAAAGGGTCTCGCATTTTTGAACCGTTTTATGGTACCAATATCCTCACGAGAGACTTACTCATATTCCCTAGCTTTATGATGCTTAAGACTAACATGCATCCTGTTATGTATATTTCTATTTATATGTGGTGTCAATGTATGTATTACGAACGTAACTCATTTTGAATAACGACCTGGTTGTGAAGATTTATATTTTAAAATGTAGTTTAGTGTATTTAAAAAAATATTAGTCATGTTGAGCCACAATCTGTAATTTTTACGTCCAAAGTCAACAAAACCATATTTTTCATTTTGAAGAAATTGCCCAACTAACTTCCGACCTCGATTTATGATTTTGATGATTTAAACGCCAAAATGTGGCAAATTTATTGTATTTAAAAAAGTTCTTATGAAATTCATATAGTTTATTGGTTTATATATGATAATGAAATATATATAAAAAAGAAATGAACTTAATGTATTGAATTAGCGCTCGGTTTGAATTAATTGGTTATAAAAATTGTATCGAGGTTCGCAATAGACTCCGATAACAGGTTGTAAATTTATCCTCGGGAATAATAGCTATCATTATTGACTTGTATAATCTACTATTATTGTTCCACAACAATGTACCACTGTGTGGTAAAGGGCGGATATATAAATGTATTTACCGTACATCATGTGTTAGAAATTTTTTTTAACACCTAATCAAGTTGAGGCTTGATTGGTGGGCAGAAAAAAACAATATATTTCCTGCAATGCAATTCTGGTTTAGTAAATTGATAATATAATGAAATTATTGTTTTTAAATAAACACACAGTTGCTCTATTAGCTGCTTTTGATTGTTATTCCAGCTTTATTATATTTTATATATAATTTCTGTAAAATTTAAAAACGTGCTTAATTATTAATACAATTTTCTCTCACAGTAAAGAAATAAAACAAGCGTGGGAGGATGGCAAATCGGTGAAACGAAACCTACTAGAAATGGGCTTATCGTATGATCCTAATAAATCGATAAAATCCGAATTAAAAACCAAGAACACATTAAACCCACGCCAAATACATAAGGAAGGTTGGACGGAGGAAGATGTCAATGCGGAAATTATAAACACATCGGTTCCCGACAAGAAAGCTAAAGTGGTGGAAGAACTTATAAAAGAAGCACGAGCGCCACGAAAAAAACTCTTCAGATTACCAAATAGCCAAGTCGAATGGATAACTTACCTTCTGGATAAACACGGTTTGAACTATAAAGCGATGGCCCGAGACGAGAAAAACTACAATCAGGAGACGTGGAAGCAGCTAAGGGCAAAAATACGCAGATTCAAGTCCATCCCCGAGCAATACTCCCTGTACCTTAAAAAATCGGGTAAAACTGACACACCTTCCGATGGGGAATTAGATAGTGATGATTAAATAAGTTAATTATAAATCATTTTTTATCAAGTAAGAAAAATGTAAGGTTAATAAATTAATAATTTATTAAAAAACTACACTTCTGTTATATACATCAACTAATAACTATTGAATAAATTTGTTTAAATATTAACGATTGTAAAGTTATTTTTAGTATAAATTAGTGAACCCGTTTTGCATGTTTTAAGGCACTATGGGATATTTTTGTACTTTAAGAATAAGTTGTACAAAATCCTGAGTGTGGATTTCAAATCTTGATTGACAATATCTGGAAAAATAAAAATACATTGATATAAGATAGCAATAAAAGATGATACAATGTGTCATGAAGAACATTGAAATCTTGGTGAAAACGCATTTATTTATCCTGTACGCAATGTTCATGAGACATTGCATATCCGCTACAAATTATATTTAAATCTTAAAATAGCATTTAGACACCTTTATTAAAGCATTTGATTCTTGATCACGGAAAAGAGTATACATACCTTCAGGTCGGGCTTTCAACTTGGTGAAGCCAACTTCTTCCATCAATTCAAAAGCAAATGCAACGTTATGAACTTTTTGTTCAAAATCCTTTGGAGTCAAATGGAAGCAATATAAAGGAACGAAGAAACCTTCCAGTAAGCCCATGAGTAGGGTCAAGTAGACTCCATCGTGGAACTGAGTTTTAATTTCTGTCACTTCTAGGTTTATCTTGTTCAGATGTTTATTTACAAATGTCACCAAACTCTGAAATGTAATTTTTTTTTAGTATTAACAAAATAAGCTGTAGCTTTGGATAACACAAGGTGGGATTAGGGAAGAAAAGAGAATGTGCATTCAAACAGTGGTGGGCTAATTACAGCCTGCGGTAAAATTTTATTCAGCCTGTCGGGACACGTCCATCAAGACGAGAATACTTTTAAAAAATTCAATTTGCACATGGAAATTGCTATGTTTATGAATAAGAAAGGTTGATTTGGGCATTCTAGTTTATCAAACCATTTGAATGCAATCAATGTAAAATCGCAAGAAAATGAGAATGTTTATTTGATTTGGCAGCAGCACAAATTATTCCTATAAAAATAGTATATTAAAGTATAAGTGGATATTTAGGTCTTTAAAGCACGCACGATTTTGCAAGCACGACGGCGCCAGCCGGAGTGCTTGCAATAGAGTAAGTGCTTTAAAGACCAGATATCCACGCATACTTTACGCTATTTTTTTTTATTGATGCATTTAAAGACCATAAATTGGCCCGAAATTTCGAGCATGTTTAAGATGACGGAATCAATGTACCTTTGGTTGTCAAGGTGTGAAATAAACAAATTATCAATTTCTCATCAGTTTGTCATTACCCTTTGAAAATGCAATCAAAGATTGATAGCTTGAGCGCTAAAGCTGAGAATCGGTTGATTCCGCAAAAGTCGGAAGTAGCCTACAAAAAAGAGTACAACCGTTTGATTAAATGGATGGAAGAATGCCAAGTTGCCAGTGTAACAGAACAAGTTATGCTTGCGTACTTACAGGAATTGTCAGAGAAGTACAAGTCGTCCACAATGTGGGCCATACATTCCAAATTACAATGTATGTTACGATTACAACAGGAAGTGGATATCAAATCATTTGGAAAAGTGCAAGCATTTATGAAGGCGATTAGTAAGAATTGTAACGCAAAAAGTCCTATGCCTTTAGAGAGGAAGATTTAAGAAAGTTTTTTGAAGATGCTTCAGATATAACGTATTTGTTTTTGAAAGTTGTTGCCATTTTTGGAATCTTTGGTTCTTGTCGCAGATGCGAATTGTGCGATATGCGTTTATCCGACATTAAGGAAGAGGGTAATACCTTACTTATTCTCATACGTCCGTCTAAGACAGAAAAGTCTCGGCGTTTTACTGTCGCTGACAGTAATGGTATACCCTACGTTGGGTTTATTAAGAAATATTTGTTGTTGCGTCCTCAAAATGTGAGTACTGACCGTGTTTTCTTACGCTTTGATAAGGGAAAGTGTACTAAACAAGTAGTGGGTATTAATACTTTTGGTTTATGCCCATTTCAAATTGCACTTTTCCTTAACTTAGACGAACCAAAGAAGTACACAGGACATGCGTTCCGGCGTACTTCTGCAACTATTATGGCCAACGGTGGGATGACTATAGATCAAATACAGCGGCAAGTTGGTTGGAAATCGGCATCGGTGGCTACTGGATATGTCGAAGAGTCCATCAACAATAAAAACAGTGTTTCCAATATTATATCAAATGCTATTAGCGGAAATACGAATGCATGCACATCTGGAAGTACATCAGTTACCAATGTTCATGTGAGCAATGTTGATTCCGAGTTAAAGCACGGAAATATTAATTTTTCAAATAATACAGATTGTATATTCAATATTTATTATAAATAAAATGAACGAGTTATTAAAGTTTAATAGATGGTGACATTTATGTTTGACTTTAAGTTTGAATTGACGTTGTTGTCCTTAGCAACTTTAAAACACGCGCGTTTTTTAATATTGAATTTAAACACGCTGCGAAGTATTTGAAATAAGACATATGATGCATCAATAAAAAAAAATTAAATAAACAAAAAGTGAATGAATATGTTATCATCCTATATTTATAATTTTATTAGATATTCTCACTCTCTTAACCCTTTGAGGGGCACATTTTTGGGAAGGAGATGAAACGAGGAAACTAATGGCACTTTGGCACTTGCGATTTTCGGGGTCGCTGATTCCGATTTCGGTGTTAGAAATGAGTTTTGACAGCTGCCAACTGTCAAATCGGCTGTCAAGTATCGGGAAATGCAATGAAAATCGGGAAATAGGCCTTCATTGGCTGATCCAGGAAGGTTACAGACCAATAATGATGTGGGAAGAATTTTCCGACAGCTGTCAAAAACTGTCAAAATGGACAGAATGTAGTGAAAAACAAGTTGGGCGTCGTTTCCCGGTTCCCAAGGTCGCTAAACAATTGCAACATAGGAAAAGAGTTTTGCCAGCTTGTCAACTGTCAAACCAGCTGTCAAGTCATGTATTATAAAATCAAACCCAGTAGCCAGATGTTCATTAGCTCTCTGGGAATATAATTGATGATTAACAATGAAGTGGGAAGAATATGGTGGCAGTTGACAGCGGTCAAATAACTGTCCCAGTGAAGAGAACGAAATCTCAATACAAGGTTGGCATGGTTTTACCGGACAGAATATCGATATCCGAGATGGGCATTGGCAGCTGGCAACTGCCAAACCAACTGTAAATTAACTCCATCATTATGTTCAGACCGAGAAATTGTTTGATTTCTTGGGGGGTGATATCCGTGAATTCTTTTTTCTGTTGACAGCAATAGAGATTAGATTGATCTGCAATGGAGTTGATATTAGTTTCAGAAAATAAACATAAAACAAATTTCCCGGGCTCTTGACATTTTCTGATTTTTAGGGCCAGCATTTTCGAGGTTTATTGGTAGCACCCCTACGTTTTCTCTCCCAGATTCCGTCCATCCCAGATAGCCAAATGCTTAGGAGTATCGTCATTTGAGTCACTAGCCTCGTCTGACTCTCTCTCTAGAGCACTGAGCTCGATAAATGACTTCTGATAAATCATCTTGACAGAGACTCTTCGTCTTCGCTATCCTCGAAATCGTCATTTACTGATTCGATATCACTTTGGATTTCATCTTCTTCAAAATCTTGAATCCTCATTTCAAAATACAAAATTTTTCCAGATAGAAACTATTCTTACGGAATAACGGAAGATGATCTAACTTGACAGCTCTTTTGGCAATTGACAGCCGTCAAAAGATATTTTAGGCACTGAAATCGCGAACAGTGACCGCGAAAACCTATACAATGAGTGGCAGCTTCCATTTTTGTGACCCTTGTACCATCTTGGCAGTCCGATGACAACTGTCAAGTACTATTGCCATATCGAACAATTCACAAGTTGTAGAATGAGCGATACACTCCGAAGTCCCCATCTCAAATCAGGCTCCTCAATAATGCCCCGAATACTAGTCAGTCTATTGGCAGCTGCCAATTGCCAAAATATATATCAGCTTATCGTAAGTCAGGACTAGAGCACACCAGAAAACGAAATCAGTGCGTTTTTCGCGAATCTCAAATATTTTGTAAATCTTGACAGCTGTTTTGACAGTTGACAGCTGTCAAAAGTCATTTTTGACACTGGATTCGTAATCAGCGACCCCAAAAACATATATCTAGGTAATCAAATCATATTGTTAATTGCAAAAATTTCACGTGACCTACTTTTTTCTGAAAAAAGTCGATTTTTTCATCTTTATTTGTTAATAACAAATTCCCAGTGAACAATAATACCAAATTTTTAGTTTAGGTAGTTGAGGGAACTCGTAAAACCCCCAACACCCATTGTCCACGTGAGACATGGCCTACGGTACAAAATAATGGCATCTGAGCGAGGGAATGTAGGTGAGATGTATATGTCCCACCGCCCCGCAAAGGGTTAACTATCTGGCTCGCTAAAAATAAATCAGCAGCAGATTTGAAAATGAAAGGAAATTAGAGTAGGGTCATCATGAAGAGAGAAGAAAAAATTGAATCCTGGCCATATGAATAATATTATCATTGTTAAAAAGTGATATCACAATTGTCAAACTTCGTTTTTGACATTTGTTAAACTGAGTTTTGATGTTTGATAAATATCAAACATCATTTTGACATTTGTCAAACTTTATTTTGACATTTGCCTAACTTTGATATTAATCAAACTACGTTTTGAAGTTCATCAAAATTTCCTGCTTCAAACGTAATAAAAATTTCATGGCTTGCTTTACTAAAAGTTAATCGTGAATATGTATTATACAAACCTTTTTCACAATCTGCAATTTTTCTGGTGCTTGATCAAACAGAACATCAAAGGCGTCCTTCTCACACCTCATTCCAACATCTTCATACGTCGTTGTAATGGCCTCGTTAACGATACGATGATTTAATTGCCCGTTGATCTTCTGCACGATCACCACGGGTATATTCACGTGCTCAGTTAAGCGGACAGGAGGTCGGAAATGTCTTGCCAGGGCCACCAAAAGGTGCATGATTGCAACAATGTTTTTCGAGTGGATGGCCTCGACGTTCCATTTCTTTGAACCGGTCCTCTGTAAACCGAGTATGTAATTGAAGTGATTCAAGACGGCATTTAATTTCTGCCGCTGGCCTTCTTCGGATTGTGTGACTTCACGAACATCTAGTTTATCGCCGGTTAATTTCTCCAATAGTTTTTGCAGGACTTGTCCGTCGTACAAATCCTCGGCTAGATCTTGCACGATGATTCGTTGGGAGGCGAGTTCATCGTTAATCCAGTCTAATAGGACTCGTGTCAGCTGGCAGAATTTTGGATCATCGTAAGCGCGCGGTTCGATCATACATCTTTCCTCGTTGTCATCTAAAGGAAAGATGATAATAATTATATACTACTTTAGAGGCCTTATAGAGGATGCCCGTTTTTCAAGCGGCATGGGGATCTCGCTTACTTCAGAGATACGATGTTGGTTAATTTAAGACAAAGTTATAAATTATGAAGCTGAGTTAAAAAAAATTGTCTGGGCTTTTTTTGTTAAAACAAATTGTGAAAAAAATAGAAATAATACAATGTATTTTTAACTCGGACATAATTAGAGCACATGGTTATGTAAACCGTAAATATGTTCTTGGATTGATTGTAACCTTCAAGATACAATGCTGCCTTGTTTGGGAAGAAAGCAATATGTGCAAGAAATTGAGATATGGGTAATCATTGGATTCAACTAAGTTTCCTTTATTAGTTTACAGTTTAAAAAACAATAGAAAGGTATCCTGTTCAAAATCAAAAACGTAAGCCGCTCATGCAGTTGATAAAGTTTTTCTGTTAAAAATCAAGTGGCTGTGTTTATGTTAACATTAATAAACCATCAACATTATTAACAGGTTTTAGTGAAGATTAACGTGAAATAATTGATATAATCATTTGAGAACAGTATCATTTACCGTTTGTTGTTTTGTACATCTTATTAGGTAAGTTCTTAACCAACAATAACATAACCTTAAAGTTTATACCAGCAAATATTTTTGTAACAATTAATTCAAACTAACAAACCCGGTAAGTAATGAATCAGAATTTTATTTAAAAATTTGATAAAGGTATAATTAATTATAAAATATAATATGTATTATCGAATTATTATATGAAAGGTGTTCCAAATATAGACTATGAAATGAAGTGATGTGGTGGGGGAGGTTTTCTTTTGAAAACAGATCATTCACACAACATTTTTCATTTGCCACGTTTCATTAAAATGGTTTTATTGGAAAGGTGTATCCTTCTGGAACACAACTCACAATACACAAAACATACATTTTTTAAATTTATTTTTCAAGTTGATAAACTTATGGAACCATTAACAATTGGATGACAACATATAGGGTCATGACAACATGTAGGGTCATTTCATTTTAACAATAGTTATTTAAGCAACAAGGAACGTAAGGACGTATTGACATTGTAGGGAAGCTCGTCGCCTGCCGAAAATGTTAATTGCCATTATGTTCCGTGTTGCTTAATAATTTTTTTCCGCTACCGGAAATATAATACTTAAAAAAGATCAGAAAATATTCTAAAACACAGCTTGTCATATTTGGGATTAAAATTTTTATAGTCACCTATGCGTCCTATGGCAACCCAGCAACCGAGAAAACAATGTCGAATTTTGTTTGTTTGTGTCAATCCGGTGACAGTTTTTGCGGGCATGGATGCAAACGTATATTGCGTGTTAGAACCTGTTACCGACAAAATCGAAAAGGTATGTGCCCTGTTACGACTCTTTTAAGCAGTGGTTATGTAAAATGGATGCCGATGCTATAGGTATAGACGAAAATATGTTGCTCGTCTATATGTTGGAGCATTGCGTTTCTGTTTATTATTGTCCTGGGTCCGTAAGTAAAAAATTAAGTTCCGTCGTCAAGGACAACAAACACCACAAATGTTATCAGCCACTTACGGTACCTGTAACCATGGATGCAATGCTTAGTTACGTTGTTGGTAGCAGAAAAATATATTTTAAATTAGTTGCTGCACCATTTTTAATTTTTTTTGCACAAGTATTTAAACATAATATCGCAGAGACCTTTGAAATATATACATTTTTGTGATTACAAACATTTGTGCAGAATTGTATAACTGTCCTCCTAATTGAGCAAAATAAATAAATTGAAAAACTTTTCACTAAGTATAAAGTGCCAGTTATTTTAATTTAACTTTGTTTCAACATTTGATATAAACGGTGCGGCATCTTGTGGTTTATAGAAGTTATTGCACAGCTCATACAACATGATCAAGTTTACAAAAGCCTCAGAAAATATGCTAACTAAATTCAATAACAAACGATACTGACGAATCATTGTCGACAATTTCTGTGTGTACATTCGCCAACAGAGCATTAGTTAATATTGTCTGATTTCGGACGTTGAGTTGATCATTATCTTGTATGAACTATTTGTTTTTCGAAACTATCAAAAACCGTTTTTTTAATTTATTATTTACAATTGAAATGATCATTAGAGTGACATTCTTATTATTCAAACTACAAAAAATCTTGTGTACCTGAATGTACTTTGCAAGCATACCCCTAGTAGCACAAAATATTTTTTAAATATTGAAAAACACATATTTCTGTGATATTGATTATGACAAATTTTTATATGTTTTAGCAATATTTCTGTAAAATATTAAGGAAATATTACTATGTATATATTTTTGCAATATTTGTAAAATAATGTTGGGGAAATATCATGATATATGTGGTTGTGGTGCGAATCCCAAACGCATGTACAGTATTACCGAGCACTCGAGATGTGTGGAGGTGAAGTTTGCGCAGAGTGAGAAAATATTCGGAGAACGCGAGAGAACGTAAACGAATTTAAGATGGTCACGCGCAACACGTCTCGAGTGCAACTCTACTTACGGTCAAATATCACACTTTGGAGTTTGCAAATAAATTATATACTGGTTGAGAGAATAGACAGGAATATATAACGAAATAGCCACTAGCACAGTCGTCTACGTGTCAAACAGTTCAAACGGTGGCAGAATTGACAGAGACAGTACAGTGTTGCCTTTTTCTGTCATCCATATATTTCTTTGGATATATTTATAAAATGTTACTTACTAAATATATGGATTGAAATATATACATGTCTATAAAATAATTTCATTTCAATATTTCCATAGACATATTAAATGAATATTTACTTTGGCCTTTTAATATTTCCGAAACATAAAAATGTAAAATCAATATTTCTAAAATAACACATATTGTGCTACTAGGGACAGTTCCTCCAGACACAACCCCCAGGACTTTTGCTCTACTGTCACCTGTCAAGTCTCCTTTTTTTAATATTGGAACTATTAGCCCTATTTCCCATTGTTTCGGTATTACTTCTTTTATCCAGACTTCATTGCATATTCTTAGTAATAATTCTTTTCCGCTATTTCCCATATTTTTAATCATCTCTGCTATTATTTGGTCCTCGCCTGCTGCTTTTCCGTTCTTTAGTCTGCTTATAGCTTCTTCTAAATCTTCCCTCGTAATACTTTTGTCTGTGGTTAGTTCATCCATTCTTATTTCTGTCTTATTTGCTGGTTGGTTCTCGGAGTCCTTTTGCTCACTTTCTTTATTCACTAGCAACTTTTGGAAATAATTCTTCCAGCGTTCCATTATGTCTTTTTCTTTTGTTAGTACTTCACCTTTCTCATCTTTAATCGCTATACTGTCAGATTTTTCGTTAATTCTTGCATTTTTGAGCACTTTATAAAATAGCTTCTGATTTCCTTTACTATCTCTTTCAATTTTATCACCGAATTCTTCCCAGATTTTTTTTTGTTTCGCTTCTATTACCATATTGTTTACTCTATTTCGGTGTTCCTTGTATGTGTCGTAGCTGCTTGCTGTCTTTTTTTGTAGATACGTCTGCCAGCTCTTTTTCTTGATATTTACTTGTTGTTTTATAGCATCTGTCCACCAAGCTGTTTGTTTTTTGTGTTTGTTTTGTCTACCAACTCCACATGTAGTCCTTGCTTGCTGCCTCAATTATAGTTGTCCTAAATACTTCCCAAAAATCTTCCATCTCCATCTTGTCTATCTCCCTCTTTATTCCTGATAGTCTTCTTTCTATTATCTCCTCAAACTTCTTTGCTGTGCTTTTGTCCTTCAGTTTGTATATTCTTATTTTCTCCAGGGGGTCTTTCATTTTACGTTCCTGTTTGATTTTGCTTCTTTCTTCGCTTAATTTGATGTCTGCCATGAGGTGATGGTCACTATATATTTCTCGTCCTCTTTTCACTGCTACATCCCTTATTCTCAATTTGTTGTCTCTTTCTGTTATTACATAGTCTATTGTGGATTGTTCGCCTCTGCTTCGTTGTACTCTAGTGTATTTATGTATGTCCTTGTGTTCAAAAAAGGTGTTTGCTATGATTAAGTCGTGTAGTGTGCAGAAGTCAAGTAATCTCTTCCCATTGTTGTTTCTTTTTCCTTCCCCATATTTTCCTATTGTTGTTTTGTGTACATGGTCAGTAATGCCTACCCTCGCATTCAGATCCCCTAGAATGTATTTGGTTCCTCTTGCTGTTTCGACTGCTATGTCTAGTTTCTCCCAGAAGTTGTCTTTGTCTCTGCAGTTACCGTTTCCACTTCGCTTCCTTCTTTCAATTCTATTATTAGTATTCTCTCGGTTACTGCTGTCCATTTGCTCAATCTATTTTTAATATTCTTATTAATTATGCATCCCACCCCCGCTCTTGCTTGTTCACTCTCTTCAACCCCACTGTATATTAGTAGGTGATCACATCCTATTTATTCTTCTCCTTTCCCCTTTTTCTTTGTCTCAACTAGTGTCTCTAGGTTGGATATCTCGAATTCTCTTGCTAATTCCATTTCTTTCCCATTTAATCCTCTGACATTCCACGTTCCTATTTTCTTGTACCCTTTTTTACAGTTGCACTTATCCTTGCTTCTCTCTGCTTTCTGATATAGTTTCGTCTGCCTTGTATCTGCCTGGTATTTTGTATATTTTGTGCTCCCTCCTTTGCTGCACAGTTTTTTGATATTCCCTCCTTGCCCCTATCCCAGCCATATCTCTCTCCTTCAATGAATATTTTGTTATATCCCACCACTAGTTTTCTACCTTTTTGTCTTTCTTCTCTAGCTATGTATCTTAGTTTACTTTGTACACTTCTTTCTTCGTATGTGAGACCATTTTCAATATATAGGTCCGTTCCTTTCAGAACACCTTTCTTTCTCATTACCATATTTTTATCTTCCCAGGAGTTCATCTGCACCTGTACTATGTTCCGGTTTCCCTTGTTTTTAATACAGTATCCACTTTTTATGCCTACTTCTATGTTTCGTTTGTCTTTAAACATCTGTTCTACTTGCTGCTTAATTTGGTGTTGTTGAACGTTTGCCCCTGTGATTACTATATTGTTTTTGCGCTTTTGTCTATCTTGGTGCTCAAGCTTACCTTCCAGCTTTTTTATTCTATTTTCAAATTCAACTTTTTCAATCTTCCATGCCTCTGCCATTTTTTCCCACTGCTCTTTTGTTTTCTGCATTTCTCTATTTTGTTGAGGAAAGGGCAGGCGGGAGGAGTAGTAATCGGGAAGGATAAGGTGTGGATGCTGGCATATGCGGATGACATGGTGTTGATGGCGAGAGATTGGGAAGGGATGAAAGACATGTTGAGGAGAACGGAGAGGTATATGGACAAGAGGGGATTGTGTGTGAATGTGGGGAAGACGAAATGGATGAGATTTAGGAATAAGGGAAGAGAGGGGAGCGTGAAAGTGTTAGAATGGAAGGGAGAAGTGATTGAGAGAGTGAAAATATTTAAGTATTTGGGGTTTATGTTTAAAGGGACAGGGGGATATGAGGAGCATGTAAGGTGGGTGCAAGGAAAGGCCAGGAAAGCGTGGGGTATCGTGTGGGAAAAATGGGGAGAATGGATGAAGAACAGCGTCAGATTGGCGTGTAAAGTGTGGGATGCATGTGTGAAGTCGATAGTAATGTATGGAGTAGAAGTGTGGGGCGTGAAAGGGTATGAGTGCGTGGAAAGGGAGCAGTGTTGGTTTCTGAAGCGTATGCTGGGAGTGGAAAGGTCGACTCCCGGGTACATACTGCTTCAGGAGACTGACAGAGGAAGTTTAGGATGTGAGGCTATGGAGAGAATGGTTAGGTATGAGATGAGGTTATGGGAGTTAGGGGAAGAGAGGTTGGTAAAGGCGGTATGGAAGACATGCGTGAACGAAAGGGGGGGTAAATGGAGGAAGGAACGAATGAAAATGTATGAGAGTGTAGGACTGTCTGAGGTGAAAGTGAGGGAGTGGTTAGAGAGGGGAGTAAAAGTGGGTGAGCGAGAGGGCGAAGGAAGTGGATGTACAGGAGAGACAGGGAAGTATAGAAAAAAGTGAATATAATGACATGTATGGGAGTTGGCAGGTACATGGAAGGAGACCGAAGTATTTGGATGAGGACAGTGGAAGAGAGGGTGACATTAGCTAGGGCTAGGTGTGGATCAGAAGAGAGAGGGAGGAAGAAGTGGATGGGTGAAGAGTATATGAGGTGTGTAATGTGTGAAAATGGGAGGGATACGTGGAGGCATCTGGCGGAGGAGTGTGAGGGAGTGAATGAAGGATGGATGGGGGGAAAAAGGAACAAGAGGGTAGCGGAATGGATGAGAGAGGATGGTGCCGGGGTAAAGATATTGCAGGAAATGGTGAGGGAGAAAGAATGTAGGAGAGAGTTGTTAAATTTATGATTTAGTTGTTGGGTAATTAGAATAGTTATTTGTTTTGTATAGAGATTAGGAATAGTTAGTTAGTGTTAGTTAATAGGTTAATATGCCAATAAAGGTCTTTTTTTTTTTATTTTGTTTTGCAAATTCTTGCTTGAGTTCCTGATGTTTCTTGCTAAATTCTTCTTTCAAATCTGCTTTTAGTTCGTCTAGCTTCTTTATAATTTCATCCATTTTCAGGGGTTCTTCTTTTTGTTTGGTTTCTGTTCTCTCTTGCTTACTTATTGAAATTCCTGATTTTCTAGTCTTAGCTGCCTTTTGTCTGTCTATTTGTTGTTGTTCCCACTGTTCAAAACCTTCTAAAGCCGGACGGATTTCTCGTGGACCGAAAAGGCGAGGTCGCGCACAGTGGGACGGCTCGAAGGGAAACTGTTTACGGCCAAATACAGTCAGTAACATAATTTATACGAAGCGCCACACGTCTTTGTAATGAATACCATTTAATACGGTGTATTTAAAAAACTTTTACAACAGACTATACCATTAAAACAACAAATAGGCGTGCATCTGGAATGAGGTCCCCTCCACTTTGCCAGTGCGCACCCGACCTTCCAGTCCACGAGAAATCTGTCCGGCTTTACTTCTTCTTTGGCTCGTTTTTGTTTAAAGTATTTCTTTACACTCGTTACGCTATTTGCCCTTTGTCTCTCTCCTTTGGGGTTATTCTTATTCATTCAGGTTCGTTGCACTCGCTTTGCGTCTCACTAAAGTCACGTAGTCACAGTCGCAACTATCACCATGAACAAAGTCTTTTTATTTATTCGAATTTCGCGCACTTTTGTTCTTATCGTTCTCACTCCACACTTGTCATTAATCAGCTGTCTGTACTTCGTTTTATGACCATAGTAATTCCCTTATTACACACGATTTTGGATAAAATTATTTCCAGAGTAGCGAGTCAGTTGCTGAAACTTGATGAAAATTGCGTACACAATTCGGTAGAAATGAAGTGCCAACTGAGAACGGTATAAGGAAATTTGTATTTTATTATTAATTTTATTTACAATCTGACTAATGTCATTAAGTAAAAGGTGCAGCGAGCAGAACTTGGGAAGAAGCTTTCCACTGTAAGCACTCCTAAACATAATTTAAGAATGTATGTTTGGTAGGTCAAGTGGGTCTCACCTCTTGAGTCTTGAGGTACTGCGCACTAAAAGGTTTGAAGCTAGTTGGTTCGGGTGTGCTTAAAGTCTGAGATGGTATTTTTTACTATAGTTGGACACTTCCTGTTTGACAGTTGCGGTGAGGAAATTTGAGAAGAAAGTTTGTTCGACTGGCATGTGAATAGAAAATACACACATTCCACATCGCAGTCCAGCGTGTTTGTTGGAAAATGTTGCTGCTGTAGCTGAAAGTGTGCATCAACATCTGAGCACCTCAACTCGCCATCATTTACAAGAATTCAACTTCAGCAATAGGACTTTGCGAAGAATTTTATCCAAAGACCTCGGTATAAAGGCCTGCAATTGGTTCAAGAATTGAAGGCAGTTGACCATCCATTGAGTTTTTGCTTTGCTAAATGGGCCAACTACCGGTTGGAAGAAGATGAGCATTTTTACCAAAAATCATATTTTCTGACAAAGCTCATTTTGACCTCTGCCGTTATGTGAACAAGCAAAATTACCATATTTGGGGCACAGAAAATCAATTGAGAAGCCAATGCACCCAAAACAAGAGTCTGTGTGGTGTGAAATATGGTCCAATTCATCACAGGGCCATTTTTCGTTAAAAATGAGCAAGGAGCCTGACTAACAGACAGTCAATGGCGACAGTTATCGTGCCATGTTAACGGACTTTTATTCTTAGACTTAGCCAATAATTGGTTTCAACAGGATGGCGCCACTGCCCACACAGCCAACGCAACAATCGACGATTTGCGCCCTATCTTCGAAAATTGCATTATCCCAAATCCAGGCTTTGAAAGACGATTAAAATTGACTGAAAAATTGGGTCGATAGGAATGGGCTGCTACAAATCCAGCTGAGGCAGTCATTTCAATGAAATAGTATTCCTTTCTTAATCAGAAGGTGTACCTCGAAAAAAAAAAAACAAATACAAATCATTTGAGAATATTTGTTGCTTTTTTATTTAATATTCATTCTTAAAATGAACTAAAAATTGCCGCACCCTTCATATTTGAAAATTTTATGAAACTCAAAATGCACCATTGAAATTTGCATTTTCTCATTTTCTGACCCAGGTTTTCACTGGGAAGGAGACATACAGTAAAAATCAGAAATTTATATTACTGAGTCTTTGAGTATAGAAAACTCAGCAACGACTTCGTGGTATGATCACATTGTGTTCACCCCGTGTCCTCGTGATAGTTCGTTATGAAAAGCCTGATTTACACTGCCTTGCCAGATTTTAGTTTTGTGTCGGAAATATAAATCTTACTGCTTTTTTTTCTTTCAACTATTTACCACTTCCTATTTAATTGTAATTGAAAAAGACTGAACAAATTAGAAACAACCTTACTTGTTGCAGAAAGCATTAAATAAATTCAATAAAACGAAATGTAGCATATTTTACATATTTTAGGGTTCAGTTTTATAGTCTAAAGTTTTCAAATCCAATTTAGTTTAATTTTCAAGTTAGTCCTGTGGGTAGAAATAAACGATCTTAAACCAATGTTATTTCGCTAGTAGTACTAGTAATAACATGCAAATTTCTTTTATATCATTCAATATCCGGCGTGGCACTAGCCAGTCAAGTAGTTGTTTCAATAAGTTATTTGTTTATAGTCTTAGTAAGACTTAATTTTGCTTGCAGATTAACGAACAGGTTGAATATTCATATATTCAGGCTACATTTCGTTTTATTTAATTTATGAAAAAGACTGATTTATAGATAGAACATAATCACTATGCGCTGACAAATCAGCGAACATCACGCACCCATTATACCACGAATTCGGCGAGCAGAGTATAGTAGGTAGCCACACCATGACAAAATTTGGTCACTTTGTTTTGCATAGTAACAAAACACAATTGCTTCAGCAGCTATGAATTGTGTAGTATGTTTTTTTATATATTTTCCTGGTGTTCAACACTTTCATTTGGATCTTATTGCTACAAAAGAAGAAAATATATTAAAGCTTTATTAGTTATAAAAAAAAGGTTGTAATTTTTCTTTGTAAATAAAACGAAAACAGCAGATTTTGTTCACAATTTTGAACTCAAATATCGACGGTTGTCTGCAATAATGGCATAACTAAAAATTTCATGTTTTTTAGTTTAGTTGCAGATTATATGGCTAATAGTGTTTACTTTTATGGGTAATAACTACACGTCACTAATATTAAAAATACTCAGTAGAGCGTGTTTTGTATCAATTGGTCCAAAACTAGAATTTGCGACTTCTTATAATGAACACCGACACAAGTAGAAAAGTGTTGACGTATATTTTTATTATTTATTAAGAAGACTGACATAATTCACATTGTGTCATTCTTTTTTAGTTTTTATTTATTTGTCGAGTAAAGAATACTATCTTATTTTGTCACAACTCATTTTACAATTACAAAGATTTGGCTTCTGTGATTAAACCGTCCGGGCTTTATAGACAATAATCATGAAATCACTTGAATTTCAGACATAGCCATCCCTTATTTAAAAAAACAAAGACCGGAAAATTATTTTATAAATACCATTATTCTGATGTTGAATTGGATTGTATGAATATTACTATAAAAACGTACAGATTTTTAGTTATTTTTGTGTTTTAAAGAATAAAGTTTTACTTGTGCAATATAATAAGATATTTTGCTGGTTAATTGACACACATTTCCAATTGTTGATGATTCTTTAATAAAATAATAGCTGAAAAATAAATAATCTTGTTAGTGACACAACTGCAGTCTGCTATGAAAATTAGTAGTAACAATACAATAAATTTTTAATATGTAAGTATTTAACCCATACAATTAGTTAAATAAAAATATAATAAATTTAATTTATTTCCGACCAATATAAAAATACATAAATGTAAAATCTTCAAATCGTTCTGAAAATTGTTAGATTTTGAGTTGTGTCATTATTTTAGAGGGCCATCGATATGTTTGTTATTATGTAAAACAAAGTGATCTAACAGAAGCCTGTAAAACAATTTTTTTTTTGATATCCTACAATAGATTACACCTTTTGAAAAATCTTAATTTCGGTGAAAACTGTGGTTTTTACCAGCAAAAAAAGAAGGGTTCAAAAGGGTCTCTCTCCTAAGGTAAAATCTGCTGTTACTACAGTACTTGTTAAATAAATTCGGTTTGAGAGTATCATCTCCTTCCCTGCGAGAAACAGGGTTTAAAATGAAAAAATGCAAATTTCAATATACAATGTACAGGGTCCCGGATTTCGTAGGGACAGCATGGGCAACTTCTGCATTTGAAGAGATAGAGAGATGGTCAAATTAGCAAAAATGTGCAGGTTCGAGAGCTCATTAAAAATCCACCTCCAAATCCCACTCGTCATGACCCAATTCTTCAAAATAAAAATAAAAACAAAATCTACCAATTTCTTTCATTTGCCGTAACTTTCCTTCTACCCAAGATATCAAGATGCGGATTAAACCAATTTGCATGGCAATTTAAACACTTTCATTGGCACTTCGTAAAACCAATTTTATTTGTGCAAATGTTTAGTAATCTAACATAACCTCCAAATTTTAAATTGGTACCGCGCAATATTTTTGGCCCTTTTAAGAGGGTATTTTTTTTCTGAATACAATGATGTATCACATGATATGGAAACTTCTTCAAAATCAAGTATGCCGGAATAACAGTAGATAGTAATAAAACAAAATTTATTTATAACAACGAACTGTCATACATACACAACTACAAAAATGAACTGTCAACATTTGATAGTTCGTATGCACGCTTGATAAATGCAATCTCTTACAAAATGATATCACACAAGTAACGATATGGGATTTTTGACAGATGAATGATATTGTCATGTTTCTAGCCCACTTAATTGTGCGCTATTGGTAAGTTTCTTATGGTGTCGTAGGAAAATACTATACCATATCTACTCATAGATTAGACTTTTTGACATCTTTAGTGACAAACACTAGAAAGTGAAAAGTACTAAAACGGCTTTTGCAGCAAGTTAGGTAGGTACTGGTATACTCTTAATATATTCATACACGACGTCGCCAATAGATACATTATTGACAGTTTGTTATTGTTATTGTTCTTGATTTTTGCCATGGAGAACGTTCTAAATGATGTGACGAACCAACTACATATCTACACGGTAAGATTCTTGAGTGTGATTTTCGTAATAATTGAAGTTTCGTAAGTAATACTTTTTGTGGCGAGAGTTGTTTGGCAACCTAGGAGGATTTCTGTCACTCAAGATGTTAAAAAAGTCTTATCTATTAGTAGATGGAGTATACAACCAAATAATTTAGTAAATGTAAAAAACTTTGGACATGCATTAATTTTTCATATGAAGAACAATCAACAACTACTCTATTGGAAATCAATAATGTATGTTTATGACTTTAAAGATATTCCTTCTACATATGAAAGAAATTTATAGCTATTATTACGACTAGGGAAATATTAATAGTATATTTCCCGAGGTTAGCTAGTTATATGTATAGACAACCAAGGGAAATGTATTCATATTTCCCGTGTTGTAATCAATAGTTTTTTTCTGATTGAAAGAATATTGTTCTGTAAATGGGAAAATATTGGATTGTAAATTTTTAATTTATCGGATTGGTAACGTTGCTAAGGGCCTTGTTTGTAAATATCATAGTTTACTTGTTTTGATTTTTGCTTTGTTTCATAAATTGGTGAAATGTCAAACTATGTGTTAACGCAAGCGACGAAAGACCGTGAATGTTTGGTTCCGGTAAAATCCAAAGCTGTAAAATCCATAAAGGATACCTTCCTAAGAAATCGGAGGTGTTGTCCCGAGAGCAATTAAAACAATTCTTGCGAGAAGCTCCTAATGGCAATTGTTTGATGTCTATATTTTCCTAGGGAAATATGAGCACATCATATTTCCCTAGGGAAATATAAGTGTGTTATGACATATCGTAACTAAGGCAATATCACTCAATATTGTTTCAATCAGAAAAAAAATAAATATAACACTGAAAAGGTGTTGTTATCTAAAATTGTTAATATTCGAGCAAGCAGAGGAAATTTTCAATTCCAGTGTAAAATCAATTTGTAATCCACGGTTGTGAAAACATTTAATTCAATAAGAAATGACACTTAAAAAAGAAAAATAGTGAAACCCTTTCAACATAATATTGGTATTTCTACTGAAAAAAGAAGGAATAATAAAAAATTTATTACATCTAATCTACGAGTATAATTAGAATTTTGGTTCCCCTAAGCTTTGAAAAATTTATTGTTACCTATTTATTTTACCTAGTTCTACTTATATTATTTTAGAGTGTACTTTAACTTTATAAATAGCTTTTTGAGTTGACACATTTTTCTTGCTAGTTCGAGTCTAGTTCATTTGTTCTTACTGAAGAAATTAGTTTATGTCTGTACTATTATATCATGAGTTCTTAATAATAAAAATAAAAGCAGATACATTGTTCTGGGTAATTATAGATTTTAGCGTAGTAGATATTAAAGAAAAAAGCAGCACAGCCCAGTAAAAGGCAAAAAAGCAGCAACTGCCTCCTCAATAATTTACATAGGTAGTTAAAACGCAGCATGTGTATTTAAATTACTTAAATATGTAAAACTTAGACTTTTACCTTAAAAATAAATATCTGATTTTTTACGCAATACAAAATATTTCAAGGATACACAATATTTGCAGTGGTGAAATACTGGAATAAATAGTACAATGTTTGACAAGTTTTGAAAGCTTCGTTTTGCGTGCGAGTACGAGCAAGCAATGTAGTTTTCAAAACGTGTTGAACAGATTGCTTTTCCTAAGACCAAACATTTTCTTAATTATGTTTTTTTTTTTTTTTTTTTTTCCGGCGTTACGCCTGGCCTTGGTTCTATGACCATTAGCCATCATCATCGATATATATGTATACGTTATAAATGAAATGATTAAATGAATAAATGAACAATGAAAGACGTATACAACAACTACGGACCCAAGCGGATACTTCTCGGTCGCCGAAAAATCTTCCGCCTGGGATGGGAATCGAACCCACACGGCTGCGGTGCAGCCGGCACAAGCGCTCGCCTCTACCCACTACACCAACGGGCCGCCCTAATTATGTTTCAATCATAATTTTTCTTGAATTTACCCACATCTATTTTAATTGAATATGTGCGTATTATTGGTGTCAAAACATTCTTAACTTCTGATCTAAATTTGCTTGTTACTATTTTAAAATCGATTAATAAATAAATAATTGTTCTTCGTCACTCCCCATTTTATTTTAATAATTTTGACACATTTTTTGAAGTTTGAGGATTTCACTTTTGAAAATTCAATTTTCAAGCATGACTTGTCAAAAGTGACAAATATACAATTAACAACATTCAATGTGAAGGTATTGCGACGATATATCTGTTTTCGGGAACGGTCGTAGGAAAATGATTTTATTTCAGATTTGCAATGGAAACAAAATCAAGATTTTGTTTAGGTTATTTTTCAATATATGGGGTGTCCAACGAGGTGTAGACAGCCGATATCTCGAAAACGGTTAGTAGTACGAAAATGAAATTTGGTGGCTTTAAATGGTTTGAAAAGCTGCCCCTTTCTGAATACATAGATTTCATTTCCATTTCTCCATTTCCGGAAAAATGACACCAACTTCAGAATTTCAAATGGGACACCCTATATATTGAAGAATTTTTTGTTTGGCGTTTTGTTTTGTTAATGCATGTCACCACGATTATTTATTTTGATTATTACTCCAACAATACTCCCTTAATTTACAATAAAACTCTAAAATAATATGGTATCGCTGAATTTGTCTTTCAATCACCTTTCCAAAAATCCATAAATATACAGGGTGTCCCATTTGAAATTCTGAAGTTGAAGTCATTTTTCTGGAAATGGAGAAACGAAAATGAAATCTATGTATTCAAAAAGGGGCACCATTCCAAACCATTTAAAGCTATCAAATTTCATTTTCGTACTACTAACCGTTTTCGAGATATCGGCTGTCTACTACCTCGTGGGACACCCTGTATTCACTGTCGTTCCGCAAACTCACAAAGTACCACTTTTAACACTTGCACCATAAATAACTATTTAAGCTTGACTTTGAATGTTCCATAGCTATAACTAACTGTAGGCGATATGATTTAGTGGTATTTAAACTTCAGTCTTGACATTTAAGTTACTGCAAAATTAACCAGCAAAATGCAATTTTCAAATAAAGAACAACGCAATATGTTAGAAATGTATTACACTTTCCATAAAAATGTGCAAGTCAATGGAGACAGAAATATTCAGAAAGGCGGTAATTCCCATAGTTCTCTATGCAAAGAAACACGAGCTGTATAAAATTTGTTTGTCATATTACTTGCTCTAATATTTATACAATTTTAAGCATAATTTTCTGAAAAATGTGCATATTTTTGTTAGTGTTTAGATACTTGCATGTAAACAATTGTTTCTCGACTATGTTTCACACAGCCCACTAAAATGTAAAAAAAATGAACAATTCACGATCCCCTGTCAAAACTTAATTCTTGTTGATTTGATTTTTCCTCCACAATTTTTATTGACACCAAACTAATATGTAAACATGAGCCACAGGATAATAAACTATGCGGTGTATAAATTCTATTGATTCGTGGCTTACCTAGCTCGTATTCCTCTGGGGGGATAACCGGGGCTGTAGGGCTTCCCGGAGAATCAATTGCGTACCTCCCTTCGGCTTGCACCTCTTGAACTGTTAACAATTAACACCAATTGAATTATAAATGAACCATCCACACCCATTTGCTGAGGAATGGGTTATTTTAAGAAACATGACTTCATCTCAATCTGATACCTGTAATTGTACATTGATTATGTTATTTACCTTCCTTTATCCGTTTCTTGCGCCCCAATGTGCCGATTTTGTCCCATATCGATTCCTCCTTGTCCGTTTTATTTACATTTGGCTTGGGAGACTTTGGACGCAACGTCGCCATTTTCTTTCTCACTGAACTTATGTCTATAAACAGATGGTCAAGGAATTATTCAGCTTTACTTGCGGGGGCTTTAATTATTGTGCCTTTTAAATTGTTACGTGAGGAATAAGTTATACAATGAATAAATTGTGTTTATGAGAATACAGTGCTCGCATGTTTTCATATAATATAAATTATATATTTCTATTTATAATCAAATATTGCCGAAGCATTATATTCGTTGCTTATCCATAAAAAAATCGTATTTATGTGTTTTTTTAATTATACAATAAAACATTTTAAATAATTAAAATAGGCAACCGGATAGGCATTATTTAGTGTTGGACCAGCGATTATGAATTAAATCAAGTAGCTCTAGCACGGGCATGTGAAGATCAAAGCAGGATAACGAAATATAGTTTGATCAATGGATTTTTGCGTGTCATTACCGAAGACCGAGTTTTCTCGCCTTGGAAAACATACATGCACACATGATTGCGTCTAATTGAATTTAACGTAAAGAGTAAACGCATCAAAATGTTGTCGGAGCTAGGTTCAGGTATCTATGACGTGCACGCAAAGATCCATTGATGAAAGTATACCTTAATCTCAGTTTAAATTTTAGTCTTCTGGATACTGTATAAACTATACATCGGCATGCTTCTTCAGAGGTCTTTTTAATTCCTCCCCTTTTATATAATACAAAAAATCTTCATTACTGTGTTTGGTTTTTAATTACACCCAGTACTTCTTTTACCGAGCAATAGAAATTTTCTACTGAGAAAAAACTCTTTTTGCAAATTGTTTATCGATTTTCAGCCTAATTTTAAAATTCGAATCCATGGTACTTTTGTAGGGTCGAATCTCGTAAGTGTAGAACAGTTTTGTGAAACATTCCTAGGTTAAAAGGTATGTGTTCTGTGGTTAAAACTTTATAATCATATTATTGAATACAGTTAAATTGAAGCATCAAAGAAAATGGTAAAGAAATTATCGAAATTCATTATGTTTGTATGTACGGTTGCCTAAGGTTCATGTATATATTCAACGTTTCAGGCCATTTTGTGCGATATTTGGATTTTCTCTAAAACCGCACTTTTTTATTCTTTATATTTGAAGTGCCGTTCAGCATATGTTTTTACGTCAATAAAAAGTAGGAGTATTTCAAACATTTGCATTTTTGTTTAATCTGCCCATCCAACTTTCTAGTAGAACTTTGTATTCCCTCTATTACAACAGCTTTCACTAACTTGAAAATTATTGGATAATTTTGTTAATCGTGTGGGCTAGAGAAAATCCTCATATTTCCATCAAACTCAAATACAATGGGCGTGTTCATCAGACAAAACAGTTGTGAGTTTACTGCTAACCGTTGAGAAATTTTGAACGCACTGTTGTTCGTCCATCTGTCCTAAATTTGTTCGGCGATTAACTTTAATTACATATTGTTTTGCACATATTATAGTAACAGAATATGTAAAGTTAATAAATAAATAAATAAATAAATAAATAAGCGTACATATTAGACGGATTGGTGTTGTCAAAGTCACGGAGATTATTAAGTCTTATTAATATAGAAATATAATTTATCAAGCAACTGAAAGTGAGAAAATGCACGAATTGCTGATGGGTAAGAAAGTAATATGCTTTTGTGTAAATTGCTTAATTTAGGTTAACATATTACGGTCCAGGTTAATTGCGCACCAGCTTATACCTGTAGCCGGTAAATTTTAAGGTTTGAAGATGTGTGTAACTACTTACAAAAACGGGCACAACTTTTACAATAGTAAATATTTTATTATAAAATGTAAAATATGATTACACTTGTTTGTCCGTCCATTCGATCGCCGGCAATAATTTTCACCGTTATTCCGAGATGCCGTGTGAATCCATTCTCGGGATAAATTCCGCACTGAACAAAAGCACCGAAAAAACTGGTTCTTTTTCGTCGCGAATAAAACACAAAGGGCCCTATTCTGTTTTTATCACTTTCGAAAAGTTTTTGATTGTCATCGAAAACTTATCACTTCACGCAAGTTTCCGATTCTGTTTCTATCACCGATCGAGTTTCGAATGACGTCAGTCGAAAAGTAAGGTTCAGTTTTATCACCGAGTTTGGAGCAGGTGATAAGTGTGTGTTAACCATAAAATTGTGAATATGGTCTTTATTTCGCTTTATTATTGCTGCGGGAACAAGAAGCAGCAGCTGAAAATTATTATTTGCTACAATTTTAACGACATTTACGGAATTTAGCAATCCATTTGAGACGCCGAAATGTGAATTTAGAATATTTGTTTTAAAAACAACAAATTTGTGAGTGTTTCGAATCAACACACCAATATTAGATGGTGATTAGTAGTTTTCAATTCCATAATTCTTCAAAATTAACTTAATTACAGTTCGCTTCAAGTGCACTCGGTACTGATTTTCCCGCGCAAATTTGAAAAATGGCGAAAGCATGCCGTTATTAGTTCACTTGCTTCGATTTTACAGTGTTGTCACACTTACTTTATCACGTTAGAAACGGAATACCAATTTGCCGTTCGATCGAAAACGATGTGATAAATTTTCACGGCGTAAAGTTATCACCGTGATAAAAACAGAATAGGGCCCATTGAGCTCTCGCTCCGTATTATTTATTTTGCAATGAAGTGCCAATATAATAAATTACACATTTCGCACGAGTTGTGATATAGTCTGTTCTCCGGAATCTGACGGCTGTGGTCGTAAAAGAGGGTCGGAGTTCAGTAAGTAGTGGACGTAATATTTTTTATCTCAAACCAATCTTTGTTGAGAAGTACTGGTGTAAAAGTGCGTATACCAATCGGAGCGAAGGACAGTAATAAATGTATGGGATGCAATTAGACGAACCACCAATACCTTTTCTTTGAGGGTGCGTCGATCCTCAGGGCGGACCGACCGTTTTACGACCTCGGCCGCCACATTCCACCGAATATGCTATAACTACTGATTTGCAGTTTTGGCCTTGCTTCCAACCGGAAAATTAAATTTCGAGTAATGTCTTACAGAAACGATTGATAAACGTAGGAAGGGACGTGAGAGAAAAAAAAAATAAAACATGGAGAAACCCAGCGAGAAACTAATCGAAAAACTAGCCAGGATGAAGGAATTGCGTATTGAGAGTGATGGGGAGGCGGAGTTCAATGTTGAAGTTTTTGAACGGAAGCAGAAGGAGAATCAAGTGGAGTTGACCATGAGAAGGGTGGGTAAGAAGACCGTAGATTAATAGGTGATAATTATAGTCTATTTTTATTAATTAGTCTTACAGCCCGGGTATTTTTCGGTGGTTTGAATTTTTGGGCATTTTGTAAAAATTACACAGCCCCACAAAAAACAAAAGTGCCATGATCTGGGTATGCGACACATGTGGTCATATGTATTTTGACCCGCAGATTCCAGATCCGCCGTTAGAATTGGCCCTGAGGGCTTAGGTTGGGCCCTATACCTAAAAAATCTAAAAATCGCTAAATTTGCCTATTTTTCGAAATAAACGTGAAACAGAGGCCTGATAGGCGAATTTTAATGGTGAATTCAGATTCAGCCAGTGAAAATACATTTAAAAAAATATTTTTTATTCTTGGATCAGGTTTTTTCCTTGTTTTAATGCGTAACCACGCATAGGCATAGAAATATCCAAACATGAAGAGGTGACATGTTGGTTGTGACTCGCATCTTGGATACAAACATTTGTGGAGTCCGCAAGATGACCTTGGACTTGGCCTTGAATCCCATTTCATGACCTCGTTGAAGGTAAAATTTGTTTGAAGATCAAATTGTTGTTTTCTAATATACATTCCCAGTTCCAGCCTCATATTTGTGATGATCGGGGTGCTTGTTGAAAAACAAATTTTTTCCTCTTGTTCTGGTTTCTCTCTTCAGCATCCAGCAAAAGTTAGCCATCATAACTTTATCCCATCTACCCGGATATCTCTCTTCTATCACTGATATCTTGGGTGGAACATAAGTTTTTTTTTTCATTTTTTTCAATGACGTCTGTGCCTGTAACCAGGGCACCTCCATGTGGTGGCGGTGGGCAACAGATCCACACTGGAAGAGTCCCTGGTTAAATGGCGTTCATGCCGTCATGGCAGGCACAGATGAGAAGTGTCTAACGATGCAGGGATGCGGAGTCCCAGTATCGGCGTCTGGACAGAGTGGGAAAGCGGGCTCGCCGACGTCATCATCAAACGACCTTAGCTCTCCATTGATTGGCTTCTTGGTTGATGGAGAGTATGATGCTACAAGGAGAGATACTTCTAGTATTTCACGCTTCCACGAATGTCAGAAGGGTCCAGATGTATTTTGCTATATCTGCAGCAAATATGAAGTGAACTCTTTGAGAAAAAAATAGATGAGGAGGTGAAACAACTTTATCAGGATTGTTTCGGTCGCAGATTACTCCACCAGGAAACAACATGGGTTCCTCATATAATTTGTAACTCCTGTGGACTAATGTTGTATCGTTCAAAGAATCCTAAATATCTGAAATATCTCAAATTTTCTACACCAACCATATGGAAGAAGCCAATGCTCATGAGAGACTGTTACTTCTGTATGAATGACGTCAATGGAATCGCCGCAAAACATAAGAAATCTATCTCGTACTCAATGTGTCTTCAGTTATAAGACCAATTGTAATAGATGCAAAATTACGTGTGACTGATACAATCGTAAGAGAAGATGATTTTTTGATGGAAATTGACAACCAATCTGAAAAAAGTAGCAGTGGCAGCGATGATCCCTATGAAGATGACGACAAAAAAGATGTTCATCTTCCATATAATACCGCATCAAAAATTCCATTGTTACTTTCACAACCAGTTCTAAATGATTTTGTTAGGGATATAGGATTGCCAAAAGATAGTGCAGAATTCGTTGCTTTATTTCTGAAGAGAAGGAACTTCCTGGAGCCGAAGGTACAAGTCTCGTTTAACCGTAATAGAGATCAAGAATTCCGGAAGTATTTCACAAAAAATGAAGAAACATCTCTTGTTTACTGCACTGACATTAAAGGTTTGATGAATAACTTGAAGATGATTAATCGAAACGCAGTATGAAAGTTGTATTACTACATAATACAAATGTGTATGCTCCTATTCCAATAGCTCATTCCACAACGCTCAAAGAGCAGTATAACAACGTAAGAATGCTTTTGGATAAAATTAAGTATGCCAGTCACAAGTGGTAAGTTCGTGGTGATCTGAAAATCATAACTATGATACTTGGACAACAATCAGGTTTTACTAGAGAGCCATGCTTCTTATGTTTATGGAATAGCAGAGATCGAGCTAACCATTACAGTAGGAAGCAATGGCTAGAAATACCATTGATTCAACCTGGTTCTCACAACATCATTAAAGAATGTCTAGTTGATCCTACAAAAATTATCATCCCACCTCTTCACATCAAACTTGGTCTGATGAAACAATTCGTCAAAGCATTGAACAAGGACGGCCAATGCTTCGTATATTTAGGGCAGACATTTCCAGGTATTTCTGATGCTAAGTTGAAAGAAGGTATATTTGATGGACCATAAATTAGAAAGTTATTTAGGGACACAAATTTCGTCACTCAAATGACCGACATTGAGAAAAATGCTTGGGAGTGTTTCTGGCCAGTGGCAACGAACTTCCTAGGTAACCATAGGAGCAGTGGTGTATTGGCAAAATAAGAAGTAAGGGAACGCATGGTGAGAGCAAAAAAATAGTCCGCGACTTTCCACAAGCAGCTTGCTGAAAGTTTTTCGGAGATCATCTTATTTTAAGCAAACTATTGTTTTCCTTGTAAGCTTTTTTATTTTTTTAATTCTTACTATACAAAATATTAACAAACACAAACGCGTTCCGTTTCTGAAAAAAGGTGCTGGAACGTCGTTCCTCCACGTTCCCCCTACAATACACCATTGCATAGGAGTCCCGACTACAAAAATATTGTGAAAAATATGGTGGAAAAGTTTCGAAAGTTGGGATGTTTAATGAATTTGAAGTTACACTTTCTTGACTCGCATCTGGATAGATTTCCTGAAAATTGTGGAGATTACAGTGAAGAGCAAGGCGAACGATTCCACCAAGATATCAGAGTGATGGAAGAGAGATATCAGGGTAGATGGGATGAAGTTATGATGGCTGACTTTTGCTGGATGCTAAAGAGAGAAACCCGAACAAGAGGAAAAAAACGTAAGCGAAAACCTTTGCAAGATCTAAGATCTTTTGATGAAAAAAGAACAAGATATAGTTATAAAAAAAATAATGTATGGTATAACCAAGTAAAATATTTTTTTCAGGTATTATGAAAACATTCAGTTCCTGTGCACTTCGGACATTGTTTTTCAACAAGCACCTACCCGATCATCACAAATATGAGGCTGGAACTGGAAATGTATATTAGACAATAACAATTTGATCTTCAAACAAATTTGACCTTCAACAAATGTTTGTATCCAAGATGCGAGACACAACCAACATGTCACCTCTTCATGTTTGGATATTTCTATGCCTATGCGTGGTTTCGCACTAAAACAAGAAAAAAAAAACCTGATCTAAAAATAAAAAATATTTTTTTAAATGTATTTTCACCCGCTGAATCTGAATTCACCATTAAAATTCGCCTCTGTTTCACGTTTATTTCGAAAAATAAGCAAATTTAGTAATTTTTAGGTTTTTTGGGTTTAGGGCCCAACCTAAGCCCTCAGGGCCAATTCTGAGGGCGGATCTGGAATCAGCGGGCCAAAATACATATGACCACATGTGTCGCATACCCAGATCATGGCACTTTTTTTGTGAAGCTGTGTTATCAAATAGCACCAATTCCCCCATGAGATTACAGGAATCATTTTTAAAAGTATCATTATGTTATAAATAATTGTTGCGACCGGAATTTAAGCCAATTCAGTGCCAGGATGTTTTCTCGGAAGTGAAAATGGCAATGCTGCACCCGCAAAGGGGTTACCAACTAAAAAAATTGACGAATTTATTGCACAAAGAGGCTACCAACTCAAAAATCTAGGGAATCTCGGGGCGTAAGTGAAAATCTTTGACTTTATACTTATGGACTGCTAGCGCCAACTTCATGTATGTCTCCAAGCAACGGTGGCGCGGCGGGACCCTAATGCCCACTTGCACCGCAGCTACTTAATCATGATTAAAAAGTTAATCAATGGTTAGTGGAGAATTGGCTTGCACCGCAACTTAATCATGATTAAAGTCCCCAAGAAACGTCAAATATTTAATCAGCCGATTTTGGCCGATTAACTCAGAAACGAATCACTTCACGACGAATATAGTCGTGAAGTTAGTTACATTTGGCAGATGATTTTGAAATTAATAACCTTTGTTTTGTCTTTGTTATTAAAAACGATGGATTTGGGAATAGTTCAGCAGATTGATGAAATCGATGGCTTGGAGGTTAATGATTTTATTAATTTTGGTTTGTTTACCTCGTCCAATAATAAGAAATAATAATAATATTATGTTAGTTAGCATTTAGTATTCATATTTACCGGGCATTTGTTTCCTCTGTTCTCAATAGAACGACGTAAAACAACCAAAAAAGAACTTAAAATCCCTAGAAAAAAGTGTGCTCTCTATAATAATACTCGGTGGTCGATAGATGCTTAATCAGCCGACGGTGCAACAGAAATACTCTGATTAAAGTTAATCATGATTAAAATTTAATCATGATTAAGTTCTGCGGAGCAAGTGGGCACGAGAAAATTTTTATTGCTTTCCGGTTTTTAAATTACGCTCCATTTTCGGCTCCCTGGCGGGACCTATATCGGGCTCCAGCTCGAGGACAACTTTTGGAGCAGTGATCATATGGGAAATGGAGGGGGAATAGCAGTCCATATGTATATAGTCAAAGGTGCAAATTTTCTAATCTGGAGGAATTTCAAATCATAATAGCCGCCAATTGTCTAAATTGGGGGAATTTATTGGCGGGATGTTTAAATGAGGGAAATTATAATGGCAGTAGAGGTTTGCGCTCTATAGCATTGCCAAAAACAGTTCCCAATTTCCGGAAGTTACATCCGCCTTCACCTAAAAACGGCTGCGCTGTCGAGCTTTAAGTTTTTACAAGAATATCAACGGACACCCAAAGTTTAATATTAATTGCCGCCAAAGCTCCAGCTTCAGGCGGGGAACTAAAAAAAATTCAAGGACAGAGAAATTTTAAATTTCAAGTTAACCCCACACTGTACAATTTTTTAATTTCAAAATATGTTTTTTATACAGCTTTTGGTTGTAAATGCGGGAAAAATAATGAAAAAAACGCCTGGGTGAAAAATTGGGAAGTCTAACCGATTAATCGCAAATCTTTTTTGTTCATAAAGTGATCAAAATGTAGTCTACGCCTATATTTAAAAAGAAATTAAACTGTTTTGTAAAATTTCATCGGGGGTAATACCACATGTGGGGGTTGCGTTGCGTAGTTCGTTGGATCCAAGAGAATTCGATGTGGTCGTAACAGTTTATTTACAGAATACGAATATATACAGGTACAGATAATTAAGGTTAGCGCGGTGTCGGTATCGCGACGCAGATTCCGCGGACTGAAAATCGGCGCGGGTCCTGAGGGTGCACGGTCGTCGGGTTCACTCCGGTGTACAGGACCTCGGTCAGGTTCAGTCGTCGTGGTGTCCTATACGTGGGGGTCCTCGTCGGCGATGGTGGCAACGGTGACACGGGCCTCGGGATGGCGTGCGTCCTTGCTGGTCCTAGGGTTCTTTTCTGGGCATCGCCTCCGTGGTGTCGATGGGATTGGTGATAATAGCCTCGGGTGGTCCACGCAGTAGCGTCGTACTCTTCTACCGACGTGGCGTCGACTCCGGCGTGATGTGCTCCGGGTCTGATGCTGCCGAACCGGAAGGCGTAGCATCGGATGCCGTGGGGAGCTTGTCGTAGCGTGCCTTGGAGAGCATTGAGCGTTGAGCTCTGGATGCGCCAACAGTGCTGCCTCTGCGATTTGCTGCTTGCATCGCGCGAACGCAGCTCATGCGTCATTTGTCCACTCGACGCGTTGGTTGCCTTTCTTTTTGCCTTTCAGGAAGTAATTCGGCGGGGCTTGTACGCTAGCAGCGTTGGGAATGAACCTTCTATAGCAGTTCCGAGCATTTGTCTTAGTCTCTTTGCTGTTTCGGGTAGCTGCAAGTTCTGGATGGTCACTACCTTGTCGGTGAGCGGTGTGGTTCCTTCTCCGGATATCATGTACCCTAGAAAAGCTATCCTGGATGCTCTGAATTCACACTTGGCTGGGTTGATTACTATTCCGTTGTTTCGTAGTCGTTGGAACAGTTGTCTTAAGTGCTTCTCGTGTTCGTCCTCTGATTTAGAGGCCATCAGAATGTCGTCGATATACACGTAGCAAAATTCCAGGTCTCCCAGGATTCCGTCCATGAACCGTTGGAATGTCTGCGCTGCGTTGCGTAGACCAAACGTCATAAATGGGAATTCGAATAGTCCGAATGGCGTGGTGATTGCTGTTTTTGGAATGTCGTCCTCTGCTACGGGTATTTGATGGTAGGCTCTGACCAAATCGATCGTGGAGAAATGTGTGCTGCCGTGTAGTTGTTGGGCACAATCTTCGATATGCGGAACGGGGTATTTATCCGGGATCGTTCTTGCGTTCAGTGCTCGGTAATCGCCGCACGGTCTCCATTCTGCGTTTTTTTTTCGACACTAGGTGAAGTGGCTAAGACAATGGGCTTTTCGATGGTCTCGCTATCCCCATTTCACACATTGTTTTGAATTCGCTTTTCGCTTTTCGCTTTTCGACGTGTGTAAACTATGTTATTAGCACAAATAAATATTATTATTATTATTATTCGTAGCTTGTCGGGTGCGTCGGCGTGGTCTACTGGATACTGTTTGGCCTGGCGTTGTTTGGATGTGGTGCACTGTTCCATGTCGTGTGGTTTCTGGTAAACCGGCTGGTTTGCAGATCTCAGGGAATTCGCTCAGGATTTGGTGGTATTTTTTACTGTTGTTGATCGTGCTCACCGTTGCCTCGTCGCTTGTTGTCAGTTGGCCGGGTGTGGTGATGCTAGTTTTGGCGTCCCTGAGTTATCTGTGTCGGATGTCGGGTAGTAGCTCGTAGTGGGCTAGGAAATTGGCCCCTATTATCGCCTTTTGTACATCCGCAATCACAAACCGCCATGGGAAATTCCTCCTTAAAGTTAGATCCAAGTTCAAGTTTACTGTGCCGTACACGGCAGCGTTACCGGTTCGCTTTACGAGTTTCCGAGGGAAAACGCAGATGTCTGCTCCTGTGTCGATCAAGAATTGGACTCGCGTTTGTCGATCGGTGACATATAGACGGCGGGAGGTGTTAAGCGTGTGGTCAGTCGCCGCTACTGACTGTCTTGGTCGTTTCCCTGCTTTCAATGTTTGCACGTGGGTCGGCAGTTTCGCGCTTCGTTGCCAAACTTGTAGTGAAACCAGCACGTCTCATATTCGCGGGTCTCCGCACGGGTTCTGCCTTGGCTCTGGCTCCTGCTTTGTAACTGGTCGCGTCTTTGTGGTCGTCTGAAGTTCTGCTTCTCTTGTTGCTGTTGAAGCTGCGTCTTCAGTTGTCCGATCTCCGCTACGAGGTTCTTCAGCGTGTCATTGTACGTGTGCGTGGCCTCGTTTGGACTGCTCTGTTCGCCATGGCGTGTGCCCATCCTGCCATTTCTTCCAGTGTTGCCTTAGTTTGTGTCGCGAGTATGGCCTGCATGTGGTTTGCGATCGGAGAAGCTCTTCTGGTACAGTGGTGCCTGCTACGTATTGTAAGTGACGTAGGAATCGAGATGGTGTTCTGTCTCCTAATTCTTCACGTTCCAGCAGTTGCTTTGTTCGTTGTTCCTGGCTTACGGACCGCCTGCGAATCAGCTCGGCTTTGAGTTTGTCGTATTTACCGATGGTTGGCAGGTTCGTTAGTACGTCTCGGATTTCCTTGGCATATCGTGCTTCTAGGTTGCCTGCTATGTGTCCGTATTTCGTCTCGTCGGTGACGATGCCTGCGATTTGGAACTGGCTCTCTACCTGGGCGAACTATAAGTCTGGATCGTCGGCCCAAAATGGCGGGATTCGCACTTGCACTCGATTTACTTCGTGGATGTCCGGCATTTTGCACTATCATTAGTTCACTGGACTCGTGGTTCTCTTGGATCACGCCAGGGTCACCAATGTGGGGGTTGCGTTGCGTAGTTCGTTGGATCCAAGAGAATTCGATGTGGTCGTAACAGTTTATTTACAGAATACGAATATATACAGATACAGATGTCGGTATCGCGACGCCGATTCCGCGGGCGCTGCCGCGGACTGAAAATCGGCGCGGGTCATGTGGGTGCACAGTCGTTGGGTTCACTCCGGTGTACAGGACCGCGGTCAGGTTCAGTCGTGGTGGTGTCCTATACGATGGTGGCAGCGGGCCTCGGGATGGCGTGCGTCCTTGCTGATCCTCGGGTTTGCTCTGGGCCTCGCCTCCGTGGTGTTGATGGGATTGGTGATAATAGCCTCGGGTGGTCCACGCAGTAGCGTCGCACTCTTCTACTAACGTGGCGTCGACTCCGGCGTGATGTGCTCCGGGTCTGATGCTGCCGGACCGGAAGGCGTAGCATCTGATGCCGTGGGAAGCTTGTCGTAGCGTGCCTTGGTAAGCTTGCTTTGATTCACGTGCCGTGGTGAGCTTGTGTGTTTAGATACGTGCCTTGGAGAGCTCGTGTTGCGTGCCTTGGTGAGCTCGCTTGTCAGACCATCTTACCGACTGTACTGACTGTTCAATTGCAGTGCGCTGATCGAAGTGACGAGATGAGGGGGCACATACCCTATTTAAGTGGGTCGTGCGGCCACAACCGTCGTGCGAGCGTAGGGCGCGCCCTCTGTTCACATTGCGGGCGGCCCTTTTCCTTTGGTGGGGGATCGTGCGTAGCAAGTGCCGCTGGTGGTGAGTCACCCTAGTGGCGAGCGCCTTTGGCGCGCCGGGGCGCGGATCGCTACAATAATAAACTTTATTTCTTACTTTTTCAAAGGCATTTACAAAATAATTAAACAATTACAAATACAGAGGTAAGAAAATGGCGAGGTTCATATCTACGTCTTCAATATCGGCAACTAATTCTTGGGAAGTTCCACGTTTTTTTGTTGCCAAGTTTTTGTCACTACCCAGTTTGCAGTTGGTATTCTTACATTCCAAGATGAAGTATTCCATATTACCGATGTGAAGATAGCCACGTAGTTTCCAGCCAAGGATTTCCCGGCGCCTCCACCACCAAATAAACATTTCTTCAATTTTAATGATTTATAATAAATCAAACGCTGAGAATGTAATTAACATTAGCCTATAGATGTACAGTCAATCCACAATTTCAATTATTTTTTCTTGACTCCGCGGGAACTCTCTTTTTAAAATGACAAGAATTCAAAGTCCAATATGGCACTGTTTGACGCGTTTCAAATTTAATTTTTTAACAACAATGTGTAGATAAAAGTCTACTTAAACGATTTGACGCATTAAATTTTGGGTAAAATTGTTTATAACTTTTTTATTAATTTTTATTCTCGGGTCCACCCGAACTATACATATAATATAGCAAACTTTCAAAGTCCAATATGGCACTGTTTGACGCGTTTTAAATTTATTTTTTTTAAAACAACGTGTAGATAAGAGTCTACTTAGGCGATTTAAAGCATTAAATTTTGGGTAAAATTGTCTATAACTTTTTTATAAATTTTTATTCTCGGGTCCACCCGAACTGTACATATAATAAAGCAAACTTTCAAAGTCCAATATGGCACTGTTTGACGCGTTTTAAATTTATTTTTTTAACAACAACGTGTAGATAAGAGTCTACTTAGGCGATTTAAAGCATTAAATTTTGGGTAAAATTGTCTATAACTTTTTTATGAATTTTTATTCTCGGGTCCACCCGAACTATACATTAATATAGCAAACTTTCAAAGTCCAATATGGCACTATTTGACGCGTTTTAAATTTAATTTTTTTAAAAACAACGTGTAGATAAGAGTCTACTTAAGCGATTTAAAGCATTAAATTTTGGGTAAAATTGTCTATAACTTATTTATGAATTTTTATTCTCGGGTCCACCCGAACTATACATATAATATAGCAAACTTTCAAAGTCCAATATGGCACTGTTTGACGCGTTTTAAATTTAATTTGTTTAACAACAACGTATAGATAAGAGTCTACTTAAGCGATTTAAAGCATTAAATTTTGGGTAAAATTGTTTATAATTTTTTTATGAATTTTTATTCTCGGGTCCACCCGAACTATACATTAATATAGCAAACTTTCAAAGTCCAATATGGCACTGTTTGACGCGTTTTAAATTTAATTTTTTTAAAAACAACGTGTAGATAAGAGTCTACTTAAGCGATTTAAAGCATTAAATTTTGGGTAAAATTGTCTATAACTTATTTATGAATTTTTATTCCCGGGCCCACCCGAACTATACATATAATATAGCAAACTTTTAAAGTCCAATATGGCACTGTTTGACGCGTTTTAAATTATTTTTTTTTTAAAACAACGTGTAGATAAGAGTCTACTTAAGCGATTTAAAGCATTAAATTTTGGGTAAAATTGTTTATAACTTTTTTATGAATTTTTATTCTCGGGTCCACCCGAACTATACATTAATATAGCAAACTTTCAAAGTCCAATATGGCACTGTTTGGCGCGTTTTAAATTTAATTTTTTAACAACAATGTGTAGATAAGAGTCCACTTAAACGATTTAAATTGTCTGGCTGTATTTGCGCATAAAAGCTGAGAGTCCAAGGATATTTGATTCACACGACCGGATTGAGCCTGTCAGATAAATCACGTAGCGCGGCTCCTTTGTCGCTGAGGAATATGCGTTATTATTTGGTGTTTTAATTGCATTTTTTCTTTTACGAGCCATAGTTTCCGAGATCTGCCCGTATTACTTTTCATTAAAAAAAGCAGATATGGTAATTCCCGTACGTCGCCACAAAATAGGGCCGCCATAAGTGATTAAAAATAGAAAGGATAAACGCGCTTGCGTGTGAATATTACCTCGTTCACTGTGGGATAGTCTAATTTTTATTCCTTCGCAATCTTGTCGCAGTTACAGTTGTGTACATTTGTAGCTCCTTCTTTCGATCTGCTTTCATTTCGTTGGTATTTGTTTCAAGCCAATATTATTATATTTTGTTGTTTGTTTTGTTGTTTGTTTTGTCGTTTGTTTTGTCGTTTGTTTTGTCGTTTTTTTTGTCGTTTGTTTTGTTGTTTGTTTTGTTGTTTGTTTTATTTTCCTGCGTAAAATATTACGTTTGCAATGGCACCGACCATTAATGAAATTGCATCATATTTTGAAGAAAATATTCAGACACTAGTATAGGGCGTCTAAAATTGTCGACACCAATATTAGGAAAAGCTACCATCCATTTCTTTGGCGAAAATTTATGTAGCAATCGTAGAAAATTATATTTTACCATAAAAAAAAATGTTGGCAAAATTCGCAGTTTAATGCAAAGAAACCATGCTACGATTAAACTTTAAACTTTAAATTTAAAGTATTAGTTCTAAAAATGGAGAAAATATTCTTATGAAAGAAAATATTTCAGAAAATGAGGACTTCTTGCAAAACGCATCTACTACCATTTCAACTAATTTTAATATGTACAAAAACGACGATGTAAGTGTTAGTTCGACAAGCGAAAATAATTCCACTCTGGATGTGTCAACAGATTCCAATAATATAAATCTTGCCATTGATGTACCGAATCTAGGAGCTAAAATGACTGATTTACTACCAAAAAATACAATGAATATCTTTCCCAATTCAGTTTCCAACACCAGTTACACAGTTATAGAAGGTTATTTTACAATAACTGAGAGACAACTAGATTCTTTGTACGATAAAGGCACTGATAAACTAAATCCATTCGTTTACCCATTTATAATTAAAGAACATTTAAAATCCGTAAATAATACGTGTGTAATTTATATAAAATCGTGCAATTATTTAAAGAAAAATATTTGTATATATGCAAAATGTGGCTTTGGTCAATGTAAAAAGTTTAAATTACTGTATGCAAAAAACAATCCTACTAAATTAGTCAAAGTTTTCAGTACATCTTTAAATTTCTCACATGGTCAAAACTATACTATTATAGCCATGTTAAAGGTGTTGAAAGAGCACTGCTTGGACGCAGGTTGAAGCAAAATACTCCATTAGATGTGAGGTGTATCGACATAAATTGTACTAATTTAAAATTGCAATAGTTCTCAAAAAATTTGGGAAAAATTAAATCAGAGAATGTTTATAGAAAAATTAAAACTTAAGCAAATGCTTACAATGACAGGTCCAAGAATGATTGTTGGGATGTAAAGTTAATGCAAGATGAAAATAAACATTATATTCAAAAAGTTATATTTAGTAAAGAACAGGTTCGACTTTTGAAATACGCTAAAACTTCGTCATATTCGCTTCCCAATCTGTATATTGATGCTACAGGCTCCGTTGTGCGTAAACCTGAATCTTGCAAACGCATTTTGTATTACTCAGGCGTGATTAGACATCGTTGGGAAAAGTTGTGCCAATATTTGAAATGTTATCTTCACAACATAATACAAGTGGGATATTTATTTATTTATTTATTTATTTATTACGGACCCAACAGACACAAGGTCCAATTACAGGGTACAACCTCTATAACTATAATATATATGTATATAACTTAATAATAACAATATAATACATTTAGATACAATTTAGTGAGTACAATTAAATAATCACTAAACACTAATAATCAAATTAAAATTAAACTAGAGAAAATTCATTCTAAATAAAAGAAAATAAAAGAAAAATTATTGACGTGCTGCAATACATGAAAGAACATCCTTTTTAAAATTAACAAATGAGGTATTGAAAATGTCAACAGCATAAGAATATTCATTGCAGATACGACTGAGACGAATTATTGGAGAGTGAAAGTAGTGGAGTGTGTTTGTTAGCGGATACATAAAGCATTTAGGGTATCTTGTTTGCAATCTAGGAATATGAAATTGTAGTCTAGCTAACGTTTGAGGATCATCAACTATGTAATGAACACACTTAAATAAATAACACATTGATACATAGCTATGTAGATTTTTTATAGACAAATAATTGAATTCCATCAGCAATTCATGATAGCTAATATCAAATCGATATGATCAATACTTCACGAAGTATAAATACCTCAAAAATTTCCTGTGTACACTCTCCAATAAGATCAGGTATTTTGCATATAAAGGTGACCAGATAATTGAACAATACATTAATTTAGATACAATATAGGCGTTAAATACAGTTTTTAGTACATCAATAGATTGGAAACATTTGCAATTACGTATTATAAATCCAAGCATGCGAAAACATTCCTTTGATATAATTAAGATGTGCGTGTTAAATGTAAGTTGGTTATCAAAATGTACACCGAGATTTTTCATTACGCTGACTCGAGTTATTGTACTCCCATTAATGTTGTAGTCAACCTGTATTAATTGTGATTTGCGTGAGTAAGTCATAACACCACATTTTTTTATATTAAGATCAAGGCCGTTATTACAACACCAAGCATGGATCACATCAATATCGTTTTGTAGTTGAACACAGTCATCAAGGGACTCAATTGTATGATACAATTTTAAATCATCTGCATATAGTAGCACTTTGCATTTAAAAAAAATACAATAAAAAAAGCAATGGACCTAGGTTAGACCCTTGAGGTACCCCGCCCGTTGAACGATATTCATGAGACTGTATTCCATTAATTACAACGAAGTGTACACGATTATCCAGATAAGATTCCAACACACGCACAATATTCGACTGTATCCCAAATCGTCGAACCTTGGAAAGTAGCAACGAGTGATCAATCCTATCAAAGACCTTGGTGAGATCTGTATATACAACATCCACTTGTTTACCGGCATCCATATTTTCAGAAATATCTTGAGTAATGTTGATTAAATTAGTGCATGTCGATCTTTTCTTCATAAAGCCATGTTGCGATATGACGATGTCATTTTCTACTTGGCACTTAATATGTTCAAAAATAATTCCTTCAAATATTTTAGAAAAATTACTCAAAATGGCTATTACTCGATAGTTTTCAACATCGTCATTTTGACCAGATTTGAAGACCGGGCATACACGCACCTTTTTCCATATGTAAGGGAACGAACCGGATTTCAGAATTAGTTTAAAAATATGATGAATTGGTTCGTCTAAAGTAGAAGTAGCATCTTTTAAAATAAGCGCAGGTATCATATCTATTCCTGATGTTAATTTCGGTTTTAATTTACGCAGGTGCTTTTCAACATCATCAATACTGATATTAAAGTCGCCGAAATGTTCCGTGACACTCTCTTTCGGTTGAAATGTTGAATTAGATGGAGGGTACGACTTACTAAACTGATCTGCAAATGCGTTTGCAATTTCATACGAATCAGATATTGTTTTACCGTCGTGTTTCATGATGCCGGGTATACGAGTAGCATTTCTTTTCTTGTTAACAAACGCCCACAGAAGTTTAGGGTCAGACTTTAGTTCCTCCTCAGATTTTTTAATATATTTATCGTAAGCGGCTCTAATTTCATATTTAATTGATCGTCTCTCATCGTCAAATGCCTTCTTATCAGAATCAAGTTTAGTTAGAGAATACGTATTTCTTAGTTTATTTTTTAATTTGATTCTATTTTTGATATTACGATTTATCCAGGGCGCATAACTGTCCTGACTTCTAAGATTATTAGATTTTGATAAAGGGACGTGGCGGTTAAATAATTTGTACATTTTTTCGTAGAATAAATTACAAGCAGAATTAACCTCACGACACTGGTAAAGTTCAGACCAATCTACTAAGCACAATTCGCTGTAAAGCGCTGGGAAATTGCAACGTTTAAAATTGTATCTACGTGAACCAGCATTGTCAAATTTTGAGGGCGATAAATCTAAGGATGAAATGTAGAATAATAACGTGGGATGATGCATATCTTCAATTACCAGGGAGTCTGTGCACCTCTCGATTTCTGTAGCAAGGCCAGAGGATAATATGACAAGTTCAAGTATTCTCTCGAATGTATTAGGATCAAAATTACATTGAGAAAACTCATTGAAATCTAAGAAAGCATTGAGATAATCAAGCGTTCTTGAAGATTTATCAGAGGAGTACTCCGGTATATTAAAGTCACCAGCAATAATAATCTCATGATTTTGTTTTGACGGCAATTGGTTTTCAATACACTCAAGTATTCTACTATATTCATCAACATCAGTTGAAGGAGCAATATATAAACATATAACAAAAATACTTTTGTTGTTAACCGTTACTTTTGATGCGATTATTTCTGTGGAATTCAAGTTAGGTATATTTAAGTTGAAAATTTCAGATGTATATTTAGTATGCACCGCAACCAATACTCCTCCTGACTTTTTCGTAACTCTGTCACCACGATAAACGTTGTAATTTGGGGTAAAAATTTCACTATTCATAACTCCAGAATGAAGCCAAGTTTCGGTAATTAAATATATATCTGCATCATGTGATAGGATACTATTATAAAATTGTGTAATCTTAGTATTCAGTCCGCGAACATTCTGGTATATAATACTTAACGCATTATTACTACTCGTCTGCTGGGGAGATATTAGTTTTTTTTTATAGCAATTTTAGGAATGCTATTTATGTATTTAATGAAAAGATTTGTTTCTCCGTTGGATCTGCGATTTTCCATTTCAGCAAATACCTTTTTAAACTCTTCCCGTTGTAAAACCGTTTGGCCATGTTTTACTTTTATATTGTTAGTCAATTTGTGCTTATTTCTAACAGCTGTGTTTACCATTGAGGAATTCGAAAAAATAATTTTAATTGGTCGAGTTTTACTACCACGATTACCCAAACGAAAACATTTATTTATAATTAAATTGTTATCCACGGTTTGAAGAAGTGAGTCAATCTCTGACTTATTTCTTAAGTTTTCATTTAATTCATCATCCTGATTATATTTAGCCACATTAAACATTATTAAACTACACTCACGGCGTTTGCGCTCTTCTAATTCGGCAATGATTGAAATGTTATCGTTCGATTTCGTGGAATTAACGAATTTATTTTCGAGTTCTGAAATCTTGTTTGTTAGGCCGACAATATCACTACGAAGTTTAGCATTTTCAGTTTTTAACGCAGACATGTCAGATATAAGAATTTTTAATTCAGATGTGTCATCGTTAAGTTTTTCACATTTAACCGCAAGAAGAGAGACCGTTTGTTGTAATTCTTTCACACACTTCGTAAGATCAAGTAATGCTGTATCATTCGTGGTTATTGATGTTTCACAAATGTGATTAGATTTACAACCGGGATGGCAGTGTTTGTTGCACTTTGGGCAGCATGTTTTATTTGCGACAATCTTGCCGCAGTTTCCGGCACACAATTCGGGCATAACTGCTTACTAATTTACCAGAACAAATAATGGAAAATAATACGAAAGGTTAAAAGGAGTAGACAAGGACACAAATTATGCACCGACGGGGCCGTTCGTGGTGACAATAAACAACAAACAAGAGGGCCGCTTATAATAATGTACAGGAAAGCTAATATATTAGTAGATACGGCAACGTCGAAAATTAGCCGCCTGACGTGTAAACAAAGGTGAAGTACGCTCCATTTGGTCGGAGGTTAGAATAACGGTTAATAAAATTTTTATAAATTAGTTGGTATAAATTAGGATTTGCACTTTATGACTATATGTATAACACAGCATAACACTGATAAGGTAGTAGGTACAAACCTCATATATTTAAATAACTTTTAAGCAACACAAATCACTGTTTGTTTGGTGAGCAAAAATCACAAAATTTGATAAATTTGTAAGATAAATCATTATGGCTGCATGCATTTAAAAGTTTTTGTTTCGAAAAAGGTGTTGTTTGGCCGCCCTTTAGAACAATCACAAGTGATTTCAGCTTGGCAATTATTAACGCCACCTGCGAAACTTTCAATGGAATGACTTTATCTCAAATTGTAATATGAAATTTGATTCAATAAATGATTCCACCGACGTTGACAATAAATATATTATTTTTAAATTGTGTTGTGCGCACCTGATGAAAATTATGTGCAAAGATATAGCAAAGATACATAATTTAATAGCCGACATTAAAAATGAAAATACTTGTAATAATAACAGTTACGAGCAAGTGAACGAGGATGATTTAGTCGACCCAAATAAATATACATCAAACCAAGTATTTTATAAAAATGTTTTCAATATTTTCAAATTATTTTAGAGGATGTACGTATTTTAATTGATAATCAGCCCTCTACACATAAAGCTAAACCAAACCAGTTCTATTCTGAGAATTTAGGTGAGCTTCTATTAAAAAAATATATACCATATCTGCCTTTATGGAGTGGTATCTTTGGGAAAAGATCAAGTAATGCAATTGTGAAAATGTGGTTTGGTTTGGTAAAAAATAACATCCTTAACAAAATTCTCCGTCAAAAATGTTCTCATTTCATAAGACATATTCGGAAATACGTGGTTGCTTCATATAGGGAGCATGTTTACAATATTCCGCGAAAAAGGTGCGCAACAAAAAGAAAACTTGAATATCCTGTGGAAGAGTCATGGTCTAAACGAAAGAGGCCGATACATTCATATTTTAAACAAAAAACTATTAATAGTTTTTTCAAAGAAGAAACAGGAGAATTGGATGTAATTACAACTAGTGAAGATTATTATAAAAAAATCAAAAAACAAGTCATTCCCCACTCCACTAAAGATTACATAATTTCAATGCACGAGCGTGAAAATCTATATTACTCCAGTTTCAACGCATTAGAAAATCATTTAAATAAAACTGAAATGTGGCTTGACAATTTCCTTATAGATTACACAGTAAAATTATTTTCAACCGGTAGGCCTAATATACAAATTTTCTTACAGTACGAGGCTTCTTCTACTATAAAAAATGTTTCCCTAATTTCATATAATGAATTTATAATGCCTGTATTTAGTAACCAGCATTGGATGCTGATTTATAAAAAATGTAATGATTTTTATTTCTTCTATCCAGCTTCTTCTAAAAGTCATAAAAAAAACTTGTATTTTCACATAATGAAGAAACTTTGTATAGAAAATATCAAATTGATGGACAATATATACCCAACTCAATTTGACAGTTGGAATTGTGGAATTTATATACTTTATTACGCCGAATGCATCTTACGCAATATTCCCATGTCCGAGAAATTCGATCCCACCTTCTATAGATTATATTTAAAAGATATTATTTCAGAAAAGTCAACTATGGACAAGAAACAATTGCAGAATATGTAGTGGCCGATCTGAAGAACTAAAATGCGTAAAGTGTATGTATTTTTACCACAATGAATGTGTTTTTACTAAAATTAATCATGATAAAAACTACGAATATATATGCGATTTATGTCAGTAAGACAGTAATTATGACGATACCCAACGTTTCTACGATCTTCAAAATTGTATGTGACCTTCATTGACAATACAGGTTGCAATTGCAGTCGCCAAATCAATAACGTTTTTTTTTGGAGAAATTTTGTTTTGGCGCGAGTAACCAAATGGTGTTATTGAAACTCTCGTTGCTGTTCTACGTGTACGTGTAAGGTACATTTTTTAATAATTCTTTATCAGTCAAAGTTACAAAAACTGGTTCCAGATAAGGTAATATTTCTGGATTGAGTGCTGGCTTGTGTTTGAATTCGGTACTATCGGTCTTCGCTTTCAAATATTTGCGCCACTTTTCCTTGCAATACTGGTATTGTGGCTTTTTGTCAGTCGAAATAGCGTGACTCATATCTTCGACCGATTCTGCATTGTTTTGAAAATCCGTAATACAGGGGAAATTTTTCATGATTTTCCCGGTCAGTTCAGTAGTTTTTGGCTCGTTTGCAGTTGACTTTTTTTTGCCGGAGCTTTCGATAAACCAGCCCTTTTCAATTTTTCTTCTTCTTTTCTTTGATCTTGTTGAATGTTTTTTGACGTTCAAATGTCTAAACATTCTCTTTCCCACATGTAAAACACACTCAAGTTTCGTCACCTAATAATCATATCCGTATGGATTCTTGTCCAAAATATTTTTAAAGGTTTTACTATCACCGTCGCCTACGTAAGACATGGAGTCGTGAAGTTTCATAGATCTTTTTAATAATTCCACCATACCCTGGACCTCCATACCTCCCGAACTTCTATTACAATTCTCTGTGCAGTCGTCTTTGTGCTCTGCTTCGAACCAGATGTAAGATTACGGTTCATAGTTTTTTATGAGTATCGCACACTTTACACGTTTTACACGATACGTACGTATCTAATGCTTTTCCAGTTTCCTTTCCTACGATAGAGCTGACTCCTACAAGAGACGAAAAACCCCTTTTGGACCACGTGCCATCGCTAGAAACGGTTAAAACGTTTTGCGGCAAATCGCTCGCTTTGTAGGCTTCCTTCTCTTCTTTGCCACATTTTTTTATAACTGTATCACTAAATGATAATTTAAGTTTTTATTTGTTTGGTAAATTAGTTTAGTCATTATTATGTATTTGTGTAATGTTTTGTAAACCGTTAATATATAAATAAATATATAAAAACATTTAAAAAAATGATTTAAATAGAACAATGGAGCGCACGACGTCGGACAGCCAATGGGCGTGTTTTTGAGATTCTTTATTTCTGAGGCACCGTTACTAAATACACTATAACACACATTCCTGAGACAATTACTAGGCCACTTATGAAAAAAAATTAACTACGAGAAAGACCCCTTAATCCAATAAATTCCACTGATATATTACTGCCATATCGGACATATTTGCTATATTATCTTTATAGTTTGGGTGGACCCGAGAAAAAAAATCATAAAAAAGTTATAAACAATTTTACCCAAAATTTAATACGATAAATCGTTTAAGTGGACTCTTATCTACACATTGTTGTTAAAAAATTAAATTTAAAACGCGTCAAACAGTGCCATATTGGACTTTGAAAGTTTGCTATATTATATGTATAGTTCGGGTGGACCCGAGAATAAAAATTCATAAAAAAGTTATAAACAATTTTACCCAAAAATTTAATGCTTTAAATCGTTTGAGTGGACTCTTATCTACACATTGTTTTTAAAAAATTAAATTTAAAACGCGTCAAACAGTGCCATATTGGACTTTGAAAGTTTGCTATATTATATGTATAGTTCGGGTGGACCCGAGAATAAAAATTCATAAAAAGTTATAAACAATTTTACCCAAAATTTAATGCGTTAAATCTCTTAAGTAGACTCTTATATACACGTTGTTGTTAAAAAATTAAATTTAAAATGCGTCAAACAGTGCCATATTGGACTTTGAAAGTTTGCTATATTATATGTATAGTTCGGGTGGGCCCGAGAATAAAAATTCATAAAAAAGTTATAAACAATTTTACCCAAAATTTAATGCTTTAAATCGCTTAAGTAGACTCTTATCTACACGTTGTTGTTAAAAAATTAAATTTAAAACGCGTCAAACAGTGCCATATCGGACTTTGAAAGTTTGCTATATTAATGTATAGTTCGGGTGGACCCGAGAATTAAAATTCATAAAAAAGTTATAAACAATTTTACCCAAAATTTAATGCGTTAAATCGTTTAAGTAGACTATTATCTACACATTGTTGTTAAAAATTAAATTTGAAACGCGTCAAACAGTGCCATATTGGACTTTGAATTCTTGTCATTTTAAAAAGAGAGTTCCCGCGGAGTCGAGAAAAAATAATTGAAATTGTGGATTGACTGTACATCTATAGGCTAATGTTAATTACATTCTCAGCGTTTGATTTATTATAAATCATTAAAATTGAAGAAATTTTTATTTGGTGGTGGTGGCGCCGGGAAATCCGTGGCTATCTTCACATCGGTTTCCATATTTGGCCAAGTGAATAGCTAATGGGATTAAGGTGTAGAAATTATCAAAATACACTGTGTAATTATGATTATGGGGAACATTTCTACATAAACCACATTGACACTTGATCCCAAAAATGATCTTCTGGTTTTCTGTACTTTTATTTTCTTTTATTATATTATTTTCATCCCCAGTAAATATTTCTAATTTATATAAAAGCTATTCCACAAATAACTTAAATTGTGTACCCTCCTTTATGTGGCTTCGCAAGTAAATATTGTTTTATGTAATGTTGCACATAATTGTTCATCCGCACAAAGATATTGCTAAAGTGGTACATATTGAAACCTATCATTTAACTTATTTACCACAGGCCATAATTTATGCAGGCGATCATGATCAGGGTGATCTCGAGGTCTCATATTTGAACTATGAAATATTGCGATACCTTTGTTCCAACTCCTTCGTTTCCTGCTTTGGACTCCTCGTCATTTCTCCACATCCTTACTCTCCTCAGTTGTCGGATCTTCTTCATTATTCTCTTACTCTGCATGGACTCCTCCATATGCAAGTCCATCCTCAGCATCTCGGTTATCCTCAAGATTATTTGGCGACAGTAATAATCCATCTTAAAATTCAATGGGCATGTTCAATATGGAATTTATGATTGATCTGGATCTGCCTCTTTATCAATATTTTCTGCTTCGTCTAACTTATCTCCACTGTCGGATAGATGAACAACGATCTCTTTCAATTATTGGTCAGTTAAAAACCTCCGGCCGGGTCCATTTATTATTCAATTTCGACATCATTTCACCTATAATGAAAATGTACCACTGGAACACAATGTATCAGGAATGATACATCTCAATCAAAAACTTTTTCTAGACAATTGTAGATTTTTTCTAACATGAATCTTAACTTACGTTTATTGTAACTTTGTTTTATTTTGTTTTGCAACACAAACGCTTTATTTCACTTCTAGCCACGTGTTTTCCACAACAGGATAAACGATACGCACACACAAATCAGCGCAGGCGTTAAACTGTAGGGAGGAGTTTATTTTCAGCATCTGAATATCTACAATAGTTCTTCTAGAGAATATTCCACAGTAAATTAAATTATAGTATTTGAATGTAGTTCAAATCGTCTAATACGCGCATCGTAGTGTTTTAGTATGTACCAACAGACGTCCGAAGTTCACTACCAGTTTTTACCTCATTTCAGAGGCAATTGAAAGAAACCCGGGAAGAACTTGACGCTGCCAGAGTCAAAAATCAAGAACTTCAGTATTCCATAGAGGCTACCAAGCGTTCCGCTCAAGAATATGAGAGGAACATGAATGCAGCAACGGAAAACAATAAAATCTTAGAGCGGACACTACAAGAAACTATGGATGCAAAGTCTAAAGCCATTCGGCAATTTGAGATTCTGGTAAACTAACATCCACATTTTGCGTTATAATTGCGGTTTGTGAAATTTCGTAGACGAGGCTAAGAGGGAGATGTTAACGCGTCTCTAAACAACCCCCCGAGTTGCACTAGTTGCACCTTTATGAGAAGCAAGTATTGGTCCACTGTTTTCATCCGTAGCCTTCTCTACGAACTTTTACGGGCCGGCCCTGTGGCAACAACTGTAGGTGATAGTTTTCGTATACTTCCGAAAACGTTTACCTTAGTGGTTCCCATACAAGTAGGTACATTTATCCGAAATGCATCTTTCATATATAATTTTTTAAACAAATTGGGAATAACCTTACTTGTTGCAGAAAGCATTATTGTATTTATATAATTTTTTTACATTAAAATAAATTCTATTCTATTGTAAAAGATAAAGTATCAATGTTCCTATCACATTGAATTAACAATGAAAATAAAATTAGGAAAATTTTATACTATTTCGCGATGCCCTATTGAGGAAGCCACTGTGGGTTACCTATCAAAACTCAAATTCGATATAATATATATCCTTTCAGAAATCCGAGAATGCAATGTTAAAGGAAGCAATCACCAAGTGCGAGACTGAGAAATATAATTTAATGAGGATGTCCGACGAGTTGAAATCGCGTAATGTCTGCAATGAGCTTTACAGAACCGAAATTGGAAATCAGCAGGCAAAAGTTACGGCTCTTATAAATAAAACTAAAGAGTATTACTAGCTGCTTGGAACCAATGTTCTGCAAACCGTTTACATGTATACGTGTTTCAGGGGTTTCAAATGTTTGGAATCACAGCATAAGAATTTACTAGGGCAGATGAAAGATATAGAGTCCTACAAGACTGTCCTGTCGTCAGTTAAGATCATGGAGGATAAAATTAGTAGAATAGCTGAGAAAAATAAGTTGTTGGAGAGTGAGTTGATCCAATCGAAAGGTAAAAACAGAACTTTTGTACGTTCTTCGAAAACAGATCTATTTGCTTTAGTAAGTGCAAAAAAAGACCACGAGCAATCATTTTGTTAGCTTTGATACTCCATTATATCTACGTGTTAATGGCTTATCATGAATTTGGAAACGTGACGAAACCCTAAAAAACGGATATAGTACAATCGCGCAGAGGTGACAGTGACTCATCGCTCCATGTTGCCTGAATTAAGTTTCTAGTAAACGTATGTCCATAAAATAATTCTATTCAGTCCAGGCGGGAAATTTAAAAATTCTCGAGCGTGCAAATATTTTCCCGACGAAACTTTGCGAGTGCATTTTTCGGCAATCGGTAAAGGCAACTGGAAATTTGTCATTGAATTTAACCTTTTTATTAATGAAATGGATACAATCAATTCTGCTCTTAACTAAATCGAAATCGGAGACGGTCAAAACCAGATACAAGCACGTGAATTTTGAGTTTAGAATGAGAAAAGACATACGTTGCACTTAGCCCTTAAATTTACATACGTTTCGTATTTCATTTCGTTTTTCTTAAGCCTGCGAACGAGTATCAATATTTATTCAGACGCGATTATTAGATCGAAAAAGCATGAGTCACTGTCACCTCTGCGCGATTGTACTATAATACAATTTTTTTTTTGTATATTACAGCAAAACAGGCACAACTGGAACAGTCAATAACATCCGACTTGGATTTGCAATCTAAAGAAGAAAATTTCTTTTTTAAAGAGGTAAGTGTGTAAAACCAGCATATTAGTGGTTCGTAGACTGTTTCGATTCAAAACAAGACTACAAAGTTATGCACTTTTCACATTTAGCCCACAATATTGGATACTCCGCGACTCCTATTTAAACCGTCCACGACCCACAGTTAGAGAATCACTCTAACAGACGTAGCGATAAAATGTGTATAATTATATTACAGTGGAAAAAATGTCTCTGTAAATTCCAACAATACGCCCAAACCCACGATAAAATAACGTACAACCTAATGGAGCAACTTAAGACTGAAAAAGAAGCAAACACAAAATTGATATTGATGGTGGATACGTTGAAATCAGAGGAACAATTTCTTGCTGATCAAGAAAAATATCCAAAGGATAATGACGAAAGACAATAAATAATTGAGGTTTCCTAAAAGAAGACTTTAGTTAAACAATTGTTCATAATTTTGAGAAGGAAAAACTGAATATAACTTAATTTTAATTAATAAACTGTTATATTAATTGATCAAAATAAGCCAAAATTAAATTATGTTTGTTTATAAATCAGATTTGAATTATATTTCATCGGTTAAAAATTAATAAAACGCGAATATTTACTGGTTGTTCTATTCATTGATTTCAATTGAATTTCAAATTAAATAATCTGTAAAATAAAACTGTAGCTTATGTTAATCTCTCCATTCATTTATTTCTAATATCCCTAAAAATGCAAATTGAAAATGTAAATGTATGAATTATCGTGGTTTTAATATTTTTTTTGCATTTTTAGCGAAAACTATGCATATTGGGCAAACATATTGCTTCTATTAAGAGTTGTAGAGCGGAACATTTTCAATCGATATAGGTCATTTGAATTTTCGTATAATTTCCCGTTTTTCCGCTAGAGGACGTTATATAAACATTGTCGAAATGATTTACACTACACAAGAAAAAATCCTCCTAATTAAGTGGTGTTATGCAAACAGCAGTTATCAGGATCTTTGCGATATGCTTTCTATCCAGACAGACCGATACCTGCTAAATCTGCTGTTCAATGATTGGTAAGCAAGTTTGAAGCTAGGAGAACAGTTTTGAATAACTGCAAGTGTGAAAATAAGGACATACAAGAACGAGATCCAGCAAGACGAAATCAAAAGGAATTAGATATTTTGCTGTCCAACGAAGAAAATGCGGATATGAGTTCGAGAAAATTGGAGTCCAGTTGAATATAAACCATAAAAATGCTTTTAAAGTTTTAAAGAAACACAAATTTATTTCTTTTAAGTATGAGTGCCATCACGAATTAAGAGATGGTAGTGTAAATCATTTCGAAAACATTTAAACGAAATGACAGCGATATATTGTGCCATTTTGACATCCGTAATTGTTGTTTCAATTCCATGGCATGTCATTATTTTTATAAAATCACATTACTTTCTATTAATTATTTCAACTCAGAGAAACGTAAAGTGTTAAGTGGGAACATTAATAAATTCAGAATTTTTCCCTCTACAAAAATCTTGTCTCTAATATAAATAGGGGAGCCAATATTTGAACACTTCAAAACATACATACATACATCTGAGGATGATTTTCTAACAGCTACAAAACAATTAAAAAGGAAATTCACCTCAGGTCCTGATAACATTCCAGCATTCTTAGTCACTGATTGCATATCCTGTTTTCTCAAACCATTATTTCATATTTTTAACTTATCTCTACTAAACGTAACCTTTCCTGATCTGCGGAAAGTTGCTAGTATTACGCCAATTTAAAAATCAGGTGACAAAAATGATCTGAGAAATTAGAGACCTATACAGGGTGCCCGTTTTTAGAGCTCAAGCATGGGGATCTCGATACAAGGTCGGTTAAATTAGGGCAAAGTTGCCCAATCTGGAGTGTAACATAATGCCGTTTTGAAACATAAAATATTCCCACTACTTCCCAAGATATCCGAAAAAAATCAAAATTTTCAATCAATGTTTTTATTTTTTTGCGAGACTATTTATAGAGATACTTCAAAACAATTGACACTTTATCATTGCCACTTTGTACGCTCTACAACGTGATGATATAATAATAAAAATTCGACGTTTCGATTTCCTGGAAACATCATCAACTTTGTTTTTTCTTATGGGCGCCATCTTGTATTTTTACATTTTCAAATACAGATTTTTTTCTGATTACGGTGATGTGTCATATGTTGGGGTTTGGTCTAGCAGTTTAATGGATATGCCAAAAATCCTGTTTTTGCAAAGAGTGCCTTGGAAATGACAGCTACACTTTTGTTTAATAAAGCAATTTTTGACATTTCGACTGAATTTCGTTCATCCTGATCTACAGTTCCAAAACTGGTATACATTTATAACAAAATGCCGTTTTCAAGTGAAGAAAAACGCGATATGCTAGAACTTTATTACGCATCCCATCAAAATGTGAAAGTTACTTCGGAAACATACCTTCAGCGGTATCCTGCTGAAAATTATTTTCTGATTCTTCATAGAAATAATAAGTTTGGTGCATTTTCTAAGCCTAGAATACGTGTTCATAGGACCAACGGAAATGAAATGGAAATTTTACAAGCAGTGAGTAAAATATTACAACCTTCTGAAAAATAATAAACGGTTATAAATTTAATTCTTCATTAGATTCAAAATAATCCTTCTACTTCGACAAGGGCTATAGCAGAAGAAATTAATGTATATCGTCAGGTAGTGTGTAGAGAGTCTTGAAAAAATATAAGTATCGCCCCTTTAAAATTCATATCATGCAAGTTTTACATCCAGGAGGCACTGAACGAAGAGTAACGTTTTGTAGGAACATCATGACACTGTTATTGCAAAATCCCTATTTTCTTTTCAACGTGATATTTACGCATGAGTGCAAGTTTACCAACACAAGTATGTTCAATCGTCACAATGAACATGCATGGTCCATTGAAAATCCACACGAACGCCAAGGTCGGCGACCACAAGCACGTTTTGGTCTAAGTGTATGGGTTGGTTTATTTGGCGATAAGATCATTAGCCCGTAAATTTACGAAGACAATTTGACTGCAGATGGGTATTTGCACTTTTTAATAACTTACCTGTCCGATTACATCGATGACAACATTTGCCTCAACCGCCTAAATAGCCTTTGGTTTCAGCAAGATAGAGCTCCACCACATAACACTAGAAGAGTATCTGATTACTTGTCTCAAATATTTCCCGACAGAGTTAAAGTTGTAGAGTATTTTATTCTCTTTGCTGCGATATATTCAGATTTTGCGGAAATGCAAAATTTACCTACCCATCATTACCTTTGTAAATTAGTAAGTTTTTGTTAGCATAGAATTAAAGAGTGTCAAATACCAAATCCATCCATGTATAATAATATAGGGTGGTCACGATTAAATGGGGTACATCCGAATGCGCGTTATAACCGTCTTCCATCATATTTCAAATTAACCACTATTCGATTTCCGTAACAGTTTGATCAAAGTTAAACTTTTACAGTTTGGACTTTTCCTAAGAGATGGCGCCACTATTTGCGTTTAAATAAATTTACATAGTGTAAGTCAGACTTTTGCGCAGAACATACGGCTAAATGGGGTACATCCTAATGCGCGTTATAACCGTCTTCCATCATATTTCAAGTTAACCACCATTCGATTTCCGTAACAATTTGTTATTTCAAATAGTGGGGACGTACGTTGGCCGGCACGTTCGCCAGATCTTTCTCCATTAGATTTTTATTTATGGGGAGCTATGAAAAACATAATTTATAAATCTGTACCCACCGATATCAATGACTTGCGAAGAATAGTATATTCTGTAACAAGGTTAGAATGGAAATTCGATGCGAGTGGAATATTTCGAGCGCGAGCCGTGAGGCGAGCGCGAGGAATCACGAGCATCTGAATTTCCATTCTTACCGAGTATCAGACTATACTTTCTCCTCGACCAGATATAATAGACTAATAAAATAATGAACACAAAGAACTTACGTTTTATCACGTTTGTGGTTATGTTTATAGTATTTTGACAATTGTGGTATCCAAGGCTAATTGTTTTATTCGAAACGATGTGAGAATATTCATTCTATCCCTTGTTATGGAATGAATTACATGCAAAACGCATAAGCGCATTGTGTTTTGTTCCATAACAAGAGTGAGAATGTGTACGTTCTATAATCAAAATTGATTTCAGAATGCTTAAATTCTATGGTGGTCGTGGAGAAAGATCATTACAACTTTAAGAACCAAAATAAGAAGAAGGGATGCTTTAAGATCAATACAAAATTTAAGAAGACGCATACAGCTATGCTTGGAGATGGAGGGTGAGCCATTCGAGCACCTCTTATATATTTTTTTAAATTTATTTATTTCTCATACTCTAATTTCATTCTATGTTACGAATATGAATAATATTTGTCTACTTTTCATATCTTATAACGAAATGGGAATAGAAAACAACTTTGCGTTAGTTTTGTATTATTGTTTTAGTTATTTAAGCAACAAGGAACGTAAGGACGTATTAACATTTGAGGTAGGCGAATACGAGACGAGGCGGAGCCGAGGGTCGCCTGCCGAAAATGTTAATACTTCCTTACGTTCCATGTTGCTTATTAAACTTTTTCCGCTACCAGAAATATAATACTTGAAAAAGATCAGAAAATATTCTAAATTACGGCTTGTAACATTTGGGTTTAAATTTTTTATAGTCACCTATGCGTCCTATGGTAACCCAGCAACCGAGAAAACAATGTCGAATTTTGTTTGTTTGTGTCAATCCAGTGACAGTTTTTGCGAGCAAGGGTGCAAACAAAGCTGCGTATATTGCGCGTTAAAACCTGTTACCGACAAAATCGAAAAAGGTATGTGTCCTGTTACGAATTAAGTTCCGTCGCCAAGGACAACACCACGAATGTTATCAGCCACTTACGGTACCTGTAACTATGGATGCAATACTCATTTACGTTGTCGGTAGCGGAAAAAATAAATTACTTTAGTAAACAAAAGTGTAGCTGTCATTTCCAAAGCAATCTTTGCAAAAAGAGGATTTTTGGCATATCCATTAAATTGCTAGACCAAACCCCAACACATGACACATCACCGTAATCAGAAAAAAATCTGTATTTGAAAATGTAAAAATACAAGATGGCGCCCATAAGAAAAAACAAAGTTTCCCGAAAATCGAAACGTCGAATTTTTATTATGATATCATCACCTTGTAGAGCGTACAAAGTGGCAATGATAAAGTGTCAATTGTTTTGAAGTATCTCTATAAATAGTCTCGCAAAAAAATAAAAACATTTTTTGAAAATTTCGATTTTTTTCGGATATCTTCGGAAGGGTTATGTTACACTCCAGCTTGGGCAATTTTGCCCTAATTTAACCGACCTTGTATCTCTTCAAATAACCGAGATCCCCATGCTTGAGCTCCAAAAACGGGCACCCTGTATGCATTATAAATAATTTTGTAAAAATATTTGAATCAATATTGTATACCCTGATATACACTCATGTTCAAAATGCTAGATAGCATGAATTTGTAAAAGACGTTCCATTGTATCCAATCCTATGAACCTCATTGAGTATATATCGGGTGAGTTGGATAGTAGAAAATAAGTAGATGTAATCTATACCGACTTCCAAAAGGCTTTTGGTTCTTTAGACCAACGGTTATTAGTACAGGGTGCGCAAAGATCGACGTTTCTATAGGGGATCTCGATAACTATAATAGATGACTTTTTGGCTATAACTCGAAAACAAAAGACGATAAATAAATTTAGTTTTCACCATTGAGTTTTTCTTCAAAACAGAGGATGCGGCATCCATTTTTCCCTATCTATTATAGTTATCGAGATCCCCCATACAAACATCGAATTTTGCCCACCCTGTACAAGCTCAGTAATTTTGGTATGGGAAATTATACAGCCAAACTTATTCATTCATATTTAACAAATGGACAACAATTTGTTGAACATAATAATTCACAAGTTCGCTACCAGCCGGATGGGGTTAATCTAGGTGTCGCTGTCAAGTAATGATAATCACTATGAGGATATTGTTAAGGAAATTGACAGACGGAAGAGAGTATGCAATGTTCTGCTTTTTAACTTGCCTGAATCTTCCGCTACTGATACTGCTACCAAAATCAAAGATGAATTCATCGGTATTCAGCAAATTTTGGATCAACGTGGAATCAACATTAAACCCCAAAAAATCATAAGATTGGGTAGAACTGATCAACCGAATGCTCGACCTAGAACTGTAAAAATTATTTTTCGTAATGAATCGGAGTACAAAGATGTTTTAAGAAGTAATGCGCTGGACTCCTCCTCTAACCACTATTTTCGCGCAGACCGGACTAGGAAGCAGTTGGATTATTTCAAAAAAATTAAAAATGAACTTAATGAAAGAAAATCAAACGGTGGAGCCAATTTGGTTATTAAATTTAACAATGATATTCCTTTCATTGCAACAAGGAAGTTAGTCGCGCACTCTAGTGATAATTTAAAAAACTAAATGTGTACTATCAAAATTGTGGAGGAATTAGAACTAAACTTAAGGAACTTATGCTATCAGTAAATTGTAATGACTTTGATGTAATCATTTTAACGGAAACTTGGTTATACGATAATATTTCTAACAGTCAACTTCAGCTGCAAAATTATAATGTTTTTAGAACTAACCGTACTATTAGAGGTAATATTAGAGGTGGTGGTATACTTGTTGCTGTAAAAAAATCCTTTCAATCATATCAAATATTGGCGAAATCTGATGTTGAGCACATTTTTGTTCATGTAACAGTAAATAAGTTTAATTTTATTTTTGGCGGGGTTTACATTTCTCCTAGCTCTTCTTTTAAAGGATACTTAAATCACTATTCGTCGTTGGAGGATGTTTACCAGCATTGTAATGTGGATATAATACTAATACGCGGTGACTATAATTTGCCATCTATTAAATGGAACAACAAGGGTTTAATTGCGCATACTTTAAAACCGTCAGATTCAAAAGCTAAATGCATTTTCGATGCTTACAATTTTCTGAATCTATCGTAAATAAATAATATTCTTAATTCTAGAGAAGTATTTCTAGATTTATTTTTTTGTAATGTCGCAGGTGCTAGTGTTGCTTTCTGCATTATTAAATTTAAGCGATCACCATTCAGCCTATGATATATCATTACCCATCACACATTCTCAACAGTTTCATACAAATCAGAAAATTTACTTGTACCACAAATTTCGACAGTCTTAATTCATATTTCAATTCATATTTTTATTCCACAAATTGGTCTGATTTGTTAAAATGTTCTGATATAGATGTAATGGCTGACAGTTTTTACAAGGTTGTACAATTTGGTATTGACCTATATATTGCATCCAAAAAATGTGATATTAAATGGCAGTTCTTATCCTAAATGGATGTCTGCAGAACTAAAGAATTTGATTCGTAACAAAAAACTGGCCCATAAAAGTTTCAAAGAAAGTGGTTCATTGAATGAATATGAACTATTTTCTAACCTACGTCGTCAGTGTAAGTTATTGTCCAACTCTTTTTATAACAATTATTTAGTTACAGTTGAAGCAAAACTCACACTGATCCAAGTGCGTTTTGGGCGAATGCTCATGCCCAAAAGAATGAAAATAGTATACCAAATCTAATGGAATTTAACGGGAGTAAATTTTCAAATGGTGAGGACATATTTGTTTTTTTCAACTGCTTATACTGTTGAGATTATTTAATATGACACCTGTATTTCAAAAAGTAGTGAATTAGTTAATGATTCACCACTTGTAATTTCGAAAAAGCATGTATTTGAGCTCATTCTTAAATTAAAATTTAGTAAAATGCCCGGCCCTGATGGAATATCAAGTTGTTTATTGTTGAATTGTATTTACTCGTTATGTGGTCCTATTTATGATCTAATGTTCAAATCTTTACAACTGGGCTTGTTTCCCAAATAATGGAAAGCAACAACATGGATTTGTGTCTAATAGATCAACTGTGTCAAATCTCCTGTGTTATAAACAATACCTATCAAACGCACTGGATGGGAACCATCAAGTTGACTCCATCATATACACGGATTTCTCCAAGGCATTTGATCGAGTAAATCATTCTATTTTACTAAAGAAACGTAGCCTCCTTGGATTTAATAAATTAACATTATCTTGGATCCCGTCATTTTTGCAAAATAGAATGCAGATTGTATGCATTAATGGTTTTCTTTCTAACGCTATTAATGTAAGCTCGGGTGTACCTCAGGGGTCCCACTATGGCCCTATACTATTTATATTGTTTATTAACGACATACAACACGTGATAAAAAAAAAACTGTAGTTTTCTATTATATGCGGATGAACTTAAATTATTTAAATGTGTTAATTCAATCAACGACTGCAGGCTGATCCAAGATGATATTAACAATATCAGCGAGTGGTGTAATTTAAATAGATTATTCCTAAATGACAAGAAATGTTTTTCTATTTCTTTCACTAGGAGATCTCAATGAATTGATTTTGCTTACACCATTGATTCCATACCAATTGGACATAAATCAGAGGTAATGGACTTAGGTGTTTTATTTAATCATAAACTTCGTCTTTGAGCTCACATATAACAACTGTTTGCTGCAAGGCATGGGGAATGTGGGGTTTTGTTTGGCTTATTGGTAGGCAGCTTAATGTGGATTGTATTAAATCCTTGTACTGCGGTTTAGTTCGATGCCATTTGGAATATGCGTCTGTAATTTGGTCTCCTCATACTTTGTCCAATGTTCCATCACTTGGAAGCGTCCAAAATATTTTTTTTAGGTCAATTGAACATAAAATTGGATCGCCACATACACAGGGCTCTTATTCGGATATTATTGATTATTGCCTTTTTGATTTATGTCTTTTGCATTAATTACTTAATGGTACTCTAGATTGCTCCGATCTTTTGGATCAATTGGACTTTTATTTTGAATCTAGTAATCGTCTGCTGCGTTCTAGACCGTTATTTCGTATAAATACGTTTGCTTCAAGTATTAGTTACAATAACGCTATTAGCCGAATTATGAGATTTGCAAACGTATTCAATAGTAATGAATGGTTCGATATTTTTAATTCACCTTATAACGGTTTCAAATCTAGTTTTAAGCGACATACACCGTTTTAATCATTTGATTGTTATAGTGAAGTGTTGTAAGTATTCTAGTTTTAGTTAGTATAGATTATAGTATTAAGTATTATGTTTATGGTTTATAATTTACATTATTTTATGTTTTTGTATTGGGTTTTTCCCGTTTATGTTAAATAAATAAATATAAATAAGGGCTACTTTTCTGATAAGTTTTGTCCCTCTAATAATGTACCACAGGGATCCAATCTTGGACCTCTTCTATTCTTACTCTTCATCAATGATATTGTTGACAATATTGAATCAAATATTCTTATTTATGCTGACGATGTTAAGCTATTCAAACTCTTAATACAGTGGGCGACTGTTACAAACTTCAATGTGATCTTAAACGTATAAATAATTGGTGTCACATCTGTTACAGCTATAATATTGATGTGAAACAATTCAAGATCTCTGAGTTATATTTGACTTCAAGCTAACATTTATACTCCATATCACACATCTTTGCAGCGCTAGTCTCGAAATGTTTAGTTTTGGTAAAAGAACCTGCCAGGCTTTGAATAATATTAACGTAATTAAACAAATTTATTTTGAGTATGTTCGTTCGTTCGTAATAAGCTGCTGTAGTATGGTCTCCAGCATATGATACCAATACCATTGAGAGAGTACAGAGAAGATTTATTCGTTTTTTGTATTATAAAAATGCATATCGATATCCCGATCATACCATTAGTTATTACGATTTACTGTCTTTTTTCGATATGTCTACCCTCGCAACACGCCGTAATATTTCAGAGATGGTTTACTTATCCCAGTTAGCACACTTGGATCAGTAACATATCTCAGCCAGTTCAAACTGAGAACAAGTGAAATATTGCAAATTAAATGATGTAACATCTACATTCATGTTCTTAAACTCCATTATATTTTAAATATGTAATTTATCTGCATAGTCGATACATACTGTTATATAACTGTATGTAAAATGTATGAAGTCTTCATTATGTTACAGATACATACATATTTTACAGATATAGTACAAATACTACGTTACATTTATATATGAAAAGATACATGCCTGCGCCTTCAATTCCCCATAATGCCCTCTGACCCATTTTCATTTTATCTAGTTTCATTTGGCATGTGTTGGAGCTGGGCCATTACGTCTTTACTTTAGTGTGTGATTGTGAGAAAAGTTAAAGTTAAAAACTGCGAAATTAGTTTTAATACTTTAATACCGAGTCTTAAATTATATATGCTTAAAATATGTACGTCATGGAAGTATAAATTGGATTTTACTTCAAGTTAAATATAAAATAAATACTCGTTGTTTATGTTTTATTCCTTATATTACGCGCAATACACCACTTGTACTTACTTGTAATAACGCCAGCTAAATTGTTCTTTAATTTTAACATATATGGTGCAATATTATGTAATTATCTGCTATTTTACAATATGAGCAACAATACACGTATATTATTTGCACGTCACAGAAAATAAAAATAGTGGCACTTTGGGTATGTTATTTATACTAAAAAATGTATAAGATATCCAGAGAACCACTATTTTCTGCGATGTGAATATATGTGCGTTGCGCATATTGTAAAATATCAGATAATTATATAATGTTGTACCTCATATGCTACAATTAAAGAACAAGTAAGCTGCTGTTGGTACAAGTGTGTGCTTTTGTTGTAACTGATATGCTACATTACACATCTTCTGTACCCGATATATAATAAATAAAGGTATCAAATATGTAATAACTGAAGAACAGTTAGCCGGCGTTGGTACAAGTTTGAGATCTTATTGTAACTTCTGTGTAACATTACATATAAACAATGACATGTTGCTGAGAGGAACCTCTGTTATGTTACTGTGTTAACTGGGTACTGTACAAGCATTCCATCCTAGAATCTTTCCCTTCTAAAGGCCAATCGATGTGCAGTTACACGTACCAATGGGCGCGTTCGTCAGAATTTTCGTCAACATGTTTACATATTTTTATTTTTGCTAGTATTTGATAAACACTACTTCGGCCATTTTGATTGCAGTACTTTGTGCACTTTTAATATAACTTGAATTAAGCTATTTACACAAAAACATTTACTTTCTTACCTATCAGCAATTCGTGCATTTTCTCACTTTCAGTTAGGCCTGGTTTTACTTATGAGAGTGATCGCTGCGACGGTTGCATTCGTCCGACACAGCTCTCATATGCAGTGACTATAGTAGATATTAGAGGTGGGCAAAGCTGCTTCTTTTGAATAGCGTTGCTACTTGTGATTGCTACTTTTTAATATCAGTGATTTTAAACTGTGACTGTGATCACGGTTATTGAACATCGTTGCTACTTGTGATTGCTATTTTTTAATATCAGTGATTTTAAAGTGTGATTGTGATCACGGTTATTGAACATCGTAGCAGATATACTTTTGTAAAACGAAAGTTATTGGCACCAATCAATAACTACATTTGGTACAAGAACTGAGAATTTAATGTTTATGGAAATTATTTAAAATCCAAAAATTCATCTTTCCTAGTTTGCTCAAAATGCCTTTGGAGGAACATGACCAAATTTGCCACGCAGATTAATAACTTAATGTTCTTTGGAAATCAATAAAAATCTAAAAACATGCACCCTAGTTTTCAAATTGTTTTGACTTACGCCCGGTATTATCAACTTTTTTTAAACAGGCATATAGTTAAATGCTGTTTAGGATAAAGGTACATTTAAAATTGTCATGGGTATTATGAATCTTTTGAAAGGAGTTTTAAGTAAATGTCGTTTTAAGATCTGTTGGCAATAGATTGTATATGGATTTTTGGTGAATTTTATATTCGCAGGTAGGCAACACTTAATTTTAACCTCGTCGATCCGCCATCGCCACCGATCAGCTGAACATTGAGTGAAGTGTCTTTCGCCCGGTATTATCAACTTTTTTTAAACAGACATTTAGTTAAATGATGTTTAGTATAAAGGTACATTTAAAATTGTCATGGGTATTATGAATCTTTTTAAAGTAGTTTTAAGTAAATGTCATTTTAAGATCTGTTGGCAATAGATTGCATACGGATTTTTGGTTAATTTTATATTCGCAGGTAGGCAACACTGAATTTTAACCTTTAAAATCCGTCGATCCGATGACGCGGCTGATCCGCCATCGCCGCCAATCAGCTGATTAGCAATGTAGCAATTATTCTCATCGCGACACCGACTCCATGAGCTAGTCGAAGGTCAACGAGGCGGGGATCGCCCCCTTTCTTTCGAAAGCCCGTGTTAACTCTCACCATGGTGCAAAGATTATTAGATTAGTAATCTTTGCACCATGACTCTTACGAATATTTTACTTACGTATGTAATTTAATATTTCTTCATCAAAAGAGTCGCCGGTGAAATTTGAAGAAACATGAATTCATGATTATAAACCGAACTAAAATCACTGTAACCTAACCTCAAAACTAGAAACGTCAAGTTAAATCGCCATTATAATTGTTAAAGGGAGAAACTTCGACATTTAATATTAACGGCCATTTATGGGCTAAAGGACATTTAAACTGGTTGGTAATACTGCACATTCACTCTTAAATCTCGTTTAGCCTTAACTGTCCTTTAAAATGTGTTGATAATACCGGACGTTAATATATAACGGTGATGATTTTACATCAACACATTTGGTACGACAATTGCCCTCATTTACTTATTAACCAATGAAATCGAATACTGTTGATGACATGATCCAATAAAATTCTAATTACGATGCGTAAAGACCACGCTGCATGTTATGCATGGCAATTTACCCTGGGTGGTATCTAATCCCTCATGTTGGTATTGCCTAGCAACGCGTTAGTACATGTTCTATAACGTATAAAACTTCAGTTATTGCCGGACCATTAAACAGTTTGCTCCTGAATTCGATTTGTTTGTATTTTCGGGTTGTGTTGGTGCTTTCATAAGTACTAGTATTCATGGGCATTTCTCAAAATCTTGGTAAGCTCATTTTTACTACAATTATTGTGGCGCCGATTAATACACGTCTGACACTTGGTGTCACTAAATTTAACTTTTCAAATTTTGAAGTGTGAACTTTCTGTTCGGCCAATTGTCTTCTCGAATCTAACTCGTGACTGATTTTTCCTAGGCAATTATTAGCGTCTGGATCACTCTTGCTAGTTGCTTCTAGAAAATCGTGATCCTGCCGCTAATAATTGCCGGCAAAATCATAGGCACTCGTTATATTACTGTTGAAAAATATTCGTCCCGATCCATGGGTGTTCGTAAAATTATCTGTTCATTGTCATTCATATTTATATTTACAACAATAATTGGAAGTTGGCTAAATGGTGAAATATCCGAGGCCAGGCGCAAGCCGAATGTATGTAAAAAATCATGTGTTTTTTTATACAATACATCGCCAAGCCCGAGCGTTTTGTCTGTTCTTTTTCATCTCGAATACTTTTTCTTTCTCCGGTGATAGATAACAACGTGATGCAATATTGTAGCCAGTGCAGAATAGATTTGTATAAGTGTGGTCGTAGGGATTTACATGCTTAAATAATATAATCGACGCGACGTAATAATTTTAACGTAAGTTTATTTTATTTTATCTATCTATCTATTATATCGGTATTTATTAAAATAGGGACAAGGGCCATATAATGAAGAGATTTTTAGAGCAGGCTGGATGTAGTTATTCTAACTCAGATAATTCTTCAGAGGGAAACAAAGATGAACATGCGAAAACGTAAAGAAACTTGGATTAGGCAGTATGATCCTGATTATATGAGGTATGGATTCTCAATGAAATCTGGCACAGAAACTCAACCTATTCCACAGTGTGTTATTTGCTATGAATGTTTATCAAACGGGTGTATGAAGCCTTCTCTTTTGAAGAGACATTTATTAGCGAAACATCCCAATTTAAAAGATAAACCAGTTGATTTTTTTAAAAGAAAACTTTCGGAATTGTCCACTCAAAAAGCAGCTGTGTTCTCTTTTAGTAATATAAACACTAATTGTGTTCTGGCATCATATTTAGCAAGTTTGCGTATAGCCAAGTATGGGAAAGCACACACAATTGGAGAAACATTGTTGCTACCTGCTACTAAGGATATCGTCAAATCTGTGCTTGGAGATAAGGCAGCTAAGGAAATTGACAAAGTTTCCCTGTCCAACAATACTGTTAAACGGCGAATAGAAGATATGGCATTACAGATTGAAAGCATTTTAATCAAGAGAATAAAAGAAAGCCAATTTTATTCTCTGCAACTAGACGAAAGTACTGATGTCTCCAAACTGGCACAATTACTTGTGTATGTTCGATTTGATTTCAATAATGAAATACAAGAAGAAATATTATTTTGCAAACCGTTATCTGCGAGAACAACTTCGAATGAAATATTTAAAATAATTAATGATTATTTAATTAAAAATAATATAAGTTGGGTCAAATGTGTTGGAGTTTGCACCGATGGTGCTCGAGCTATGATTGGAAATTTATCCGGCGTAGTGACTAGAATTAAAGAAGTAGCACCGAATTGCAAATCTACGCATTGTATTATTCATCGTGAAGCCTTAGCCACAAAAAATATGCCTGTAAATTTAAGAAATGTTCTCAATGAGGCCATAAAAACAGTTAATTTTATAAAATCTCAAGCGCTTAATTCCCGCCTATTTACAATTCTATGCTATGAGATGGGGAGTATTCATAAAACACTTTTGCTTCACACCGAGGTACGATGGCTCTCACGAGGAAAAGTCCTGAGTCGACTTTTTGAGTTACGCTCCGAGGTATCTATTTTTCTTAAGGATTCTGGAGATTCCAAAAAAGATAATTTTGCCAATGAGGAATAGTTATTCAGACTAGCGTACCTATCCGATATATTTTCTCGACTAAATGATTTAAATTTAAGTTTACAAGGAACTAATAATTCTTTGTTTGACTTCAGCGATAAAATATTAGCATTTAAAAGAAAACTGCAGTTAATGATACAACAATCAGAGAAAGGGAATATTAGTATGTTTTTTTCTCTCTGCAATTTTGCTGAAGAAAACAATTTACCAGTATCAAACTGTGTGATAAACGACATTAAGCAACATCTAATATCGATGTCAGATTGGTTTGAAAAATATTTTACTGAAGATTTTACTTCCCAAAATTGGATTCGTAATCCCTTTATATTAATTGCGGAAGTTCCGGATGACGTAATTGCTAAAGAATCCTTCATAGACCTCATAAGTGACGGTGGTTGGAAATTAAAGTTTGAGAGCACAAGCTTATTTTCATTTTGGCTTTCTGTTCGGGCAGAATATCCAGAACTTTCATGCCAAGCTCTGAAATTTTTAATGCCATTTAGTACAACTTATTTATGCGAAACCGGGTTTTCAACTATGGCAGCAATGAAAAACAAATATAGATCATTGCTCGATATTGAGCCTGATCTTCGCCTGAATCTGACAAAAATTGATCCCGATATTTCTACGCTGGTAAAATGTAAACAGGCGCAACCTTCACATTAATTGCAATAATTATTATAATATCTTTACACATTACATACATGTATATTTAGTATAATAAAAGTATTTACGAATTTAATTGGTTTTATTGCAATAGGATACCACCATGCTAATGTAATGTCGTTTTTCTGTGCCCGCCTCGAAACAGATTTTAACTAAATTTAATTTTTCAAAGGAAAGAAAAATAAATGTTATCGTTTAATTTTCAATTTACAAAGTCTGAACTAAAGATAAATACATCTATAAATTTATCATTGCATTCTGTTTTTCCAAAGTTTTTGCCAAAAAATGGATCTTCAATAAATTGAAAAATAAGGCCATTATTTGCGAAATATTTACACTGGTACACGACCATATTGTCTATTACATACCGGTACAGCATATTCAAAAGGTTGGGAACCTCTGGCTTAATGTATGAGAGTGCGATACTTTTAAAACAAAATCTAGCGTCGACGGTGATTTCTTGAAATTACATCGGTATACCACCAAATTTGGCCCGCAGAATTTGATTTATTTTGACTTAATCATGAAGTGATGATTTTCTATCAAAAGGTAATTTTAAGGGTGATTGCTAGAAATCCCCTCGTTGGCACATCTCCAAATTTGGCACACATATTAAAAAAATGAATGTTCTCTGGAAATAAATGAAAATAAAAAATACGCCCTTCCCTAGTTTTCGAGTATTTTTGACTTAATTGTAAAAATGTGATGATTTTGCATATAAAAATAAAAAGGCGGAATCTATTGCCTGAATCTTTATAATATTTATATTCCAATGGTAATTTCCGTTTCGCCATCAACTAACTACCCGGATGAGACCTGAAAGGTCGAAACCGGTCTCTTGGTGTTCTGATGGGCAAACAATTAATGATAAAAAACTAACTTCGAGGGCGATTGCACCAAATTCCCTCTTCAAACCATCGCAGAATTAGGCACTCAAATTGAAAAATTAATGTTCTTTGATAATCAATAAATATCCAAGAATACGCCCTTTGCTTGTTTTCGAATTATTTTGATTCAATAGTTAGAGCGCGATGCTTTTAAATCAAAAACTAACTTCTACAGCGATTTTTCTAAATTACCGCTGTATAATATCACTAAATTTGACTCAAAAGTTGGAAATTGTATGTTCAATCAAAATTAAAAAAATTGCCTTGCCTAGTTTTTGAGTTATTCCAACTGTATCGTGAAAGTGATGATTTTACATCAAAAATTAACTTCGAGGGCGATTGCTCAAAATTTCCTTGGTTCTTCGAAAATGAATAAAAATCCAGAAATATGCCTTTTCTAGTTTTCGAATTATTTTCACTTAATCGTGAAAGTGATGATTTTACATCTAAAAATAAATTCAATAACGATTGCTCGAAATTCCTTCGGTAGAGAACATGTCCAAATTTGACACGCAGATTAAAAAATGAATGTCCTCAAAAAATAAATCAAAATCAAAAATTACGCCCTTCGGAGTTTTCAAGTTATTTTGACTTAATCATGAAAGTGTAATGATTTTACATCAAAAATTAATTTCAACTGCGATTAATTAAAATTCTCTCTTTGGAACATCACTAAATTTGACACACAGATTAGGAATTGAATGTTTTAAAGAAAATTAATATAAATCCAAAAATACGTCTCACTAGCGTTTTGAGTGATTTCTATATCAACAATTAACTTCAACGGCGATTGCTCGAAATTATCTCCGTCGAACATCTCCAAATTTGACAAGCGGATTAAAAAAATAATGTTCTCTGAAAATAAATAAAAATAAAAAATTTCGCCCTTCTCTAGTTTTCTAGTTATTTTGACTTAATTATGAAAACAAGAAAAATAAATTTCGTGAGCGATTAATCGAAATTCCCTAATTGAAATATAACTAAATTTGACACAGAGATTAAGAATTGAATGTTCTTATACGTCTCTCAAGGATTTGTTGAACCTTTTTAAAATGTAAAGGCAATTTTTATTTGGAAAAATAAAGCATGTCCAAATTCTATTAAAATGTTTGCAAACTTTGAGTTCATAAAAAATAAAGCAAATTGTTTGAAAAATTTGAGCATAAAAGATTTACTTTGTTTTTTTATTTATTTAACACGAACCTTTCAAAAAGATTGTTGGGAAATAATGCATATCAAAATTCAATTAAACATTTGCAAACTTTTGCATTCCTAACTTTGATACATTAAGCCAGTATAACTTGATGTATCGAAACAGTTAAGTTTACAAAACAATTGAAATATAATTCGTTAACAATAGTCATTTACGATACAAGTAACGTTATGAAGGTTTTTACATTACGAGAGGAAAGTTTGAAAGCACGAGCGACGTAGGAGCCAGTGCATTTAAATTCTCGAGTAATGTAAAAATAAATAACGTTACGTATATCGTAACACGGTTTATTTTATTTCTATTTTCTTAATTTAAAAAAATGTTTAACGAAAACCGTCAAAAAGCGAAATCATATTTGTTTGCCAATATCTCCATAGCAACGAGTTGCGTTAAGATACATATAACAACACTAGTTACAACACTTGTTAAAAGTATCTTAACGTTACTTGTTGCTAAGGAGTTATTGACATGTTAACATTATAGGATAAAATAAATAAATTTACAGATTCAGGAACACTTTTAACACTACAAAAACGCTGCGTTTCTAAAACTCTTATCACCACCAAAATAAACCGCGATGGTCATTGGTAATGGAGGCTGGTTCGGCCCGCCACCAATAACCGGCACACTTGTTAATAATGGCGTAACAATCGCAGTTAGAGTAGCTATCACATTTCAAGTAGCAGTCACAGTCACGGTGAAATCCACGTATTAGTAACAGTAGCAACCTGTGATTTTTTTAATACCAGTGAAAAATCACAGGTACGTGAAATATCGCCCAGCCCTAGTAGACAGGGGCGGCTCGTTATATAGAGCCACGGAGCCATGGCACTACCTGTAGGCTCAAGTTCAGCAAGAATTTTTGTCCACGGAAATGTTTTAATGTGCGCATTATTTAATTCTATGGGCAGCATTAATGGGGTACATTTAACACTCATTTCATTAAGCTTATTAAACACGCACACGCATTTGCGTGTTTAATATGGTTATTAAACACGCTAATTCGCACTTTAATTCACAGAACGCGATTTATGATAATATTTTGTTTACCTTGTTCAATACTGATTTTAATTTTTTTTTTCAATTGTAATTGTAATTACAACTTTAATTTCGATTTTAAATTTGATTTTGATTCTGTTTTTTTTTTAATTTTGATTTTGATTTTAATTTGGATTTTAACTTTCGTGAACAAAGTATAGTGTACAACTCGCATATAATGGCTATTAATCACTCAAACGATTTGCTCCACTCGCCTACGGCTCGTTCCGCAAACATCGTTCTCGTGATTAATAGCCATCATTATATGCTCGTTGTACAATATACTATTAACTAATTCTTAAAAAACTTTTTAAATGTTAAACACCTGTAACACCGCATGTAAATTCCACATTAATTTCAACAGATGGTTAAAATTTCTATTTCTGAATAATGTGTTTTTACAAATTTCAAAGAAAACAATCGCAAGTTTACCACAACAAAATTGGTTACACTAAAAAGAAAATGTTGATGACCAAAAAGGCGCATTTTTCAAAAATTCACGGGGGAATTGCACATTTATTTTAATAGATGGTTGAAACTTCGACAGACTAATTCTGAATAATGCGTCTTTACAAATTTTAAAAAAATCATTGCAAGTTTACTACAACAAAAATAGTTGCACTAGAAAAGCAAATTTTGATATCAAAAAAAGTGGATTTTTTAGAAATTCACATGGCAATTCTACATTCATTGCTACTGAAGGTTGAAATTTTGACAGACTAATTCGGAATAATGTGTCTTTACAAATTTACAAAGAAAATAATCGCAAGTTCCTCACAACAAAAATGGTTGCATTAAAAGGCAAATTTTGATGACCAAAAAAGCGCATTTTTCAGAAATTCACATGTAAATTCTACATTTATTGCACCAGATGGTTAAAATTTTGACAGAGTAATTTTGAATAATGTGTCTTTGCAAATTTCCAAAGAAAATAATCGCAAGCTTACCACAACAAAAATGTTTGCACTAAAAAGCAAATTTTGATAACAAAAAAAGCGGATTTTTTAGAAATTCACATGTAAATTCTACATTTATTGCACCAGATGGTTGAAATTTTGACAGAGTAATTTTGAATAATGTGTCTTTACTGATTTCCAAAGAAAATAATCCCAAGTTTACCACAACAAAAATGGTTGCACTAAAAAGAAAATTTTGATGACCAATAAGGCGCATTTTCTGAAATTTTGCATAGAAATTCCACATTTATTGCAACAAATGGTTGAAATTTTGAATAATGTGCCTTCACAAATTTCCAAATAAAATAGTTTCCTTCTAAATTTTTGATTTTTTTGTTAAAATTTTCGAATTTTTGGTCCGCAATTTTAATTTTTAGAATCGAATTTTTGGTCGAAGTTTTTTATTTTTTATCCTATATTTTAGATTTTTTAACCTAAATGATTCCATTTTATACGCAACTTTTTTATTTTTTTGCCGATATTTTACAGTACAGTTTATGATTAATTGCCCTTCATTTTAGATTTTTTAACTTGAATTATTATTTTTTACTTTCTGGTTACTTTTTGACTACCGTTTTCGAGTTTCTGGTCGGCAACTAATTTTGAGCTAAAGAGTTATTTTGGGAGCTGAAAATGGCAAATTATTTTCGTTTTTCTGGATTTTTCAATTTTTTGGTTTGCATTTTTTATTTTTAGACCAGCATTTTTGATTTTTTTGGCCTATATTTTAGATATTTGACCTGTATTTTTCATTTCTTCGTTCCAAATTTTAGAGTTTTTGCCCGAAATATTCTTTATTTTGGTTAAACTTTTTGATTTTTTGTTGTTGAAATTTTCGGATTTTTAGACTGCATTTTTTTAACCACGAATTTTCGGTAATTGTCTGAATTTTCGATTTTTTGTGCTTCTATTTTAGTTTTTTACCGTAATTAAGATCTAATTCTGCAAGTGATTATTTTTTTACGATTTTTCAAAACATTGAGTGCAATTTCCGTTCCCTCGAGTGCAGTTTTGAGTCAATTCCTGTTGTTTTCAGTAGCAATATTGCAATTATTTTTACAAGTAATCAAAAGTACACTCTTTCTGCATAGTTTTAGTAATTTTGAAGATAATTCTACAAGTGATTAATTTTTTACAATTTTTCAAAACATTGAGTGCAAATTTCCTTCACTACAGAGCAAATTTTGAGTTTATTCCCTTGTTTTCTACAGGAGCATGTCATTGTTTTCAGGAAATCAAAAGTACACTATTTTTGAATAATTAAAGTTTATTTGAAGCGAACCTTCAAGTAATATTTTTTTTAAATTTTAAATCGTCGGGTGCAAATTTCCTTCGCTACAGAGCAAATTTTGAGTTTTTTCCTATGTTTTCTGAGGCTAATCACCCCGAGTGCTGAAAATGGCAATTTTCGTACTTGAATTTTCAATCTTCTTGTTTTAATTTTTTATCGCTAAGCCCCGATTTTGATACTTTGGTCTAAATTTTAAATTCTTTAGCTAAATTTTTTTTCTAAATTTTCGATTTGTTTGTTCAAATTTTCTATTTTTTGGTACGCAATTTTGATTTTTAGGATCGAATTTTTGAATTTTGTATCCTATACTTTAGATTTTTTAACCTAAATGAGTGATTTTTATAAGCGACTTTTTTTATGTTTTTGTCGATATTTTCAAGTTTTTTTGATGGTTTTTGATTTCTTGCCCTTGATTTTAAATTTTTTAACTTGAATTATTATTTTTTATGGGCGATTTTTTTACTTTTTGGTTAATTTTTGACTAAAATCGATTAAATTTAATTTTTTTCTTCAAGACTTGCAGGAACTGAGGTTTTCGAGTTTCTAGTCGGCAACTTATTTTGAGACAAAGAGTTATTTTGGGGGCTGAAAATGGCGAATTATTTTGGTTTTCCTTGATTTTTCAATTTTTTTGTTTGAATTTTTTTATTTTAGTCCAGCAATTATTATTTTTTTGGCCTATATTTTAGATCTATCGCCTGTATTTTTTATTTCTTCGTTCCATTTTTTTTTTTTTTTTTGTTTAAATTTTCTGCATTTTTTTAACCGCGAATTTTCGATATTTCTCTAAATTTTCGATCGTTTGGTCGTATATTTAAGTTTTTTTTTTATTTTAATTAAGAGCGTATTTTTTTATTGGTCTATACTTTAGATTTTTAACGTGAGTGATTGATTTTAATGTGCAAATTTTTGATTTTTTTGCCGGTATTTAATTTGTATAATTTGTCTTTTCCATCTTTCATAATTTTGACATTTCAAACTTCAGTATCATCCGATCTAATAAATTGTAAAAGTGGCTCTACCATAACATGTTTCACGAGCCGCCGCTGCTAGTAGATATATCTTTTCTATGACTGTAATGGTTTCGTTTGTGCAATCAGATGCAACGACGAATGTTTGTAAACATACGGAAATTTAGGCAATAAAAATGATAAACAGCTGTGCCGTGATATAATTAAATACAATATCGCCGAAGAACTGGATGAGAAAAAAATTGTGATGTGGCCATCATATTATTTTCTCAGATTTAATGATAATAGGATTTTTAGTAATATATTTCATATTTTTTCTTTCAAGAACTAGTGAGATTTCTAAAGACCTTATTGTTTATAAATTATTCATTTTGGTAATCTCTACAATGATTGTTAATGTAATTTTGATCTAAAGTTTATGATTTCATAATTATAGATAAAAACTACTACAATTTTTATAGTTTTTTTCTTGAAAATCAAATATTTTTAACAAAAGATGTCAATATTTGTTCGAATGTTTTTCTAATATTTTTTTATATTAAAAAAAATATCGGAAAAAGACAAAAAGGGTTAATTTTAGCAAAAGCTTCTTAGTTCATCGGATTGCCAATTAAGGCCTATGTTCAAAGTTTCATTTAAAAACCTTTAACGGTTTTTGAGATACAGTGCCCACACAATTGCCGGAATCGTCTCTAGGAACCTTAACCTCACACTAAGCTTAAGCACCAATCGTTGCAAATTATTGTAAATGAAACTGAAAATACGGAAAATAGACCGATTCAAATAAAGAGACGTGACAACATAGCGCACCATCCGCAAGATTCTGAAAACTATTAGCAGTGATTCAGGAAAATGTAAACTTAAAGTCTGTCAAAAATAACGCTGAACTTAGAAGTAGAATAGTTATTTATTATACGAATGTGTAATGTACGTAATTAGTCCCGCAAGAAAAAGTTTAGGTAACTTTCTTAAGGGTCTAATGAGTAATTCTACATGTGTATAATATAACATGTTATCGTCTGTAATTGCATTAAATATTGTAATAATATTTATAAAATTTTAACGTACGTGGTGTCAATTTAAATTATTTCCAAAATTACATTGCGGAGGACCTAATTATTCCGTGAGTCCGTGTTATTCTCTCACCAGTGGGTAATAAACAACATTATTTCCCTCAAATGACCACAGTAATTCGCTTAATACACACGATTTTGGATTATCAAACATAAATATTTTAACTAAAAATCTCAACTAAATCTCTATGGTGCCTTGATAAAAAAAAATCGTACTGTATATATTAATAAAAAAACATGAAATACCTTGCATTTGGCCGACAAGATTCCTCTTATCATCAGAACTGCTGGGCATCAATTCATCCCTCAAACTTAATTTCTTTAAATCATCTTCCATAAACGGACTCCTGGGTGGTGGAAAATCAAAGTTTTCGATCGATTTTCTGTGTATGTATGCACTTTCAGGTGGTTGACCCTCTTCAGTTCCATCATCGCTAACAGACTCCCGCATATGCACCACCTCATTGCACTGTTTTGGCACAACCTCCACGATTTTTGGCAAATTATTCACTTGGACATTATCGTAAGTTTCCTCCTCCATTTTCAATCAGTAACTGCTGCTAAAATCGAATGGTGATTCAAGCCGTCGGTTATGCGATATGTTATCTTTATTTATCTACCTCTGTATCCTGTATTGACTAACGCTTGTGTAAATGTATGCGACAACCTAATGAAAAGAATATCTAGCTTTAATAAATGTTATATTAGTGTATTTAGTGAAATTTTACTGAATTTTTAAATTACGCCCTTTCTTTATAAACTTGAGGTTACCGTTTATAATGTTAGTGCGTGTTTTCGTGCGAATAACCTTTTTGGGCAATGAACCTCGTGGGCCTTCGGCAGTCTTATTTGAAGCGTTAATATTGTTAGAACACCGTTAACTTGTTAATACCACGTGTAACGCAATTTTTGAAATACATAAGTTAATTGAAAAACTGCATTTAAAAAAAACTAAAACGATTCTGAATGAACGTTTCGATAATATAACTTTTACGGAATTTTACTGTCGAGATTCATATTTTTGTCTAGTCTACAAGATAATTGCTCTTCCGTAGAAAATTGAAATTTCATTCACAAGTCCTACGAAAAACGGGGTAATTTTGTAGTTTATGATGCTAATGAATGCGCCGAAGTAAACGCAACAACTTCAGGTCCAATATTTACGACGTTGCCGGATTTCCTGTCTCACATAACTAACATAAAATATAAATAAACTACTGCCGGTGAAACTACTAGTCGGTCCAACAGGAGGGAGAACCTTAATCTCACCCTAACCTAAGCTTAAGTACCAATCGTTACAAATTATTGTAAATAAAACTGAAAGAATTCCGTACTGAAAATACCCAGATTCAAATAGAAACGTGACAACATAGCGCACCCGCATTAATTTCGCGCATGCGTATTATTGTATCATAAACTGCAAAAATTACCAAAAATGGTGTATTTTTCGAAATCCAAAGTTTTCAAAGAAATACATTCTTGTTCGTTTATTGATATTTTTGCAGGATTTAACCTTCTACCTGAAAAGCAGCATTTTGATTAATAATTAACTTAAAAACCTATCAATTTTATTTAAACTAAATTGTTTTTGAAAAATTATAGTCTTCAATTGCCGACCAAAACTACTTAACCCTTTGGCCTACTTTACTTACGTCCGAATACAGCAGCAGAAACCAGTCCGACTGAGGCACGCCTAGCGTGCCCAATTGTTTGGGCACAAATTCATGCTTTTTCATGGCACAACTGAAAACGTAAAATATGGACTTCAAAAAATTCTGTTTTGCAAGAAAATGCATTTATTGTGCATCACTACTAACGCAAGTGCTGCGCCACGAGTTGAGCTCGTGCTCGATTTGATTGGCCCAAGCGGCGCGTCACAAGATATGCTCGTGGTCGTTGTGTTTGGCCCGAACATTTAAACACGAGCAGTACTCGTGGTTGTAGGTCAAAGCAGGGGCGGCTCGTTATGTAGAGCCAAGGAGCCATGGCACTACCTCTAATTTTATGCTCGGCAAGAATTTTGTATTTCTAAAAACAACAACTCTAAAAAATGCCCGTGAAACTTTAATAAGCGGAGAAAAATCGCAATGCATTTGCTCCCCAACCCAAACGGAGCCAACTTACTTAATTTACAGGCAAGTCATGTACTTTAAATACATGTCAATTGAGAAAAAAACGGAAATTCGACGTTCAATTGCTTTTTGAACTCTTGAACACATTACCAGATTTTAAAAATCCTTGGTGCAATGTGTTGTTCTCGCCGAATAGATAAAAACAAAAATAAATTCGACATTCAATTGTTTTTGATGCCCGATATAAAAAAAAATCAATTAACCGCACAATTATTTTGTGGTTTTGAGAAGTTAACTCTTGAACAAAGTGGCCGATTTTAAAAATTCCTCCTGAAAAGTATTGTGCAGGACCAAAAAATCATTTATCTTCAATTGACCAAATTTGGCAAATTCTTTCAACAAAGTGTACTAGCTGAATAGATGCAGATAAGACACAAAAAATTAAATTTGTAGTTTAATTGTTTTCTATTTTTTTTGAGAATAACTCCTGAGCGAAAGAACAGATTTTGTAAATTCTTTCGGTACTCATTAGTGATGAGATAAACGGTTATTTTCCAGAAACGGTTATAACAGTTACTGTTACTTCAAATAACTAGTTATTTAAACGGTTATTTAAAATAAATGACTGTTACCACAAAATAACTAGTTTTAATTACGGTTCTGATTTTTGAAATTGCACAACTGCCAAATACGTTGTCCGATTTTAGTCATTCTAAGGTCAAAATTATGGCAAATTTCATGCAATTTACAATCCGGGTGTTTCACTTTTTCATGAAATCAACGCAAAATGCCAAACTCGCGCGTTTTCAAACTTCAAAAATATTGTTTTTTTAAAAACACAACTGCCGAACGCATTGTTAAATTTTGACGATTCAAACGTCAAAATACGGAAAATTTAGTGTACTTGTACAACGGATTACGAAATGTTTCTGTGAAATTAACACAAAATGTTAAAATTGCAATCCAAAATTTTAAAATCTTAGATTTTTGAAATTGAACAACTACCGAATGATTTGTCCGATTTTGATGATTTAAATGTATGGCTAATTTAGTATTATCCAAAACGGTTCATCACTGGCGGACCCTAGGGAGGGGCAAATAATCTCTTCTTTAAATCTAGGTTTCTTGTCGGTCGTCGTGAACTTTTCGAAAATGTCAAAAATTAACGTAAAACGCCAAAATCACGAAGAAGATTAAAGATTTAAATTGCAATTTTGATTTTTAAATTGCTCAACGCGTTGACCAGTTTTGTGATACAAATGTCAAAATATGGTGAATTTAATGTCATTTTAAAACGGATTTCCAAAAATTTTCTCTTGAAATTAATGCAAAAATAGCAGTTTTTAAATTTTCAAGATTTTCGCGACTTTGATTTTTGAAATTGTACAAATGCCGAATGCGTTGTTCGATTTTGATGATTTATAATAATAATAATAACAGTTTATTCGTGCCAATACCAGGAGTTTATACAAGTCAGAAAATTACTTTTATGGATTTAAATTTCAAAATTTGAAGAATTTCTTGTAATTTTAAAACGGATTCTATTTTCTCGTGAAATCACTGGCTATTTTGTACTTGTCAATTTTATGTCAAATTCTTTTCAATATTTGTACGAGTTTATTTTAGACGTGATTCGTTATTGAATCGAGTCCTGTTACTAAGAACTGATTCTTTATTGAATCGGTTATAAGAGTTACTGTTACTAAGAAGTTATTCGTTATTTAATCGCGTTCCTTTTATAAAATAACTTTTGAGAAAATCACCGTTAATGGGATTTTTCAATAACGTTACCGTTATTATTTCTCAGTATCGCTTCCAAAGTAGTAGCAGTTGGTGAAAATAACGCTCATTTTCCGTTTTTTAACCAAAAATAAGTTTCAAATTTTTTTTTATTGCATTTATTAAGTTGATGTAGATAAGGTTACAAAATACAATTCGTCATTTAATTGATTTCCGCGGATAAAGAACGGTATTACAGATTTAATGGGGAATATTTTTCGAGTTTATTTAATTTTTTAATGCTTCTGCAACAAGTAAAGGTTTTTAACGATTGATTTTTCTTTCTTCAGAAATTGTGTATGCTAAGTGGCACTACAAAAAAAATTCCACGGGCCGCCACTGGGTCAAAGGGTTAACAGATTAAATGATATTTAAGAATATTTGGCTCTTATAGAAAATTTGAAACTGATGCCAGCAATCATGGGATTGCGGCCGTTTTACCCTTAGGTAAAATTGGTTCCGATTCATCTGCCGCGTATGCAAGCAAGCGCCTTAATAAATTCGGAAGTCGTTATTCGACAATTGAAATAGTATATTAAGTTTCAAGGGCTGCAATTTTTAAAATCATCATAAATAATGCGAACGTTAGGAAATTCTTCTTGAAACTCAGCCAAAGGTGCGTCGAATGAATACACCCAATTTTCGTCCACTTTAGACCCATTTCGGAAATAACTTTCAACTATAGTAACGTTTTTTGCTGGTCGGTGTAAACATTGTGGTCACGGATTTTTTTAAAACATTAATGTTCTGGTTCACGTTCGTGATGATCACGGAATAATTGTGACTTTTAGAAATATCTGTCGTTTTGTATGTCAATTCCAAACATGTGTGCCAACTTAAATTTTGACAAATAAAATATCATGGCACACCAGAACGCATTAGCCGACTTGACAGAATTCACATTTTCGGAGTGTCATTTAAAAAAAGATTTTAATTAATTAATTAACCGATCAATCGGGCAAAAAATAGTATAAGCATCTGGGGCGTTAGTGCTACCGGTCTGGGGTAAATATGGGGACCTCCGCTACCGCGTCGGTCCCCACACTATTACCCTCCACCGTTATAACGCACTTGCCGCCCTTGATACTTAATATACTATATCATGATCTGTTATGTCTCCGTAAACCAGGAAGTGGTAGACCAGTCAAACGTACTTAGGATGCTATTAACACAGCCCAAGAAATTTTGGAAGATGTACCTACGATGTAGTGAGGGACTCTCCGCGTCGTTTTTCATAGCAAATGAATTTATCGGTTGGAACATAGCATAAGTAACATAACCTCAATATGTGTTACCAACTTAAATTTAAAAAAATTAAAAACCATGGTACGAGGTTTTTTTTAATGAACATACTTTTGGGCCGTAAGTTGATCGAACCGCTCGGAGAGCAAAGCTTGTAAATTAAAGAAAATGACCGATCAGGCAAAAAGGAAATATTTTCAACCTTATTTCAGTGAAAATTCCAAATCGTCTCATCACAAAGCCAATTATAATGGTAAATGTCATTAAAATAACCGAATTCCAAATTAGTATGCTGGAGTTCAATACTGAATATACACGGTTTTATGGAATTATTTTCACATATATACTTATACTTATGTATACTTTTTATAATGTTATTATATTTTTGCAGTATGTATCAGGTCTTTAGTTTTTCTCGTCAATTGCCTTATATTTCTCAGGTATGACATTTATTTTCTTCCAATGCCTCCTTTTCTTCTATTATTCCCTCTACAATGAGTGGTAGGAGATCATATTCTGACTTGGTCTGGATATGCCGTGTGATCGATTTACCGCGGAACATCAATCCAGAAAAACACAATTTTCCCATGTTTCGTCATAAATCTATTCACGGTATACGATTTTATACCTATAGAAATCTAATTTAAAGATTAACAATACACAAATAAATTATTAAAAAATACTGCACACATATTTATTTCACTTAATTGAAATACAAATTCCTCACATTTACATCTTATAAACATGTCAAATTATATGTATAAAAATACTATTCAAATCTTATAAATCAATGAATGTGTTTATTAATAGTTACGATTCTGACGGGAATCCCCAGACTTTCAATGTTCCGGCGTCACGTTTTCGGTCGTAAGCATCTTTATCGTCGCAAGCATATGCCAGTAAGTACTGTGAAGGATGCCACGCTACCGTGAATGTTGCAGTGTCTACCGATATATCGGCAATTTTGTCTCCAGTTTCTGTGAAGCCAATGTCTATAATCAGATCTTCGGAAGCGGAAGCTAACAGTTGTCCATCGTGGCTGAATGATATCGTTCTTACTGGCCAATCCATTCTATAAAGAGAAAATGTGGGTGTAGTATACTACTTGCTAACTTTGCTACAAGCTAAACATAAACTGAATTATGTTTTAACCACAAAAGCATATGTAACACTGAAATATAACTGATTTCCTTGAAAAATGCAAAACATGGAAGCTGTGGACTGATTTTAGTAAAATTGTTACAGAAGATGTGTTTTTATACAGTATATTTTTTTTTATCGTGAGCCGTAGGATTTTACATGCTAAAAATTATACCTTGTGTTAGTGTATATTTTATCATCACATTTTGAAGGAAATTTTAGTCAGTAATAAATCAATTATTTTTCTACATGATGCGCTGCATTAGAATAACTTAAACATGTTTTATTGCATTAAAAACTGAAATTATTTAATATAAATAACTGAGCAAAAATAGAGCAAGTACCTTGAATTTCCGAAATGTCAGATTGATTAGTGAGGCAAGTAATCAATTTATACTAGAAAATGTCTATACTGTTGAAGAATGGGTGGAATTTATAACAGCAATTATAAGAGGTTTCTCCAGTAGGGAAATAGTTGTATTTTTCTATAAGAAGTCAGGGAATTTTTATTTGAAGGAAATAGTTGACAACTTTTTTGCAGCGTATCCCGATCGTCTAGTTCCAAGCAAAAGCACTTTTTAATGGAATAAAACATGTTTAGATTATTCAAATGAAGCGCATCATGTAGAAAAATAATTTATTTATATTACTAACTAAAATTTGCTTCAAAATTATATGATAAAATATAAATTAACACAAGGTATAATTTTTAGCATATAAAATCCCATGGCCCACGATAAAAAAAAACATACTGTATAAAGTAAAATGATGAAACAATTAGAGCATGAGTTATTGTTTCTCATCAATGACAACTGGAAAAAGTACGTACATCATTTAAGGAGTTGACTGGGGTTCAAGACAATGTTTAAAAGGAAAAAGTACATATAGAATATTAATAGTATACAACCAGCAAAGAGGAAAGGATATAATGGAGCATATGAAGGGATTATGGCGAGATACAACAGAAGCAGAAAAATGGATAGTGGGTGGGGACTGGGACGTGAGGATTGGAAACATGGAAATAAGAAGTGTTTACTATGAGGGGTAAGAACGAAGAAAAAAAAATCAAAGGATGCTACTGCTATAAAAGACTGAGGGAGATTGGAATGGTGAAAGCACATATTGTGGACCAAAAGGAAAGTCAATAATTGATTACATGATAGTCAGGGAAGAAACGAGAGTTTAAGTTGTATCATTCCAAGTAGAAAATATATATGGATCAGATAATTTTCCTGTGACTGTGCAATTAATGATGGGTTTATACGACGTTTAACGTTTAAGGATTTAGAACTAAGAAAAGTAGAAAGTAGAACTAGCAATGTATTAGTGCTTATGCGTTCATACGAAGTTTTAAGGATTTTAACGTTTAACGTTTATGTTTAAGGGTAGGCTACTTTCTACTTTTCCCTTAAAATCGTTAAACACAAATCGATGTGCACATAATTTTACCGCTGACAGCTTTTTAAACAACGAATCACAACGAATGTTTGGCATGCGGTAAATTGTAGGAGGTTATGTGCGCGGCTTGTGTTTGTAAAAAACCAAAGATTTGATGACTTTGTGGCATCTATCCATATTGAAGCATTTAATCAGTGTACATAAATTGTGGTAAATTAATCGTTTCCACAAACACAGCTGATAAGTACAATGATGCCAGATTTACATACTCATTCTATCAGGTCGTCAAGTATGAAACTTGTAGTTGAAAATATTGGCAACTTTAACAGCTGATTATTTGACATTGGCTTAACATTTTGCTGTTGTTTTCTTTGGTAGAAAGTTGCACATCTGGCTTGTTTAAAAGATATTAAACTCATGTTCAATAAATTATTTTTGTTGAAAATGGAACTGTCGGCAATTCGCAGTATAAAATATGAGTTCTTGCGTGGAACTACGGCATCGCAGACCGCACGAAACATTAATCATGTATTTGTCTCTAGTATAAATACGCAACAGACAGTGCCAAGTTGGTTCGCAAAATTTCGTACAGATAACTTCGACTTTACAAATGAGCCACGCAGTCGCCCAAAATCAAAGCTCAATAATGATGAACTAAAGGTTACCGTTGAATCTGACTCATCTCAGAGTGCCTCTAAATTATCGTTAAAGTTTGTTGTTAGCAAACAAACAATATTAACACATTTAGTTCAAATCGGTGAGGTGAAAAAGTTGGATATGTGGGTTCCACATGAGCTGGCAAAAAAATAGAAACAAAAGTGTTTGGAAGCTTGCTTAATGTTTCTCGTCACAAATCTGATCCATTTTTGAGTCAAATTGTCACTTGTGATGAGAAATGAATCCTATATAACAATCGCAAACGTTCAGCACAATGGTTGGATGAGGATAAATGTTCATCAAAGGAAGTTGATGCTAAGTGCTTGGTGGTCTAGCGTATGTGTGATCCATTATGATTTCATGAAATCTGGCTCACCGATCACGGCAGACATATACTGCAACCAACTGGACAAAATGATTCCAAAACTCAAGGAAAAACAGCCTAGATTAACTCCTATCTTATTACAAGATTACTCTAGACCACACACTGCACAAATGATGATGGCAAAACTGCAGGAATTGGAGTTGGAACTTTTTCACCATCCTCGATACTCACCAGACCTAGCACCCACTGACTACCATTTCTTCCGCAATTTGGACTACTTTTTAATTGGAAATCAATTCAATTCTGACAATGCTGTAAAATTTGCCTTCCAAGAATTCATCGACTCCTGTCCGCCAGGGTTTTATACTACAGGACTGAATAACCTACCGCTTAAATGGCAAAAGTGTATAGATAATGTGGGTGCATACTTTGATGAATAAAAAATAATTCATTGTATTTGTAAATTACGAAAGAACTTTGCATTTTTTTCTACAAGTTTCATACTTGACGACCTGATAAATCATTTGTTAAAACATGCGATTTAAGTAATTTCACAGAATTGTTAGCGATAAAAATGAAGAATTGAATATTGTAAACAATACTTTTATTGTTTTTTATATTCATTAGAAGAATTAGTTGCAAAACAGTATTTTCCTAAAATTTGTGATAAAAGATCTGGCAACAACGACGTGCAAGCGCAAAATCTAAAATTCTTAATTCTTAATTTTCGTGTGAACGGCATCTTTCCCTTAAACGTTAAACACTAAACATTAATCCTTAAACATTAAACGTCGTATAAACCCACCATAAGTTCTACAGAAGGAGAAGAAAGAAAGCAGGAGGTAGAAATATGAAGTTGTTCTCAGAAAGCAAAGAACGTTTATGAAGAGAACAAATAAAGACTAAAGACTGAAGCAATTGACCGGAGAAATTAAGAAAGCAATGACAAGAAAAACTGTTTAAAGTGGCACAAAAAAGGGAATGGTTTGAAGAGAGCTGTAAAGAGGTTAAGCGTCGATTTGGATTGACAATCAAAGCATGGAGAGAAGGAAGAGTAAGCGATAGAGAGTGGAAAGATGCAAGAGAAACACAAGGAGTGTAGCTATAAAAAAGAAGCGAAGGAGGAGAAAAGGAAGATATCCAACCTAAAGAACTAAACACACACGTGGAGGTATATTAGGAAGAGGTCACCGAGCGCAAAAGACAATGGAATAGAAATTAATATGGAGTTGGCAGGAGCATTTTAAGAAGGTGTTAGGTACTGAAGGGACAGAAGAAGACTTAGAATGCAAGTAGATATTTCATGATATGAAGGATTATGGTATGGAAGAGCTGAATGCAGTACTCAAAAAAATAAAAAAAGTGAGAAAACGGCGGGTCCAGATGGAACAAAAGCGGAAGCTATGGTCCATAGAAGGCAAGCAGAAGATGCTATGTCTCCTCAATAGATTATGGAGAGGAGAAGCTCCTGATGAGTGGAACAATGGGATAATCATAGGGGTGTACAAGAGTGGAAGCAGATCTAAACCAGAAAACTGTAGAGGGATTACGTTAATGGATACGCTTTATAAAACAATGATGTCCATGGTCAAGGAAAGATTGGACCAAGAAGTGGAGGAGAAAAAGCTGCTGCCAGAGGCACGGGATGGATTCCGGAAAAACAGATCAGCAATGGGCCAGATAGTTACACTTAACTGTATAGTAGATAGAGAGCTAGCGAATAAACGTAACGTATATTTGTTATTTATTGCTCTAAAAGCAGCGTATTATTCAGTGTGAAGGAAGAGTTTGACTGAATGTTTGAAAAAAAAAGGGTGTGTCAGGGCAATTGGTAAGCTAGATAAATGAAGTATACAAAGACACTTGGTGTGGAGTGGGACAAGGATGCCCCCTGAGTCCGTTATTGTTTAACTTGTTTCTTGCAGATAAGGAGTGTTGCAATTAGGACACGTGGGTGGAATGGTTGTATGGAGCTTAGCTTATGCCGATGATGTTGTTTTCATGGCAACATCGGTGAAAGAGATGAAAGGTAGATTAGAAAGATATTTTGGAAAGAGAAAATTAGAAGTGATTGTAAGACAAAATAGATGGTACGAATGTGTAAGAGAACAGTAATCACCAACCCTCCACACTCGTGGAAAATAAATATTTTCTGCCCAATATTCTATTATGTAATATAATTTCTCCAGGACCAGGAATGTAAGCATTCTGAAATAAATTTTGATCATAGAATGTACACATTGTTATGGAACAAAACACTATGCACTTTGATTGTAATTCATTCTATAACAAGTTATGGAATGAATATTCTCACACCGTTCCGAATAAAACAATTAACCTTGGATATCAAAATTGTAAAAATACTATAAACATAACCACAAACATGTAATAATAAAACGTAAGATAAGAGTTTACTGGTCTTGTGCATTGTATTTACAATACAAGACATGTCAAAATAAAAAGTAACTTAGGTCAACTAACAATTAGATAAAATAAAATAACTTAAAAATAACTTACCACAACTCAATGTTTTAAATCTTCTAATTTTTCAATATATTCCTCCACATTATAAAACGCATACTGGTTTAGGAATGATTTTAATGCCTTTTTAAATTTCTTCCCCTTTAACAGTATTATTGAGTCCGGTAATTTATTATATAACATAACACAATACCATTGTCTTGTGGGGATTTAGTTCTTTGTGTTCATTATTTGATCTGATCACGGAGAAAGTATAGTCTGCTACTTGGTAAGAATGGGAATTCTGATGCTCGTGGTTCTACTCGCATTGAATTTCCATCGTAACCTTGTTACAGAATATACAGTGGGATCAGAAAGTCAAAAATAGTTGGCAGCACATTTTCTGAAAATAGGGATAATAATTCACATAATATTATGTTGGCTGCCTGGATCAGTGTAGTACATAAGAATTTTGTCTATTTTGATGTCTTGTGGTTTTTTTAGGTTACTTGTTTTAAAGATGGTTTTTAAAACAAGTAACGTCAAAAATGACAAGACGTCAAAGTAAATAAAATGCACATGCACTGCACTGAAATAATTCCGCCACCCAATATTAGATTACATAAATTATTATAGGGATTTTCAGAAAGTGTGCTGCCAACTATTTTCGAATTTTCGGGATTTATTCCTATTTTTAGTTTATCCCCAAGTTTTCAGGACCATTGTGGTGAATATTCACAATTTTAGCCTTTATTTACCACTTTAAATGAATGATATGGGTGATAATTCTAAATGGATATACGTGTGAAGCTTACAAACCATCATCATCAAAACTAAATTTAAAAGACTTACTTTTTTGAAGTGACCCATACTGGGTCCAGATTTTCTGTTGTTTACTTACATGTCAAATTTTTATTTCTCAACATTCTCTAGATTATCTGTGAAGTATTTGATGTCTTTCGTTTGAAAGGCGTCATGAACGGGAAATTTGGTTGCTTTTGTGGTTAAAACATCGCGAATTTAAATCTTACCTGGTAAAAACTTTTTTGCATGCCAACTCATTAATATCCCAAAGTGACACCAGTGCATCTGCACTTCCAGTAGCAAAATACTTCCCAGTTGGATCAAACTCAATACAAATACATGTCCCTGGATGAGCATTCAGTACATGCTGCAATTCTAAATCAGGATAGCTAGAAAACAAATATGAATAAATCAATATATACATATATAAACAAATTATTCAATTATAGTTATACAGGGTCCTGCATTTAATAATAATAATAATAGACTTTATTCTCACATGGTGTTACACACATATATACAATGAAAAAATTACACAATAAATTAGAGAGAATCGTAAGGTGGGATTCAGCTTTGGGTAACAACCCAGCTGTTCTTCCATCCAAACCTTCAGCATATAATGAAACTAAAAATGGTGATTTGAACAACAAAAAAAAATTATAATATGTTGAACTAACACAATAAAACTTTGGCAAAAAAAAATGCATAATACTTTACTTAAAACTACTTAAAGATAAATTCCATACTGACTAATTCAGATGATTATACACGAAATTTGTTCTTGATAGCAGATTTAAACATGGCCAAATTCAGACAGGTGAGCACATCAGGCAGATTATTATAAGTTTCATAGATTTGAAAAGAAAATGATCGTTCACACAAAGAAGTAGTGTGCTTTGGTGGTGATATACGTCCTCTGAATCTAGTATTGATGCTGTGGACATCATTTCTAAATGTGATTTTATTATAGAGGTAAGGGGGTTTCATAGTATATATAATTTTACATGCTATGTATTTTATTATTTTATATTGCTATGTATTTTATTGCTTATTTGGGTACCTTTTATGGTTGCCTACATAATCCTATAATTTTATTGGAATCGATTCAGGTATATCAGCAAAAAAAAATTAAAATAAAAAAAAATCAGTTTTGCACTATTGGTTTCAAAAATGAATAAAAAATAAAAATAGTGCCTTGTTAATAAAATCATATAAGGTACTTATTAAATAAGGTCTGATAGTCCCGTTAACCAAGTTTGATCGATATGAATTATACAGGGTGTCCAAAATGTAGTGTCAAACATTTCTAACTTTAAAGCACTTTATTTTTCTTATTTTAAATTGGAGCCCCTGTATATTTTTATGTCATTCCATGCAGAATTAAAAAAACAAATATTTTTCCTAATAACAACCCTGTCCCAATTCCTAACGCATTTTAATAGCCATTTTACTAAATAAAAATCGAAGGTGGCTTTGAAAAACATTTTATTGACATTAAAATTTAACAAGGTGGCAAGAGACTGTTTTGACTTTAGTAATGTAAAAGTTTAAAGCATTGTTAACTTAAGCTCTTTGTACTCAAGAATTTTTTTTTCCATGACAAAATATTATTGTATGTGCTTTACAATTTCTATGGCCTCACGGATTATTCTATCTGAAAAGGGATCTAAGAGATCTAGTCTCATCAAACTAATTAGAACTCATTTTTGTGGGAGTTAAGATGTTTATTTCATGACAGCATATGTTGATTCTTCTATTGATCTGTCCGATATAGACTGCTGGAGTCGCCACATGGAATTCTGATCAAGTCATTGCAAGTGTGATGCGACAAATCTTTTATAACATTGTAATTTTGCCCCAGTTGCCCAAGCATTAGCCCGAGTACAAATTATGCTTATGGTAAATATTTTTACTACATCTAACATTAAACATATGACTTATAATGTATAGCTGGCTGTTGTTGCAAATGTCTTACCTTAATATGTGAATACAGCCTTGTCCATTTGTGAGGAAAAATAAATCACTGGTATTGTTCCAAGAGATTTCATTCACTTCAAAACTGTACTGTTCCTCAGTCTTGATTTTATTAGTCTTTGTGTCTATAAAAGTAACTAAATCCTCCTTGTTACCAACTGCAATTGTTTCGCCGTTTGGTGCCCAAGTAATATTTATGTTCTCTCCTTTAGTAGGTATAATTGCAACACATTTTGATTGACGAGTGTCCCAAATCCTAACAGTTTTATCACCACTAGCGGTGCTCAGTAGGTTCGGGTTCGTTTGGTGCCAGCATAATTGATCGACTGATCCACCATGCCCTTTAAACACATGTTCTTTTACCTTTAATTACAAAAATAATATATATGTAATAGTTATTTTTATAATACCATTAGAAGAAATATGTACATAGTTTAAATAATAATTTATATAAATATATTGGTAACACATATATAAATTACAGTAGAATCTTAATTACCTGAACCATTGTGGACTGGGCCTCCCACAGATAATTATGTGATGAAATGAAACCATATTTAGTAAATGTGCATTTTATGTGACTGAAAATGTGCATGCATGAAAATCTGTAAAATGGTGCGCTATGTTGTCACATCTCTTTATACGAATCGGTGTGATTCCTTTTAAAACCAGATTGTCTTCACTTATCAGTTGGCAATTGCAACGATTGGTGCATAAGCTTAGGTTAGGGCCAGGCTAAGGTTCCCCCCACTTTTGAACCATCTAGTAGTTTCAACCGCAGTAGTTTAATTATATTTTATATTATTTTACGTTAGTTATACTGAAACAAAAAAAAAAAAAAAAAAAAAAAAAAAAAAAAAGGACCTTTATTGGCATAACCCTATATACAGAACAAATTAACTCTTTACATCCCTCACCTCCCCCTTCCACCCCTCCCCTCTCTCCCTCTCCCCTCTTTCTCCCATCCCACCTTCTCCAGCGTCTTCACTCCTGCCCCATCCTCTCTCATCTATTCCGTCACCCTTCTATTCCCTCTCACTCCTACCCATTCTTCTTTCACACCCTCACATTCTTCCGCCAAGTGCTTCCATGTATCCTTCCCCCACTCGCACAGCCCACATCTCATATAATCCTCCCCCATCCACCTCTTCCTCCCTTTCTTTCCTGACCCACATCTCGCCCTCGCCAACCTCACCCTCTCCTCCCTACTCCATCCTTCTTCCCCCCAATACTCTGGTATTCTCCCGTACACCTGCCACCTCCCATACATATCATTATATTCACTCCTTTCTATCCGCCCCTGTCTCTCCTGCATATCCACCTCTCTCATTTTTTCCTTCACCCACCCCGCCACCTTCACCCCCCTCCCCATCCACTCTATCACCTTTGCCTCCGATAACTGAAACAAGAAATCCAGCAATATCGTAAATATGGGACTTGAAGTTGTTGCGTTTACTTGGGTCCATACTAGGTCACATGAAATGCACGTTTACCTTGTATTTTAAAAGATAAAGGCCCGTATACATCTCATTTAGAGTCGCTTTTAACTAAATGACGGTTAAATGCGAGAATAATATGACATGTGATTTATTTGAGCGAGAAGTAAACATCTGAAATAAATAGAACGAAAATCGAAGGAATTATGAGAAAATATATGTACGCAGCTGATTCAAAATTTTTAATGTGTTTCGGAAAAATTTCTTCGATTTTCGTTGTATTTATTTTCATTTTTTTCAATTTCCCACCCGAATAAATGATACGTTGTCATATTATTCTCGCAGTTTTTCATCATTTACTTAAAAGTGACTCTAAATGAGAGGTATGAATGTGTGCCATTATGTATGCTAATCATGATGATGGTTGCGACCATTACTTCGTGGTAATTCATAATATAATCACTGAATAAAACACTTACTATGTTCTTTACCACAATTTATTGAATGTATGTACAATTATTACATATACCGGATGACCCAGGGCTCTGTAAAAGCCCCATAACTTATTTTCTATTTGAGATATCGACTTCTATTTTTCATAAACTGGTACCCATGCCCATTCTACATATTTTAAAAATATGTATGTTAACTTAAAACCAACATAACAGGCATAATTGGATTCAGAAAAACAATGTCTAATATTATAAAATTAGAAAAGTATATGCAGCCATTTAAAAATTTAAAGTTGACTATTATTTGGCAATGAAGTTGATTTTGAAAAAATATATAATTACCGTCACTTGTTAGTATTTAAACCACCATTGACTTTGGTTTTTAGTTCATTCATATCGGTCAATAAATAACAGAGTTATGGCGTTGGGCGTTTTTTATTGAACACACTGTATGTAATATTTGTACATACATGAAATAAATTGTGGTAAAAAACATAGTAACTGTTTTATTCAGTGATTATAAAATGTATATTATTATCATGAAACTTATTTTACATAAATGAATGTAATTTAAAAAAAAACATAACATGCCTAATTTATAGGAGAATAAACTAGTACTAGAGTTTATTGCACCAGTCCAGGTTTTATTATTAGTTTTATGTGGTTTTCTGCAAATTTATTTAAAAAAGAATCAATCTGAATTTATAATTCAATGTTTTAACAACAACTAATTTAATTAAGGATTATCAGGTAGTAACCATTCGACTTACCACTGTGTCCCTATGTAAAGTATGAATACAAACACATTTATCAAACGATCCGGAAGCCAATCTTTTGCCATCGCAGCTCCAGCCGACCGAATGTACTTTTGAAGAGTGTCCTGGATACACCTTGTATTCACTGTGCGATTTAAAATACTTCTGAAACTCTTCTATCTTTTCAGCATACATTCTGTAATAGTCCAGCACAAGTTTATGTTATGAATTCAAAATTAATTCGCTTAAATCATTTGCAAATGTAAGGTATGAAAACAAAACAAATTTGAGGTTATGAGTCTTGAATTTATTTAATCACATTGAATTGGTTTGGTTCATAGATAAATAGTTCACGGCCAGTATTTTATCAGTTGAGACCCGATGGGAGAGATGGAGCTACACGAAATGGCGGGAAACTTAAAACTATTTGTATTTCGCAAGTTTAGATCCAAATCGCGAGAGGGATTTACGGCGTCGTGCCCCAAACTTGCCTTTGTGAGATATGGGCATACATACTTATGTTGTACAATATACTATTATAAGGTGTGAGCCACAGAATTTTGTTTTCAGTTGGCCATGCCCGAGAGAGAGAAACATGGCAGTCATGTCTGAGATTAATTCATTTTTTTAAATCTAATTAAATTGAAGTAATCCAGTCTCATGACGTAATAATATGCGACATACCTCATTTATTTCACAGCCAACTCTGAAATAAAATTTTGTGGCTGACACGATATAATCGGCAATCATCTAAAAAAACGTGACACAAACGTCAGATAATATACAGAGTCAGCAAGATTATTATTATTAATGGATTTATGCACGTACCATGACTTTTACCTTGAGTATCTTGTAAAGGTTATAGTTCGTGTATAAATCATGGATTGTAATCTTTTATCAACGTTCCCATGAATGAAAACATTTAAGGTTGTAATTATGGTTTTCAATTAATTTCTATAGATGCTAGTTCTAATTTTTTTTATTATAATTGATTTACGCCCTGGGTATTAATTACCATTGACATGCTTTTTTCTTACTCATAAATGAAGATACAATTAAACTAGTTCGGCAGATTTGCTGTCTTTCATGGCCCGCTAAATATCCAATCCTTCAGATAGCTTTAATTTAAATCCCTTTTCCTGGAAGTGTATCTGCTTTATTTTGGTGGTTGTTTGTGATACAATATAATATAATATTGAATGCTTTAAAACTTTTGTATTTAAATTTTATTTCCGAGATATCGCCCGAGAGCGCACCCTGTTTAAATTGTTTTTGAGTTTCTAACATGGGAAAATCACTAAAACGATAGGTTCAAAAATATTACATATTTATTACATTGTGTAGGGAGTTCAGTGCACCGAGATGTCCATGGTAAGCAAAAACAATTTCAATGACATTATAGTAAATTCCACACGTGCGTCCTCAGCATATTTCAATAACATAAATAAAGGCGCACTACTGGCACGAATTGTTTATGCATTATCATATGTATTGTAAATAGCGGACACCTGTGTTATTATAAACAACACATAATTATTAAACGTTCGATTAATATATAAGCTAATGTAATTAATCTTAAGAAAACATATAGATATAATCATCGTACAACTTAAACCACTGTATCATTGTATTATAAGACATGAGATCAGTAAAGATTAGAAGAAGACTACCCTGAAACATTAAGTATCGTCTTGATCCACGACCCTCCGTTCACCTACCGACTACACCCCGTAGTACCAGGACCAGTAACTATTACAACATGGTAACGTGACACGATGTATTTATGAATAAAAAAAATAAGTTTTTGGTGTTTATGCACGAGGCTGCATACGATACATTCTATTTATGGTTTATATTGTATGCAACCTTATGTACACCTCTATTTACATATGGTTGCAGACGATAATAATACCTTATTTTTTAAATGGGGACTATTTGCTGGATTTTATTATTAAAAAAAAAACAAGTCAAGTATCTATCAATATCAAACAGATAAACCAAAATCAATTAAAGATATTTTATTAATTTAATTTTTAGCCAAAGAGAATGTATGCCCCACCCTCGTTTGTCGGAAGCTAAAGCGAACGAACGGATAGAGAGTGGAGTGAATGCGGCGGCGTGCGTGAAAGAGAAGGAGAAGGAAGTGGAAATTCAGGAGAGGCAGTGGGGCTCGATTCTGCTAATCGGTGACTCTTGTCACCGGTGAGTTTTGCCACCGATTTTAAGTGCACTGTTTTTTGACATTTCTGGTGAGATGGTATTCTCGTCGCATGGTGAGATGCGAAAAGTCACCGATGGCTTTTGTCACCGAAACTAAACGGTAACGTTGATTTCTTGTTAATGGCGGCCAACAAACCGCCAAATTCAAATATATTTGCTATGGAATAAAAGACTTAGCACACAAAAAACACGATATAGTGCGTTTTTAGGGCAAATATTTTTTATTTTCACTTTTAATTTACGTATTTAGAATGAAACGATGGGATAATTACGCATGTAACAAGCGTCTGTAAAATTGCACAAATTTAGTAATTCCTTTACTAGAGAGAATTATTTAATGTTGTGGAGCGAGATAACTGCTACGTTGAATGGTATGGTTGGGCCCCATAAAGAGTGGAAGTTTAAATAAATCTTTATTTGAAAAATTAAAATAACTTTTACACCCCATGCTCTGAGAATGCGCTAAATATAACAGATTTGACACAATATTTTTTCTACAACTGTTAAAATAAGAATAATATACCTAAGTTTTGAAAATTTGAGTACATTTTTCAGTCAAATATTTGTTTCAATAAAAATATGTAAGTACGCAGAAAAAAAATTTAATTTATAGACATGGGAACTGACGATTTTTTGACATGTTAAAAATGCCAAACTTCGCAGTTTGATAGTGATGCGCCTTTTCAGGTGATTATTGAAATAAAAATTTTCTCATTGATAATAATTTATAGGAATACTTCAAGTTTGCTGTATTTTAAAAGTATTGAAGTAATATATATCTAGTGTAGTAGTTTACAAAATGTTTTGATTGAATGTAAACACAGATTTGAATATGTTGGCTGCCAAATAAGAGATAACGTGTAACCTGCATTCTGGTCCAGTAAGCCGACGACGAGTTATCTCGTAATTCATTTACTTACCATTTTTGAGCAATATTAAGTATATTCCTGGAATCAGTGGAAATAAGTATAGATGGGTTGTAGAAAGAGAAAACAATCAAGTTTGGCTTACATGAATAGAACATTTATTCATAAATAAACAGAAAATATATCCATAATATTATATTATTATTCTTGTTTAAAAAGTCCCTCAGCTTGAGCCTACTTTATGTTTTAAAGAAGATACCCGCAGATTCTAATTTACCAAGCTGCTCAACTTTACGTGAACAGGGTCCTGGAGAAATTGTTGCTGCGCCCAAACGGATTGTCCATCCGAAAGCAGGCAGGCGGGCACGAACTTCGTCTAGCAGTGCTTACCGGGAGCATGGGAAATACCTATAAAGAAAAAAAGCTAACATTCCTATTATTTATGTTTACTTACCTCTCTCTGGTATGTTGTAATTCCTGTACATTTCGTGAAAATTTAACAAATCTATTAAATACATCCGGTTCGTTAAATGCCTGCGTAACCTCAGTTATGGAACGGCTTACACTACTCTGAGATATGCCAACAAACCAGTTGCAGCCAACATCATGCTGATAGCTACTATCTGTGATAAGTTATAGTATATTACTCCGAAGATAAAAAGCAACATGTTAACACAGTACACAAAACACTTACACGTGTTGGAATGTCTAAAAAATCATCACGCCTGGGGGGCCTCAGAAATGGTGTTAGGATTTCCACAATAAAATGGAACAACTCTTTCGTCAACCGAAATAAAGGAAGAAATTGCCGGTCATTTAATGCAATTAAAGGATTACCCTTTTTGCCATGTTTGCTCTTGAAGGGCTTCATTTTCTTCCTCTTGTAACTCGTTTAATATGGGCATCATTAAAAAATCGTCCCTAATTAATAACCCAACCTATAAAATGCAAACCGTTAATAAGACTAAAACGCTACTGCATAATCATCGTACCGATTATATTACTTACCACTTACAATAAAACAGTCGACAGTCAACTAAAATAGTTTATAAAAGGAATTGAAAATTTCAGGTGGATCACGAAACACAAACTCACGCGAACTGTCACTTTGTCACCACCTACATAGCACTCGTAAAAAGCCACCGATTTTTGGTGAGTTTTGTCATCGATGGCAAAACTCATATGTTAGCAGAATACGGTCGCACGCAATTTACGTCATTTTGGTGACAAAAAGCACCGGTGACAAGAGTCACCGATTAGCAGAATCGAGCCCCACAGGGATGTATGGCTAAGAGTGAATATAATGCAGGGTCGGTCCACTCATATGGAGTTGTTTATACTATAAAAACACATCCGGACAAACTCCCCTAGTAGCACAAAATATTTCTTAAATATTGAAAAACACATATTTCTATGATATTGATTATGACAGATTTTTATATGTTTTAGAATATTTGTATGAAATATTAAGGAAATATTACTATACTTGAATCAATGGATCTTTGCGTGCACGTCATAGATAGCCAAACCTAGCTCCGACAAGATTTTCATGTGTTTACTCCCTCTATGATAAGTTAAATTAGACGCAATAATATGTGTACGTATGTCGTCCAAGGCAAAGACGTACGGCACTCTGTAAAACCATGCATTGAACAAAGACAAAACCTCGGTCCGTAAGTCATTTCGTGATTCGTAATGCAGTGGTGGCGCTATAAGCAGTATTTTCTGTTTTGTGTTTGTTTTTGCATATTTGTTCGATTTTACAACCTGTACAGTACATTTTGTGTCGTAACATAAACACATCATGATAAACATTTCTTCATGATATATAAAAACAGTTCTTTATAGAATTTTTATAACAATCAGTGGAATCGCTTGGCCTAACCTCAAAATGCCGGATAAATGTCTAAATTCTCAGGCGCGGAATCTCGTGGTCAATCTTTTTTACAGCAGAAAAGGAAAACAACGGTCCTATAATTTCGCTGAATGCTGTCCAAGAGGTAATTTCTTTCTTTGTTGTCTAATTACCTGATTATTAATATTACATCGTTTCATAGAGAGTTACTGATGCTTTAAAAATAAGTTTACGGACTATCTCCAATATTAAAATTGCAAGTGAGAGGAATCAGTCGCTTTCTACTAATGGAAAATCTAGATCCCGGAAGAAATCAAAAACTCAAGACTAAACGAGGGTGCCAAAACGGGAACCAAAAGTTAAAGGATATGATTCGCATGTTGACATGCACAACTAACTAATTTCCGGCAACGGGAACGAAAAGCTTGGTATATTTTTGTTACCGTTCCCGGTTTGTTATGAAGCCGCCTTAAGGCTGTTCGACCCGTTCGAAAAATGAAGCGTTTTTGGCACTCGGCTCTATACTGATAGTGGTGTGATGGAAAAAAATTAAGTAATAATATTTCACACAGGGTTACATAAAGGATGAATGTAGGTTACTAAAGAATTACATTTTTTATAAGTATTTCTGAAAATGTGTAATTTAGTGTTGAAAAATAGGCATTTTCAACATTAAATAAAATGTAAATAAACGCTGAAAATTCAAAATGTTTTACTACAGTGACACAGATTGATTCTTTGGTAATAAAATCCATTGAACCAAATTAGTTTTTCCTGAAAAATAAGGACGCAATTACACTAGAGCTAGACCCTTGCGCGAGATATTTTAGTTGCTGTAAAGTAACGCCATCTGTAGAAAACAGTTCCCGCACAGCGGTAGGGATATAAACGTACTAAGGCATATTTAGAAGCCCGATTTCAGTCGATTTTTCAGGGCATTTCGCATATTTTAAGTTTCTTGTCGATTTTAAAAATAATTTACTATATGTTACGTAGTTTAAGCAAATGCCCTACCATTATAAATATAATTTCGATATACATGTAATCGCAATTCTTCACACCAACAAATGAAATAATAGTATAAAATCGTAAGTAACTGTTAGGAATTGGCATACATTTATAACGAAAAAAAAAATACGCCTGTGTGCTGAACTTCGATTTTCATCGGGGTACCTGCTGACTGTCCCGAAGATATCTTCCAGACAAAATCATCAAAATTTTCAACTGTCAACATGTTTATTTTCATTCTCTGCTGGACCGACGAAATTCACCCGTACTTGATTTCGCATAAATTACTTTTACAACCCTTTGTTTTCCTCGGGCTGCAATTGGGAAAGTGGACAATTGTGTCGCCAGATGATTTTCTGTGAATTTCTAAAAAGTGCGTTCGCAGTGGTGCCGAATGCAAAGTACTGCAGGTAGTGGACACACCCCCATGGGGCTCTACTTCTTAGAAGCTGTATTACGAAGTTACAATTCATGTAAATATTTTGTAATTGTTAGTATTAACTCAGATTTATACCGAGACAGAGTTTTAAATATACACAGTTATTATTGTATGCACAGGGTGGGAAAATTCGGTGTTTGTATAGGGGATCTCGATAATTATAATAGATAGAAGATATCGGAATTCTGATAAGGTTATTTTATTTTTTTCAAAAAAGTGTTTGAACAACATATAACTTTCATTATTGTCAAATGATAAACAACTGAGATATTTCAATATATTTCTTATGCAACATGGTCGAATAAAATTGAAATGGTACAGAGTAAATTTTTACAACTGATTTCTTTCAAAATTGAAAATTTTGATCTTCCGATCAATTTAGTCACTCAAATATGCTGTCCCTCTTAAACATACAAACTCTAAAATCTAGAAGAATTTTATTGGACTTATGTTTTGGATTCAGGTTAATTAATGGACTTCTTAACTGCTGCTATTTACTATCACATATACATTTTAACTATTGGAAGAATAAACGGCTTAAATTATTATTTCGTTTACCATCTCACTCAACTAATTATGATTTTAACAATCCCATTACAAGGTTTTTTGATTATTCTTATTTAAGATTCAAACGTAGTTTACGTAAGTTTGATTTAGATTTACTTATCTGTTATTAATACTTTTTGTTTCATTTATATAATTTAAGATTGTAAATTTTCATGAGGCTGTATTATGCAATATTATATAATTGTATTAGTTCAATAGGATTCAACATTATTTTGTATATTTAATGTGTATTTATAATTTCATTTATACTAATGTTAACATGTTTATTTTAGATTATAGTTCTTATTTTCTTGTAAAAAGGTGATTTCCGTTTAATAAAGAAATTAAATATCTAAAATGGAAACAATTGACTTTTTGGCTATAACTCGAAAAAAAAGGAGATTTAATAAATTTAGTTTTCATCATTGAGTTTTTCTCAAAAAAAGAGATCGAGGATGCGCCATCCGTTTTTCTCTATCTATTACAGTTATCGAGATCCCCCATAGAAATGACGAATTTTGCCCACCCTGTAATGTGATTTTTTTCGTCCGGTTGCCATAACTAAGTTCCCTTACAAAGGACACAGTGTCCAGGATGAGCAATTTAAATTATTACCGACGAGGTAATAAATGCCGACTTTATTTATCCGCAAAACGAAAAACTAGCAAACATGTAAAAAAAATGTAAGTAAATTTTAATCCAAAATCCACACACTGGGTATTCTATTTGTTTAAATAATGCAATTTCAAACAAACTGGCTCACGAATGACCTGCATCATTTTTTGCCAAACTGCATTACAATAAAAAAATGGTACTATCTAGGGATGGGCGATATTTCACGTACCTGTAATTTTTCACTGATATTGAAAAATCACAGGTCGTTACTGTTACAAATAGGCAAATTTCACCGTGAGTGTGAGTGTGATTGCGACTATAACTTAAACCGCCATTTGTTATTTAAAATCACATCTGTTACTTAAACTTTGATTGCTACTTAAAACGTGATCGCTATTTAAAATTACAAAGTTACCCAAACAGTGATTGTTAATTAAACTGTGAGTCTTACGTAAACAATTATTTCTACTTAAATTGTGACTGATGATTGTAAGAAGACAATATTTCTATACATATATAGCATGTTGCTCTAGATTTTAAAGAATCTCAAGAGAATGCTCTTATGCTCATGTTCTAAATTACGATTTTTATGAAATGAACAATAAAATAAAAACAACTGCTACAAATACGAAACTTTTCAAATTTACTAAAAAAAAAACAATAATTTTGAAATAGTACCACCAATTTTCAATTTACAAATTCCTTGAACTGAAAAAGTAAATAAAAACAATTGCTAAAAATTTGCAACTTTCTAAATTTACTCCAAATATACTAGAGGATTCTGCAAAAAATACCCCTCGGCGTTATTTATTTAATTTAAAAATAATCCCTCGAGATTCTGATCTTTGCTATGGCAAATCATCATTCTAGGGACGCACCTCTTCAGAAGTAAAACAAACATAGAAAAACAATTATGACGTTTGTGTAGTGGGTACAGGCGAACGATTGTACCAGTTACACCGCATACCGCATGCCGTGTGGATTCTAATCCCAGCCCGAGCGAAAGATTTCGGGGCCGCGGAATATTCGCTCGGGACCGTGGTCGTTGTAATTTGTCTTTCATTGTTCACTTAATTTCTGATATTTCTACAAAACAACGGTTGTGGCAGATTCACTCTCCCTAACTCGCAGTTCCATCCACGTCCTTCCTTAAAAAAATATATATCACGTACTTGAAACTGTCCAAAATGACTAAATAGTATATTCTGTAACAAGGTTAGAATGGAAATTCGATGCGAGTGGAATATTTCGAGCGCGAGCCGCGAGGCGAGCGCGAGGAACCACGAGCATCTGAATTTCCATTCTTACCGAGTATCAGACTATACTTTCTCCTCGACCGGATAAAATAGACTAATAAAATAATGAACACAAATAACTTACGTTTTATTATTACGTTTGTGGTTATGTTTATTGTATTTTGACAATTGTGATATCCAAGGCTAATTGTTGTATTCGAAACGATGTGAGAATATTCATTCTATACCTTGTTATGGAATGAATTACATGCAAAACGCATAAGCGCATAGTGTTTTGTTCCATAACAAGAGTGAGAATGTGTACGTTCTATAATCAAAATTGATTTCAGAATGCTTAAATTCTATGGTGGTCGTGGAGAATAGTATATTCTGTAACAAGGTTAGAATGGAAATTCGATGCGAGTGGAATATTTCGAGCGCGAGCCGTGAGGCGAGCGCGAGGAACCACGAGCATCTGAATTTCCATTCTTACCGAGTATCAGACTATACTTTCTCCTCGACCAGATATAATAGACTAATAAAATAATGAACACAAAGAACTTACGTTTTATCACGTTTGTGGTTATGTTAAATGTAATTTTGACAATTGTGATATCCAAGGCTAATTGTTTTATTCGAAACGATGTGAGAATATTCATTCTATCCCTTGTTATGGAATGAATTACATGCAAAACGCATAAGCGCATAGTGTTTTGTTCCATAACAAGAGTGAGAATTTGTACGTTCTATAATCAAAATTGATTTCAGAACACTTAAATTCTATGGTGGTCGTGGAGAAAATGTATTCCACTTTATGATTCTGCAAAAATCTTTAATGCTTTTCGACTAGATTTTGAAATAACTCCCCGAGACCAAGCCAAATCGTTATTCTGAAGATGAGCTTTTTCTGAGGCAACGCAGACGTATAAAAACATTTGCGATATCCTTGAAAGTATTTAAATTTACCCAAAATACATTGCAATTTACGATTCCGCAAAAATTTAGAAATGCTTCAATAATTTTTGAAATAATCACCAGAGAGGCTGAAACACCTCTGGTCAATAGCTTGTTGAGGTCATTTGTAAACGTGTCTCAATAAATATATTGTCTCTCTCTTTCACCCGAGAAAAAAATCGTCATTATGAACATGCGTCTTTTCGGAAGCAAAACATCAATGGAAAAACAATTGTCACATACTTTTCAAATTTACTCAAAATATATTCTACTTTAGGATTCTACAAAAATTTCCAAATGCTTCTTAACCAGATTTGAAAATAATCTCCCAAATCGTCATTCTAAAGATACGTTTTCTTCAGAGGCAAAACAAGAATATAAAAACATTTGCCACATACTTGAAACTTTTTAAACTTCTATTTCAAGATTTAGTCAAAATAAGAAAACACCCCTTCTATAGTTTCTGAAATAATCGCACAGGAATAATGCTTATGCTAATTTTAAAACTACGAATTTCATAACTATAAAATATTATAACAATTGCTACAACGCTGAAATTTTCGTTACTTTTTAAAGAAAATTGTAATAATATCAAATGGGAATGTAAGAACCCTACTTCTTTAGAGTTCAAATTAATCGTACAAAAAAAATTGTGTATAAATTGTGACATAAAACTATTTCAATAAAACGATTAAGTTATTTCATGAAAATTATTCATAATTACATTAAACCGGTGTATAAAAGGTTTATTTTGTGTAAAGAGTGTAATATTTGAGAGATGAGTGTGCGAGTGCCTGCAGCTCATATGAATTATCGGACGCGTGCACGGCCAATGCGTTAATACCGTACGCCAGTGCCTAAGTCCGGTCCTTATTTTTCTGCGAGAGCGACGTCGCAATAGGATTTTAAAGAGATGAATATATGATTTGTTAGGTCCGCCCATTACTTGCCGTCTCACCCTTGCTCCCCTGAGAAAGTATTCGTTGCGGGACGAACAGCCTTAACAGGTTTCTAAGATCATCACGTTGTAGCGTGCGCTTCTCGCTACAACTCCGTTGGGATCCGTTACTCCTCGCGCACAGACCGAAATTTACTGACGTTTAAAACGTCAAAATTATGAAGGACATCTTGGGCTCATAAAGAATTTGATTTGTTTACCTCCCGGCCAAATGCGGCACGACAGACCAAGCGTTTCGTATTCGGTCATTTCTAAGGCATTTTGGCGTATTCATCTCATTCATACTGTTGTTTTAATAGTTTACGTCGCGGGCTCAGAGTAATTTCAATTTGTTGTTTATTTCTCCGATGCGCAATTTGTTTCGACTACGCCACTGATGGAATCCCTAGCGTTGATTGTACCGGACAACTATCAGTAGTGACGTGCACGCAAAGATCTATTGATCCAAGTATATGTATATATTTTTGCAATATTTGTAAAAAAAATGTTGAGGAAATATCATGATATATGAGGTTGTGGTGCGGATCCCAAACGCATGTACAGTATAACCGAGTACTCGAGATGTGTGGGGGTAAAGTTTGCGCGGAGTGAGACAGTATTGAGAGAACACGATAACAAATCTCCGGAGCCAATTGACTTTAAGACGGTCACTGCCCGACACGTCTCGAGTGCTTGGTACAACTCTACTTACGGTCAAATATCACCCTTTGAAGTTTGCAAATAAATTATACACTGGCTGAGAGAATAGACAGGAATATATGACGAAATAGCCACTAGCACAGACGTCTGCGTGTAAAACAGTTCAGTGTCAGAATTGACAGAGACAGTACAGTGTTGCCTTTTTCTGTCATCCATATATTTCTTTGGATATATTTATAAAATGTTACTTACTAAATATATGGATTGAAATGTATAGAACATGTTTATATAATAATTTTATTTCAACATTTCCA